>CM057969.1:5441456-6154764 GCA_030142095.1 Rubus idaeus | reverse complement strand
TCGTCCGGTTCCGGAATTGGCTCTGACTTTTCAGACTCTCAGTAATTTCCAGGTAAATCAAATCTTTGACTCTTCCAATTCTTTCTCTTCTCTCACTCGAAGTCACTCTTTACGGTTGAATTTGCTTCACGGATTTTCGTTTTAGGTTCATGATCGGATCAACATCCTCTAATTTATGCATGCTTAATTTTCACCTCTGGATTAGAATAGTCTGGAATCTGATCTAAATTGAATCCGGTCTTGAACAGAATCACTTTTCTTTTGGATCAGCCTAGTTCTCAAATTGAATTGGTCAGATTAATTTTGTCTTTCTGCTCTAATTTCACATGCTCAGATTTTTTTTCTTTCTTTTCGTTTTGGCCTGTTTTGCAGCTTGATCGGTAAGATTGAGGCGGTAATTCTTGACGAAGCTTCCTGAGGACGAGTTGAAAGGTAAATGAGTTTTCAGTTTTCTTCTTCCAAATTTGACTGTCAGCTGGTGTTTGAACTTTGGAGGTTGTAGTGGTATTGAGCGTAATTTGTTTAATGTGCGAGGGCAATAGTTGGAATAGAGACAGTATATTCCAAAATTGGGGACAAATTATCTGGCTTTTAGTTTATGTGAAGGAAATAACAAAAAGAGACAGCTCATTTTTTTTCTTTTTCTTTTCGGGTAGTTCATTTGTTTTTAGGTATGTTATATTATTATAGCTGTCTTTTCTGGATCCCAAATCGGCTTTGTAAGAAAGCTGACGTGGCATCATTATTTGGGCTTCCGCTAATTAAGGATTCAATTAATAAATTTTTAAATTTTAACACCCAGACTATCCCTTTAATAATTAGGACAATTATGGAAGTAACTATTTAATGTGATTTACAGAAAAATTGTGGCTCCAACATTTCGTATTAACAAGGGAAATGGGAGAAGGAAGAAGCTAGGTTCAACTGTATGTGGCTTATACCTAACGCCTATAGTTTGTACAACTAGCCTAGATTAATGAAAACCGAAATTCTTTATTGCACAATAAAGATTAAGCAGCTAAATAGGGAGAATGCTAACCTGGTATAGTATATGTATTTATATGCAGCTAATCTACATTAACTTGTTCTAAAAAAACTTGTTCTCAAAGATGGAAATGAATAATCTATTGAAAGCTTACATCTGTTTTGGATGTTTGGTCATATTGGTAAGAAAACAAGTATACATGATCTGTTGTTCTTGATGAAGATAGGTTTCAGTTTCCTTTGTACTTACTTACAAGGAAATTTCAGCCTAGGATTTACCCTTTCACTTCTTCCAACTTATGGCATGTCATTTTATGCTAAAGCTCATTAGTATTTAAACTCCATTTTCAAATCCATACTGAAGTGTGATGGATGAAATGAGACGAGTAAGTTAAAACCTTCACTTTCAATTTCGCACACACCTTAAGATGTCCACGTTTCTGAGAACCAATAAATTATATGACTAGTTAGTAGAAATCTTAAAATGTAAATCTTATAGGGCTCTCTGATGCTGAATGCTAGCTTATACTTTCTGGTTTCACCTTGTAACCTGACCCAGGCCCTGAATTCCTTGTCATCATTTCTTTGTTATCAAATCCGTTGGGGTAGCTTTATGTCAATATATTATTACATTATCCACAGTCAATCCATACTGAAGGGTAGCTTTCAGTCCGTTAGGGTAGCCTTTTGTCATCATGTACATTGCATAGTCTTAAAGCAGCTGAGTTCATTATTATATGTCTGAAAAGGAATTTATTTATTTATTTTTTGAGTGTGTTTTAGACTTGGAGCTGGAGATGGATATCTTCTCATCTTGACTCACATCTAAGAGGGAAATTCGGTGATTCCATGATGACAAAACACCGCTTCCGGGAGTCTATTAAGTCCTTGTTTGGAAGTCACATCGATACAGAGAAGGATGAACAGCTCAAAGGGACCAAAATAGGTAACTTTTGAATTCTTTGCAAGTTTTGAGAACCACATTACAGCCTTTACAGGAGCTATACTAATAAATTTGGAATAAAGCTTTGATGTTTTTGAGAATCACATTACAGCCTTAAACAATTTCGTACTGCAGATATGGACGACAAAGTGAATAGAATATTGAAGCTTCTAAAAGATGAAGAGCTTGAAGAAAAAGATTCCAACCCGGTGGAGAACTCCAAAAAGGAACCTCTTGCGGAACTGATTCAGGACTTCCACAAACAGTACCAATCACTCTATGCAGAATATGATCATCTAACTGGAGTGCTAAAGAAAAAAATTCGTGGCAAGCAAGATAAGGATAACAGCTCTTCATCAAGCTCAGACTCTGATTCCGAATATTCTTCAAATGACAAGAAGAGTAAAAATGGACTATTGGAAAGTGACTATCAGAAAATAGCTGATGTTAAGCAAGAACTTGAATCAGCGCATCTAGAAGTTGCTGACCTGAAGAGGACAATGACGGCTACAAGTGGAGAAAAGGAAGCTTTACACTTGGAATATGTGACAGCTTTAAGCAAGATCGAAGAAACAGAAAAGATTTCCAAAGATTTGAAGACTGAAGCTGAAAGATTAGATGCTGAAAAATTGAAACTTTTGGCTGAAAATAGTGAGCTGAATCAAAAACTGGAAGCTGCTGGAAAGATAGAAGCTGAACTGAGTCGAACAGTGGAAGATGTGGAAAGAGAGAGAGACAATCTGATTAAGGAGAAAGAGACTGCTCTGAAAAGGATTGAAGATGGAGAAAATAGTTCAGCAGACTTGAGAACTTTGGTTGATCAGCTGAAAGATGAAAAAGTAACCCTTGAGCAGGAACTAGAATCTGTTAGAGGGAACATCTCATATATTAAGCATCAGCTGGAATCTTCAGAACAGCAAGTGTCAGATTTAAGCTTCAAGCTGAAAGCTAAGGAGGAAGAAACCATGAAAATTTTGGAAATCTCAAATGAGATTCAGCAGGCACAGAACATGATACGAGAACTCACAGATGAAGCTAGTCAGCTTAAGGAGAAACTCAGTCAGAAGGAAAAGGAGTATTCAACTCTGTTTGAGGTGCATGAGGTGCATGAGAAAGAAACATCAACTCGAATAAAGGGATTAGAGGCTGCAGTGACAGGGTTGGAACTGGAGCTGGAATCTTTGCAAGGACAGAAAAGAGAAATGGAAGTAAAGATTGAGAACAAAGAAACTGAAGCAGAAGAATTGAAAGAGGAGAATGCCGGATTACAAGCCCGAATTTCAGAACTTGAATCTCTATCAAAAGAGAGGGAAGCTGAACTTTCTGTTCTTACTAAAAAACTTGAGGATCACAACAGTGAATCTATTCAGCTAAAGGAGAAATTGGGTCAGAGGGAAATTGAATATTCAGCTCTGTCTGAGACGCATGAGCTGCATGGGAACAAGACATTGGCTCAAATACAGGGATTGGAGGCTGCAGTGACTGGGCTGGAGCTGGAGCTTGAATCTTTGCGAGGTCAGAAAAGAGATATGGAAGTGAAGATTGAGAACAAAGAAGCTGAAGTAAAACAACTGGGAGAGGAGAATGCAGGACTAGAGGTCCAAATTTCAGAACTTGAATCGACGTCAAAAGAGAGAGAAGCTGAACTTTCTGTTCTTAAAAAAAGACTTGAGGATCACAACAGTGAATCTATTCAGCTAAAGGAGAAATTGGGTCAGAGGGAATTGGAGTATTCGACTCTGTCTGAGACACATGAGCTGCATGGGAACAAGACATTGGCTCAAATACAGGGATTGGAGGCTGCAGTGACTGGGCTGGAGCTGGAGCTTGAATCTTTGCGAGGTCAGAAAAGAGATATGGAAGTGAAGATTGAGAACAAAGAAGTTGAAGTAAAACAACTGGGAGAGGAGAATGCAGGACTAGAGGTCCAAATTTCAGAACTTGAATCGACGTCAAAAGAGAGAGAAGCTGAACTTTCTGTTCTTAAAAAAAGACTTGAGGATCACAACAGTGAATCTATTCAGCTAAAGGAGAAATTGGGTCAGAGGGAATTGGAGTATTCGACTCTGTCTGAGACGCATGAGCTGCATGGGAACAAGACATTGGCTCAAATACAGGGATTAGAAGCTGCAGTAACAGGGCTGGAGCTGGAGATTGAATCTTTGCGAGGTCAGAAAAGAGATATGGAAGTGAAGATTGAGAACAAAGAAGCTGAAGTAAAACAACTGGGAGAGGAGAATGCAGGACTAGAGGTCCAAATTTCAGAACTTGAATCGACGTCAAAAGAGAGAGAAGCTGAACTTTCTGTTCTTAAAAAAAGACTTGAGGATCACAACAGTGAATCTATTCAGCTAAAGGAGAAATTGGGTCAGAGGGAATTGGAGTATTCGACTCTGTCTGAGATGCATGAGCTGCATGGGAACAAGACATTGGCTCAAATACAGGGATTAGAAGCTGCAGTAACAGGGCTGGAACTGGAGATTGAATCTTTGCGAGGTCAGAAAAGAGACATGGAAATGAAGTTTGAGAGCAAAGAAAAGCAACTGGCAGAGGAGAATGCAGGATTACAAGCTCAAATTTCAGAACTCGAATCAATATTGAAAGAGAGAGAAGCTGAACTTTCTGCTCTCACGAAGAAATTTGAGGACACCAATAATGAATATAGTCAGGTACAGGAGCAATTAGGTCAAAGGGAAAAGGAATATTCAACTCTGTCTGAGAAGCATAAGCTTCAGGAGAACGAAACATTGGCACAAATAAAGGGATTAGAGGAAAAAGTGAAGGAGCTGGAATTGGAGTTAGAATCTTTGCGAGGTCAGAAAAGTGACTTGGAAGTAGAGATTCAGAGTAAAGAAACTGAAGCAAAACAATTGGGAGAGGAGAATGTAGGACTACAAGCCCGAATTTCAGAACTGGAATCGCTATCAAAAGACAGAGAAGCTGAGCTTTCTGTTCTCACAAAGAAACTTGAGGATAGCAATGCTGAATCATCATCTACAATAGCAGATTTGACAGCACAGGTCAATAATCTGCTAGCAGACTTTAATTCTTTGCACCGCCATAAAGTTGAACTGGAGGAAGATATGGCACATAAAAGTGATGAAGCATCAACTCAGGTCAAGGGCTTAACGGAACAGATAAATGTATTACAGCAGGAATTGGAGTCCCTACACAGCCAGAAAGCTGAGTTGCAACTGCAGCTTGAGAATAAAACTCAAGAAAGTTCAGAGTACTTGATACAGGTACAAAATCTGAAGGAAGAGATAGCAAACAAGACAGTGGATCATCAGACGATTCTGGAAGAGAAAGAGAGCTTGATAGCAGAAATGAAGGATCTTGAGCTAAAAGTGGACGCCATGCACAACCAGAAGAATGAACTTGAAGAGGATATAAGAATGAAAATCCTTGAGCATGATCAGTTGAGAGCAGAAATGTTGGAGTTAAAGGATCAATTTTCTGAATTTGAGAAGACAATAACGCAAAGAGAGGTAGATTTCTCTTCTCTCCGAGAGAAACATGAAAGTGGACAGAATGAAGCTTCTGCTCAAGTAGTGGCCTTTGTGGCACAAGTTAACGGTCTACAACAGGAGTTGGATTCATTGCAGACCCAGAAGAACCAAATGGAGTTGCAGTTTGAGAGGGAGAGACAAGAACTTCTAGAGAGCCTGACGCAGTTGGAAACTGATAAGAACGAGTTAACGAGCAAGATCACTGGTTTTCAGAGACTGCTGAATGAACAGGAGGATTCATACAGCAAGTTGAATGAGGAATATAAACAGCTTGAAGGTAAGTTTCAGGACTGCAAGGTTAGCATTGAATCCAAAGATCAGATAATAGCTGATTTGGAACAAATGTCTGAAGACCTGAAAAGAGACCTTGAAGAAAAAAGTGATGAACTTAGTTCTTTGGTTGAAAAATCCCGCAATACTGAAGTTAAGCTCCGGCTGTCAAACCAGAAGCTCCGGGTTACAGAGCAAGTACTGGCTGAGAAAGAACAGAACTTCAGAATTGCAGAACTGAAATTCCAGGAAGAACAAAAAGTGCTTGAAGACAGGATTGCTGCATTGTCTGGTACAATCTCTGCAAACAATGAGGCTTATCAAAGAAACATCACATGTATCTCAGACAATCTGAACAGTTGTTTGATTGCACTGGAAACCTTGATCAAGAAATTTGTCGATGACTATGCGAAGTATGAGAAGTGTATTGTTGAAACATCACAGCAGCTTCAAATTGCAAAGAAATGGGTTGCTGAAACAAATTATGAAAGAGAGAAGTTGAAGAGGGAGGTGAGGGACCTTAGCAAACAACTGCGAGATAAGAAAGAGGAAGCATTGGTGTTTAGAGAGAGGGTTGAGAAGTTGGAGGCAGATGCGAGCAAGGAATTAGTGGAGAAGGGTGGTCTGATCAAATCTGTGAACCAACTCGAGAAGAAGGTAGAGGAGTTGAAGCAGATTGTGGAAGACAAGAACGAGGGCATTTTGGGTTTGGGAGAGGAGAAGCGGGAAGCCATAAGGCAGCTGTGCATATGGATCGAGTATCATCAGAGTCGCTATGATCATCTCAAGGAGGTGCTGTCGAAGATGACTCCAAGAGACCAGAGGAGAAGGGCCTAGTCAGTATTAGTCTCATCAATTGATCATTTTTTTTCCTCCTTGCAGTAAGATCATTCAAGTCTTACCTTCATCTTGCATTCTTTTTTTTCTTTTCTTTTTTTGAGGTTAGTGTTGATAGAACGCTATAGGTAAAGTTTGAATGCATAAGTATGCACATGAATTTGATTGTAAATTCTGCTTTTTTTCTTGTCCATTATTGCAGGCATGTATAAAATGCAGATCAGTCCCTCTTTTGATTCTCTCTGAGTTGTATTTGAATCCCCCGATATCTTAGTATTGTTGAAATACCATATATATGGATGTCCAAAGTACCTTGAAATTAAATCTTCTTAGCCATTTTGATCAAAGTAACTAACTATCGATGCCCTGGGAAAGACTTGAACCTTTACGTTTGGATTTATGGATTTAACCAGAGATTTAAATTACAAACTTTATCTTATTTGCATCAAAAATTCAATAACAAACAGGAGTTTAGATAGCTTTCAGTTATAGACTGGAAAATATATGTTTCTTCTAGATAGTAAAAGCTGATAATTATCCTACATCAGAATTCAGAAGCATACAATACAACCACATTAACTTTAAATATTGTTATTAAATATGACTTCAGCTAAACATTTGAAACTGTAGCATCCGAAACACAGAAGAAAATAAAAATAGTCAATGAAGGTCATCATCTCTCTCTGTTACATAGGATGTAATTCATGCATCACCCATAATCTTCCCCCACAAAACATATGGCGTCCCTTCGGTTGCCCAACTGAAAACACATTGCAGTATGTATTCTCTAGAACCATCATTTCCTCATAAGCATAAGATCAAGAAGGATTTGAAAGCTAAAACTATAGGGTTTTTTTACGAAGACAGATGTATAGATGAGAAGGAATATCAACATAGGCTACAAGTGTGTTTCTAATCTTCCTGCTACTTAAATACTAAAAAATCCCCCTTCTCCTGCAAGTCCATTCCTTTCATTTCCGAAATTAGAGCAAAAGTTCAGCATGTGGCTCAAGGTTTCTCTCGCTTTTAGTCAGATATCCTCATCTCAACTCCAAGAACGTCCTTCACTACCTCATATGTGACAAAGGCAATTGCTATGGAAGGCACCACCTAGAAGAGTGAACATTACCATTATGATGTTTCCAAATAAGATAATATAAAGTCCAAAATTAATGCGACAATATTTTGATTGAAGAATAGCAGCCGAATAAGTACATGAAGATATGCTACTCATTTCTGCAGTTAGACAGAGCTGAATTTACTGATTCAAAATAATTACTTCAGGAAATAGATGATATAACTACTTCAAAGGCAAGTTATAGGTAGGTAAGTTAATATATCAGAACAAAAAATGCAGCCAGTGGACACCTTTTAAACACTGACCTTAACAGAATTGGGGACCAAACCCTTGTACAGTGCTCCAAAACCCTCATGGCGAACTGTTTTCCTGAACGTATCAACCATACCAGTATATTCAAGGGCTGCCTTGCTCTTCCCATCCCCAGTGACAACCGAAGCGGCATTCTTCCAGCCTACCATCTGCATTCTTCGCCGAACGACATCAAGAGGGTAAGCAACCGTCTGGCCAACAGTTCCAGCTGCGGCCCCACATGCAAGCCTTGTAGTTACACTCAACTCAGAGTCCTGAACTAGTCCAAAAGATCTAGTTTTGATCAACCACTCTTTCAGAGATTCATAAACAGCAAAATTGAGACCAACATATGGTATCTGTAAACAAAATAATAGGCAGAAGTCAACACTCATCCAAATGCAGACAAGACAATGCTAATGATTCATGAATAAATCGACAAATCAATGGAAGATTTTCTTTCATGAACAAATACTTCACTTACAACTCCAATGACAGAAGGTAGCCAGCCTTTGTACAGAGCCCTAGGTCCCTCTTCCCGAAAGACAGTTGAAAGAGCATGAAATATTCCCCTATAATGCCGAGGAGATTTTTCTGTCTGCAGAAACAAAAGCAAGCACATTTTAAGACATCGAAGAAAATGTATAAATAATGGCCTCACAAACCATGGCAAAAAAATCCTTAAATCAATTCTCCAAAAGATACCTGGACAGTTAGACGCCCTCGTACCAAGTCCATCGGGTAAGTTGCTGACATTGCAATAATTCCAGCACATGCACCAGCTCCAAGGCGTAAAAGAGGTGTGAGTTGAGCATCTTCTGCAAGAGATGGAAGGAAATCTCTAAGTATAATAATCCATCAGAAACAACATTGTCATAATCACTATTTTGTCTCCCCAAATCAGACCCATTAGACATACAAACAAACAAAGAAATCGAGCCCAGAGAGCACACAACTGGTCCAAAAATCGGGAAAAAAAATCTTTAGCCAAGAGGACTCGGACACAAACTGCATGAAATCAACCAAAATGGGATGGTTTGAAAAGACAAGCATAACATATGAATGATGAAATGTCTCATGACTCTCACCCCTATGAAGACTGAAAATTTTGATTCTTTACATTCTGATAAGACTCCACATAGTTGCATATAAATTTTGAAATGAAATTGAATTGAACCATAGAACCATACCAAATGAAACTACCTATAATTTCATATCTAATTGACTTGCATAAGAAATAGAGGCAAGGTGGTCATACCATTTCCAGTTTGCTGTCGATAGAACCATAGGATACCCCTGTTAACAAGTGCACATAGAAATAAGTCATTTACCAAATTGTAGATGGGGGAAATGAATATAGACATTACAAAATGTTTTCTACTAATAAATGAATAAAAAAAAGTGAATATGAGTGCCAATGAAAATCAGAAAATTTATTTGGAACTGTAGGGGAATGGAGGAGCAGGAATCAGAGCATACTTAGATGCTTCCTCATAGCTAAAGAACTTGACTGCTGAATTTGGGACTATGCGTGCACAATTAGTTCCATTGCCTTTAAACAATCCTCTGAAACCCTCAGTTCTCCATATATACTTCAAGCCCTGAACTGTCCCATTGTATTTAATACTATGAGGATTTTGAACCTGCATAACAGCATATGCAAATCCAATTTACTCGAGCTTAACATAATAGAATATGCATAATGCTCACATCCCAACGAATCCCTCGAACCCCAACACCCAACTACTCGTCCTTCAAAAAAACAGCAGTGATGATCATACCGGCATGCACTACACTACGGTGATATAGCAATCATGAATTTAAATCTCCTATCTGTAAGCTATCGATCTGAATGTTACATCTTATAAACAGGGAAGAAGAAGAAGTACCTGAAGCAAAATTTTTAATCTTTCCAATGGAGCAACAGCAGTTCTTGACCTGCAGCAGGTAGGCAATAACCGATGCTTTATTGTAATGAATTAAGGCTAGAAGTTAGGTTGATAATGCCTATAGAGTAAAGAAGAGAGCTACTTTGTTCGAAGTTAGGTTGAAGAGTGCTTTTTCGTTTTTCTAATTGACAAAGAAACATGCTCATATTTTTTCAGGCAAAAGAAGAAGAACATAAAGCAAAGCCTACTGACTTGAGATTAAAACATAAAGAAAAAAAAAGTGCTTGAAAACAAATCCTAAAATAAATTCAAGCTACAATCAAGCATACAAAAGCCAAAGAAAAACAATCACATGCAAGACAATATCGAAATGAAACTAATTTGAATCAATAAGAAAAGAAAAAAAGTGAATTTTCTGAGAACTCACACTCCACCGGCGACTCCTCCGGCGACGAGAGACTTGGCGATGCTAAGGAGCGCGGCGTGGCTGGGCGCCTTGACTCCTTCGCTTGCGAGCTTCGCCTCCTCCGCCAGGTTCACAATCGTCGATACCGCCGACTCGCTCGTCCTTTTCCCGACCACGTCTTCCGACGTCATTCCAAATCCCCACAGAGAAAAAGAGAGAGCGAGATTGAGATAGAATCTCAGCGCTCGCCGGAAATATAGGCCTGCCGGACCGAAACCGCCGCCGATCCGATCGACGAGTGTTTCCGGCGATTTATCGGCGACTATGAGCCCGCATGTGGTAGCTGAAGAAGAAGAGGACGAAATAGAAATGGGAAGGGATTGATATAAAATGGCGGGGCGTCGTCACTATAACAACTAGTGCTACAGTTAATTTTTTTTTTTTTCGTAGAATCTATTCCTTACAAAATGCAACACTCTTTTTGGCTTTTTGCTCTCCTATATTTTTGGTGTTTTTTCCTTTTGAGAAGGGATTATATGGAAACAAATTAGTGCTAAATTTATCTCCTATGATCCTATATGGTGCTACATTGCATAGATCCAAAACTTAAGATATATTCTAATTCTCTGTTTTTAAGGAAGGAATGAAAATTTTAAAGAATATCCAAATCGATGTAGAGAGAATAATCATCATTTGCTCATCTTTTTTGTGTTGTTTTGTGTTGTATGAAAATGAATGATGTCTATTATTGAACCACTTTGCATATGATACTCGCATGCAATCCGTAAAATTGTTTGATGTCAGAATCTTACTTCACAAAAAACATAGATGTTTTAAACGTAAGAACAAATTGAAGATCTTCTTGCATTCTTGGCTAGCCTTAGTTGGCCTATTGGATTTCACATGGTGGGATTTATCAACAGTAGGTTTTATCTATATATCATCCAACACTTGTAGTCGCGAACTATTCGTCGCTACAAATCATTCAAAATTTTAATTTTTTTATTAATTTTAAATAGAAAAAAAATAGAGAAAATAACATTTGTAGCAACGAACTTTTCGTCACTACAAGTTATTCAAAAAACAATTATTTTATTTTTTTTTCAAATTTCTTTAGAGTTCTACTTAAGATATTCTGAAGCTTGCATTTATTTGGAAAGAAGAGTAGTAGTGCTTTTGGTTTTCTAACGGTTCAAAACTTCAATATTCGTATAAAGTCTTAATGTGTGCTATAGTAAACGAATAATTCTTCTTCTTCTTTTTTCCACAAAAATAATGCATGAATTGGTTTTTGATCGATTTTGATGACCAATGTTGAATTTCTCATCTCATTTAAATGCCTGATAGGGTCAACAAACTTTATGGGATTGAACTCATTTTATTGATTTAAACCAAAAAAAAATGAACACTTTTAGCGCCGAATAGTTCGTCGCTACAAGTTATTCAATTTTTTTTTTTTAATTTCCTTAAAGAAAATATTTTGAAGCTTGCATTTATTTGGAAAGAAGCTAAAGTAGTGCTTTTGGACTTTTGGTTTTCTCACGGTTCAATTAAAACTTAAACGTGTCTCAACGTGTGCTATAGTAAAGGAATAATTCTTTTTTTTTTCTTCACAAAAACAATGCATGAATTAGTTTTCGATCGAGTTTGATTACCAATTTTGAATTCTACATCTTATTTAGACGCCTAAAAGGGTCAACAAACTTTCAGGGATCGATCACGTTTCATTGGATTAAACAGGAAAAAAAACACTTCTAGCGATGAACGATTCATCGCTACAAGTCATTCAAAAGTTTTATTTATTATTTATTCTTTATGAGGTCCCAACATGTTCTATCGAACTCTTCTTGTATGCATTTTCGTGGCTAGAAGAGTTTTGCGATTGGTGTTCTCGTTGTTGAAAATCTGAAAATTCTCTGAGGTCCCAAAATGTTCTATAGCAAAATTCATTTATTTGTTTCCGATCGATTTTGATGACTGTAATTTCTTTTCTTTTCGACACAGCTAGGAAATTAAACCCTAATTTAATTAGTCTTAAAAAAAAAGGATACCATTAATTAAATTCCATATATTGATTAGGTGGTTGATCGAATGATCGGTGCCCCTAACTTTAGTCCTTCTTTATTTAATACCTTCACTAAGTTTGCTTCCTATCGATCTATTCGATCATAGCTTATAGTGGGACTTCACTCTATGCATGTGAAGAACATGTTAGTTATGTTCCGCACCGGCCACTTCAACAGCAAGTTCGGCCGGCTGTTCCCACGTAATTACGTGTCCCAGTTGTGTTGCTAGGACGTGCGGGCTTCATCCCACCTGAAAATATATAATTGTTATAAACAGAACATATCAATATAGAATAACAACTACAACGTTATGTGTTTCCTGGATGATGATGAAGAAAGGAGAAGAAGAAGAAGAAGAATGTGGTAGAAGTCGTCCTCGGATATGGGACTGTGGGAGTCCGTTGTATGATTCACATGAGTTAGCTTCAGTTGGTCGTCTTCTTGAGCAACACACAATGGCCTTGCCTCTTGCTCATCGTGATGATCAGGAGGACCGGATGATGATGAAGATGAATGGGACTGATCTGTCCAAGAGGACGAAGAAGAGCAATATCATTGTTCACGAAGCCAGAAAGTTGAGGAGAGGATTTTGTAGTCTTCTTGGGACTTTTGGACTACGCAGGAAGAAATAGATAAGCAAGTGAAAAGACTAGCTAGCTAATAGATACAAAGAGGTAGACTAGCTAGCTAATAGATACAAAGAGGTACTCGATCTTATATATCTTTCTAGCTGTTTATATATATATATAGCTATTTGTGTGTAATATACATACTAGCTAGCTAAAGTACGTATAGATCGATATGTCTTCGATCTCTAGAGATGTAAGACTCATAGTTGTGATAGCACTTCGATATCTCTAGTCTCTAGCCAAAATTAAAAGAACAAGTTGCCTTGTGTGCTAGCTTCTTATCTCTAGCCAAAAAGAAATCTATGCTTGGTGGTACATTTTACAAGTTTTAATATTTTAATTAATTGAAATGAATGAATATTGTTAGAAACACGGTTCTAAATTTTCGATTATGAGATTAAATTGGATATAATTTACAAATTGTCCCCATAAATTTATATGCTATAGTTGTGGGATCATCTCGGTTGTCTAGATTAGTTGACATCCTTTAAGTCTCTAACCAAAGCTAATCTATTCTATTATTAAGAGAAGAGGGTTTGCTCACCATAACCGAATTTTTTTACGAATATATATAGCCTTCAAACATTAAAACATTTTGAAATAGAATTAATTAATAGGGACAATCAAGTCAATTTACAAAATATAAAATAAAAATAAATAATAAAAAAAACTGCAGAAAATAACTACCCACTATTTCTATACAAAAAAATTGAATAAGAAAAAACTACCCACTTCCTACAGCATAAATACACCCATTATTTCTCAAGAAAAACGAGGGGGCAGTATAGAAGCTTAGGCAATATAAAGAAAAATTTAATCTCTGACCTTAATTAGTACAATAAGATTTTTATTATAGTATGCATAATTAGTGTAGAAGATTTTATATAATGTTACCCATAAGAAATTTCTAAATCTAAAATGTATTTTTATGTTTTTTGTTAGAGTTTAGATAAAACATAGGGGTGTTAATTACATATTTTACACATTATGTTAGTATATAGACTAAAACTAGTACAAATATATACATATTCAATGAAAACTGAGGGGGGTCAGTTGCCCCCTCTCGACCCCCCTAGCTACGCCCCTTTAGAGCATTTCCACCGTTGCCATCTAGCCATGTTGCCAGCTAGATGTAGCCCCCAAAACAAAAAAATCAAAAACAATTTGACCATCCATTTTGATTAAACATGATTAGTAATTACAATCTTCCAATTGAAGTGGATTCAAAATGTGGAAAACTAAAAAAAATAATCAGATTAAAAAAAAGTCGAAAAAATATAAAATGCTACAAATTGTAAAAAAAAATTCTAAAAACTACAATTTTATTTTAATGCAATAAAATAAAAGAATTTATCCTTCTCATAATGAAAAAAAAGGTGTTGGAACGGGTGGAAACAAATAAAAAATGCATAAATATTGATTGCCCATGAGAGCCCCCAACGAGGTGAACATGCTCTTAGAAGGCTAGTTAGAATAATGGGATTCATTATGCATCACAGCATCCATCAGAGATCAATAGTTACTGGATTAATATAATTGCATTAGGTAACGACCGACAGGTTAATATTGTAAATGGGATGATACAAGTACAACCACACAAAGTTTGGAAAGAAACATATATTTCCAACTACATTACCAAGATAAACATTAATTAAATAAAAAGAGAAGCTCGGGAAGATCGAATTACTAGTCTTCCTGGTAATTTTTTTTTTGAACGGAAGTCTTCCTGGTAATTATATGCATGTAAAACGTTCACATACAGACGAGAGTTTCAATTAATACCCAGCCACCCAGGTCCACGCGGAGAAGAAGAAACCAAACCATAGCCAAACCTTTCAATCACACGTCACTCATTGTCATGAAATAGTCCAACATTTATTGTTCGGAAAAAGTCAAAACACATGAACGTAAAACTCAAACACCATAGTCCATATACAAAGGCCGGTCAAGTCAAATGGTGCTGTTGGAACTGATCGGTGTAAGTTAGAGGAGTATGATTTTTAGGGTTTAAGCAAGCAAGTGCAAAAGTAGGATTCCTATTCCCGAAAACACAATGGCCTTTTCAGCCAGCTGTTTGAAAATAATACGTGAGACTTTTCCCCATCTAAACGTACTCGTTTTCCGGGAAAATTAATTACCGGGAATCGGACCATTCCACCCTTGTTCACTCCAAAGTCCAAACTTACCCTTTTGTTTTTTGTTTCTTTGTTTGAAGAATTCATCTCATTCTCTTCTCCTCCAATTAATGCAAAGCCTTGAAAACTTTGAACTAATCCAGCTGATTCAGTAAAATGTGGGAGATTCAGAAACCAACAACCTCTGTGCTCTTCAACAGCGAACAAATCCCAAACTGAATCTAGAAAATGTGGATGCCTTCTCTTGCTTTATCTCTGGTTTTAGTCGTCGAAGGAAACACGTTTGATTCTCAAAGTAGACGAAAAGTCTTTGATGTTGTCTTTTAGGTAAGAAAGCTTTGTACGTGGATTTCGAGGTTGATTGGGCTTGAAGACGAGTTTGGTTGGTGTTCTGCTTCTCTGGGTCTTCGTTTTACCTGAGGCAAGTTCTCTTCCTTCTATGCTTTTCCCAATTTGGCGTCTTAGTTCTAACCAAGTGAGAAAATGAAAGAATTAGAAAAAGTTACAAACTTGGAATTATCTTTGGAAATTTGAACTGCTATATTCTAGCCCCAACTCTGTGTTATGCTTCCAAGTTTCATTTTTTTTTATTAAAAAAAAAATTCTTTTGTTTTTTCTTTTAGGGTGTATGAGAAATTCAAGGTACTAATTTGGAGATTCTGGGAGTTGCAATATCGTTGGTGGTACAGCCAAGAAGAAAGTGCTTTCTGGGAAATTGGGGATTTCGAGGGGTGGTAGTTTAATTTCTGGTTTTGAGATCGAAAGGAAAGTGATGGACTTGAGGCGAGGTAGGGGGAAAGAGAGGGTCTTTGGAGAAACAAAGGTTGATTCCAGTAGTAGTAGTAGTTCATTAAGAAGAGAGAACAAAGAGGTTTTGGATGAAAATCATTTTGATGTTAGGGAAGGGGTTAGGGGTTTAAGGCTTGAGCAAAGTGATGCAGCACAGAAAACTGAGTTTGTTGAAAGATACAGTCGATTTTCAGAGTTCCCAATTGATAATCGAATCACTGGATATGATGTTGATATGAACATGAATAGGTCTGTGTCTGTCAGTTCAAGTGTAGGAGATATTTCTGCCCAATTAAGGAATCTTGCTGGGTCATTGAGATCAAGGGAAAGTATGGACCAGTGGGGTGCGGAAAGAGATCGGTTTGATGGGTTTTATGGAAACCCCAGGGCTGCTGCTGAGAGAGGAAGAATACCAGTTTCAGCTTATGTGGAAGAGGGGCCTTCAAATTACAGGTTAGATTCTTTGCATGGTCATGGTGAGCAGAAGTATGATCTGAATGAGGTTGAAAATTTGGGACAGGATCGAGCTGAGCTTCTTAGGAAATTGGATGACTTGAAGGAGCAACTTAGAAGATCTTATGATGTGGCAGATAAACCAAGGGAAATGGTTCCTCCAGAGAGGAGTAGGACACCGCCCGATCCTTATGGTGACCGGTTAACTTATAATCTTTCAATGCAGCAGCCATATGCTGTGGACAAGCAGATGCCAAGAGCCCCTTACTTCAACTATAGCCATGGGCCGGTTCCTTTTATGGATCATCATAACATGGATATGCAGAACTTTCATCCTCAAAGGAATACCTTGAATGTGATTCCGGAATATGAGGATCCATCTCAGCCACAAATGACAAGGAGGCCTCCCCATCATCCACTCCAATACCCACAACCACAACCTCATGAATACTTTTTGGGGCAGCACATGGGTTTCAATCAGAATCCACTTGCATCATATCCACGTGAACCTGTTTTACACTCGCCTGCATGCTCTTGTTCAGGCTGCTACACCCAGAATTGGGTAGTTCCTCCCCAAGTCCCACATACTGATTTTGGCAACAGAAGGATTCCAAAAGGTCCAGTTAATTTGAATTCCTATCATCATGTCAATCCTGTTTCATATAGCTCACATAATTATAAACCCCGAACTGCTAGTTCTATGTTGCACACAGGGTGGCAAAGTCACATTGATTCAGACAATGATGCTTATGGTGAGAGACATCTACGAAGGATGATCAATAGGAAAGGACAGGTTTCCCATCCTGTTGCAGGTGGTGCCCCATTCATTACATGCTTTCATTGCTTCGAGTTGCTAAAACTGCCCAGAAAATTCAAGAAGATAAGTAAGAATCAGTCGCAGCTGCTGCGTTGTGGTTCCTGTTTAACTGTTATCGCACTCGAAATCAAGAACAAAAGGCTCATTACTTCTGCTCCTAAGGAATCAAAGCAATCATCTTCTGAGGTTGTTCAAAATTCTAATGAGGTATTAAATGACAGCATTTTAAGTTCTCCTGATTGTCTGAATGCAGAAGACACCAAATCCTGCCACAATGATTTAGATAACCCTGGTCATAACTTACAGTTGATAGATGCCAAAGATAATTCACTAGATGCCAAAGATAAGTCACTGGCAGAAGATGATAAGGTGAACTTGGATGAATCTGAGAAGAGGGAAGGCCTTAGCTCTTCATCTTCCATCTCGTCCAAGGAGGAAGAAGACATCCCAGATAGTATGATTGTTCAGAGAGACATTTCTGACTCTACGGAGCTGCTCACAAAAGATGCCTGTTCTCCACTAGCCCCGGGCTCACCTCTTTGGGAGCAGCCTGATATTCCTTCCAAACATGAAGTAAGCAGAGATGAGAAGGAAAATAAGAGTACATGTGTGGACCAAGACAATGTGCTCTTTAGTAAGAGCACATCCACGCAGAATTCTGTGAAAGATATGTCAGTGGAAACCGAGGTGGATGATTCTTTCAATGACTATCTCAATGCCAACATATCTCAAGACTCTACAGAGGCAAGCAAAGAAGATCGTTCTAAAATCCGCAAGGGTGCTGATAACTTCTTGGTTGGTCTGATCAAAAAGAGTTTTAAAGATTCCTCGAAATCTTATCAGAGTGTGGAGAGAACTAAGGTTTTAATCAATGGGCAACCTATACCAGATCATCTAGTGAGAAAAGCTGAAAAGCTTGCTGGCCCAATTCAACCTGGAGATTATTGGTAAGCTTGCTTATATGCCGACTCCTATTTAGTGCATTGTTTCATGTCCAAGTTTAAGTCTGACATATCTACATTTCTATTGGCTGAAATCCTAACTTTTGTTTTATCCAGGTATGACTTCAGAGCTGGATTCTGGGGTGTGATGGGCCAAAGTTGCCTTGGCATAGTTCCTGTGAGACCAATGAGTTTTTTTTATTTATAAACTTGTTTTGTAAAGGTTTCATGTGGAATTTACAAGTAAACCGTTCCTGTTGTCTTGCAGCCATTTATTGAAGAGTTCAATTACCCAATGCCAACAAATTGTGGTGCCGGAAACACAGGTGTCTATGTAAATGGAAGGGAGCTACATCAGAGAGATTTAGACCTTCTTGCAAGCAGGGGACTGCCAACTACAAGGGAGAGATTTTATATCCTTGAAATTTCTGGGAGAGTTGTGGATGAGGACTCTGGGGAAGAGCTACATACCCTTGGCAAACTTGCCCCAACGTAAGTCTTTGTGCTTCTTTACTGTTGCTTATTTCTGCATGCTTGAAAATTCCATCGTTAAATGTATGATTAGTTTAGTAAAATAGATGCCAACATAAAAACCACTTTGTCTTGATGCTCGTTTTGGTCATCTTCCTCTGTAAAGTAGAATTCATGATCATTGTCATTTATAAATTTTACATAAAGGTCCATATCCATGAGATGCTTATTCTGTATTCTTATTGAAGCGTTAATGACCCCCTGACATTGTATTTGAACAGAATTGAGAAGGTAAAACATGGATTTGGCATGAAAGTCCCCAGAATGGCGGTGTGATTCACCTATGTGGTTTTCATTTCCTGATTTTGCTGATGCGTTAATTCTTCAAAGATGGCACCGATGAGTCAATCACCTGTCGAATTCTTGGTGCGTGTTTAATTCTTAAGGCGTCTTGTTACTGTAGTACTACAGGTGGATGCAAAGTCGAAATCTGTGGAATATGTTGCGATTATAACAACATAATTTCGTAATCAAAGTGTTTGTTCATACCTTTGTATATCTGTTAGTAAGGTGATTAGTTCATCTAGATTTTCAGGTATATTCAAATTCATTCAGCACTTGTCCATCGTGTCATGCATTTATGTTTGATGGTGGAGTTGCTGAACTTATAACAGTAGAATTTTTGTAGACATGGTTGTTCATATATTCTGATCTCATGCTCTTCAGCCTGATTAGCCCAGCTAGATTGTGAGGTACTCTATACATCCAAAAACTATCTGAAACACTGTTGATAGATCACCAACACAAATGAGAAAGAGATGGATTCATTAAAAATAGTAAAACAGGAGGTAATAATTGAAACCTGGAAGAGATATTATAGTTTAGGATCTCAAATGGGAGAGGCAGGAATTGTATGATAGTCCAACTCTGTGGTTGACCCAGATTGAAGTAGCTATATCACCCACCACACATGAAGCTGACTTGTATATTAACAATGGTGGGGCAGATACAGTCATACAGGTACTATAATTGAATCTTTGTGTGGTTGAGATGATTATTAAATTTAAACAGTAACGAATGAAGCAATGGGCAATAAATGTGGTAACTTCTTATTTGAAGCTATAATAGAAATCAACATTGTTAATATTTTTCATTCATAAATGTTAATTTGGTTCACAAAGAGTTTATGACACCTTTCAAAAGCACACGAGCTTGCAGTCGATGGGTGCTCGAGTGTGATGCGAGAGCGCAAAGTCTCTTCATTTTCGGTACAAATGTATGAGATGTGAATCAAGGAGAAATTGGGTGATCCCCACCGTTGGATAAATGTACCTCACCACTGCACCCCATGTCTACCCGAGCATCTCTACCGCGAGCACTGAAGCAACACCCGTGAATCGAGGCCAACTAGGGTCTACTTTTCATATAACTTCGCGGAACTTAAACTTCCCCAAGGCCAAAATACAGGATAAAATTTGAATGAACCAAATCTTGAAAGAAGACAAAACTTCCCCCATTTGCGCTACACTTTAATTCATTTTTGGCTTTTTCTTTAAAAGAAGGTAAAACTTGTAATTGTTGTGAATCGAACTATCGAAGGCGAGATCCATGGACTAGATTACTAGAAGCAGCAGTTCCATAATTACTAGCCTGCCCTACATCACTTTATAACTGCATTAAAATAATTAATTACCTATTCTAATCATGTTTACCAATTAATATTCTATCCTGACACTCAATTAGTACAGTGAGAGCTGAAAAGCCTAAAACCACAAAACAACAGAACTCTCTTAGGCTCCAAATCCAAATCTCATAACTCCAAGCTCTTTATTTTAAATCCCAAAATAAATATATAAGATTCTTGATTTTTGAGTGATAATTGAGTAAGACCCACATTGAGTCATCAGCTAAAGCAGCAGCAAATAGCTTCAAAGATCTGAACTTTAACTCTCTCAGTGTGTGTGTGACTCTGGACGAGCGAGAGCTAAGCGAGGAAGACAATGGTGATGAATCACAAGCACAAGCATGTGATGGTGAAGTCTGTAATTCTAATCCTCTTAATGGGTCTTGCTTTTAGTCTCTTCCTCTCCAACTCCACGGAGTATTCACCAGAAATAGAAACCCCTTTTCCTGAGAAGAGTCTAGATTCGGAGCAACCAATCTCAGTTCCAGATGATGAAGATCAGGATGAGATACCTTTACCCAAGAAAGCTGTGGCTTCAGAGCCACCAATTTCTGCTGAAGAAGATCAGGATCAGAATAAACCTCTCAATAAAGGTAATTACTTGGCTTCTCTCTGCTGGGTTCTTGTTGTTCTATCTGTTTCTTTCTAGTTTTGTTTTGTATGCATCAGAAAAATGAAAAACCCAGATGGGAGTAATTGCTGTTATTGGAAAGTATGGCTATGTCATTGACATTTTGTTGGACTTGAGATCTGGACTTGGGAATGGTCTTTTTGCTTAAGTATGTTGAAAATCTTCATGGGTTTGTTATCTTTGTTCTTTGTATCATGATATGACCAAATAGTTGATTGGTGACCTGCTAATTATTGTGATTCTGTTTCAGATAGTGTTAGATTCATTTGGGAACTGTGTTAATTGATATGAGTTTAAATGGAAGTAAACTTTGGTTATGCACTTCATGCAGGAAAATGTGATCTTTTCGTTGGGGATTGGATTCCAAATACTTCTGATCCAATTTACAATGAGAGCTGCCCCTCAATCGAAAGTCCTCAGAACTGTATGAAGAATGGGCGGCCTGATACAGGGTTTCTATACTGGAGGTGGAGTCCACGAGATTGTTCAATACCAAAGTTTGAGCCAGAGAGATTTCTTGAAATGATGAGGAATAAACATTGGGCATTGATTGGTGATTCGATTACTCGTAACCATGTTCAGTCGTTGCTGTGTATGCTCTCCACGGTATATGTTAGAATTGTGATGTCACATATAAAATGTTGACTTTGAATAAATGAGCAGAAGCTTGGTGCTATCATGAAATATTTTTCACAATATCCAAGCTAATACGTCTCCCATTTTCCTGGAAGCTTAAAGAGTTAGAATGTGAGAATATGCGTATATATCACTTAGATCTGATCCTTTGCTACCCTTCCTATTTTCTAATACAAATCTGCTACCCTTCGTGCCTTTCCTACTGAACTTGTATCAGTTAACATCTTGTGAATTGTAGGAACAAGTTAATCTATCATAGAGCAGAGTCATTACCTTCTGATAATATACTTGATTTTAGTTTTCGTATTGGGATCCCTTTGAGAACCTTTTGGTCTAATTCTAAGAGAGTTTCACTAAACTGAGGAAACTTCTGGCAGCATTCTAACTAGTGTTCCTTGATATTTTGTTGTTCTGAGTTCACTAGAGCTTCCATAGAATTTGTATTTACACTGCCTATGAATTTTCCTGACCTGCTACCACTTCATAGCTGTGCAATCATTCTGCATTTCATTTTATTTCTTTGAGGCATATGAAGTTACATATAATGCAGATTTCATGTACGGCATTGTCCAGTCGTTGCTGCCTATAGTTGTTGTTGGCTCTCTGTCTCTATATATGCACAGCAACATATGTGGATTTGTGACGGACAGTTACCATAATAACTGTGACATGAATAAATGTTGGCTTGTTTTTTGTGTCCTACAATTTGGGTCATATATGCGTCATCCATTTAGAACATGGACATGCCATCATTTTGATTCTGAGATTCTAGGTTGATTGATTACATGTTGATTGGGTTGAGAGTTGTTGCCATTGAATTTTGATTTATTTGAGTGATTCACTTTTTATTACTTTGTTTAAGCCTAAAATTTTAGAATTTCTTTGAAGTGGTTGTGCTGAATTTGATTGAAACATTTTCCCTTCAGGTTGAACGAGCTATTCAAGTGTACCATGACAAGGAGTATAGGTCCAGAAGATGGCACTTTCCCTCGTACAAGTTTACTATCTCTGTTATTTGGTCCCCTTTCCTTGTAAAAGCTGCTATCTATGAAGACCAGAATGGTGTTTCAACACATGAAGTTGAGCTGCATCTTGACAAGATCGACGATAAATGGATAGATCAATTCCAAAGTTTCGACTACATGATAATTTCAACCGGGAAATGGTTTCTCAAATCTGCAATCTACTATGAGAACAATGAAGCCTTGGGATGCCATTACTGTCCTAGAAGGAATCTGACAGAGTTGGGATTTGATTTTGCTTATCGCAAAACTCTGAGATACGTGATGAACACTTTAGTTACATCTGATCACAAGGGCATGATCTTTTTCAGAACATCCACACCTGATCACTTTGAGAATGGAGAGTGGAATACTGGGGGAACTTGCAAGAAAACAACCCCAGTTAAAGAAGGTGAGATTGAATTGAAAGAGGTACATAAGGTTCTGCGTGAGATTGAATTAGAGGAGTTTGAAAAGGCAGCTGCAAAAGCTTCTAGAAATGGGGTGAATCTCAAACTCCTTGACATGGTCTCGCTTTCTTTGATGAGGCCTGATGGGCATCCAGGTCCATACAGACAGTATCATCCATTTGAACATAGCAAATACGCTAAGGTGCAGACTGATTGTTTGCATTGGTGCTTACCAGGACCCATAGATTCTTGGAATGATATATTAATGGAGATGGTGGTAAACGGCTAAGAAAATCATTCAAGTTCTGTGCCTGAATTCTTTATTTCCCTTTTACATCATGGAAGCCTATGTTGGGATCCTCGTAATGTTTCATGCAGAAGTGTATTAGGAGTCATAATTCCTTTCCTCCCCTGTGTATACTACAATTATTCACTCTCCTCCGGGCCTCCAGATAAACAGGTAATCTTTCCCACAGCTGCGCCTTTACCAGTGTCAACTGGCCTGTCATTGAGTTTTCACTTCTAGGTATAGAGAATAGAATACTGCAAAGAGATCATGATGTTGTATCAACTGTAATATCTATTGCGAGAGTTCACAGTTCTAGTGCCAAGGCACTTACCTGTGCACCCACGAAGAATTTTCGACTCTTGTACTACCCCTTCAGGTTTTAGGCCTCTTTTGAAGAAAGCGAAACTGTAATCTGTCATTCTTATATATGCTATAGACTTGAATTGTTGTATTCCTCATTCATTAATCAGTTTCTCTGCATTTCAGTTACCCATACTGGCCCTCCAATTTTAGCTTCTTGCATTCTATCTTGTGAGTGCGGTTTGTAGTGCAGAGGCTAAAATTGGAGTGCCATCATCTTCCTCGTGTAGAAATGAGTACATGCTTTTGCCTATAATAGACCACATAAAATATTTCAACCTATTATATTTTTAATTTTTAATATGCAAATCATCTCCTTCTATCGTTTCTCGATTATGCACTCTCTCGTTTCAAACTAGGATCCCTAAACAAGTTATGGGCATAAATATATACAATTAGTTACAAGAAGTTTCAACTTCCTTGAAAAAAAGATTCAAACTATTTATACACAAGTGAGCATAATATCTCTTCTATTGTTTTAAATTCATTCAAAGCCCAATACTAGCTTAGAATATAATTATATCACTGTAAGTCTTAAGAAATTAAATCAAAATAAAAGTAATGCCCCTGTTATTATTTGTCCTAATCCATCTTCATTATGTTAATCAGGTATATTGCCCAGCAATGGAAAATCTTTATAAAAAGTAAAAAATATAAGTTTTTATGGAAGGAAATTATGAAAAAATAAAATACAAAATGTTTATATGGAAGGTAAACAATTGTCTTGCTGCCTTCTCTCTATGATAAGAACCTGTGCCCATTTTGCTACCAACGGTCAGTAAAAGTAAAAGCTGGGGATCCGGACTTGAAGCAACTATTCAATCTCAAATATTCATTTGAATTTCAAAAAATTTAACCGTTGCCTGGACCTCCATATAAACTCCCCCTTTATTCCACTACAGATTCACTCAAATTCAAAAACCTTAACCTCCTCTGAAACAATCCCTCTCTCTGTGCAATGGCTGAGATTGCAATTTCCGAGATGCCCGCCAACGCCGAGCCAGTCATCACAAAGAAGACAAGAAACTCCAGGAAGGCGCTCAAGGCCAAAAACCCCTCCACAAACGAAGCCAACATCTTGGCCGGAAAGGTCGTCGAGGCTGCTCCGAGCCCGATCCCGACAGGAACCAACTCCGACCCGGCGAAGGAGAACCACGAGAGCCTCTCTCAGCCTCGCACGTCTCCCAAGAAAGCAAAGGCATCCAAGAAACAGGCCAAAGCGAAGGCCTCAAAGGAGGAGACGCAGTCGTCTTTCGAGAAGGACTTGCAGGAAATGGAGGAGAAGCTTCAGGCGCTGAGGCTCGAGAAGGAGAAGACGGAGGAACTCTTGAAGGAGAAGGATGAGATCTTGAAGCTCAAGGAGGAAGAGCTCGAATCAAAGGGTCGGGAGCAAGACAAGCTTCAGATGGAGCTCAAGAAGTTGCAGAAATTGAAGGAGTTCAAACCCACCATGGTTCGTTTTCTGAAACCCCTTTCTTTTCATGTTCAATTTATATTGGAATTTGTTTTTCTTATGTTGCGTTCATTGCCCTCTGTTTGGTTGCTGAGAAAATTAGTGAGTTATTCACGATTTGAAATTTGGTTTGGTGGCTCTTAGATCTTGAATGTAGGAGTTTTGATCAAATTGATGATGGGTTTTGTATAATGGTTGTTTATATATCCTCAGGCACTCCCAATTGTTTGATTTTCAGGGTTTAGGGGTTTGATCAAGTTAGTAATGGGTTTTGTATAATGGTTCTTTATATATCTTCAGGCAATCCCAATTGTTTGATTTTTATGGTTTAAGGGTTTGATCAAATTCATATGCTCTTATATAATAATGGTTCCTTGTATTTCCTCAGGCACTCCCAATTGTTCAATCACAGAAAGACAAGAAGAAGGGTTGTCCTGAAAAGAAAAGGCCATCCCCTCCGTATGTCCTATGGTGCAAAGATCAGTGGAATGAGGTAAGATATAGAGCATGTGAATACTATTGATGGTTCTGAACTTTGAATGTGAAACTAATTTTTAAATCTCTTTTGGGGGTTTTGATGCAGGTCAAGCAGGAAAACCCTGAGGCAGAGTTTAAGGACATATCAATCATTTTGGGGGCCAAGTGGAAGAATGTCACTGCAGAAGAGAAAAAGCCTTATGAAGAGAAGTACCAGGCTGAGAAGGAAGCCTATTTGCAAGTGATGGCAAAAGAGAAGCGTGAGAGTGAAGCAATGCACCTGTTTGAGGAGGAGCACAAGCAGAAGACAGCTATGGAGTTGCTTGAACAATACATGCAATTCAAACAAGAAGCAGAAAAGGATAACAAGAAGAACAAGTAATACTCAGCTCTCTCTGTCTCTAGTTGAATATTGAATTGGTAATATGAAAATCTTATTCATATAAATGTATTTGCAGGAAAGAAAAGGATCCATTGAAACCCAAGCAACCAATGTCAGCATTTTTCCTGTTCACAAATGAGAGGCGAGCAGCCCTGAATGCACAGAACATAAAATCTGCTCCAGAGGTAATTGAATTCCATCTTTATTTTAAAAAGCTTTATGCATATTTACTTATTTGTTCTCATTGTTAATTTGTGAAATTTGGGGCTAATTTGATAGGTTGCAAAGATCACTGGTGAAGAATGGAAAAACATGACAGAGAAGCAAAAGGGTCCATATGAAAAGGTTTGTTCATAACTTCATATAAAAGATTTTGTTTTTAATTCTCTGGGTTTAGTTTTCCTGCCCCAACTGCAACGCTTAGGCTCTTGGGTCTTTTGAAAATCGTAGATGGCAAAGAAGAACAAGGAGACATATATGCAAGAGATGGAGGTTTACAAGCAGCAGAAGGAAGAGGAAGCTGCCGTTCTCAGAAAGGAAGAGGAGGAGCTGATGAAACTGCAAAAGCATGAAGCCTTTCAAATGCTTAAGAAGAAGGAGAAGACAGAGAACATAATCAAGGTTTGCTGCTACTAATCAAGCTGTTCATTTACTGAAAACTAAAGTCTCTGTTGCATATTGATTGTTTGATTACTAATCTAATTGTATGCAATTAACAGAAAACAAAAGAGATTGAGAAGAAGAAGAAGGAAGAAAAGAAGCTTGCTGATCCCAACAAGCCCAAGAGGCCTGCATCCTCATTCATTCTGTTCAGGTAATTCTTAGTAAATATTGCAGTCCTATTCTAACTATCCAATATGATGGTGTGACGAGTCTGATTTACTGTTTTGTTTTGAATAATGTAGCAAGGAAGCAAGAAAAAATCTGTTGGAGGAGAGGCCAGGGATCAATAACTCCACCATTACTGCACTCATTTCAGTCCAATGGAAGGTACACACCCTTTTGGGTAACTTTTAATTTCTTGAGGTCAATATTTTCCTTCATGCTGTTAGATACTAATCATTGTGTTGTTATTGGGTATAGGAATTGAGTGAGGAAGAGAGAAAGGTTTGGAATGACCAGGCTGCTGAAGCAATGGAGGCTTACAAGAAAGAACTGGATGAATACAACAAGTCTGTTGCTGCAGCAATCCAAGAGTGAAACTTGTTCAGTTGTGTTACTGAACAAGTAGTAGTGTGTAATTGAACAAGTCTGCTAGTTCATGCCCATCATTTTGATGGCATAAGCTGAATTCTATCTATGTAACCTTTTTTTTTTTTTACCGTCAACTTCTAAGCTTTTGCAGTAGTATGAATGAGATTGAACAAGTTTCAACTTTTGATATCAACCTTGCAATTTTCTTTTTTGGTAAAGGACAACTAACAGAATCAATACTAATGAGATTGAACAAGTTTCAACTTTTGATGTCAACCTTGCAATTTTCTTTTTTAGTAAAGGACAACTAACAGAATCAATACTAATGAGGTTCAACAACTTTCACCCTTTTGATGTCAACCTCGCATTTTCTGTTTTATGCCAACAAAATAGGGTACAGTAATTTGGAAATAGACAGGAATGAAATCGACTCCCATCTACATTTGGAAAGCACCAAAACACCCTTCTGAAACAATGAAAACCCAATAAGCTAATAGGGATGATTTCGTAATTTAGTAGTAACCGACTTGTTGGCTTACCCGTCTTCCTTGTCCCTGTAACCAACCAAGTCGTCATTGTTGGGCGGCAAATGCTCTTCCCCGCGCACTTTAGCATAGTAGACTTCTCCAAGCAGCAAAGTTCCAACTTCCGCTAACCTACGCCTTGTTGTAGGCGATCCAAATCCCTTAACCTGTCCACCTCGATCTGCTGCACTTCCTCTCTGTACGTTTCTCTCCATGATGCCTGAACCTCCGAACCCCCAACCGTTCCTGGACACCGACACCGACACCGAGCTCCCCCGCGAAAACGACGCCGGCGCAGTTTTCGTCCTCCAGTCTAAAGGTTCCACGTGGACTCACTGATTTCCCCATGTCTATTTTTTGGTAGTGGATTTTGATTTTCTCAAAATTTATGCACTTGTTTTAGGGCAGTGGTGGCATGCCGGGTTTCATCTGACGACGGCGATAGTGGGGCCGACGATACTGACGCTGCCGTACGCCTTTCGAGGGCTCGGATGGGGGGTAGGGTTCCTATGCTTGACCATGATGGGGGTGGTGACTTTCTACTCCTACTACCTCATGTCCAAGGTACTCGACCACTGTGAGAAAGCTGGTCGCCGCCACATCAGATTCCGGGAGCTCGCCGCCGACGTGTTAGGTAACAAGTCACCCAAACTAACCCCAACGTGTACAGTACGTTTTGCTGCCCTTCTACTTTTGCTATTAAAGACGAAACGTTTCCTTTTTTTTTTCCTTGGTACCGAAGAAGGAAAAAAAACGTTTCGTTTTGCACTCTCTTTTTTCTGCGCGCTGTATTCTGCGACTTTTGGGGAGCCACCGGAGGCGACGGTTGAGTGGCATGATCGTTATTCTCGATTGTCAGAGTTTGTTAAAGCTTCACTTTAGAGCTTTGACCATGAGAATTGTGAGGAGAGGTGGAGCGCACAGTCTCTGGCACGTGTGTGTATTTGGGTCGGATATTATTTGACCGTTCGGTATCCGGGTCCAGTTCATACCTGGTAAAGCGGTAACTGCAATCCCCATTGTAGAGCTTGGTCCTCATTGAAGAGACCATTTTTGCTCACCCCCCTTGGTTAAGGGTGAGCTTCACCCCCCTCCCCAATGATCGACACGTGTCCCTTATCTAACCAAGGTTAACTTTTTTTCTTTCTCTTTCTCTCACCCGACCCCTTTCCTCTCTTTTTTCCTTCTTTTTTTTCTTCTCTTTCTTCTTCCTCTCGCCTGCAACTCCATGGCCTCCCCCATCCCGGCTGGAAAGCTCTTCCCCATGCATATGGGGGAGGGGGGGTTGTTTAAGAGAGCCCCGGAGAAAAAGGGGGGGGGGGGGGGGGCCGCGGGGGTGTTCTTTTTTTGGGGGGTGGGGGGGGGGGTTTCGGAATCATTTTCTCACTCTTCAACCTCTCTCTCCTCCATGAACTTGAAGAACCCAAACAAAAGTTTCCCTCTTGAAGAACCAGAAGTTGAGGGAGAGAAGAAAAAGAAGAAGAGGAAAGGTGTGGGGAGAGAAAGAGAGAGAAAAAAAATTAATTGGTAGAGGGAGTGTGTATAGGGAGGGGGGGAAAGCCTCCTCATTGAAACCAGTAATGAAAATGATCATGTATTGTTTTCAATGGTTTGCTAATAATTATTATTATTATTTTTTTCTTCTAATTTAATGGGAAAGCATACCAGGGAATTTATTCAGTTTGTTTTAGTCTGAAAGCTGCATACTTGCATTTGATTTATACAATGCTTTTGAGTCATGTGATGCTTTTGGGCTTTTGGCATAACAAAAGCTTCATTGTTTATTAGGGGTGCTCTGTTTCTGACAATCTGTTCTGCTTACTTGCTCAGTATAATGGTGGAATCTTGATTATAAACAATGTGTTACCTTTCTTTCTTTGTTTTTTTTTTTTCACAGGGTCAGGATGGATGTTCTACTTTGTGATATTCATTCAAACAGCCATAAACACTGGGGTTGGAATAGGAGCAATTTTGCTTGCTGGGGAATGCCTCAAGGTACGGGATCTACAATCATCACATGCAATAATGTGAAAGCTTCAGCTTCTAATAGTTTTGTCTATTTATACAAAAAGGGAAATTAGTTATCTATAAATGGTTATGGTGGCTTTTTGGGTTAGTGGGGAATATAAGCAGGCAGAGGCACTTCTATTTTAGTATTAAAGAACATTGATATATATATATGTTGCCATAGATAAATTACTCAACTTGGTTATTTGATTCCGTGTGCATCACAGCTTCTAATGGTGTACAATGATATGGCCATTGTTTCACAAAAATGATTGGTAGACATTAGACCATCTTCCATGGTAAGCCAAATTCCCCTCTAAATATAGCTTACCAACTTGGCATATTTCAAGAATATGCTAATCAATAGCAAAACAACTCCCACCATAAGCCATCCAAGTAAGCCAAATTCTAAACTTTATTAAACTTTATACACTAATTTTATTAAACTACACTAATTCTTACTTTTATCACTTCAATTTTCAATTTTACATAATTATATTTTAAAATTATTTCAACCAAATATATTCAATATTATTCTCAAATGAAAGATCTCGTTGAGATATTCGTAATGATATAATTTTTATTATTAATAAATTTGTAAATATAAACTTTGAGGAGAAAAAAGAAGACAAAAAAGAAATATATTAAAAAAAGGAACAATTTAGCTTATGGAAGTTGTAAGCCAAATATAGCTTACCAAATTCTTGTAGGCTAAATTTTTGTTGTGGGTTCCATACATTTGGCTTATGGTGGGAGTACTTCATACCCTAAATTTGGGTATTTGGCTTACCATGGAAGATGGTCTTATAGGTAACAAAGTAATCTTCTTGAATGGCAAAAATTAGCAATTAATTGTTGGATTATAAACCTATAAAGAGCTGGGATGTATTTCAGTTACTGAAGGCACTGATTAATTAGAGCACATTTGGAACTTGTTTGTTGATGTCTCAATCTAGTCTTCTATAATCCCAAGCAGGTTGATCACTTTGGTGGATAGCCACACAAGACTTATCCATGTTAAATGGTTGTATTTTGAGAGGGACCTGAATTAGTGCATAGTTGTCACTTGTTTGTTGACACCTTTTTTGCAAATAAAAGCCGCCCAAGTTAGGTCTATTTGCCTTGATTGTCAACTGATTTGCATGATGAGTTGGGTCGGTATGAGCAATCCAGTTACTGACATGGTGAACTCTCATGGAAACAATTTTAGCAATCTATTAAAATTTGCATAATTCCATAGTAAGTGCATAGTAAAAGTTTTTAACCAAGGTTTAGTTAGAAATGCTTCCTATGAGGACAGCCTTGAATTATAATGTAGTAGTATGGGATCATTGGCTGGTGTTTTTCTTTTTTCTGTTTTTGGCATTGCAGTACAGTAGTTAGATTCTGTTCATCTATCATTGACTGGCATTTTGTTTTATTTTTGGTAAGATTATGTATGCAGAACTTTCTCCAAATGGATCCCTGAAATTGTACCACTTCATAGCCATGGTTACGGTGGTAATGATAGTCATCTCTCAACTACCATCTTTCCACTCCCTCAGGCATATAAACCTTGGTTCGCTGCTTCTCAGCCTGGGCTACTCATTCCTGGTGGTTGTTGCATGTATTTATGCAGGTACTGAATCCTTTAAAAACATCATATATATTTTCCAGTCGTACGTTACTTGTCATGATGAAAAATACATGTATCTTTCTGCGCACCTTTCATGCTTCATTTGATGTGTTTTTTCCCTAGTTCAAAATAACTGCATTCTTTTTACAGAAGTTACAGCTACAATTTCTGGTTTGGTACCAACACTAGCATTGAGCATTGACAACTCTCACTCTTCCTTATTAGGAATGCTGATTAGAATCTAATATCAATATGGCAATGCATCTTGCATGTTGAATGGGATATTATTTGTTATTTAAGTATCATAGACCAAACGAATGGTTGGTTTCTTGACAAATCAAGTTGCTAGGTCAAGCTGTTAGACTTCAAGCTTTCAATTGTTTAACAACATAGCATTTTATTATCAATAAAGACGACACACAAGTACAGAACCCATCGAGTTAATTATAAGAAGAAGTTCTAATCCTGTTTAATTTCAATGCTCTTTGAAGATTGTTTGTCAATAATATTACATTTTAAATCAGAAAATCGTTGAGTTGTTTAGTTTTGTTGGCATTGGGGGATATAATTCTATGTATGAACTAGAATAGTTTAAAACATTTCCTTAATTTCTTCCAGTTACTTTAGCAACTTTTCTTTTTTCCTACAGGCTCCTCTAAGAATGCCCCTCCAAGGGACTTTTCCCTAGATTCTTCAGCATCAATAAGGGTGTTCAATGCCTTCACTTCCATCTCTATAATAGCTGCTATCTTTGGGAATGGCATACTACCTGAAATACAAGTAATTCCTGTATCTTTGGAACTTTTAATTAGTTATAATATCCCAACCTTTCTAGTTGGTGCAACCATTAGATGATCTTGTTGATTTAACTAGACTGTTTAGAGACACATGTAGAAAGTACAGTTATTCCCTCATAATTTTGTGTGAAAATCACAAACGTCAGAGAATAATGTCAAATGATCACTTGCTTAGCATAAGCTTCTTGACTTGATTTTATAACATACCTCTGGATCAGTGCAGGCGACATTGGCGCCACCAGCTACTGGAAAGATGGTAAAAGGTCTCGTGATGTGTTACACTGTAATTTTCATTACGTTTTATGCAACTGCAGTGTCTGGTTACTGGGTGTTTGGGAACAAGTCTAGTTCAAACATTCTAGAGAGCCTAATGCCGGATGAAGGACCTTCTTTGGCTCCAACATGGGTCCTTGGTCTTGCTGTGGTATTTGTACTCCTTCAGCTTCTTGCCATTGGCCTGGTAAGTGCTTATTCATGTAGCTTTAATGCATACCACGTTGAAAGCATTACTGTTCTAATGTTGCATTGATATAATACTTCTCCAATATGATGCAGGTTTATTCTCAAGTTGCTTATGAGATCATGGAAAAGAAATCAGCTGATGTCAATCAAGGAATATTTTCAAAAAGGAATCTCATCCCTCGGATAATTCTTCGGTCCATGTACATGATACTCTGTGGTTTTTTTGCAGCAATGCTTCCATTCTTCGGAGACATCAGCGGTGTGGTTGGAGCTGTCGGGTTTATCCCTTTAGATTTCGTCCTCCCAATGCTTCTCTACAACAAGACCCATAAGCCAACAAAATCAACCTTCATCTATTGGCTCAACATATCTATAATCGTGGTGTTCACAGGAGTAGGATTGATGGGTACATTTTCTTCTTTAAGGAAACTGGTTCTCGATGCCAAACAGTTTAAGCTTTTTAGTGATGATGTGATTGACTAGGCTTGTATATAAGAAAACACAGCAGCCTTCCCCTTTTGTCATGGAGAGGCTTTGTTATTTGTGGCCCTTGTAATATCAAAATTACAAACTTCACAACTAATATGTTAGTAGTTTATTAAAAGTCTTCGCTAAATCTGTGACTCAAAATCTGAGAAATTCTATCAAATCTCAATTTGCAAATTCTATATATTGTGTCTGCAAAATGAACATGTTGCATTATTGTAACCATCTTGAATGCATGTGCATTATTCTATTAACAAAAGAATGTGGATGCTTTAATTAAAAATTTATAAAGACTGGTTGGTTGGTTCTTAATTTAGGTAGACCCTAAGCCACATTATACATTAATATTCTAAAATGGGATACGATTGCATACTGTGCTCACGTCGCGTACATTTATGTCTTTGTCTTTTGTAAGATTTGTTTTAAAACGACTAGGATGCATATTTAATTTTTTGTTAATCTTGCAGAACTTATGGCTTTGTTTTGGGGTTTACCCATTTATCTCAATGATGAGGCGAGGTGGTGTATGGAGGGTGTAAGGGCGGGTGGAAGAAGATAAGTGGTTCTCGGGTGAATTTCGATCCTTCTTGTTCTATTTGTTATAGACTTCGAGATTGTAATGATGCTGCACATAAAATTTACGTAATTAGCAAAAGTGCAAATTAATAGAGGTCGGCCAAATTGGCTCAATCTACTGTCTTCGATCCACAGTGGAAAGTAGTGATTCTGCTTGAGAAGGAAGATAATAGTGATCAAAATAATAATAAAAGAAAAGATCCAGACTATTGGAGGTGATCATTCCCCATATTGATTATAGTAAGACGTATTTTTTTTTACCAAACTTGATGGAAAATACTTATTCTGCTCTACTAAAAAAAGGGATATGGTATATATATTAAAACTAATATATGCTGATTGAGGCGGAGGTTGGCGATGAACAAGGGGTGGGTTAAAGTTCTTGGATAAAAAATCTTTGGAGGATATATATATATATATATATATTTGTTAATTCAAGGAATTGAAACCTACAGAAATTATGGTTTTGTTTGGGGGTACGTTACAGGTTACTGTTTTGTTGATGTGGAAGTTGAATGCGATGCTCTTGAAATTATTTATAAATAATGAAGCCAGCTTGTTTATGGAGGGTGTACGTACTTGGCCAGTGGAAGAAGTTAAGTGGTTTTCGAGTCAATTTTATTCTTTTTTATTTATTTATTAGACTTTGAAATTATGGTGACAGTGTATAAGATTTGCAAATATGTTCAATTTTACCATTTTTTACACGGTTGAAAGCACCGAATTTATGCTCTAAAAAAAACACGAAATTTATACAAATTCGTTATGCTAGAAAAGGAAAGACAATTAATAATGATAATAGTAATACATAATAATTAACAAATGGAGGTGATCAAGGCATGATGGAGAAAATCCATCGTTGATGGAGATGATTGAGGCTAAAAAAGATGATTAAGCAAGCTGGGACAATGACTAATTGTGTGAGAGTGGATATGTATGTGCTTCAATTTTCCATGAATTAAAAACTTGAACAAAATTCGATTTAGTATATATCAACAATTAAACTGATACATAAAATTTGCGCAAGTAGTCAAAGTGATACATAAAACTGATACAAAATATCTTATGCTATTGTTAGCAGCCAGTTCATTTTCAGCATTATGTACGTAACCACCTGCTTCTTCCACCTGCTTCTTGCTGATTGGTACGAACACACAAAGAAAATGGATAGATTAGTCACCAGTCGCCTGCATTATGTAATTCCTGACAATTATTTATTTGGTTAAAATCATTTTAATCCCTATGTGTAGGGTCAGAAAGTCATACAAGGAAAATATTAAAATGAAATTACTTGGTCATGCACAGAAGGTTTTAATAATTATTAAAGACTGAGACACGGGAAAGGAAATTAGAAAAGTCCAAGCCTCAACTCACTCTCTTTCTCTTTCAATGCTCCCATGCCTTCATAAATAGAAAGCTTATGGAGATGATAAAGGAAATCAACTAAATGGTCCATATATGAAGGCCGTGAACGTTGCACATATACAAAGCAGCCAAGCTAGCTACCTGTACCTTCTTTCAGTTTCATGTCATAACTACTCCTTCACTTTGTAAACCAACGTGTTTGATCCTTCACCAACCATTTTCAAAGCCAAGCAATTGCAGCCATCTGCATATATACACACACCCATATCCACCCCAACTTCTTCATTAATCCCCTTTTGATCTCCATCTCTATCTCTCTTTCTTTGTAACCAAGAAACCAATGGAGGTACCAGCAGCTTCTTCTTCCGGTGATAAAAAGCACTTGTCTTCACACTCACGACAAGAGTTTGATTTTCGTCCTCCTCGCCCTCTCTTAAATCAAAGGAAATCAATGGAGTTGGGAGTTTCCGGCGGTAAAGAGCTCCTACCTTCGCACTCACGGCAAGAGTTTGACTCTCCTCGTTCTCTTCTGAATCGAAAGAAAGCAACAATAGAGGTAAGTGTCTCCGGTGGCGGTGAAGAGAACTTACCCTCACACCCGCGACAAGAGTTTGCTTCTCGTCCTCGCCCGAAATCAATGGAGTTAGGATCTTCTGATGGTAAAGAGCATTTACTCCGGCGAGAGCATGAATCTAGTGAGGCCAAGTCGTCGCGCCGTGTATGGGATTGTGGCAGCACGCTCTACGACTCGTTCGAGCTCAACTCGTTCAAACGCGACCTCGACTCGGCCATATCATGCAGAACCATGTCAATGCCTCACCTCTCCGATCGCCGAGCTCCGCCGACGCAACAGCCACCCGCCGCGGTCGCTAAGAAACCCTCAAAACTATCTAGATCGCTTAATAAGCTCCTTCGCTCCGTTTTCAAGCCAAAGACAAATTCCGGTCCCGTTTTCGGAGTGCAACAGCAGTCCAGCAAAACTAAGGATGGGTTTTACGTGGTTTACGACAAGTCCGGTGCACTCACAACGATTCCTGAAGTAGTTCCTCATGAATTTAGTGGTTTCTCGCCGGAGATTGGGTCGTTGGTGAGGAGGACAGGTTCAGAAAGGTTTACTAGTACTGCTTCTATTGGTATTTCATGTGCTTAATTATAGGTGTAATTATAATTAATATCAAACTTTTGCAGTCATATATATGTAATTAAAAATTAAGGTAAATCTTTATGTAAGTAAGTAATGAGATGCTATTAGTTTATATTATCATTGTAATGTTGCTTAATACGTACCCTACTTAGGGTCGTTCCAGAACTTTGACAATTTCATTCATGGTTTGTACTTTGTATCATAGACAACGGGATCTGGTCGATATATATATATATATGTGCCTTGATCAATTTCTTGGTCCGGTGATCAAGGGCTGAATTTATATCTGTACTCTGCTGACTAGCTTCTAGCTAGGGTTCGTTTCTTGTCTTCAATTTTTTTAATTTATTTAATAATTATGTAATTATCAAGATTAATGTTCCTTTTTTGGGGGTGGAAATATCAAGATTCATGTTCATTTTTCAGTCTGTTTCTTGAACTAGAAGGTGGCTTTTAACCCCTTAATTTAGTCCCAATTAACTTGGTTGCAATCTAGATGAGACATAGTACCAGGATGCATGTATATATGTCATTGTCTCCCTATTCTTGGGTCAAGATAAGTGTACTGTGTCCATCATTATTATGTTTTAAAATAATCACGAAGGAAACAAAATTCCCTACGATGTACCAAAGAGAAGGAAACAAAATAACCACCTAGTATGGCTGAGTTGGTTGGACGGCCTAGTATGGAACCCCATGTCTAGCGTTCGAAATCCAGCTCGGCCACTCGATCGGGTCCTGATTTATTTGGGCTTGCGCACTAGACAGTGGCCAGTGGGTTTGAGGGACCTTCGAGTTCGAGCGCCTACACTGGGGGATTAGTCCTATACCTTCGGGTGTGGGGATACCCCGGGGGACCTTGGTCCGAAATTGGGTGAGTGTGTGGTGGTGATTGTTCCAGACCTGCTCCTCTCCTTCAGATAAAAAAAAAGAGAGAAGGAAACAAAATTATGAATCAGCCAACATTTAGATAAGGGTGTTCGAGATCCGATGGAGATAATAAAAGCTTTTGGGATGTAATTAACTAACCTAATCAACAAAACCTAGTTAGTGTAGTGATATTTCTCCTCAGTAGATAAAGTCCAGTACTTCATTCCCTCATGTCGATCATATTATATTTCTTAATTAAATAATTGATTACAGATTACTTTGAACCATGACCAGCCATATTCATAGTGCGAATTAAAGTAGGGTGAGGCACTCACGGTGGAGGCGGCTAAAAGAACAGACTCGTTAACCACTTAACCTCAAGGTTGAGTTTTTTAATTTTTTTGGCCGTATTTAATTTGTTGTTCGATTTATATAGGTAGATAACTATTAGATAAATTTTAGGACTATTAGATTTAAAATTTATGCAGATGTTTGATGTACAGTAAAAACGCTATCAAAATAAAGAATAAATTTATATACAAATCCTTGCAACCTATAAAAATGTCGATGAATAGTATAGTGGAAACAAGGGTTATTGGTACATGAGATTGTTATATTTGCTAATCTATGTCACGAAAATTAAATAAACTATACAATATTGTTTCTATTTACAAAAATGTACAATATATACAAAAATGTTTTTTTTTTTGAAATTGTTTTGAAAACAAGAATTAAATAAAATGAAATATTTTTGGATTTTTATTCTTTTTGAAAATATATAAAATAAAACAAGAAAAATACATACAAGTATTGAATCGAAAATTAACCAACTCTCTAGCCATGAATCCGAAATAAACATATGTAGAATGTCACACTCGGGTTATCATTCTCCAAATAAAACTTCTTCTATGAAAATTAACCTAAATGAACGCTCATATAGATTAACCAATTAAACATGCAAAGATGATCAATCAAAACATGTCTAACGCATAAAAGAAGAGTTATTAATTAAAGTGCACGACTTAGTGAACGCTCATCTACCCATGATCCTTCTTATATGATTTCAACAATAAAAACAAAATCAAATAAACAAATTCACATAAGTTGCTAGAAGAAATAACTAACTTCGATTCAAATATTATTACACAAAATAAAAAATAAGGTCTTAAACAAATATTTACATAGTAACAATTCTCAAATTTATTCACAAATATTTAATTGCAGAAAATAAATTAAACAAAAATAAATTATAATAAATAAGCGAAGTTTGGGAAAATGTTACTGTTGTGTCCATGAAAATGGACACTGCATTTCAGGAGCAGGTGGAAGACTCAGCTATGTGCTCAGAAACTAAACATTGTCGTTCAAGTGCAGGTGGACGGCTCAACTATAGAAGTAGCGGTGACGCCGTGACGGGTAGCCGTATGTGGACGTGGCGGGTGTCCAAATCAATTAAATAAAGTGGGCTTTGGGCCAAGTGGGACAAGCATGGTCAAAGCCTAAGTCAAATTTGACTTTGACTTTTTATTTCTTTTTCTGTTTCTTTTGTTTTCTTCCTTTATGGCTTCTCTCATCCCGTGCCTCCCCTCTCCTTTCTGGTTCTTTCTTTTCTCTCATCAGAGAGGACCGACGGCCATGGGTGCACAGAGAGAATCGGTGGCGCTGCTTGTGGGGTGCAAAGAAGAAAACCATGGGTGTAGAACTGAAATTGCAGCTGGGCTGTCATGGTTGATTTGAGGATGATTAATTGATTGGTGGTGAGGAGATGATGCTGCTGATTCTGGTGAGGTTGGTTTAAGGGAAGAGTGGTGGTGTCGTGGAGTTAGAAGCCAAGGAAGAGGTGGGTGGTGTCGGCAATGGTGGAAGACCAGCTCAAAAGTTGGAGAAGAGTCCAAGGTAGAGGGAAGTAGGCGAGGTGGTGGAGGGAGTAGTGGCCGGCAAGGTGGTAAATGGTGGAGGGATCCAAAGAGGATCAAGGCGTCGGCGAGCTAACATCCAAAAGAAAACAAAATTAAAATATTATAAATAATTATTAAAATGAAAAAAAATATAAAATATAAACATGGAAAAATAAAGTTGAGATTTAATTTGTGTTTCACCGCCGCGTGAGGTGGTTGCGCTACCGTATGTGGTGGTTCGCCGACAAATTTATCGGGATTCGAAATAATCTAAAATCTTCGTACAATATTTTATTCCACATGTGCAAGTTACGGTTGACTTTCCGAAATTGCGCTGTAAACTTCCAAAATTCACATTTTATGTGTAAATTATTATTGTTCTCATAATTTTCCTATAAACACAAAAACAAACATTAAACAAACAAATCGGCTTTCAAAATAGCTCAATCCAAGTAATTGGAAGCACTTTGTGTACGTATTTTACGCACACAATCTTACTGAAAAATGAAGTGTTGCTATGAGGTAATATATAGACCCCGAAACTTAATTAAAAACATGATTTTCTGGTAAGGAAATTCTTATTTTAAGTAGTGGAGTTTTGATTTCAGTCGTCAGATTATATCATTTAAAACATATTTAATAGTTGATGATCTGATCTGACGGCTAAGATCAAAATTAACTCTGCAACTTAAAAAAGTAAAAATCACTTTAGCAGAGAAGACTTGTAATTAAAGATATGGAATTTGACTAATGAAGTAATGATCGAGTCCGTGTATATCTATACGACGTCAGTTTAATTACATGTTGGTAAGATGTTGCTGCAATGGAAATTAGGCCCCAGTTTCTGTACCAGGCCGTTTTTGACATCTCTGAGGGAGGGTGAGCAGCCTTTAAATTCGAACTAGTTAATTAGGGACTGGACATATCACTATATCAGTTTATCAAATTCATGACAGAGTGAGTAAATGATCGAGCTACAAACGAGCCAAGAACCTCATTTCAAATTTCAAATTCTAAAAAATAAAAATCTATTTTGCTTTCCCTATAAATTAACGTACGTGTTGCCAATTTCCAATCTATGCTTTCATTACAATTAAACTGAACGAGATATATATATATATATAGGGATTCCTATATATATATATATATGGGGTTTCTTAATTAGGGCTTATTTTAATTGTTAATTCTTGTCGATCATTTCATTAATTATCTCAAGATTTTGATGTTTGTTATCAAATTGCGTAAACTAATGAACCCATTAGGTCTCAGACTTTTTTTCTTTCTTGGTGATAAGGAAGATCGAAAACCTCCATTTAGTAAATGAAAAACTGCAGAAACCATATCACTACCCGTCCCGCAGAAACAAAGACAAACTAACAGCAGAAACCATATCACTACCAAATTAAAACATAACCTTCAACAATTTTGGGAGCTCTCCTATGCTTACATACATGGAACCCCAAAACACTTGAAGGGTCAAGATCCAAGACTCTGCTCTATTAATTCATAACATAAAGTATTTAATGATTGATGGGGCTACATTTCTTAAAAGATAGATCGATCCACTATTTTTAGCGGGCCGGGTAACTTCGTATGTGCCCTCGTCCCTGTATCATTTTCTTTATTTTAATGATCAGAGTTTTTATCACAAATGGTACATGAACTATTTGTCAATTATATACTTGATACCTGAACTTTAATTTTTGTCACAAGCAAGGTTCGAAAAATCGGCCTAGGCGGCCGACTAGGCGGCGCCTAGGCGCTAGTCGGCACTCCTCCGCCTGGATTAATGGCCAATCGGCCAAGATAATCGGAAGGGACTTAGGGCCAAAATCCGGCGATTAGGGCCCTAGGCGGGTTCGGAAGGGGCTGGGCGGCTTGGGGGCGATGGAAATAAAAAAAAATTCAGATCTTGACACGCGGAGGAAGAGAAGAAGAGGAGGAGGAAGAAGTTGTGGGTTTGGGGTGAACTGGTGAAGAGAAGAAAAAGAAAGAGGTGGTAGGTGGGTGGGTGGGTGAGAAGAGAAGAAAAAAGAAGGGAGGTGGTCAGCTAGGTTCGTGAGAGAAGGAGAAGAAAAAAAGAGAAGAAGAGAGTGCTGCGCGAGAGAAGAAGAAGAAGAAGAAAGAAGAAAAAAATAATAATAAAAAAGGAAAAGGTCTGATGGTCCATATATATTATAATTATTAATTATATACTTGGTTAAGTGAAAAAACAAAGTATATAATGTACTTGGTCCATATAACATGTAGTAATTTACTATATATAAGTACATAACTCTATAATTGAAAAAATAAAAGAAAAAAATAAAAAGAGGCCAAGTGAAATATATATATATATATTTGATAATATATATAATAATTTATATAATTATATGTTGTAAAAAAAAATGCCTAGTCCCCGCCTAGGCCTCTAGGCGCTAGGCCCTCCACCGCCCGCCTGGCCTACGATTTTTGAACCTTGGTCACAAGTAGTACTTGGATTTTTTGTTTTACATCCTAAATGGTACTCGAATTTTTTGTTTTACATCCTAAATGATACCTATCATCAATCTGCCATTAAAAAATCTAAAAAAATTATAAAAAAAAATTCATCCTACCGTCCAAAAATTGATATTTTTTTTTGGTACTGAAAATTGATAGCATGTACCATTTAGGATGAAAACGAAAAGTTGGGTACTGGTTGTGATAAAAAATGAAGTTCAGATAATATATATAATTGAAGTAAAATTCAGGTATTATTTATGATAAAAACTCTAATGATTAACAACGTGAATCACTTTCTTCCTTTACTCTTGCTTTCTTCTTTTGGGTTTGTCCCTTATTGAAAATTGCATTTCCAAAAGAAAAACAACGTGAATCACAATTGGAGAGAGAAGCCGACAACATGCAATTCCCTGCAAAGCTATATATGCTTGGATGGTGCTTGATTACGTGCATGTGACGCCAGTGGTGGTGTTATGTCAGGATTGTCAGCAGATGAAAGCATAAGTAGACAACAAACAAGTAATCAATCACTTAGATAACGACGACGACTCAGTCTCCTTCGTTAAATAATAGCCATTCTTCAATCTTCACTAAAGTACTAAACCTAGCCACCTTCATTATTACACCACCACTGTACTACTGTACTTGCTAGCTGTACCATGGAGCTGAACCCAGCCAGCCACGTCGCCATTGTCCCAACTCCAGGTCTAGGCCACCTGATTCCCCTCCTCGAGCTGGCCAAACGACTCGTCGTCCACCACAGCTTCACCGTCACCTTCTTCATCCCCAACGACGGCTCCAACCTCGCACCTCAAGAGAGAGTCCTCCGAGCATTGCCCCAAACCATATCCTACGCCTTTCTCCCTCCCGTCAACTTCGACGACCTCCCTCCCGATGCTGTTATGGAAACCAAAATCTTTCTCACCTTGACTCGCTCACTCTCCGCTCTTCGCGACTCGGTTAAGGCCCTCGCCGAGTCCACTCGGTTAGTAGCACTTGTTGTTGATCCTTTTGGTGTGGAGGCCTTTGATGTGGCCAATGAGTTCAATGTGCCGCCCTATATTTTCTTCACCTCTACGGGGATGAGTTTGTGGCTTGTGTTTGAATTGCCCAAGCTTGACGAAGCCACTTCATGCGAGTATAGGGATTTGCCTGAACAGGTCCACCTTCCGGGTTGTGTGCCGCTCCATGGTAGAGACTTCATTGACATGGTTCAAGATCGGAGCAATGAGGCCTATAAAGCGATGATGCGCTTATGCAAGATGTTCAAAACGGCAGCTGGGATCATGGTGAATAGTTTTGCGGATTTGGAACCGGGTGCTTTCAAGGCTTTTAAGGAGCAAGGACCAGGTCTTGGTCTTCCACCGGTTTACCCGGTTGGACCGGTCATAAAGACCGGTTCGACCGATGAGTTAAGTGGGAATGACTGCTTGAGCTGGTTGGAAAGGCAGCCAAATGGGTCGGTCTTGTTTGTTTCATTTGGGAGTGGTGGGACTCTCTCAATTGAGCAGATGAATGAGTTGGCAATAGGGCTTGAAATGAGTGGTGTGAGATTTCTTTGGGTTACTAGGACTCCCAATGAGATAGCTAAAAATGCAACTTATTTTGGTGCTCAAGATTCCAATGATCCTTTAAGTTTTCTACCCCAAGGGTTTTTGGAGAGAACCAAAGAGGTAGGGTTAGTGGTAACCTCTTGGGCTCCCCAGGTACAAATTTTGAGTCACGAGTCGACGGGCGGGTTCTTGACCCATTGCGGGTGGAACTCGACCCTAGAGAGCGTTGTGCATGGTGTGCCTTTGATTGCTTGGCCTCTCTATGCAGAGCAAAGGATGAATGCAGTTTTGCTGGCTGTAGATATAAAGGTGGCATGGAGGGTCAAGATGAATGATAGGGGCATAGTGGAGAGTCGTGATATTGAGAAATATGCAAAGGATCTAATTGAAGGAGACGAAGGGAAATTACTCAAGAAGAAGATGATAGAGCTGAAAGAGGCAGCCAAAGTTGCTCTGAGCCAAGATGGATCGTCTACTAAATCACTTGCGGAGGTAGCCAAGATGTGGAAGGGCCACAAGAACTAATTAATGTGCAACGAATGTTTCGATAACAAATTGAATGAGATATGGGGTCTATTTGGCCTTGTCTTAATCGATCGTTATCTTGTTTCACCTTCTTGGAGGCCTATTTCATTATAATTAATCTTAATATTATTATCCCCGTTTGGGAAGTAACCTCCTTGCGTTAGTATAATTAGTTAAGGAGTACGTGCTCCTTTATTCGTTATCTTTGATTCTGAGTGTTTAAGAAGCTATTTCCTTGGCCATTGCTGCAATCATTTCGTAGATGTATTTTATTTCTTTGAGTGTAGTATGTCTGGCAGGAGCCCTGAAAGTATCTCTATCTTGTAGCTGGTATATTTCGTTATAATGGTGAATTGAGATTTTGCGTTGTCAAGAGTACGTGATTAAATCTTATGTAACATCTATTTGTTTATACTGTGTAAATTAATATCTCATTAAAGTACACATATGTAGCTCAAATTGATGAAGTTTGTATTCTGTTTGTGGCTCTATTAGCCCAAATTAATTAACATGCACTCTTCTGTTCTCGTTGGAGTTTGGGCGAACCATCAGCCTGATCATGCAAGGTGACTAGAAAGATTTCCGACCACATGCAACTTGGACCAAGTCATTTAGTTGTTGGACATTTAATATCATTAAGAAGAATTATAATTCTAATTGTTATGAAGATTCACTTTTACACTAACACGTTTGAGTTAGCATTCCTCATTTTCAATATTGTTAATTATATTAAAAAAGAAGATTTAAAATTAAGAACAAGAATGTAGGATATTATTTTGGGCTATAAATTGCTCAATTTGAAGATGTATTTGTGGCAACATTAGGCTCTTGAAACTAATTCCAAATATATAGAAGTACCTAATCCTTTCCACTTACGCTATTGTGTCTGAGTGGCTCCTGAATAATTGCTCACACGTCGTTCTTTTCCAAAGACTCGAGGGTAAAGCTTTCAATGTGGGCTACCTCTTTTTTTTAGCTTTTCAAGATTTTAGGGGTAAAGTATATGGTTAAAAATAGATCGTACATCGCCGACTCAAAGTCCTCAAAGTCACTGTTTTTTGGGCACAACACAACAAAAGAGAAAGAAACAGAGAGGAGGCAACCGACGATATTTTATTCCTAGTTCATTATCGCCTTGTTTAGAGTATAAAATCACATTACGAATCGAAGCCGACTACTATTCCCACTAGTTTTGCATGGTGTTTGTTAACAAGAATATGATGCTAGCACTGATGTCACCAATTAAATTTAGCAAAGCAGATAGTGCTCCAAAAATATATGCAGAAAATCAGAAATAGACAAACAGGTAAAGCACTCACCGAGTGAGACAATGACTTGTAGCAGCAGACTCGGTCAGTCGGTCTCCATAATCTTCATTAAATACTTGGTAAATCGCCAAACCCTTCACTATCTAATCTTCATTACAACACCCTAAACCAAAACTGAGTTTAACCACCACACCATGGGAGGGTCCTCCACGCACCAGAAACTGAAACCACCCCACGTTGTCATTGTCCCAACTCCTGGACTAGGCCACCTTATCCCATTGGCCGAGCTGGCTCAACAGCTCGTCGTCCACCACAACTTCACCGTCACCTTCTTCATCCCAAACGACGGGTCGCAGCTGTCACCCCAAAAGAAAGTTCTCGAAGCCTTGCCCCAAGCCATATCCCACGCCTTCCTCCCTCCCGTGAACTTCGACGACCTCCCTCTCGACGTCATGGTCGAGACGAAAATCGCGCTCACTTTGACACGTTCGCTCTCCGCTCTACGGGACTCGGTGAAGGTGCTCGCCGAGTCGACTCGGCTGGTAGCTCTGGTGATCGATCTTTTCGGCGGAGAAGCTTTTGATGTGGCTAATGAATTCAATGCCCTCCCATACTTATTCTTCCCTACGAGTGCTATGGGGCTGTGGTTTTTGTTGGAGTTGCCAAAGCTTGACGAAGCCACTACTTGCCAGTACAGGGACTTGCCTGAACCGGTGCAGCTTCCGGGTTGTGTCCCTCTCCATGGTTCAGATTTCATAGACCCGGTTCAGGACAGGACCAACGAAGTCTATAAAGCTGTGATGAATCATATGTGCAAGAGGTACAAGACGGCGGCTGGGATCATGGTGAATAGTTATGCGGATCTCGAACCGGGTGCTTTCAAGGCTTTCATGGAACAACGACATGGTCTTGGCATTCCACCGGTTTTCCCGGTCGGACCGGTGATAAAGACCAGTTCGAAAGATGTGTTGGATGGGCACGACTGTTTGAGCTGGTTGGATGGTCAGCCAGATGGGTCAGTGTTGTTTGTTTCATTTGGGAGTGGTGGGACCCTCTCAAGTGAGCAGATGAATGAGCTGGCATTAGGGCTTGAAATGAGTGGGGTGAGATTTCTCTGGGTGACTAGGAGTCCAAATGAGACATCTACAAATGCTACATACTTTGGTGTTCAAGGTTCCAATGACCCTTTGAGTTTTCTTCCTCAAGGGTTTTTGGAGAGGACCAAAGAAGTAGGGTTAGTGGTACCCTCTTGGGCTCCTCAGGTCCAGATTTTGAGTCACAGATCGACCGGCGGGTTTTTGACCCACTGCGGGTGGAACTCGACCCTAGAGAGCATCGTGCATGGCGTGCCTTTGATCGCTTGGCCGCTCTATGCCGAGCAGAAGATGAATGCAGTTTTGCTTTCTGAAGATATAAAGGTGGCATGGAGGGTTAAGCTGAATGAAAGGGGCATAGTGGAGAGTCGTGATATTGGGAAATATGCAAAGGATCTAATTGAAGGAGACCAAGGGAAATTGCTCAAGAAGAAGATGATAGAGCTGAAAGAGGCAGCCAAAGTTGCTCTCAGCCAAGATGGGTCGTCTACAAAATCACTTGCGGAGGTAGCCGAGATATGGAAGGGCCACAAGAACTAATTAATTAGCCCACTGTGTCAATGAATGGATGCTATAATGTTTGTTAAAGACGTACCTCTTGTCATCTTCATCTTCCGCTTTCTCTTTTTTCTTTCTTTTTCCTTTTCTATTTGTGTGACCTGAATCAAATCTAGGTCTGGGATATATACTGTTGATCTTGTATACTTTACGGAATTCTTTCACAACCATGTGAGGGGTACGTTGTCAACATCTCCAATTGGTTAATTGATTTCTTAGAAATTGACTTTATTGTAATCGAATAGCTAGATTTCTTAGTTTTAGTAAAATATTTGAAATTATATATTCGAAATGGAAAATACTTGAGATCCTAAATTTATTTACCAAATGACATGATATTAACCATGTAATCACAATTTTTCGCCCAGTAATCACAATTTCCAATTTTGTTTGAAAATCATGAATTAATCTTTGTTAGTTGACAAATTAATGATAAAATTATGTTGAGAAAAAATTAATTAAAACTGACATCAGTACTCCTCCATCGCCTATTCTCCTTCTTGGTGCTAGGCGATAGATCTGCCATGGTGGTTGGGTGCAAGTTTTCAATATTATAGTCATTCATACTTGTTCTGTCCATTTTGGATTTATGGTGCAACTCTTCCTTCATCAATAATCAACCCAACCCATCAAGTTTGAATATATATAACATCGGAAGAAATGACTGTATTCAAAGAAAGAAAGAACCGTAGGAATTTCAGGTGAGTTAGGATTCATGGCAGATCTTTCGCATTAAACTTAACAAAAGCCTAATGTCCATAGTTGTTGTTAATTCTTTGTTCCAATATAATGACAAAATCTAGGCCTTACATCAATGAGAACAGAGAATCAACACGTACAGGAGGTTAGCTAAAGTTCTTCAAAGTGGTTGAAAATCTAAAATTTCTCCTTTTCGTGAGTTTTGGGGTTCTTAGGGTTACTTTTTTTTAATTACAAATTAATTTACTTAAAAGACATGTTGGAAGTTATGAAGTGTGCATAAATAATGATGTGACGAATTTGATATGCATATTTTTAGGATCTATAGCACTAATCATTGTAATAAATTATAACCCGTTGTTTACGACCTCTTCTAACATGAAGTAATCACATAAATCACACTACTTAAAAAACCGGCTATAACTAAGAATTTCAATCTCATCCATCTAACTGCTCACGCACACTCATATCCCTCAAGTCCTTATCCATGTTTAAATTTGTGAAATACATAATTTGGAGCTCATTTATTCGCGCGTACAAGTGGATGTTAGTTTAGTGATATGACTAGCAAAGGTATGAAACACCATGCTTGGGAAGTGGACGAGTTTTGACTTTTGAGTAAACCCTAATCTTCTGTGCTATCACATGCTTGGGAAGTGGACATGGTATATTAACTAAATTGTGTTTTTTTTTTACGTTACATCCTTTGTTGTTGACCACATTTTTCAATTGAATCCTGTGTTCAGGACAAATTGGCTGAGGGCAGTGAACTCTCGATTTTAATTTGGGCATAATGAAGTGGGCAGTGAAATCTAGCCCCGGAGAGATTAAATGCATGAAGTGGGTTGGAGCTTTCTTCATCGGTGTTGTAGCGGTGTGCGCTCTGGTGAAACTTGCAATTGACGTGAAGAAAGGTTTCTTAAAGTGATGATGTGATTAGTGGAGTTTAATGCTACGTTTTGTTTAATGCGTTTGGAGACTTATTTAGTGTTTCCCTATCTAATTGTGATTTTGCGCCCGAGGACTTAAATTTGTTTCTTTTAGTCGGGTAATACTTGTTGAAAATTGTGAGTTGTTCCCGACTAAAAGAAACAAATTTAAGTCCTCCGGAGAAAAATCACAATTAGATAGGGAAACATTAAATAAGTCTTTAAACGCATTAAACAAAACAACTTTTAAACTCCACTCATCACATCATCTTTTCTAGAAATCTTTCTTCACGTCAAAAGCAAGTTTCACCAGAGTGCACACCGCTGCAACACCGATGAAAAAAGCTTCAACCCACTTCATGCATTTGACTTTAACGCTTTTGGAGTGCTTTCACGCAAGCATAACGTGTCGTCAAAATAGAATATGGAAGTAAGAACCGGGGGTGTGTCGTTGGGAATTGGCGGTGCCAATCCCTAGGCAACAAGGATAGCTAGGTTAACAAGCACTAATGAGGAGGTAAGAAATGGGTTGCTATGCATGAGCTATGTGGGGTATGTGCAAAGTGGTAGTGTAGATGGAGACATTGATTGGTTTGTAAAGTGACAAGTGATCAAGAAACACAATTTAAATGAGTAAATGCAAGCAAGTAATAAAAGTGAAAGCAAGTGATGAAAACTTTGTTGATTAAGTGAAATGGGGTTTTGGGTCACCTAAGCCCAAATCCAATGGTTGATTTAATTTATAAAAACATGCAAGCGAGATTGATTAGTGGATCAAATCCCGTACCCTAGCCGTACTAGGGTTCTAGGGACATGGTCTTTTCTTATGTATCTTCATGCCATGCTATGGTTCACAAAGTCTCTTAGTCTAACAACTTAAGCCATGCTATGGTTCTCAAATTGCTAAACTAAGGCAATGGGCACTAAGACCTAGGGATTCAAACAAGACAAGCTCATCACATCCATTGCCAATTGTCTAGAGAGAATAAGGTTATCAAGCTCACAATCTCTACCAAAATAGATTAAACACATGCTTTTAGAAGTGATAAAGTTCCTATACATGCATCTAACACATAACAAAAGTGGACAATGAACATATCCATATCAAAATCTCAAGCATAGATATAAAAATCAATCAATCCATTTTCATTGGGCTAGGGCACACAACCCTAGCCCCCAATCTTCAAGGACTAGTCACAATACATCACAAATAACATCATGTTCTCAAATGTATCTAACTCAAAGACAAAAAGAGAGTAAAATAAGGTGAAGAGATGCTCAAGAAGGTAGGCCAGCTGGTCCTTGCTGTCACCAAGTGGTTGCAAGCCCTCTCCTTGTGCTCCTTAGTCTCCTCCTTGCCTCTTCTTTCTCCAAGCTTTCTAGAACTTGAAGTTGTTGATGAAACTCATGAGATGGTGAGTAGATGTGAGAGAATGGAAGGGAAAAGTGGTTGGGGATGTAGTAGAGGGTGTATGGAGGATGTTTGATGAAGGAAGTGAAGTGAGATGAGGTGTGGAAGTGATGAAAAATGGATGAGGAAGCCAAAAACCACCCTGTGAACAGTACCGGCGACCGGTGAACAGTACCGGCGACCGGTCGCACGCGGGCTGATTTGAGGACTTTTTGGGGCAAGATGGAGGAAAGGGAAATGGAGGCTTGAGAGAATTTTGGGGACTTGTTGTGTCTAGGGTTGATCCCTCATGAAAATGGGAGGTTTTAGAATATATATATGTGGGGATAAAGGGCTAGGATTAATGGGGAAAGATCATAGGGTCCAAAACATAGATCTAACACACACAAAAAGACCTAAATACCATGAGGTAGTTAGGGAAGTGTATGGACATTAAGGGCAAAGTGGTAATGTGTGTAGAGCATAGACAAATCTGATTTGGGACCATTGGGAGAAAAAAGGTGAAGGGGAAAGGCTAGGGGACAAAGTATGACATAAGCATTAAATGTTTTGTCCCCTTTTTGAATTTGAATCTCTACTCACCACCAATATACCTCAACCAATCAAATGAGCTCTCCTAGTGGATGTGGGAAATTCTTGCATAAGTCTTTGTGTGATGCCTTCGGGTTTGACTTTGGTTGACTTTTCGGTTTTTTGGTCTCAACTCCGGGATATCATTGTCCTTCACTTCTAAGGCTTCAATCTTGGAATCTTGAGCTCCAAAGTCACGGTTGAATTTTTGGTTGCTCCATGAAAACGCCTTTAAAAGCTTCCAAAGTGCATCATTTTCTTCAAGTTCCATTTCTCCCGGTACGAACCTATAAAAAGAGATAAACAAGGGTAAGTGACATTATTAGGTGCTAAGGAAATCAATAAACAAATAATTAGGAGTGCTCTTTATACATAAAATATGTACAAATCAGCATTTAATCTCCCCAGGGCTAGGTTTCACCGCCCACTTCATTATACCTAGGGTTGCCGTTCGATCAGATCGGTTCGGTTTTCAACCTTACCGATCCGAAACTGAATATTTTTCGGATGAGATTTTGGTGATCGATCCGAAACCAAATTTTTCGGTTTTCATTTTTTTCGGATTTGGTCGGATTTTCGGATGTTCGGTAAACCAAAACAGTTTGGTACTTTTCGGAAATTTTTGAGATCGATGAAAGTTGGTTTCTTTGGGAGTCTCTATCTTGATCAGATCGATGTACATTGCTTCCAAACCAGAAATGACCTATCAAAATCGAAGAGAGGATCGAGATCATGTTCATTAATACTGATCCAAAACATAAACCGCACTGAGGCAATAAGATTTATTAAACAAACACGAAGTAGAACTTGAAATTACAAACACGATGCTCAACGTACTATGACAAGATCAAGGATAAGTCGAAGAGAGGATCAAGATTTATACTTGGGTCGAGGCCAAACGTTGCCGAAATCTGCATGTGCAAGACGGCAAAGTGGCAGACATCCACCTGTTCGTAGCCGTCCAGATAGAGAAAGGGAGAGACTGACTTGAAGAGAGAGGGAGAGACCGAGACAGTGAGAGTGAGTGACTGATTCGAAGAGAGAGGGAGATGTTGATTCGAAGAGAGTGTCGTTTTGGTTCTGGAGAGAAAAAGAAAAGGAGAGGGATAAGAAGAAGGGAACAAGCCAAAGCAGAGAGAAGGAGGGGGAGGGGACACGTTCTGAAAAGAAAGAATAAGGAAATAATAAATTATAGAATAAAATAAGAAGAGAGAATTGAGTGTAGTGAAGGGAGAGAGCCAGAGAGGTGAGAGATTTTTTTTAATTAAATTTGAATGGTGTGGATATAAGGGTAGGATCCAATGGCTAATAATGTGTCTTCTGAAAATTATTAGAATTACTTAATTTTAATTTTCTAAACTTTCGACAAAAGAATCGAATTTTCTTTGACTATAACTCTGTCATACGATCTCGAAATTACACGTGTAAGATGTCTATAAACTCGAAATGACGTGCTCTACGACTAATGTCTAGAAGTTTTTTTTTCAAAAAAATTAACAAATCAAAAACTAAACTTTGAGTAAACATTCATCGAGATATTTTGGTCCAATTTATTTCTAAACCATCTTAAGTCATATTTCACTTATAAAATACCTCACTCTTTCTATAATAATATTAATATTAATTTCTCAATTTTAGGGTTATGCATGAATATAACGAAAGAATAAGTATTTTAACGTTAAGAGTTGTGATTATTGAACTCAAAATGATGTTGACCATGTGGACCAACGGTGAAAGTTTCGCAAAAATGTCTACTTTTTTCGACATAGTCATTTTGCTCTATGCTAATTACATCAAACGGTAGGATTGTCCATTTTTCATTTATAGTTTCATAGTTTTTCAAAATTATGCAATTAAGTTACATAAACATTGTTGGTATATAGATACATAAGAATGTTGTATAATATGTAAAACTAAAGACGAAAAATAACTGATCCAACCGTTAGATGTGATAAGCACTAAGTAAAATGCCTATGTTCAAAAAATTATACATTTTCGTAATGGTTTAACCGTTGGTCAACATGGTGAACTCTATTAAGTGTCAATAACTAATATGTCTTTAATGTTAAAACGACCATAACTTTTTCGTTATATTGTCAATTTATGGGTTGTTTGCACTTAACTTGTCATGTGATCAGAATTTATCTACTAATGTAAATTAAAACAAAATTTCTTAATTGAACATAAATTTAAATTAAACGGGTAAAGATGTCAAAATATTATTAGAGTCTCTAATTCTATATATGTTGAGGACTTAAACATGAGATTTTGATGAGTCTTATGATATCTCAACCATAAATATATAATTTTTCCCTAAAATGTTGTCATATATATTTTTATTAACAAAGACAATAACAAAATAATTATGACTAGGAGTAGATTCACACATAAATTATTTATGTATTTTTAAAATGAGTACGTTTTAAAAAATATATCGGCATATATTTCGGTTATTTCGGTAATAATCGATTCGGTTTATTTTCGGTAATTTCTTTCGGTAATCGATCGGTTCTTTTTTTTTTGGTAGCATTTTTTTCGGTTTTAATCGGTTTCGGTTTTTTCGATTTTCGGCTTGTGAAAAGTCAGTTACCAATCCAAAAAAAAATAAGTCGGTAATCGGTCGGTTCAGAAAGTTCGGTAGAAAGTGGCAGCCATACTCAATACACATTCACTCACACACAGTCACTCAATACGCATTCACTCACACACAACTACACATATTCACACGGTCACTCACTCACACAAATTTAATCACCACATTCGCTCACACAGTCACTCACATAGTCACACTCACACACAAAGAGTCACACACACAGTCACAAACGACTACTCACACATTCAAACAGTAACTCACTCTCACAAAAATTCACTCACACACAGTCACAAACAACTACACACAAATTCAAACAGTAACTCACTCTCACAAAAATTCACTCGCACACAGTCACTCACAATCATGAACGACTACATATAGGGTTGCCGTTTGGTCGGATCGGTTCGTTTTCAGCCTTACCGATCCGAAACCGAATATTTTTTGGATGAGATTTTGGTGATCGATCCGAAACCGAATTTTTCGGTTTTTGGCTGTTTCGGATTTTTTTTGGATTTGGTCGGATTTTCGGTAAACCAAAACAGTTCGGTACTTTTCGGAAATTTTTGAGATCGATGAAAGTTGGTTCCTTTGGGAGTCTCTATCTTGATCAGATCGATGTACGTTGCTTCCATACCAGATGACGTGTGGTATATGTGGTATACAATGTCAACAATAGTTTATGGATAGATGGATTAAGACCGGGGGTTGTCGTTTCCACAGGGATTGGAAGGCCCAAAATCCCAATTGGCAATGCGACCAAGATGTGAAAGCACTAACAGTGGTGTGGCAAGAAGTGATCTATTTACTTAGAAGTGGATTATATGCAACATGCAAGTGTAGTGTTTAAAGTTGTGTCACCCTTGAGTGACTAGTGATCAAAACAGTGACCTAATTAAGTACCAATGCTAGATTAAGTGAGCAATCAAGAGCACAAGTGATTATGCTTGAAATAGTGCAAATGTGTTGAGGTGACAAACCCAACAAATGTGTTTGTTATCAAATATGGAAGGCGATCGGGGTTTTCGGGTTAACTCTAATCCAATCCGATGTATGACAAAACTCAAAGGCATGCAACGACGATTATGCCAAGGATCAAACCTCTTATCCTAGCCATGTTATGGTTCTAGGATCGACTCTTCTAAGACTACTTTTGTGCCATATTCCGGTTAACACAAAGATTTCCTAATCCAATTACTAAAGCCTTATTAGGGTCTTGAGTAAAATACATAGGCATAGTGTGCCAAGAGTCAAGGTTTAAACAAGGTAAACATCACATTTAGTCTCATCATGCTCTCTACCAAATACTTAAGAGAATAAGTTGCTAGCAAACACTCTTAATTAATCAAGTTCACCACATGTTCAAGAACTAGCAAGATTCCTAAACAAGCAATTAGCATAACCGTATTTAGGCAAAGAGTATATCCAAGAACAAAATCATCATGCATCACTAAGAGTATTCATCAAAACATCATCATGGACTAGGGCACACAACCCTAGTCCCCAATCTAAAGGACTACTCACACATGTTTGTGGAATACATCAACAATGTCAAGAATAGAAACATGAATATAAGAAATAACTAAAGTAGAGTTAAGAAATCCTCAAGGGATGATGGCCAACAGCTCCTTGGTGACTCCAAGTGTAGATGAAAGCCCCCTCTTGAACTCCTCTTCTCTCTCAAGCTTCTTCTCTTCCAAGCTCCCGAATTTCTTGTCTGCTTAGCGAATCCCCAACTGTGGAGGTTGTAACGTGGTGAAAGGGTGGTGATATGGTGATGAAAATCACTTCCTAAGATAGATGGATCTCTTAGGAGCAACTTTCGTGAAGGAAGGGAAGCGATTTCGGTGGTGGAAAATGGAGAAAACAACCAAAACAGTGGTTGAGTTCGTCGAATCCGTCCGGACGGAATTGTGGCGTCCGAACGTCTGGGCTCGATTCAGCTGAGTTTTTGAGAGCTTTTTGGCTTCCTTCTCTCTCCTACTTCGTCCCCCTTGGTTCTGGGTGTGATTCTCTCCTCCTAGACCCCTCTTGCCTTTCCCAAAATTCCCTTTCTCCAAGGATGTGTGAGTGGACTCCTTGGATAATGCAAAGGAGGCAAGATGGAGGGTTTTAAGGAAAAATGCATGCATAGGTGAAACCAAACTGCTTTTCTTGGGTGTAGCAACCTATGCATGCAGCTGGTCAAGAATACCCCCCCCCCACCATGTGTGGTGATGCTCCGGTGGTGGTTGGCCGGAAAAGTCGCCGGAAAAGTATTTTCTTTATTTTTCTTCTTCTTTCCGATTCTTCAATAAATTCATTGGCAACATCATCCGAAGGCTGATTTCTATTGTCTTCGATGTGGAGAAGTCACGGTTGACTTCTTGTCATCTTCTCGGAAATGTGTCCAAAGGTAGCCAAAAACGCACTTTTTGTGCCGAATTATCTCAAGTCATGCAAATAACCTGAAATCATGAAAATGTATATTAGAACCAACAAAACATTTTCGGACAAGCTTAACTCTTGTGATTAGGAGTACAATTTGCGCTATAAATAAGTGCAAATCACCAGAAATAACCTATCAAAATCGAAGAGAGGATCGAGATCATGTTCATTAATACTGATCCAAAACATAAACCGCACCGAGGCAATAAGATTTATTAAACAAACACGAAGTAGAACTTAACACGATAAATTAACAAACACGATAAATATTTTCCCTAAAATATTGTCATATATTTTTTTATTAACAAAGACAATAACAAAATAATTATGACTAGGAGTAGATTCACACATAAATTATTTATGTATTTTTAAAATGAGTACGTTTTAAAAAATATATCGGCATATATTTCGGTTATTTCGGTAATAATCGATTCGGTTTATTTTCGTAATTTCTTTCGGTAATCGGTCGGTTCGTTTTTTGTTTTTGTTTTGGTAGCATTTTTTTTGTTTTAATCGGTTTCGGTTTTTTCCATTTTCGGCTTGTGAAAAGTCGGTTACCAATCTAAAAACAATCAGTCGGTAATCGGTCGTTTCAGAAAGTTCGGTAGAAAGTGGCAGCCCTAACTACACACACTCACACACAATCTCTCTCAGTCACAAACTACCACACAAACAGTCACTCACACATTCACACAAAGTCACTCATTGGTTCACACAGTTAGTCCGTCACTCACACAAAGTCACTCAAAATCAGCTAAAAAAAGAAAGATGGCTAGGGTTACACTTCATAATTTCCAACATGTCTTTTAAGTAAATTAATTTGTAATTAAAAAAAAGTAACCTTAATAACACTTCTACAAATTTTCAAACAAATATGGAGATCTAGTAGAATCTATGGTGCTTTTCTGCTTTCCAAAAGCAGGTATGGAGGAGTTGGACGGACGCATTGCGGTAATGCTCAGTCACTCTTTCAGCGTTTGGGCTCTGTCAGGCGGTTTTCGGCTCACTCATTTGAGTGTTTTGGGCCGTATCCATCGAAATTACCGGTGAGTCATCCACTCCTCCATAGCATCACAATCGACGGCTGATTGTATAAATAGCCTATTTAAACCCCCATCTTCAGACGCCTATCCATATTAGCCCTAGCCCTAGCCCAAACCCTAGCCGTCTTTTGAAATAGTAAGTGACGAGGATCACTATGCATTTCCTTTTCTATGTTTGGTAACAATTTTCACCAATCTTTGTTATCTACTGCTAAAATCAATCGTTGTTCTATGTCGTATTTTTTTCCGATAGATATAATTTTCACTAATGTTTGTTTGTTGTCTTTACTACAGTTCTTAAAACTCAGCAAACATATAGATCGCGTGGAAAACAAGAAACGGATGGACTTTGTAAAAATTACCTTAAAAGCTTTTCGGATGGCCATATTAGCCCTAGCCCAAACCCTAGCCGTCTTCTGAAATAGTAAGTGACGAGAATCACTCTGCATTTCCTTTCATGTGTTTAGTAACAATTTTCACCAATCTTTGTTATCTACTGCTAAAATCAATCATTGTTTTATGTCGCATGGATGTGGTGAAGGAATCAATTGCCAGTGGCTTGCAGAAGCAGAAGCTTGAGCCTGGAACTGGAACTGGAAATGTCGATGTCAATTTAGGCATTGTCAAATGGAGCATACCCCCGGGAACGTCAAGTGCTTCAAGTGGACTGGGTGGATCCTCATAGCGGTGCTGGGAACGTTGGTGAAGCTGGCGATTGAGGTGAAAAAAGGTTTTTGGCCTGTTAAAAATGCTGGCAATTGAATGATCAAGTAGAGAACTGTTTAAGAACTGATTTAATGCATTGTAATATTTTGAAGACTTAATGTTTATTTCCCTTTATGTGAGTCGGTTAAGTAGAGAACTGTTTAAGAACTGGTTTAATGCATTGTAATATTTTGAAGACTTGTGTTATGTTTATTTCCCTTTATGTGAGTCGGTTAAGTAGAGAACGGTTCCGATGATTGAGTTATGTTGTCAATTAGTCGGTATGAGAATGTTCGCATTTTACTTTACGTGCGGACGTGCGCATGTGAAGGGGACTGTATATATATATATATATATATATATATATAAGAGGCCAAAAGCCAAAGTCAATGGGTTGTGAATGGCCATTCCTTTAGCTTTGATCACGGAAAACAACCTGAAGCCTCTCTTTCTTCTATCCCACTCCTCGATCTCTTAATTGCTCTAAACCAGTGATACCAGGTGTAGTAGCCAGACCGGAGATAGGCAAAATATAGGGCAATAGGGGGCTACAAGTAAATCCTATTTGGATTATGTAAAACTCAAAAAGCTCAAATGAACAACTAGAAAGCTAGGGAATAACCCGAGAGTAAGTGATTAACATTGAATTGATGCTTCACATACAATTTTGAAGTTGATTTAGTTGATTAGTGTAGAGTAGTAATGTGTTTCTTTGGGATCATCCTTGTGTAAAATCTTGAAATGTGTTCCGAGTATTTCTACATGTAAAGTAGAGGAGAAGAAATATAGAGTAGTAATGTGTAGGGCCACCACTTGGATAGGAAATTCAAATTCCATCCGATTCCGAACCGAAAGTTTCCAAACTTTTTCCGATCCGAATGTAATCCGATTCCGAAAATTTCCGATCCGAAAATTCCGAAGTAAATTGGATTGGAATTGGAATGGATTGAAAATTTCCGAAATTTTCCGATCCGAAAGTTTCCGAAAATTGCCAAACTCGTTCCAATCCGAATATTCCGAAATTCTAGTATTTTACAAATTTATTTATATATTTATTCATTTGTCGAATATACATATATATAATTATAAACTAAAGTGTATTTTCAATACTATTAATCTATTACTGTCATTTATGCCCCTATATTTATTAATTAGAGTTCTCAAATGGCAACTACTACTAAAACAAGATCTAGGGCTACAACTTTTTACATAGTATGTGGAGTTCGACAATTGGAGCATGTGGTTGTAAAGAACACAAAAATTGGATTTCAGAAAGAGCGGTTAGGGTAAAATTAGTAGAAAAGATATTTTGGTAAATGATAATAAATAAGGGTTGACTGAGGCTGAAACAACGGCGAATAAGGCCAATTATTTCACACAGTACCTATTACTATGTGATAAATAAATGGGCGAAGTCAGATCTACCATTAGACATTTTCGATTCATCGGATCACACCACGTCCCAACATGTCAACTATTGTTGTCTACTATATTCATTGGTTATAAATAAATGTATACCTTTGAAAAACTAAATCACTGAGGAAAATGAAATTTAGCAAACTGACTGTTGGATGTGATTATTAAGATATTTGAGGCTTATAATTAAAAATTTGGCCACTTTTGTCTTCATTTCTATCTCAATCCACATGGTCAACCACAATTGTAAATAGTAATAAATAAGGGTTGACCGCATTGACTGAGTCCGAAACGACGACGAATGAAGATAATTATGTCATGGATTACTTTGGAAAAGTTTTAAAATTACGTTTTAATTTGGAATTCCGAAGATTCCAAAATAATATCAATTCCGAAAACATCCAAAAAATTCCGAATATCCGAAAATTCCGAAAGTTCCGATCCAATCCGATCCAAATTTTTTGGAATTGGAATTGGAACAATATATTCAGTTCCGAGAACTTTTGGATTGGAATTGGAACACTCATATCCAATATGATCCATCCAAGTGGCAGGCCTAATGAAAATAGTGTCGTCCACACATTTCCAAGTAGAGAGAGATGTGGTAAACATTCATACAAACATTCATACAAGTGGACGACACTATTTTGACCCCTACCACTAACTATAAACACAGTGTTCTTGGGGTCACTGCAAAGGTTGTTCAGAACAAAGATGACTTCAGGACTTGGAGTCTTAACAATGGAAGTTTCGGGTATTATTGTTCCATCATAATCCAAGAAGATTGCCCTTCGACTTGTCCTCTTATATGCAGAGAGGATACCGTCAATGGAAAGCTTCCTAGTGAGCGTATTTACAAGTTATAACTAAGAATTTCAATCCGGACTACTTTAAAAACCAGCTATAACTAAGAATTTCAATCTCATCCATCTAACTCACACATACTCATCCCTCAAGTCCTTGTCGATATTTACATTTGTGAAATACATAATTTGGAGATCATTAATTTCTTTACGCGTACAAGTGGATGTTAGTTTAGTGATATGAGGAGCAAAGGTATGAAACAACAACTAGCTTCATGAATTAATCTCAATTAAGTCCGGATTAAGTTAATTATTTAGCTTTGTTCAATCCCACTTCAAGGGACGTCAAAGTACCCATAACAATTAGCAAACAAATTAATATCCTCCTAAAAAAATAGCAATCAAATATACTTTAGGTGCATGTCAAATGGCACGTCTTCTATCTTCTCAATAAAACAACTAAAAACTGGAAACCTTCAATATCCATGCGAATGTTGTTAGCATCAGATATCTATCCTAAGTTCCTAACCATATTATAGTTGCAGGGCCATAGTTCCTTCGTACTTCTTCATCTTCTCAAAGAACCCCTTTTTTTCTTTTCCCAATGAGCTGATTTGCTCATCTTTTTAATTTTTTGAAGCCATAAATTATTGAGTTTTCAATCATATAAGAAATAACTCATAAAAGAAAAAGAAAAAAAATAGAACAAGATATAAAATGCTGGAAAAGGTATTTAATTCATGTTATTCATAGTCATTTTAAGTTTTGTAGTTTAATACATCACAATGCCAAAATTGAGGTACTAACCGTACTATAACCACAAACCACCTCCACCCCCTCCCCCCACTAAAAAAAAATTAATTAATTATGCAACTCTCTTTTATAACATCTAAGCTACGGTGTAGAAATTTATGGGATAATAATTCTTCGAATAATGATTTCAACCTCAAATATGCAACTATCATACTTGAGAAGTCTCGAATTGGCTTCACGTGTAATGAATTTGTACCGACCTAAAGCGCAGTTCTTGTGATTGACCCACTGTTCATCTTTAAGATAAAAGTGCTTGCCATGGATTTGATCCACAATGCGTAGGGTTAATTCGACAAGTAGTTTAGAACCTGTAGGAAGATAGGTATTTGGTTCGAACAATCCCAAAAAAAGAGAAAGATATCCACTACCCTTTGCAATGTATATCCCCTTGGGATAGAGCTGAATTCTCCACATGCAATATTTTTGATCTCCAGCCGTGAATGGTTTTGAATAAAGACATTCAACATTTAACTTTGAAAAGTTAGGAACCGTCCACACATGCTTGTACGCAACGGTATAGAGATTCATATATTCATGCAACTCTCCTGCACCTTTTCTTTTCCTTTTAGAAACAAAGACCTCCGCTCCAAACTTACATGTGTCATCAATAAGATAACCATTAGAGGCATCGCTAAAATCTTCAAGAGGGATGAATCGATCAAAACCAGCCAAACCACCAACAATGGTTTGAAATATACAATACTTCTTTACCTCTTTATTGGCATCCTCAAGAACCAGGTAGTTTTTCCAGTGCCGATTTAGTAAAAAGAACTTGTAATCGACCGTTATAATGCACCCAGGATCTATAGCTTTGTCTCCACACATTTCCAAGTAGAGAGAGATGTGGTCATCCACATTACGCGTCTTGTTGCCATTTGGAAAGAGCACTAGTTTCCACTTGTATCCTCCTGCCTCAAACTCCGTTGATTCATATCTATCTACTGATTTCAACCTTGAAAACGACACTATTTTCATAGTATGGTGTTTTGGAGGTTCATTTGTAATTGATCTCAAGATATGGCTATTATGGTGAATGTCAAGGCTAGCCATGGCGTTAAGGTTGAATACCCAACTTTGTACGAATATGAAAACAGAGAAAATTTAACTTTGCAAATGCAAACTCGGTTTTTTTGTCAATAGTTGAATGATCAAACTACAAGCTACGGGCTATATATATATATATAGAGTTAACACTTATAATACTAATAGGACATATAAATCTTTCCTTGTACACTAAAGACTAGGAATTCTAATCAAACAATAATACTAATAACAAACAAAAATCGGCCCATCATAATTTTCGAGTTAACAACTGAGCAATAAGTAACTCTAGTATCTAGTGGAGTCAGGAGTCAGCCCTTTTAAAAATTTAATATCGTGTCGACCAAATGCTGATAAGTTTGGTGGGCTAAATACAGTTAGAAAGTAAAAACTTTTTATATTTTTTTTAGAAGAGTTAGAAAGTAAAAACTTACAAAAACGGTGGGAGAAAATCAGCTTTAACTAAACAGGTGGGTCAGCGCCGGGTCGGTTTAGACTTGACCCGTTTCATACCCAAACAAGTTTACCAAAGGCCCGAAGCCCTCAGAAGGAGGGTTTAGCTCTTCCACTCCTCCGAGCACAGTCGGAGCTCCACGCACTGTACTACGACGGACATGGAGAAATCTCTGGTGACGCTTGACAAAGGAACCACCTGTTCTTCGTGGAACTACTCCGGCCAGAGATTAGCCACTGGCTCACTCCACGGAACTCTCACCATCTTCGACTCGCGGGACCCATCTTCTTCCTCCTTCTCCTGCACCTCAAAATCCAAGGTCCCTAACTCGTTTCTCCCCCGTTTAACTTTTCGATTCCACTTCAAAGCTAGCTTCTTTCTTTTCTTTTCTAAATTTCGCATTTGTTTTCGTTTTAGGTGCATGACTCTGCTGGCATTGTGAAAGTTGTTTGGGTCCCTCCAGCATATGGTCACGCAGTGGCGTGTGTTTGCGCTGATGGAACTTTGTCATTGTGGGAAGAAATTGTTGAAGGTGTTTAACCCAGTGTGCCCCAATTTATCAACTTCCAAGTTCAATGTGTTGGGTTCTATGTAAATCATATATGTTTTAGTTCATGCTGTAGCATTTCAATTCAGTTTGTAGTATGGGGAGGACAAGTTTCTGCTTATCTTTATGAGACATTGTGTTTTATGATGCATGTTAAATCGCCTATGTCGATTAATTGAGAATAAGTTGCTGAGCATTGTATCTGATGGAAAATTAGGGTTTATTGTTCTCTAGATGCACAACCTCTTCAATGGAAGCTGTGCAAGAGCTTTAAAAGTGATGCGGCTCGGCTGCTGGATATTCAGTTTGGAGGTTCATCGTCAAGTCTAAAGATGGTTAGCTTTTATAGCTGCTATGTCTTTCTCTTGTTTCGGCTTTGTGGTTATATTTATTAGAATTAGGTTTGGATGTGACAAATGGTGCTTTCCTTACTGCCTTTTCCAATAATTTCATCTTATTTGATTTAGGTTACTGCCTATCCAATTTAGCAGTTTCAATGGATACATCTACGTTGTGAGAATGAAATTGACAAACTTTAGTTTTTTTACTTTGTAGGTTACTGCATATTCAGACGGCAATGTCAAAGTCTATGAGCTACTTGATCCCTTGGAACTGAAAAATTGGCAACTGCAGGTGATCATTTTATCTGATGATAATATGATGCTGCAGCTCAATTCGATGGTGAATTTGCTGATTGCGCTTGTATTATGCAAAACTGAAACTTAACAGTCCATTGCATTCTCGTTTTTTATTTTCAGTCTGCTTTCCTTCTTATAAAAGGATACATTTTTGTACTCATGAATATGAAAGCAAACATAGCCATTATCACACAAAGTTAGACATGTGTATCTATCTATATATTCCTTCTTTCTCGTATTATTATATTCCTTTTTAGATTTAATTGACTATGAGCCTATGTTTCTGTTGCTCTCTCTCTCTCTTCTTTCTGGGGTTTTCTCATGTATGCTTCTTCTTGACATGGTTACGCCTGTCTAAACCTTTTATGATTTCTTACTAGAAATGATAAATCATCTCATGTGCTGTTTACTCCTATATTATGCATATGCCAACTCAAAAAAGATGCATTATGCAGAACGATTCATCAAGAGTTTTTAGGCGATTACATTCGCCTTAGGTTTATGTTCAGACAAGTATGGTGTCTGTTGATTGAGTATTGACAGTTCTGAACTGCTCTTGATTATTTATTTATTTTCACTACTTTTTTGCCTAGGCCGAAATTCAAAATGTTATTGATTCAGTGTCTACACTTGGGAAAGCTGTGTGCTTATCCGCATCTATTTCTTGGAATCCACAAGGAGGAGAAAACCAGGAATCAAGTTTTGTTTTGGGTTTCAATTCAGACACTCCACAACTTAATTCCTCCAAGGTATGCTTGTACTGCTTCCTATCAATTCTCATTCACTAAATCTACAACCATAGGCCTCTTAAATATTGCAGGTTTAGCTTCTTCACCTTAAGCACATGAACTTTCTCTTTTTCTTTTTTTCCCTCCCTCCCTCCCATTTTTATTTACACAGAAGTGAAGCATCTGTCATTCACTGTATATATTAGAAATTGTAATATCATATGGAGATCTATAGGTTCACTTCCTGGCTGCCGTTGTAACTTCGGTAAAAGGCTATTTGAGAGTGTTATGTTTTATGTGCAGAGCATGTAGTTACCTATCTATATCATACAAAATTAAATTCCTTAATGTTTGCAGTAAACTCTGAAAATCATGACACCAACTGGATTTATCTAGCTTGGGACTTTTCTTTATCTTGTTGATTTTTCTTTTTCATCTTTTGTCTATATTGTTTTCCTTAGAGTTACAATATGGAAAGGGCAATGCTCAAAAGGGGAACCAAAAGATTTTGTAGTATAAGTGTATAACTACTTCCTATCACAAAAGTGATGTCTGTGCTCTATTTTGAATTGTTTAAAAGTTTCCTGTTTTAATTTTTTTATTATTTTATATATATATATATATATATCAGAATTCCCTGCTATTCAGTGATGAGAAATTGCATTTTTTCATATCATCCACCACAAATCTCCGTCAATTAAAAATGTGCGCCATATTAACCCAAACTACGTATCTTATGAAATACAATGTATGTCATAAAATTTCTAAATAATGAAGGGGATGGGATATGGTCTTATAATTGTATCTTTCAGGTATGGGAATTTGATCAAGCTCATCAAAGATGGCTCCCAGTGGCAGAGTTGGCTTCTCCAGATGACAAGGGTGATCGGGTCTATGCGGTTGCTTGGGCACCAAACATTGGCAGGTAGGTAATTATCTAATTGCTCATTCAACCATGTATGAGCAATTAGTATGAATCTGAACTTTTACGTAATCAGTCATCATATAAAATGCATAATTTTGGCCGTCTTACAATTTGAGGGAAATGAAATGAAGCCATTTTGTATCAAGGTTGTGAACTTGTATTAATTTCATTTAGGCCCTATGAGGTAATTGCTGTTGCCACTCACAAGGGAATATCAATATGGCATCTTGGATTAAACCCCAACTCAGATGGAAGGCTCTCAATGGAGAAGGTTGCACAACTTTGTGGTCACAAAGGCGAGGTATCAATACTAACTATTGAATATTATTTCAATCATTTCAAAGTTCAGGGCACAAATACTGACTTTTGTTATCAGCAAATAAGACTTGAATTATAAGTGTGTATATGTTGGAGTGATACAATTGCGGAGCCTTAACAGGGAAGATGCGAATTATCTCTGAAAGCAAGGTTATGAAGCTTCCTAATTTGATTAATGTCTTGTGATCAGGTCTGGCAGATGGAATGGGACATGAGTGGAATGACATTGGCGTCGACTGGGAATGATGGGGTTGTACGGTTGTGGCAGTCTAATTTGAATGGCGTTTGGCATGAAGAGGCTACATTGGAACCCACTTCCTAGTCCCCGTCCTCCATTGCTATATGTTGAGTGGCAATTTTCTGTTTTTCAAGAAGCACAGATTCAAATGTCTCCCTTAAACCTAAACCCCTGAAAACCCTGAACGTAACCGGAGAAGATTGGATACTAGAATCCTCTTCCCCATAATATTACTTGCTATTTCCATAAGGGTGTGCATTAATGCATCAATACATTCCGTGTGATGGTAGACCAACTCTATGTAGTCTACTCTGGCCTATCATTTCACCAAACTAGTCTAGCACCATACGTCTAACACTAGATTGAACAGTTTCTAAAAAGGCTCTTGTTTCTTGTATCTAGCTATGTGTTAATGCACCTTAGATTTTCGTTCAAAACAATAAAAGTTTGTTTTTTGAGGGGACAAAAGTTTATAATGAAAAAGATTATTGAGCCGTTAGTTTGTTTTAATGTCAAAAGCAAAGACTGCATAAATGAATAAGCAAATATATATACTTACATGAGAATGAATTGTAGTGGATGTCATCAATTATCTAGAGTATGTGATTGTCCAAAAAAAAATTATCTAGAGTGTAATTAATAATGGACCAAATGCATGACGCGTGTAACAGTTCTTGACCACACCTAGCCTTGACCAAATGCCACAGACTAGTCTACGGCATTTTGATTGGTTTCCAAATTAAATTGATTCTGAACAATCAGAAGGGCGGGCATCGGCAAATAACAATGGAGAAGAACAAAGTTTCTAGAGTCTGTGTTACAGGTGGTTCTGGATATATCGGCTGTTGGCTCGTGAAAAAGCTCCTAGAGAAGGGCCATACTGTCCATGCCACTCTCAGAAACTTAAGTCTGTCTCTGACTCTGTTTGTGAATGCTTCTTCTATATATATATATTCTATAAATGTATGCCTGTATATTTATGTGTATATGTGCAACCCTTTTATCTTATGGTCTCGAGCTTTTACTCAATTTTTCAGAGGATGCATCAAAGGTAGGCCTTTTGAAGTCTCTCCCTAATGCAGACACCAATTTGTTTCTGTTCCAAGCCGACATATACGATCCTAATGAGTTTGAGCCTGCTATTCAAGGCTGTGAGTTTGTTTTTCATGTTGCTACTCCTATGCAACACAACCCCACCCAAAGCTCCCAGGTCAGTCTCTTAATTTGTACTCTAATTAGTCGTTGATCCATTTCTTAGAGCTTTCGCGATGCAATTGTTGTCTAACATGGTTTTGACGTGGATGGTATCTACACTGTTAGTACTTAATTAGTACATTCCCTGATATATATATATATATATATATATAGTGAAATCTTGTGAGTGATTGACAATTTGAAAATTTGAGTATGATGCAGTACAAGGACACAGCTGAAGCAGCTGTTGCTGGGGCGAGAAGCATTGCTCATTCGTGCATTCGATCCCAAACAGTTAAGCGACTAATCTACACTGCAAGCGTGCTTTCCATGTCGCCGAGGAGAGAAGACGGGGTTGGATTCAAACCCTGCCTTGATGAATCATGTTGGACACCTCTAGATGCCACATCTACTTATGGCAATGCTTTCATAATGGTACATTTTCTTGCTCTTGAATCTCGATTCAGCTATTGAAACCACTAATCCACTAAGCTCCAATTTGCTTTATGTGTTCAAGGGGTATATTAAATCGAAGACTTTAGCTGAGAAAGCACTGCTGAGCTACAATGACTTTGATGGTAGTAAATTAGAAGTGGTGACTCTTCCTTGTGGCTTAGTTGGAGGAGAAAGTCTTCTTTCATATTTGCCTGGAAGTGTGGGAACGATTCTGTCACAACTTACTGGGGACTTGGTTTTTTGCAATACCTTAAAATTTATCCAAGAATATTTGGGATCGGTTCCTCTCTTGCACGTTGATGATGTTTGCCAAGCACATATTCTCTGCATGGAACGACCATCAATGAGAGGCAGATTCGGTTGTGCAGTTGCCACTCCCTCTATCAAAGAAATCGCAATGTACTTCCAAGAAACTTACCCTGAATACAAGATGGCTAAAGAGTAAGGGATCCAACTTAGTTTTCGTTGTCATAATTAATTTTTATGAATGAAAAAAAAACTCCCATTTTCTTGGTATGAATTTGCTGAATTCATTTCAGATCGACTGAAGGGCCTGAACAAGGAAGCAATAGTGACTTCAGTAAGCTGATGAAGATGGGTTTTGAGTACAAGTATGGCATGAAGGATATACTAGATGACAGTGTAGCATGGGCAAAGAAGTTAAATGGGGGCTCTCTTTCTCAGGTAGTTTAGTTTGTGGTGTTGCTTATGAAGTGAGGATAAAGAGATATACTCTTTCTGGGTAAACTTGTATTAAAAGTTACCATGTCACAGAAAACAGCAACTCTACTACTGTTGGCATTTGTCTACCATTCTGATATACTTGTCTTTTCAGCAGGTAAGCTGTAAGCACATTGATTTTATCAAATTAACCCTAGCAGGAAAATGGAGTTTGATTAGGATTCCTATCCCTCATCCTAGCTTAGCCAAGGCCAAGGCCCATTGTTTGGTTTATTTAGGAATCTTAATTTGGCCAGCAAAATGCAGAGGATTCTTATTACTAAACCTATGTGAAAAATGATTTCTAGCAAGTCCTAATTTTTTTTTTTGTAATTAAATTCAGTCAAACTCCATTTTACACAAAGAACTGGGAATACAAGTAAAAACACAATTTCTTAGTTTCAATCTTCAAGTTTTAATCACCTAATGAAACCACAGTAATTAATATTGAGCTTGGTTTATTTTATTTTATTTGTATATATATGGAAATTTATTTTATTTTGAGCTTGGTTCATTAGGTAAATTGTGTTGTTCGTATGCTACGCAAAGTATGTAATTTCGTAGGAAACGATCAATACTTCAAATATTATTACAAAAAACAGTTGTTCTAGTTCTAGTAGTTAAAACCAAACCAAGATTTGCACTAATCTCTGAACTGAAGCAGAATAAACTTCAAATATTATTACAAAAAACAGTTGTTCTAGTTCTAGTAGTTAAAACCAAACCAAGTAAAGACATGTACCAGACTACAGCTTAAGTGCTACTTTATTTTTGGAGATGCATGAACATAAGATTCATCCTTAACATTCTAGCAACATTTGTACTACTGCATCCATTGTTGGTCTTTTAGACCTATCTTCCTCCACACAGGAAATACCAATCTCAACCATCTTCGCTGCTTGGTTCCTGCTGAACTCACCTTCCAATCTTGGATCCAACATATCCTCTATCCATGAATCTTCTCCACATTGAACTCTCCTTTTAACTACTCGGATAAACCTTGTCAGCTCTGTTTCTATCTCCTCGTCACCCTCCAACAACCAATTCGAAAGTCGAATGCCCTTTACAATCTCTAGAATCATCACTCCATAACTGTAAACATCAACTTTTGCAGTGATTGGAAGGTTGGAAGCCCACTCTGGAGCCATGTATCCTTTTGTTCCTCGCATTTGGGATAACTGTGAACCACGGCCGCCTCTCTGAGATAGCTTTGCAAGCCCAAAATCCGCAATCTTTGGTTCGAAAGAGCTGTCTAGGAGTATATTTTCAGGCTTCACATCACAATGGATAACCCATTCTAGACACTCATGGTGAAGATAGGCTAGACCTTTAGCTATCCCAATAGCAACTTTAAACCTTTCTTCCCATCCAAGAAAATTTGGCGGGAACAAATGCTTGTCCAACGATCCATTTTCCATGTACTCACAGATCAGGAGCCTGTGTTTATTTTCTGAACAAAATCCCCATGTTCTCACTAGATTCATGTGATGGATTTTTCCAATTGTGGTTACTTCTGCCCAAAATACATCTTCAACATGATAAATATCGGCCAATTTCTTGACTGCTACCACTCTCTTGTCTTCCAGAACACCCTTGTATACAGTCCCAGAAGCCCCTCTTCCCAGCTCTTCCTTGAAGTTTTGAGTTGCCTTCTTGAGCTCAGAGTAGAGATACATTCTAAAATGACCTGAAATCCGACGAAACTCATCTTGCAAGCCGGGAGCTACAGCACCATGTCTTCTGAAAAGTAACCACCAACCTGATACTAAGAAAAGAAATTCAACTACACCAACTGCAGAAACAAAAGAATACAGATACACCCATCTCACCCCTTTACTCGGTTTGCGATACATTGAAGCAGAACCTACTGTCACAGGCTGCGTCTTATTGTTCAAGCATGAATCAGAGACACTGAGATTTGCAGGTAGGGATGATTCCACACTCACAGGTAGTTTTAAGAACATGTTTCCTCATTGATTTGGAGACTTGTACCCATTGAAAAGAGCACCTTTTGTGTAACACAAAGTCTTTTGTCCACCTAGCTTATAAGAAATGCTTGACAACGGCAATCGTCTGAGCAGAGTTTTTTTGCAACCATCAAATGTTGTGGACTCATTATACTTGAGATCAAATCCATAGAAATCCATATTTCGAATCTCTACAAATTTCACTGGCTCTGAGCTGACTGAGCATGTAAGGTTGAACTTGGGCTTGCAACCCTCGTTCTAATTGCCTTTATTCAACATCGCATAGCCAGGAGGACATGAGCATTTGGGCTCTGGTGTATAAACACATATATCATTTCTCCCACAAATCCCATGAACCTTACACCTCTGAATGAGAGCTTCCCAGGTCACCAACCAAAACCCTGCAGTTGCATTGAGACTATAAAGTCTCAGATTTCCATCGTAGTCTATAGTCAACCGCCTTTTCGGCCCCAAATCCATGTCACCAGCACTAAATTGCAATTGATCACTGGATAAAAAATTACCCATTTCATCAAAAACAGCAATTCTGCTACTGTTATAGTCTGTTCTATCATTTTGATACACATTCTTACCAGGAACAGGCCAACAAATACTTGAAGTGTCAGGACCATCAAACATGAGCCTCAAAACATTGTTATCAAAATAGAGACTATAATAGCCACTACCAAAGTTCCCTCTCCCTAGCTTATTAGATACCAACTTCATGCCCTTTGTAAATAGTTGGGTTGGGAGAAGAGTATCAGTTGGAAAATCAAAGCTTTGCCATAGAATATTACCTTGTGGGTCTTTCAAAACAAGGTTGCCAGAATTCAAAAGCTCAGCGTCAGCACGGTTTCCAGTAGTGGGGTTGAAGTCGGTCTTCCAGACTGATGTGCCATCCACATCTGTCAACACCAGGGAGCCATCTCGGGTCAATGAAACTCTGGAGCCCAAGCCATTGACGGGTTGGTTTCTGTTGGCCATCCAAATTACGGTTTTGTCCCTGGAGTGGGCGAACCAGATGGAGAACCAGTAGGCATTGGTGCCTACCCCATAAAATCCACATGTGAAAGACGTGTCTGGGGAAGTCAGGAAGTCTGACTCATTATGTTTCACCCAGAGAGAAGAGCCTCTTTGTAAAGTACTGTTGTGTGTTTTGGCAATTGCAGAAGAGTGGAAAAACACAGTGATGATGAGTGAGAAAATAAGAAAAGAAGGAAACTTTGGGTATGAAATAGTTCCCATTGTTGGAGTTTGAAGGTTTGGGCTTGATTCTTGGAGAAACACAGAGGGGCTATATATACAAGCCAATGCCAAAGTTGGCCAAGACTGATCTTAGTTGCCAAAGACTCTAATTTGAGAAGACCGATGACTGACTTCCAAGTCTAACATTTTTGTCCCGCTTTGAACACAGAAATCAAATTAAGAATACAAGATCGGTATTTAAGAGTTAAGATAGCATTCCCTTCACATCAAGCTGCTTCTTACTTCTTAGCGGTCTAACTAGCTCCAAGGCATGAAGGAGTTAAAATTTACATTAAGTTAAGAATTGTTTTTTTCAAGTTGAAATTCATCTGTCGCTTTGGCCGAGTGGTTAAGGCGTGTGCCTGCTAAGTACATGGGGTTTCCCCGCGAGAGTTCGAATCTCTCAGGCGACGTTTACTTTTTTGTTGTTTTGGTTTTCAACTTTGTTAGTTTGTTGATAGCAAAACGCAAGGGCAATCGTCTCCAACCACACGCACTCTAAAACAATCGCTGCAATTTTCTCAGTTTCTTTTTCTGGTTTTTGGGTGCTCTTAATTTTCTCAATGACTACTACTTGCATTCAATTTCTTTGTAAAGCTCCCAACTTTCTTGTCCCTTCAAATTTTCTGGGCTTGCAGAGTTCCCAACCACTAAGAATCCGAAACTCCAAGAGTTACCGGGAGAGAAGGATTGGCAATAGAAATATAAGAGGTCGGATTGTCTGCGGTGTACTATTCCCAGTTGATCCATGGGCACCCAACATTGATTCACAGAGCATAGCCTCACAGCTCTTTGCAGCTTCTTTGTTTCCCTATCTTGGTTTCTTGTACTTCATCACCAAGTCTAAGTCTGCACCAAAGCTCACTCTTTTTGGGTTCTACTTCTTGCTAGTCTTTGTTGGAGCAACCAGTGAGTTTTTCATCTCCTCTCATTTTAGTACCTTTTGACAGTTAGAGGAAAGTTAAAACTGGACTTGGTCTGTTTTTACACAATTTGTCAAGTTGCTTTTGTACCTTTTGTTCTTGGACAGTCCTGATTATTACTATTTTTTGCTTCTTGGACGGCTTTTAGAGTTGTTATATAGAACTTCAAATAGGTTCTTGGTCTAAATTTCAAATCCGAAAGAACAATGCTTGTGTTTCTGTCGAGCAAATAGTGATATAGTCGTGTGGGTGAATGGTCCCTTCAATCATTTAATCTCCATGAGAAGGGGCAGTAATCTTTTACACAATTGAACTTGCTTTATTTTCATATGCTTCATTTCTAACTGAAAATTTCAGCGTCTGACGTATAGTTCTTATTGAATTTGCCATGCTGTTGTCACTTGTTTACTGTCAACTGCTGCGTTTCGACTTTGACTGACTTCATTTTGTTCTTTGCTTTCCTGTCAATGGTGAGCAGTCCCTGCTGGAATTTATGGTAGGTTTTCACTGTTTAAGAATGTTTTACACTTCATATCAGTCAAGTTAATGTGTCCATGCCTAACTGTATTACTCTCTTTATGTGGCTCAACAGCAAAGGTGAACTACGGCACTTCCTTGGCGAATGTTGATTGGTTACATGGTGGGGCTGAGTCACTTCTCACTCTAACCAACATCTTCATTGTGTTGGGGTTGAGACAAGCTCTGAGGGAAGCTAAAGTGAAAGAAGGAACATCAGATCCTATTCCAGGGTTGAAAAAGGAGAAGAAAACTTCTATTTAGGTGCACCAGACATATTTTGCTTTTGTGTTAAGTCTTATTGCGTTTTGCTTCTCTTTTAGATTTTGGTCATTTACTCTTTTTCTTCTGCTTTACGACAATCCGCTAAATATCTTTGCCTAATATCTCTGCAGTCTGTTTGTGCTGTTCTCCTGAGAGGCCATAATCTCATCCATTATATGTAAAGTTGCAACCTTTTTGTTAATTTCTCTGCCGAGTGTTGTTATGTTGGCTTGTTGTCCAATTTATAATCAAATTATTGTTTGTGTTCCTCCAAGATCCTTGTTTTCTGTATTTAAATATAAGATGTATTTGGATGGAACTACTCCTTCTGAGCTAAGAGCTTGATAGGAATTAAAAAGAAGAAAACTTGGAAAACTTGTTATAATAATTAATCCTATCCCTTGGCCAACATCAGAAAGCTAGCAGAAAACTTGTTATAATACATGGTTGATCTAGGACGTGTAACAAGCTAGCAGAAATCTAAATACTACTTATTCTTATTCTCAAAGCCCAAGTAGAATTATCAGAAAAATCCTGGAGTGTCAAATGGGAAATTGGGGTTAATTTCCACTAGATCCAGTGTGAAATCCATGTCGGGAATTGGAGAATTGGTTGACGAATTGTTGGCTGAGATTATCTCAGTAAGATCAGATTCTGAAATTTGCTCATTTAGTGCAATGTTTCTCATCTGGCTTGGTCGCTCCAAATAGTAGTTTGATTCGCCTGCGGCTGGAGATAGCAAGGATGGAGAGATATTGCTAAAGAAATTGTCATTATCAAACATCGAAGATAGGAAGTCGTCTCCACTCATCATGCATCCAAATGAAGTTGAAGTAAAAGAGAATGGAGATGTCATCTTCTCTCTGCCTTCCAAATTCTCAGTATCAACCCTCAAATTAGTTGGAAAACTCATTTGGTTACCTTGAGACTGCTGTGGTTGAGACATGTTCTCGTGCTTGTGCCGTTTATGTTCTTGCTGTTCGGGTGATGGTGGTGGTGGAACTGAATTGCTGCCGTGTGAGCAGGTATGCTTTCCTTTGTATGTGATTTCGAATATGGTAGGGTCTTCATCTGATCTCTGCACTTGCTTTGTAGCCCAACAGCTTTGTGTGTTCCGGAAGGTGCATCTGTAATAGCTTCTGCAAAATATAAGCAAAAGGGCCATGATCAGATTTCCTCATAACAAAGTGGTTCTCCTTTTGTGGGCCAGTTCAAGTTTTACATAAGAGGGTATGTGGGATACTTTCTTTTCTCAATGATGATTCTTATTTCCACCAAAACATTTAGCTTTGTGTGCGTGCGTGTAAAGATAATGTATTACATCTTGCTTTTCTATACGTGGCATCAGTGAATATTGCTGCAAATGATTGGATGGGTGAATGGATTTAAGGAGACTGTTTTTTTACCTGGGATGTTTGGCTCCTAGAATGTCTTTCTGCCCATATTTTCTCCAGTTATGGCCATCTTCATGAGGACCTTCAATTCCATTCTCAGAGCTAACCCTTATGACATGGTCAGTCCATTTGGCCATGATCTTTCTGCAAAATATGTAGGAGGAAGCATTAGTAATCAGTTAGGTGTTTTTTCTTTTTTCTGTGTTCATATTCTATGACTTGAGAAATAATCTAAACTCACCTCTTCTTGGAAATATCTTGTAGCTCCTGTTGATCCTTGAAGCTCCTGTGGTTATAGTCATCACCACAAGGACTCGTGTTCGCAGACATACGAGACTCCGGAGGCACATTAGCTATTGCATCGACATTAGAAGTTCGAGGTGAGCCACTCAATTGCAGTAGCAAAAGGGCCTTCTCATATGAGGTCAATATCCTCTGTACTAAAAATTCCGTATTTTCTGATGAAGACGATGTTGTACTGAGACTTAGCCTCAACTGTTGTGCTAGCTCCATTCCTTCAATGATCTCCCCGACCAGTGACTTCTGCTCCCAGCTGTTACTAGCAGTATCCATTTTTGCAATTCTATATATCAACAGGTACTATGCAGCAAAATATACGACAGAGCTTAACTACTACTTCTTGTCTGAAACAACACTACAATATCAGCACATCTTCATCACACTGGGTATCTCAGATTTTCGAGAAGCATAAGCTTCAAGCTTTGCAGCAAGAGTTGAAGAAGCCAACGGGATTTGGAAGACCCAGATTGTTGTTTAGAGCAAGAAGCTATGCACATGGAAGTAGATTGAATTTGAAGAGTCTCTATAGCAAGGAACTGAGCTAGAAAAGAGAAGAAGGGTATTGAATATTGAAGCTGCAGAAGCAAAGAGACTTGTTTTTGAAATGAGAAAGTGAAGGTGTTGTATATATAGGTGCCTCTTTGGATTTGGAAGGTAGAAAGTTGAAGGTTTGACTAAGAAACCGAGTTTTTCAGCTCTGACTGGTCTTTGGTCATATATGCTGACCAGTTCTTCATATTAAAATTCCTTGAACTTATAACAGGGTCTCTCACTCTCTGTGATTTGTCTCTTGTGGCCCTTTGCTGGATTGGGATTTAGAATAGTAGAGCTAGATAGTCAGAGTTGTATGATTATAATGTTTGCTATGAATTTTCAAACCGTATTCCGCGTTATTGTTTGGTAACACTCACTTCTTCCCAGTAGTGAGAAAACAGTGCATGACGTGACCCTTGGTGACACAAATAGTTGTTAATTTTATAAATTTGGGTTTTTATTACGAAATAATTTATACTTTGACAGAGATTTCAACTCCTCATCAAAAACACATTCTCCTTTTATTGTTGTTTTACTTGAGGATCTAGAACTTCTTCTGCAGCCGCTCTTTTGTGGAGAATTGAACTACAAAAGTCTCAAGAACTTTTTACTGTTGAAAATTCTCCGAGTAAATGTAGAACATCAAGTGTACCCTTTTTCACACGTCAAAGAACTTTAAAGAGAATTAATAAATTCGGATTAATATCGTGGTTGGATCAGACATATCTCGTTTACTCATGAGCTACAAGTAAACACTTTTATTACTTATAATGTCATGAGCTACAAGTAAATGGTAATTCTTACATGATGGCTTTTGTAATTTTTTATTAAATCTATGTACGTAATGTGACGAAATTGCAATAAAAAGAATATAATGTGTGTTTTGATTCGAAATTTAGTACAAAACCTTGAAAGAAATAAAGAAAAAAAATGATTTATTTAGAACATATACAGAAGTGTCATTTGTATAAAAAAGAAGGGTTCTTAACCTATAAGGACAAATTTTGTCCAATATTTACCATTAAGGACAATGCAAAAACATGGTGCCCTCCCGGTCCATTGATTGATCAATTTACGTTTCTGTATTATATATTTTACAAAAATTACAAAACTGTCATCGACAGATTTTATTAACCTCAATAATTTTTTTAAGAAATTGATACTTTTCGTGGCATGAAGGAAAAAATAAAGGAGCATCACCTTTATGTATTTTATTGATCTCAATAAACTATTTTATTGAAGTCGATAACGAGAACACCAGTGCAGCAACAATGTTGTATCAGTCCCGATTTTATTAACCTCAATAACCAAATTTATTGACATCAATAAAAAAAATATTGAGGTCAATAAAATTTTAAGTTCGGAAGTTTTCATTTTCGGAAATCGCTCTCTCTCTCCTCAAACTCGTGCAGGTCACTCTCTCTCTTCCTATCATTGTAGCAATCGGCTTTGCTGGCCGATTTCTCCTCAATCCGGCCACCTCAAGGCTTGAAACTTGTCCCAAAATCTTCATCTCTTCGAGCCCTTCAATCCTATACTAATTTCTTGCATCGATTTTTAGTGTAGGAGGAGAAATCTATGTGAGAAAAAAAATTGTTATCGCACGGAACTGTTCTTCCTTGCCGACAGCGTTTCAGGCTGAGTTAGGGGGAAACCCTTACTAGGTTTTGTAGCCCTCTTCACCACGAACCCAACACCACCAGTCTCACCTCAAGGCGTCGCCGGATGACTCCGGATCGAGCGGTCAAAGTTCATGACCACCGCCGCACTATCACGATCTCAAAGCTCAGAAAAAATCACTATTTAATATTTTTGTCCTTACTGGGAGTGAAAGATGTCCAACTGAAACTCGGTGGGAATTATTTTAAATCTATCAACCTTAAAAGAAAATATGTAGTGTAAATGAGGACCTATTGATTATTTACTAAAAAATAAAATATTATTAACACACTCCAAATTATTATTAACACACTTTTGCATTTTTAAATAGAATTTTTCTAAGCAATGTAAGGATTTTATGAATTATCTATACAATTATTAAAAAAAAAAAGATCGTTGATCATAACCGAATTTTTTCACATAAATATCCTTTATATATTAAAATATTTTGAAAATCAAATTATTCAAAAGGGTAAATAGTCAAATCATAAATAACGAAAAAATAAAAAATATTTTAACTGCTTAACTACCCCATTTTCTTGGAGGTATTCATCTATTTCTAGTTTATATAATAAAAATAAATTAAAAAATACAAAAAAGTATATTAGTAACAATTTGAGGTGTGCTAATAAACAACACCCAAAGAACAATCAATAACTTCTAAACCAAAAGTGAAATAGCACCAAATTTTCTTCACTTTTTGGAGATCAAATAAATGATGGGCTATGAATGTTTTGCTTCATTCTCTTTATTATCCAGAATCTCTCTATTTCTTCTGCTTTACGACCCGGAATCCGACCCGCTATCAACTCCCACCTGCTAAATTCAATTTGTTGTTACTATATATGGTGTTGTTAATTAGTTAACACAACACATTTAGACATGATTCAATTCAAAGTTCAACTATTATTTATGCTTACAAACAACGGTAAGACTTGTCCCAAAATATGACAAATGTTGGTCAGTTTCTTTGTTTATTTATTTTTTAACATTAGAGAAAATCAATTTTCTAAATTATCCTAATCATAATTTATTTTTCTCACACTCCCTTATTTTGAGACAGGGGGAAATGCTAGGAATGTGCATGCGAAAGGCTCCTATTACTCGAGTTGTGGATGAAGGTATCTCTTAAGCTTGTCGCTCCCATGTTTTGTAATTCTTGGCTTTGAATAATATTTTCTTTCTTCAAAAAAAAAAAAAGAGGAAATACAAATGTTAAACAAAACATATCTTTCACTGAAAACAAATAAAGATAACCCTAAACTTTTTTCGTACGTATTTGCATTATCTCAAAGTTTATTCTCGAGTTGTTTCGTTAACATCGTCTATGCCTACCAGTCATTAACATCGTTTGGGAGAATCACGTCATTTCTCTGTGTAATCAATTGCCAGGTCCTAATTAAATCATGTACCTCTTTTCTAATCAAAGCTAACTTTAGTGACGTGATTGAAAAAAATTGAAACTATAAGGATCGACCAAATTACTTTTTCTTTTTTTTTTAGCAATACCAAATTACTTAGCTAACTTTATCATTCTAAAAAAACTCTGTATCATTCACAAAGGCTAGAAATGGGAAGCATACAAATTAGTATTTGAGCTTCAACATTAATAAAATATTACATATATTGATATATATAGACATTGTATATATAAAATATTTAAAACAATAATTACCTGTCTCCAACAAGTCTGTACATCCTGTTGATCAGATCCTCCTCTTCTTCACTCATCTTTATGAGCTTCCATTCTGCGCTGCTCACTTCTGCCTTAACCATATAACAGTGAATATCAATTAATTATTTAAGGATATGAACATATGACATGTCATATCCTGATGATCAATCCCTCCTTAATCATCAACCGGCAGAGAGAATTAAATTAAACGATATGATGGCCGGCATAATATATAAACAGTATATCTATAAACCAGAAAAATTGATAAATTAAGCCAGCTAATTAATTTGTAAGAAGAAGAAGAAGAAGAAGAAGAAGAAGAAGAAAGTAGTACTAGACCTTCTGAGTTAAAGGAACTACTAGTACTGGAATTTGTGGTCTGCGGTTGTCGAAGTGAGCATAGACGATTATCCATATTCTGACTCATGCTAGGTAGCTAGCTAAGAACAAAGAGATCGATATAGATGAGAGAAGATTGCATGGTAAGGTTGAACTAGTTGTTCTATATATATGAGGACGTGGTTTAAATAATAATCTCACTTGTGACAATTAATTTGTCTTCTTTAATAAATTTGGGGTGTTGGGAGCTCTTCTCTCGTCCTTATTAAAAAAAAATCTAATCAATGGTTCTGCGCGAAATTGCCTAGCTGCTGCTGCAGTGAATGACTGGTACGACTGATCGACCCGACTCATAATTTTCAGTTGAGACGTAGTTATCGCCATTATTTCGTTTAGGATCGATGATGATCGACTTAAAATGCAATCTTGTCTCCACAAGTTTTAGATGAGTACGTCAACAACTTGGGAGTACTAGCTAGTACTAGAGCCGAATACGTACGTACTCGATCTGGTTACATATAGATATCATGCTAATCCAGTTAAAGTAATTAATTGATGTTATAACTTGATTACTGTATGTAATAATGTATGTATGTCTCTATTAGAACCGATATTATTTAATTTGGTTTAACTTTTCATAGTATCAGAACGGACAATCCACGCACATACAAGCCAAAACAGCGCATCAGAGTATCATACTCTAGATTTCAAGTTGAACTAAATGACACGCTCTGTAAAGTTCATGAAATCTCAACTTACAACCATTGAGATTGACGTCCATTAATTTTACCCCACTCTGTGATTAATTAAGAATGGTGGGCTTCGGTTGGAGTTTAGTGCATTCCATAGGTAATAAACCCAGAAAATTAAGGTCCAAAAGGAGCTGGAACATGATCGAGCCACATGGGATATGGTCCACTGCAGCTGAACAAGACATGACAGCTGCAAATAAGTCTCACAATACAACACGCAGTTAATTTGTTTTGAGTGAGTTTTGGAGGTAGGCCGGGTAGGGTTCCATGGCCTGATATTTATAATTTTGTGGTAATATTTACACGCATTACGTACATGCATGTTGTCAGAAAATGATTGGATAATGTTGAATAATTGATGAAGTACGTCTCTCCAAAATTTACTATGGATCATCATGATATGCCTCGTCAGTGAGGTTAAGAATTTTCTCACATTAATTTCTTTTAAACCGAAACTTAATTAAATCATTAAGTGGGAGAGTTAACCATATATTTGCACATATGTGATTGTAATTTTACCACCTCGTTCATAATAGTATCACCGACCTACCAATTTTTGGCATAATAAACAGTTTGGCGCTATTTGTGAGAATCAAACTGAGAAATCGTGTCGTTGTGAATTTGATTCTTACTGACGACACCACTTGTTGAGGCCAAAAGAAAAATGGAGATAATATAAAGTCAAATATAACACTTGAAAGGAATTTTAAGAGAGAGAGAGAGAGAGAGAGAGAGAGCAAATTAATAATGTCATTAATTAAAAGATGCTGCCTGGCTCTGAGAGTCGAAGAGAAAAGATGAGAAGAGGAGGGGAGGAGGCAGATGACTATATTGATCGAAGAAGATAATGTGAGATCTTTGGTTGATATATATAGTATGATTAATATATATATATATATATAGTGAGAGAGGAAAAACAATTAGGATTAGGGCACAAGACAACACAAGGTACTTGGTCTTTGATGATCTCTTCAAATCACACTGGATTTGTGAGTTACTATGGAGGTTTTGGTTTGTAGTTTACATATAGAATCATAGATTTAAAACAAAAAACAAAAAAGAGGCTGCAGTTTGCAGTCAAAACTTGCACAAATGGCCAAATCTAAGTGGGCACCGGCCGTTGTTCAATATGCAGCAAGCATTGTATAACAATTAAAGGAAAAGATTTCAACAGATCACGTTGATCAATTTTGTTACCACTTAAATTGTACGACATTTCTTTGGACAATATTGAAGGATCGCACACCATTATAATTTTATAACAGAAATATTGAAATACGAAATAATCCTATTTTTTAAGAGTACAATTATTTTTCACATGGGTCGACACACCTGTAGCTAGCCAAAATATTTCTATCGCTAGGATACATAATATAAGGCACACTAATTTATACTTGGTGTTTATTTATTCATTTAACACACACACATATATATAATTATATATATATATATGAAGAGGCATATATATCTTCATTTTCAGTGATGGTTTGGACTCCCATAGCTAATCATTCATTCATCTAGCACTGCAAAATACAGTCACATAAATGTCATAACATGCAAACAAGAACTGCATGCATGCATATATATGAAAACAATTTGATGAAAAAATAAGGTGCGACTTAAATTTATGGTGCAGTATTAGTATTATTAATGTTTAAGTTTATGTATTTGTTATTCTCAATCACTAAATGAGTAAATGTGATATTCAATACTCTAATGTTGTATTATATTATTTAAAATATTCGTAAAAAACAAAATAATATCACAAACTGTGAACGAGATAAATATCATTGTTCTAAATCAATCAATCACTAATTAATTACCTTGTTTTTGCGGCGGTTGCCTTCGTGGTCACTGTCGCTCTCACCGCTGTCACTGCAGCTGCTATCACCAGAAATTCCATCTTTGATCTTCTGAAACAGATTTCTGTGGTCTCTTTCTCTTATCTTGTGCTCACCACCCATAGTCTTCTTGGTCTTTCCATGGGATGCCATCACCCCATTAGTACTACCTGCCTGGTGCTTCGGGGCGCCCAATCCCTGAGCAGATGGCTTGTAGGTAATGGTTTGGCTATAGCATTGAGTGGTGGTGCGGGTGGTGGTATGTGGTTGTCCATGCATACGATGGCATCCTCCTTTCAAGAAGCTAGCCATCTCAGACACCTTTTGGCCCAGAGATGAGCTCTGGTTGCTTCTAGGCTTGTGGCAGTTTTGCTGGCATGCCTCTTTGGCGGGCTTTTGGCATTGGATTGAGGCCATGCTGCTAACAATTAATTAAGCAAAAGGGTGATCGAGTATATAGTTTTAATTTCTTGAGCTGATGGATCGATTTCTTGCTTGGTGTTGAAGGCTTGCAGATTTAGGGTTCTTATAGAGGCATTGGAGGACTAAGTGGGATTCATTCTTTTTGCATTGTATATAAATATCACCCTTAGAATCTGCTTTTGCAAAACAGCCTTTATTCCTAGAGTCATTAGAAAAATAAAAGATTATCATCATGCATCCCAGCTTTTATCTTCTTCATAATCCACTGAATAAGTTCCAAATTTAAATTGGACCGGTGCTGTCTGTGTCATGACTCATGTGGCTGCTACCTAGAATCTGAATTTCTGTCGACGTAAATCCTCATACAACCTTTTTCTTATTGTCACACTATAAGAGCTCCGAAATCGACATTGAGATCGACCAAGCAACCACCATGCATGGAGTACGTAAAACACAGTTGCATAGCCAAGTTAATTATAGCTTGCTCACATAAACATGCACAATCAGTTGTTTTGTATAATTATTCGGAAACTGATACGTATGGTTTACGTCTACCACAGTAGCCGGGTTTGATCGATTCCCGTCCACTTATAGTGCTTTCAATCAGAGGACATATATATTCTCCAGAAGGAACAATATATAACCCTACTTTAATTTGGTCCTTATTTGCAAAAAGCAGATTCAATGGGTGACAAGATGAAAAGCTAGCTAAGGAAATTAAGCAAGAGAATCCAATTAAGCTCTACAGTAGACAATGCCATGCACTAACCAAAAAATAAAAAAAATGCATGGCGTAATCATTGCCTATATAAAGTGCAAGATCGGTATATAGCTTACACTACCAAGCTACCACAAGAGAGTTTTAGAAAGCTTGTAAGAACACTTCTCTCTCGGTCACTTTCCATGAGGCCATTTCGGTACAATAAACCTGCTAATGACAACTCTTGTGGAGACAAAGAGAGTCAACGCGGGCACCTTGCTAGGTTTACAATTAGTGTCACCCAGACTCTTCACTATGGACACAATAACCCAGACTCCCCCATAGCCAAAACCGAGACTCACTCCTATAGCCAAACCCAGACATACTATCTGGATCACAACCTGACCAAAACAAGTCATTCAAATGGTCCTAGCCGTGTAAAGACGGAAAAGGAAGTGGAAGAAAAGGCAGGGCACAAGAGAAAAGAGAATATGTCCAAGACAAAATCCAAGAGCTCCGGCAACAGCAGCAAGAGTTAGAGCGACGGAAGATGTAATCGATCAGCAACAGAAAGAAGGTAATCTTGTATGCCATCACTCGCTGTGAATCATACGTACTTTCCATAGATGATTAAACTTCACCGTAAGTTTAATTAGATGTGATGGAAGTACTATAGATAAAGTATTATATATGCAAAAGTAGTAGCCTAGTGGGGGAAGTAGTATTTTATCGATACTGCCAGATGTAATCAAGGGTTCATGATTATTATTAATAAAATTGTGACTTGCGAGTTATGATCATAGTGCTGGGAAAAATCACAATTGGTGATTGCATGTGTTGCACTGTTTCGCGTGGATCCGTTCAACTTGAATGATTTAGGTCTTCTTTTTGTTTCTACCAATTGCAAACTCAAATTATTGGACTGATATAGATAAATTGTAATATTTAAATTGCATTTGTATTTTTTTTAAGGAGAAAACGATAATATATTTAGAGGACAACAAAAAGAGACATCATCTAAATAATTTCACATATTGACTGACGCAGCACAATTCAAAAAATACAAACTCTGACAATTAAAAAACCTTGAACTCAAAGTCTGGGATTGATCCAAGCCACGATAACAGGCACTGCTTGAGAATATATAATATTAATATCCCACTATTGCAAGAACCAAATCCGAAGTAATTGGACTATGTTGAGACTTGGTTCTTGCAGCAGTGTCTATACTTGGTGGCTCATATATAGACCTTGGTTCTCACACAGCAGTGAGATATTTTCGTGGCTCAGATCTAGACTTACTTCTCACAGTATTGGGATATTATTCCTACAGTAGTGTCTATTATCGAGTACAATTATATATCGGACTAATTATATATAATAAATAATTTAATGCAGTAATTTGACACCAAAATTGGTAACACTCATCTACGAAACATGAATGTGTGTGTAAACTGGCACCCAAAATAAAAAAATAGTGGTCTTGATTGAAAGAACTAAACAATATTGGTGTTCCGTATGAATAAATATAATAAAACAAGTTTCATAACTAATTAAAAGGCTATAAAATATTGAGCTCCGTCCTTAATTTAGGGTGCATGTGGCCTAAGTAGAGAACTCACCAAAAACAAAAAATAGAACAAAAATAGTGGATTCATGCGATTTTGGCTCAAAAATCATGTGCTATAGACTACAGTTTTTTTGTGAGAAACAAATGTCTCAGATTTTTTTTATATAGAGAAAGTTTGGGGTTGGTCCCCTGGTATTAGAAAATTATTTTTGGGTGACACCGTGTGGTTGGACCGCCAAAATTAGACACAGTTAGCCTCATTTGCATGGACATAATTAAGGGTGCGAGCAAGAAAATGACATAGAAGGACACAGAGTACTTGCTTTTAATCCTAAACTGATGGACAAGAGCATTGGAATAAGCACATGCATTTGCATTGTATTGGCCCCAAGAATGAGTGAGGGCAGGGGCTTGGCCACTAGAATGAGCGCAAGCAAGGATTATCACTAGAATGGGTTGAGTACTTGAGTTATAAAACAATCATTATAAGGTGAAAAAAAAATTGTGATTTTTGTTGGAGAAATTTTCAAAATATATGATTTCGGTAAAGAGAAATCAAAAGGTGTCACTTGGTTTACACCTTTTGAGAAATAAATTATGCATATCATTTGCCTAAAGGATATTGACTATTCATCACATTTCAAGAGACATGTGTAAGTATAATTTAGTAAAGTAATGTGATCAAAGTCAAAAGGTACAATTGAAAAGGTACATTATCATTTGAAGAGACACACATACTTCTATATAAAGAACTTATTTATTGCACAATTAAGAAGATCCATATATAGTTTTATATAGTCCCAACATAGACCCGCATACAATCACTAGAAACTAATAGTGCACAATAGTAACCTTGAGCAATCTTGTAAATTTTCTTTTAGGTGTTAAGTTAGTTTTTTGTGAGTGCAAAACATAGACCAACAACAACATTGTGCTGGGCTTCATTGTATCCTAGAGGCATATTTGATTATCCCCTTTGCACACTCGATAGTGGGGCAAATAATGTTTTAAAGAAAGTGTTGCTACAACGTGCCTTTGAAGCATAATCTCTCTCATGATCCATACCCACAAAAATTGTTCCAACAATTTTATATATGAACACCAAGAATAATATAATCTATGACAAAAAAAGTAGGTTGTCAAGGGCCTAAATAGAGAACTCACCGAAAGAAAAAAACAAACAAACAAACTAAGACGGTGGATTAAAATAAAAAAGCATGTTGGGAATCGATCCCATGACACAGGTGAAATTGGTTTGGCACCTTAGTCTGAATTTTATCGTTCTTTAAAATTAAATTATATTTTAAAATATTAGATAACCGGAGCCTCAGTGTCGTTCTTGTTTCTTGTCTAAGGGTGTCAGTGGTTACGGTGGTGGGGATTGTCATCTCGAGAGGGTAGGGGCACATCTGATTTGGCTCGACTGATTTAGGCGGGTGTACTGCTCACCGATTTGCTTATTAGTGATCTGATTTAGGGTGTTCTCATCTATGGTAGCATCAGTGGGTCTGGCCGTCCAATCCCTCCCAAGCCTATATATTAATTAGAAGCAATAATATATTTAAAGCTAGTACATTCTTTCAGATAATTTAGTCCAAATTTACAACAATTAAGCATACAAACAGTTGAAAGAAAACCCAAACAAACAGGTAAGACCAAGAGAAAAGGCTTATTCATATTCAAAGCAACAGAGCTCAGTTGCCAACTAATCTACTTACTGCCGCCTGACAAGTTTTCAGTCATGTAATAAGACCATTGAGGGGATTCACAGTTGCTTCAATCTGAGTTTGGAGAACAATTAATTGATTCCAATGATAAAATGTGTTTAACCAATCCTTCCAAGCATTGATACGAGGAGCCACCTGGTTTGAAGCAAAGATCTGCCTTCTCCTTTAGGTTTGACATATTCTCTCTGATTTCTTCACCTTGTTTGTCCACCATTAGGTTTCTAATTGTTTTTTCAATCTCACCTCTTTCTCTTCCATGGTCCAACTGCAACCCTACTTTCCAAACATCACTCACATATCTAGCATTTATCATTTGATCAGAAGAACATGGCATACAAATCATAGGAACCCCTTCACTAATACACTGTAGAGTAGAATTCCACCCGCAGTGAGTCCAAAAGGCTCCGACTGCTGGATGCGCCAGCACTGCTTTCTGGGATGCCCATTTCACAATGTGGCTCTTAGTGAAGGGGTTCCAAAGTTTCGATGCCAGTTCTTCTTGGGCAATGCTTCAAGCCATTTCGAACCCTGAACAAACCCGGGTCGAACCACCCCCAAAAACGGTTGGTTGCTATTGGCTAGACCCCAAGCCAACTCCAAAAATTGCTCTTCACTTATTGTAGAAAGGCTCCCAAACCCAACATAGACAACAGACTTTGGTGCTTGGGTGCTGAGCCATGAAACACAACTCTGGTCTTGTGGTAAGTTTATTGAGCTACCTGGTTCTGAAGAAGCGGCTGTAGGGAATGGCTTGTGAAACGGGCCTACTCCAAAAATTGGAGCGGAGAGTTCATCGTGAAGTCTGATAAGCGCCTTTCCTTCTAGATCTTCAAAAGTGTTGATGATGACTCCATGTGAGGCCTTGGCTTCATCTTTCAGGCGATTAGCAGTCATTTGAAAAAACTGTTCTGGATTCTGCTTGGTGTTGATAGTTGGAAGATCTTTGACTTTCAGAGGTGGAAACTCTTTCACCGGCTCTTCTAGTCGAGAGTCTAACCACAACAAAAAGGTAAATATATACAAATTGTGAAAGAGAATTGCTCAATGTAGTTGAATGATCAATTGTTCCACATACAGGGTTGGAATTAATATATATTACCTTGTTTAGGGTAGTAATCCTTTTCTCGCAGAAGCGGGAAGTTAATATAAACAGTCATGGAAGAAGAACCCCCAGTCCTTAGCAGAAGCCTTGGTAGCCTGAAACTCTGAGCAAGAGGCTGAGTGAAGTAAAAGCGAAATTCGGTGATCAAACAAGCAACGGGCTCTTTCGAAACATCAGATAACAAGCTAATCAAGCATTCGTTGAAAGGTTGAGCACATTTCTGATCTAGAAGAGAAATAAGCTGGGCAATGTCCCTTGTGGAGGCCTCACTTTCGGACTAGCCTTCATCGATTAAGTGAAAGGTTAAGTGTGGATAGCTTGAAGGGTTGAGTTTGTTGAAGTGTGTGTGGACTATGGTTATGGAGAAGCCTTTCCGGTGTAGAAGGTTGGCTAGCTCCAGCATCGGGATTATATGGCCTTGAAGAGGTACTGGGAAGAGAATCAATCTCCTCCCCTTGCTTTGCTCCATTGCAACTTAATTCAGAGCTCCAACATAAAATGGCTTCAATTTTGTACTTTTGTAGCTAGATTAGCTTACTGATTCATAATTATTACATTAATAATGGCCTTGCCATGTGCCTAATAATGCCATGTGGCCTTGTCAGGGTTCTTTATTTTATTTCTATCGACCAATCAAATGGTCAGGGAACACCATAAAAGTATAGTCCCGGACCACCCTATAATTCCTCATTATTAGGAACCAAACCAATAACTTTTCAGCCCAAAAAATGGACAGATAAGCCTGTCTTCTTCTTGGCCTGGTATCATCAGGTCCTAGGATCGACTGGCGTCACCAACAACAAGAAGACAGATAATACATTTAATGCTAGCATGTAGCATGCTGATGTTTTAGGTGTATCAACGCACCATGCCCCTGAATAAGTCGCAGGTTATGAGTTCGTAACTGAACCATTTCCAGGGAGCATGAACAATTTACATCACAAAAGAGCAAGCAACTGATGACACAAAAACAGCAAGAGAAGACAGTTTATAAACAACGCGATGATGTTACATTGAAACTCTTTGAAATATGAAGTGTCACCTTTCTCCAAAAGAACTCGACAGAAAGGCTGCAATTGCCTCAACAGCAAGATCATCAGCTTGGTCTTGCGTTAACCCTGTGGTTTGCAGTTGCTTCTTTCCGATCTTGAAGGAGTGGTCACCACCATGAATCACATGCAAACCAGTAAGACATTTCATCTTCTTGCGAGTAACTTCTAGCTTTTCCAAGGGACAAAGCGCATCTTTACTACCCTAATGAACATAATTGTAGTATACAATCAAGAAAAGTGTAAGAGATGAGAAGCATAAGAAAGCAAGCCACATATACATATTTATATATAACTGTAATAAGACTTCATTCAGGTTCAGCAATCAAATATAAGAAAGATATTGGACATAACAGTTTGATCATGTGAACATTTAGAATAGGAAAGAAAAAGCAGACTAGAAATTAATGATCACAGGCATCAACCAAAAAAGAAAAAAGAAAACTTATATTCTGGTGAAAACAATTACCTGTACAAACATTATGGGAATACAAAGTTGCAACAGAGTTTCATCTCGCAGTACCCCATTAATGCCCTGAAATTTAAGGCTCCAAACTCAGACACAATCGATGACAAACATACATAGTTTTTTTTTTTTTTTTTGGGGGGGGGGGGGGGTGCAAAGGGATGAGCTATGCCAGTTAAGGTCAAAACATTAACTGCTAAGGGTCCAAAGAATGCAGATTTTCGTCTTCAAAGAACACAGACAATTTCATCAACTATTTTCATATTTATGACATGACAATTTCATACCAAAGAAAAGTGCAAATTGTACAGAAAATGAGATTTAGGGGTAACACCAAACCTTTAGTGGGTATCCTAAGCAAACGATTGCTGAAGCATGAATATCTTCCTTGCAAGCTACCATGCAGCTGACTCTACAGACCAATGAATTACAGAGATCAATAACAGAAAGCACATTATGATAGGTAGTTTAGAATACAGCAAGCACTAATTAGTTCTCTATTATTTCATTCATACACATGCTCCATCAGAATCAAGGATCCACCACAAGTACAAACAGAAAGCACATTATGATATGTAGTTTAGAATACAGCAAGCACTAATTAGTTCTCTATTATTTCATTGATGCACATGCTCCATCAGAATCAAGGATCCACCACAAGTACAATACCAAGTAATAACCAAAATATGGGTATTTGTTTGTACAAAAATTCCTCCAAAAGAGGCATAAAAAAAATATATGACACACTAATACATTCCTCTATTATTGGTAAATTATTGCAAGGAAACTCAATTATATATTAGAGAAGCAAAGCATAATTTCCCAACATTTCTAGAGCTGAGTACTACAGCCCATGTAAGATGAATCCACAACACTTCTGCAATATCACTATACTAGGCTATATAATATAATCCAAGAAAATTTTGTTTTTTAATAGAATCCAAATTAAAATTGCTAGCAAGGGGTGGAATTACAGTTTTTAGGCTAATAAAGCATACGCATCAATTTACATCTTCATCGGTTCTCCTCCATGAATTAACTTGCACAAATACTAATTTCCAGTAACAGCATTTTACGATACAGCAAGTAATCTTGTAGCCAAAAAGTAGGATGATTGTAACCTTGAACCCATAGATTTTCCAGCCAAAATCAATGGATGACCTGGGTACTTAGCAACAGTTTGCTTGACAAACTCTGCGTGAAAATCGACCAACTTTTCAGCCTTCGGAGGGGCTTTCTTTTTACCACCAGACATGTCTGCCAAAGACCCAAGTTGAAGATTTTGCAACAGAAATAACCAAGCTCATGAACAACCCAGAGCATCAAATAAACTTGATTTCAGCAAGAATACAAGTAATCTCACATGGGTAATCGAAGGTAACAACTTCAACAGCACTTAGTGCTTTTCCCAACATATTCTTCCATCTAACAAAAAAAAATTCCCCAACAAAAAAAAAACTTGAAACTCGATATTTTAACTGAAAGCTTCAAACTTTACTCAATCATTTAGTTTCTGATATTTCAAAAGAGGAAAAGATGGAGATGAGGGACCTGATCATCCATTCAGAAGAAGAGGGAGCACCAGCACCATGAGCAAAGACTACCACAGGGGATGATTTCTCCAGTGTGGGTGAAGATGTTGCTGCCGTTTCATTTGTATCGTCGTCCTTACGCCTGCGTTTTGGAGGTGGTGGTGAAGCCATTCCTAGTCAAACAAAAGTCCCTTTGTGAGTTGCAGAAAAGAAACCTTTGAAATGATTCTGCGTTTTTAATCTCCTCGAAACCCTAAATTTGAGCCTGAATTGATTTTCGCGCCAAAGTGGGTCGGGAACAAATTGGGTTTCATGACTAAAATTGGGTTGGGTTTGACCAAACCCCAATTTGGGCTAAAATAAGCAAAGTATGGTTATTTTTGTAGAAGGTTTTTAATTTACAAAAATCATTAAAAATAGTCAAGTAATGAAATACGCAAGGCGCGGTAATAAATTTCCAACTGTGGGAGCATTTTCTACATGTCTATAAATGTCTATGATAAGTTTAGTAACCTCTTTGTGTCACGAAAATCAAACCAAAATAGGTTTTAGCATTCCGATTAGGATTTTATACATTGGTGCTAAATGACGTAGAATGACTATTGTATATGTTTGTTGGTATGTGGGAAAAGGGCGCAAGCACTAACTTTGAAATTCTTCAACTCATGTCCCCAACATCCGTTTTCGAATCATAATATATTATTTTCGAAATATTCGACGACACGAATGCATCTCACAACTATGTCGTAACTTAAGGATATTTTTATCTATAAAACATCGTTTCTAGCCTTCAATATGCATTTATAGTTTAGTTCGAGAAAGTATGAATTATTCTCATAAAAATATGAATGGTTTTCCCTAAAAGTAGGAATACGATTTTCTTCCAATTAGATTTCTCGAGCATCTTCCAAATGATTTAGATGGATTTTTGGAACACATGTGTGGTACAAAAATTGAACAAAATTAACTTTTGGCAAAGGTGTAAAAACTAGACTTGTTTTGTATTAAAATATCCTACGTATAGCACACGGTTTTTCACGATAAACCACAACTTTAATATTTTGAGATTTTCTATATGGATCGAAATGTTCATTCAATCGTGGAAAGTTGGAGCATTTTGCAAATATTTTATACAACCTCATTAATTATTATGGCACGATAATTGAATGAATATAGGTTATGAAAATCGCATGATGGAGCATGCATTTTGAACTTCTGTGGTTGAGTTTGAGGTATTTCGATCTCCAAAACTGGCTCAAACTTAGTCTTTACAGCTAGCCTATGCAAAAAAATGAGGAAGTTCTGAAAACCTAGCAAGGTAGCAGCTGACCAGTATGGGAAATTGACATACCCCTTGAGGCATGTGGAACAACATGCATGCAATGCAAAGGCCATTGTCCCAATTTGACAAGGATTGGATTCCGGAATCGATTCGCAGCAAGGTCATTGTATAGATCGATATCAATATATATAGTCCGATAATAAATAATTGTTACGTATCCTTCATGCCAAGAAACCCCGTATCCAAATTTAAATATGCCATTTGCTGTGAAGATAAGAAAAACGTACGCTAAAGCTAAGAGAAAGTGGGATAGCAGGAATGTCAAATAGGAATTGAATTTGAGATCTATATTGACCTATTTGATGAATAAGATCAAATAAAAGATAAGGTGGAGATGCCTAAAGCCCTTTTATAATTAAGCTGCTTTAATTTATTCTTGCTTTAATTTGCTTCCAGATAAGCCTAGTTAATTAATAGCTAGGATTGCCTTGTCAAGGTTCTTAAGGGCCAAATTAAACCCCTTTATTTTTTGTCCATGAGTGTAACAGTTGCATGACAATCACTCAAAATTCAAGGTGTACGGACAACGCTGATTGTTTAGATAGGTAAATTGTACTTATGCACTCTACTTACAAAAGGGTTTTAATTATTTTATGAAGCTAATATATGGGATTAGATTTATCAGAAGCTATTAGGAAGCAGGAGGATCTGGTTTTGCCACTAGAGGTCAAATGCCAAAGATATGGAGCCCCCACCATATATTGACTAATTATGTTAATTTCACCACATGAATAACATTGTGGCCTATCATGGTGATCTATAAAAGGGCTTCTAAGCCAATCCTTTCTTCAACAAATCAAACCAATGAAGTCTGATTGAGAGCTAGATAGGAGCAAATCTTATACATACAAGGCACTGGTTGATCACTCTCCCTCAAAGGCTTCTCGCCAAGGTAAAGTATGATATCTTAGGTCGTCCTTAATTTTAAGGGAGACTTGGGGTATTTATCACAAGGCTGTGGAGCCTGCGAGGGGGAATGAACAAGCTTTTGCCTTAACATAATGTGGCTTCTTCATCTGGATGATCCGCTTGAAGGTACGCCAAGGCACTAATTCGTTAACTATCCCTCAAGGGCTTCTAGCAATACTAGAAATGGCAAGCTCGAAGCGCTTGGGGGAAGTTAACAAAGCGTGTCTTGATTGATATTATTGTACGCCAATTATGCATTGCTTTGATGCGCGCTGGTCATGACTTGAGCTTATAAATGTCGATTGAAAAACTCCAGGGCACTTTCGTTAACTCTCCCTCAAGGGCTTCTAGCAATGCCGAAACAAACATATATAGGGCAAGCTAGGAGCTCTTTTGGGGAGTTAACAAAAATTGTCTTGATTCATGACTCAATTAGCTCAGAGGCTTTTGAATTTGCTTTTGGAAAGGAGCGTGATGGTGCTTACTCTTTCATATCTAGCTAGCTCTATCCCAGGTTAGTGGAAAATATCATATAATATACGCACCGTGTGCGTATATAATCAAGTGCGTATATAATCAAAACGCATTGCACCTTACTTATACTATGCTATCATGCATATATATATATATATATATATATGTATGTATGTATGTGGTCCTTCAACTAAAGTCATATCCTGTAAAAGGAAAGCTAGAGTCACCGAATTTGTTAACTCGATCAAATTATGTAGTGTCAATACACACATCAGTATACTTACTTAAAGTTGAAGAAATGAATGAATAAAAAGTTTGTGCCATTTGATAGTTAGATAATGATTCTGGTTATTGTAATGATGAAATTATTACTAGCTAATGATGAAATCAAACAATTGCTTCAGTGCCATATTGTCCTTGGATCAAAAGCCACATGCACGGATCTGCATTTTATAAAAAGACTTGGACTTTAGTTGTCTCTACCATTTAGTATAACAAATATCGATTTGGGTGTATCGCTTGGTCTTTCTTTGGTCTTTTTCTCTGTATTTTGCTTTTATTAAAAAAAAATTAGGGGATGGAGATCGAGTACGTTCTTGCAGACTTGCAGTACTCTCTCTCTCTCTCTCTCTCTTCTTGTGTTTGGTGGAAGGAGGCTTGCAGATGAGCCCATTCTGTTGATTAATTCATTGTTGCCTTTGAAAAAGAAAATATATAGTACTTTTGGTACCGGATTGCTTCTCATCCAGAATGGCTCCAATCTGTTTGTGGAAGCACATTGACACTCAACTCCAGCTATTGCTGCAGATATGATCATTACTTACTAAGCTAATTACCTCTGTTAGATTAATTCAGGGATCGACGACGTCGATGATCAATTTATAAATTAAGAACATGCAACTACGTACATGTGTATGCAGCTTGGTCAAGCTAGCTGAAGATGGATCAGTTTAATTACATCGACTAGCTCTAGCTCTGGCTCAAGTAATTGTATTGAATTAACTCAAACCGAGTTAAATTTGTAATCTCTGACAGCTGAAAAGTTGGCCAGGTCTAGCTCAGAAGGTCTTTGCAGTTTATAAAGCTAGTGATTAATTATAATGACTGATCGAAGAGTGAAGACATGTCAAAAAGAGAGGAGCTAAGTGAACTAGTGGAGTTACCCTTTGGTTGCATCCAGATGATCAGCGAGCTTGGCTTTTCTTCGTGTCCAGGTTTCCCGCTACTGTTGGTGCATGATCATCAAGATTAAGTGAATAAGTGGTCCTGGTCTTGTTAATTACATCAATAATATATTAATATATACATCATATTCAAATCTCTTTCATTACAAGTTAAACTAATTACTGTACGTATCTGGAATGCAATATTGAACCGATCGAGTGCATTTTGATCGATGTGTAAAGTAAAAGATAAAGAAAAAAGAAAAATATGGCGGGAAAATGAGTAAATGACCAGTAGCTGCCAATTATGGGTGAAAAGTACTGAGGTAGCTAGTGAATGCATGCATGTGACAGCTAGCTACTGATGAAGATGGAGTGAGAGTGATATATGAAGGTAGCAGCACATGAGGTAGAGAAACCATGTCAGCTAGCTGATGAACTTTGCTTAAAAATGGAAGGTGGTACATCCATTTCTGCAATGCTGCTTTATAACCTAAACTAGATCCATAGTGTTGCTGCATAATACGATTGCATGTGAGTCATCTCTGCCCTCCCCTCCTCGATCTCCTCCATAAAATTAATAAATATATGTGTCACGTCGATGATCCATCAGTACTCTCTCCTCGTCCAGTACTACTGCTTCATCGGTGGCCAGCCCGGGTCCCCCACTCGCTACTCATACAACAAGAAAAGGAAAGGAATCTATTTTCCTTTCAACTGCTGGCTAGCTTTCTTCTTGTTTAATTTGCTGGGTTATTTCTATCTTCTGAGATCGATCGAGTGGCTCTTAAAGCCCTAGCTAGATTGATTTCTCGAGCTCCTAGCTAGATATAGGACACTATGTGAGTGTGAGTGTGAGTGTGAGTGTGTGAGTGAGTGGTAGTGTGACTGGTGCGAGCTAGTGTGGGGGCACTGTAACCAATAGAGTACTATTGCGTCGTACAAACTCTAGTCCCGTAATCTCGTATTATTAGGCCCCTTAAATCAAGCATAAAATTTCAGGGTTTTATTTGCCGAAAATTCTGGGCTGCACCCAAGTATGTATGACCGCTATGGCATCTGTTCCCGCGTGAGTGACACTCTCCGATTGTTTAACATATATTGATCAATCTCAGCCATTGGCTGCATCCACCCTTCCACCTGTCAATAACAAAGAAATGGATGTAATAGTGACTAACGGTGACAAAAAAGGTAATAGACAGCAGTAAATAGTAGGTGGCCCCTCCCCACTGGGATCCTCACGAGCTAATCCGGCCCTAATCGATCGGCGCCGGGATTTGTTTTTTGCTCTCTCTCTCTCTCTCTCTCTCTCTCTCTCTCTCTCTCGTTTCCCCTCTCTTCCCCTCTCTTTGTCCGCAGCCCAAACACCATGACCGTTGCCATTGATGGCGGCGAGTAGAGCATGAACGGCGAAGTGGCGGCCGAAGTCACGTCGCTTCGGTGTCCTCGATCGCGCGAAAGCGAGGCAACACCAAATCGCTAGGCCCAGAAGGGGATGGCGGCGAGAGTGACGCGGAGATTGGGCGTCAAGGACGACGAAGTGGGCGGCGGAGGTGGAGTCGGGAGTAGAGGATCGGAGCTTGAGGTTGTCGAGGGAGGGGAAGTTGCGAGCAAAGAGAGGGGAGAGAGAGAGAGAAGAAAAAGTCAAAAAAAAAAATGAAGACGACGGACCGTGTTGCACACGCTCCAATTGGCTGGGTATAAACATACTTGGGTGCCCAAGACTCTTCGTTTATTTGCTAGAAATAAATGATGTTCCGAATTAATTTATAAGCTTAGATCCATACGAAATATAAACACTATTCCTTGCATCAGACATTATCACATTTGAGTGTAGGAGTGAAGGACATAAAACATTAAAACACACTATCAATCACGTCATGATGGCCACTCTAAGAAACACAATGGATATATAGGGCGTCTCAAAGTCATAGGCTTTTTTTATTAACATTTTATAAAAATAAAAAAAAGTGCAAAAAAAAAAGGAAGGCATTGTTGCTCCAAGGAGGAGCGGCCCTAATAAGATTCACACAGTCTCATTCACTTACTCAATATATTTTTTACCCAGTTGTGTTCAACTGCTTTTGAATCTAAATCCAATGATGGAAAATAATTAAACAATTGAAATAAATTTGTTTGTTTTATTGTTTTTCACCATTGGATCTAAATCCAAATATAGTTGAGCATGACTAAATAAAAACTTTATTGAGTATGTGAACAGAACTCAAGATTCACAAGTCGGTTTTAGATAAAGGAAATGTTGTTGAAATCAAAGAGCCGGTGCGATGTTAAAGTGAAATTAATTGTGTCAAATATATATTTATGCAAAAAATGTCTTAATTATAAATTTTTAACACAAATTAAATTCATCCTTCATGATGTAAGCTTTCGGTCAATTAATTCTCTATCCTCTAGCCACTTAATTTATGCAATCGATGAAACTAGTTTGGCTTGCAAACAGCAAGTGGCCAAAACAAGCGTCAGGGAACAAGTAGAGTGAGCTCTTTATTTCTCATTGAGTAAGGGGAAAGAAGAAAATATGAACTATTCAAAATATAATATCAACTTATATATCGAGGGGTCTTCTATAACAATACTAACTTTTGATGCCTTAAGAAAAATGATGACAAAATAGTTTTATGTAGGTGATCGGAAACTCACTGCATTAATTGTTCCGATGCGGTGCAGAAGATGGACAACTACCTCTCACAACGGAGAGAGGTTCTCCGGAGAGAACCCAGAAACATCAACTAGCTAGCTAGATATCATAATAGCATTTCATAAATGAACTCACCGAGCTCTTATACAAATCTACAACGAACATTTAAAGTCATACAAACCCATTTCACACTCGATCACTCCGATTTACTGATAATCTATACTAATTTAGCTTCTCCTCTAGTACGTTAAGCAATCTCTTGATTTTTCTCCACCAGTCTCACTTCATTTGCAGATCTAAGCACACTCGCCTGACAAATTAGCAAAACAACTATGAGCAAGTTTCGAATAATTAATTAATTAGAACAAAAAATAATATAAATGCAATAATGTAAATCATATATATATATATATATATATATATCACAGAGACCTGGTCCTCAGTAATTTCCACAGAAAAGCCATCAACAATAACCAGAGACAATGTCTTCTTGTAAGTTCCTGGCTCAAGGGTGCTTGCCAAAAGCTCATCATGCTTCCGGCTCAGATACGAATCGAGCTCATTTGACGTCCCTTTCTTTCTTCTATACATACACAGTAATAACCATCATTAATTATCAAGAAGATACATATACTAGTATCCCTACTTATGACGACTCAGAAATTCAACAGAAAAAAAATTCAAAGTATGATTAAAAATAGCAAATTAGAGAAGTTGTAGCACCGACCGATCAGATCGAAGGCGAGCATATTGAGGATCATAGTTCATGAAAACAAAGTATGATTCGCTTTTTGTATTTTCCATCGTGGCTAGCTAGCTGTTTCTATTTTCACCTGTTAATTTGTTCCAGAGACTCAGCTAGGTTATCAAGTTATTTATAATGACCGGCCTTCTTCAGCTAGCTATGGTTTTTTATACATGAATAAGAGTACTTGAAGTCACAACTCACAAGAGGCCAAAACTTCCATCTACGAAAGTATGCACCATCCTAAAATTAGTAAATCACCAAGTGACAATATTAGAATGGATCCCTAATTGGCTAATTAAAATGAGTGTATAGAATAATTAAATTGATACTCCTCTAGTTTTAGTTTATTTTTGGATAATTTTTAAATTAAGCTCTTGGTAAACCTGCTCATTCACTCGATCACACTCAAAATCAACATATTTTCATTTTAAACGGTTAAATAATCTTTAAATTTATATTTTTGTTATAAAAGATTTTTTAAAAAATAATATATATAATCAACGATTATGATTAAAAAACTTAAAATGAAAATATGTTAATTTCGAGAGTAGGTAAGGTTTACCCAATAAGGACTCCTAAGAATGGTCCTTTCTACATCTGCCTCACAAGTAGGTGAGAGTGGGAAACATCTATGGCTACAGATATAGAGGAAGGGCCATCATTCACACTTAGAAGTTTCTTGCATAGTGTTTGAAAATTACATTTTTATAAAAATGTCTGCCACACGGTTGTGGTGTAAAAGTCAACACTTATTAATCAAGTTTTCTGGAAGAAAAAGATTTTCAATCAAATTATTGATTAATTAGAGAGAAGAAGTACTAAGCGAAAATTCTTGTATCCACCAAAGTACATATGTACTTGAGTGTTCTTAGCCGTTGGATTGGCTAATTCTTCATCCAACCACACATACCCGTTGCATGCACACCGTTAGATCTCCCAACTTTAAATTTCAGCCGTTGGATTACTCAAGTACATATGTACTTTGGTGGATACAAGACACTCTCAAGTACTAAGATACTATATAACACAAAGCTGTACGTGCGGCCGGTGCCTATTCTTGAGCAAAATGAGGCACTTAATTAAAATGTTAGTTTAAGATAATACATATATAATCAATTCAATTGAGATGTCATCATCTAGCTAGATTCTGATACATATATAAACCAACTTAATTAGTCATCTAATTGATTTTGGAGCCAGTATAATTTAAACTGACTTGGAAGTCAATGATAGAATGAGATCATAATGGATACCAAGTGCCCCAAGTGACATTGCCTCTGTGTAGATGAACGTGTGTGCGTCATTTTTTTGTACATACAAAACACTAAATTAAGTTTAAAAAATTAAAAATCGAAAGTCTAGATACTCTGAACTAATCATACATTATACATTTAACAATGTCTTTTTCTTAGTTATTTATTTGAAAACCCACAAATTAATTATCGTTAAGGTAAAAATTACCTTAAAAAACAAAACATGTATGGAAAATATGCATATACCAACGATGATCTCTGCAATACCATGGATACATTATTAAATGTATCTAGATTGAAGCATTATAAAGGAGAGATGGAGAGATTCTGGAATGCACCTCAGTTCAGCTGCACTGGATCTCGTGGCTAAATCTGAACCGTTGATGAAAAAAGAGAGACATGATCTGACTTGATGGTAACCTGTCCAGCCGACGGAATTGAAGCGGCTCGGCTTGGACGGCTTGGACGGCTTGGACCGGGAAAGCAAGTTATTCCTCGTAGCTCATGTCTCCTCTTCAACCCGATCAAAGAGAAAAGACGTCCTCTTCAAGGTTTTTTTTCTTTTTTCCTTCTTCTTTTCCGGTCCTCTCTCCCGTGCCTCTCTTCTTTATGTTCTTCTTCTCTTCGTTCAAAGCGAGAGAGAGATGGGAGCGGCTCCGGGCTTGCAACGGAAGGGCAAAGGAGGCTGGACCTGAATGCGGCGGCGGGGAACGGAGCGGCGAAGCGGGGCATGATCGTGAGGTGGTGCGTCGGTGATTTGCGGAGGGCGGCCAAAGATTGATCCGAGAGAGGAGGCCCGGCGCGGCTTGTGTGCCGTCGGAGAAGATTGCGGTGATGGGAGAATCGATCTTGGATCGTTGGTGGCGTCTGGGCATTGGTGGAGCGATGACGACGGTGGGTGAGTGGAATTCCGAGCGGGCTCGGGTCCGGTGGCACGGAGCTACGGAGGAAGCTGATTCTTGTGATTTCAATAGAATTGTGATTATACATTGTAGGTGCTACTGTGGCAATCCGATAGACCCGAGGGTCGATATGGGGACGCCATTGTTGCTTGAATTGGAATTGTAGGTGACGGAGGAGAGGCAGAGCAAGGAGAGCATGAAGAAACAGAGAGGACCCGAGGATGATTAAGAGATTTGAAATGGAGATCGAGCTGGGGTGAAGCCGTTCAAGCCGAGCCGTTTCAATTCCGTCGGCTGAACATGTTACCATCAAGTCAAATGATTAAACTTGATTGCATCAACGGCTCACAACATGCCACGTTTCCCAGTGCAATTGCACCTCAGTGCATTCCAGCCGCACCCGGAGAGATGGGGATGATTTTATTTAACTTCTAATTAAACCCATGCCATGGATCAAGATAGAATGATCGATCATGCCAAATAGTGCGCATTATCCACATTGGAATGTGGATGTGAATAGTTTTACTTAACCTAATGAGTGTATAAAATAAGAGAGACGCATGGGGTTTGCAAAGTCATAGGATCATTTCACGTACACTATCACAGATACCAAGCCAGAACATGCTGTTTTTCCTTAATTAAGTAGTTTTACCCTTCCACAGTTCCATGTGATCGAGAAATAAGTAACTGTGTGTTGGAATGGGTCAAGTCAAGACTGTCAAGTCTCAAGTGCAATGTAAGTACGTAGATGCGCAAGGAGGGCTCTCCCATTTTGACCCCCCCTCTTCTTTTTTTTACCAATGTTTTTGTTGACGAAGATATTTATGTCTTCCTCTTCCTAGTTCCTACAGTACAGTATAATATCAGTGACACCATTTAGTTGGGTCAAACAGATTCCTCTTCCAAATGCGTCATCATCACCTTAACTACGAATATGAGACCTGCTACGTACAAAAAACATGTGAATTTAATGGATGAGCAGCAAGCTGTGGCTCGTCTGATAGAAGCTTTGTTGAATGGGGGGTCAGCACCCTGTATGTACCACTTCACAAGTCACAACGTGTCAATGATGGGGCGAATGAAACCAAAGCTGGGTAGGGGGTGGGGGGTTCCCTTTCCGAGATGAGATTCCTCAGAGTCAGAGAAAGAGAGAGAGTCAGAGAGCGCTGGAGAAAACTCAGAGAAAAAGAGACAGAGTATACTACTCGTGTGTTTGCTGTCACTCACATGCATGGTGCTTCTCTTCTCCTCGATCTTTTCTGCTAGCTAACTATTACTATATATTCGATCAGTACGTAGACTTTCTGCTCCCAGGACCAAGAGTTCAAAGACTAGCTACGTTTAAGAGTGTATATATATATGTTAGAGATTTTAAATTTTTTTTTTTAAGAACTAAAATTATATTAGATCAATGACGAACGTTACAACAGTAAGTAGGGGTATTCTGAACAAAAATATGAAAAAGAATTAAGAGTGTGTGTTAGAGTTTACAAATATTGCATGTACATGCATATATTGGTTATTTATATTCCAAGATGTTTTATTTGGTTTCGGTTTTTTGGAATTAGTTTGGTTTTGCTGGTTTCTTTTCTCTATGTGGGTTTTGGTTTATTATACCCCCACATAGTTTGTACTATTTTTCTTTTAATAAATTATTTTTCTTGCAAAAAAAAAATATTCTTTCCAATAGATTTTTTTTTACAATAATAAAAATTGCTTTCAAGTCATACAATTATATCTAGGTTACTTAAAAATAAATATTTCACCATGGTATATTGCATATTCAAAACTTAGTGTTGAAATATAAAATAAGGGAAGAAATTAAAAAAAACTAATAAATAAATAAAATTCGGGAGAAGTTGGCAAGTGGGTGTACGCGTGGTCTTCATATATATATATATATATATATTAATTCTTTTTTGGAACTTGTTGCTTCATGCATTAAATAGTAAATTTCGTAGCGTATTTAGTAACATAAAGATTTCAAATTACATTAAAGATACAACAAAACCAGAAAACAGTTTTACCAAACCAGAACCCAGCATAGACTTCTAACCTGAGCATTCCAACTAAGATTTATTCAATCCTATAATACTCATAAGAAATCGGCTTCGATGATGAAAGTGGTACTATATGGTAATATGGCCTATCTAACATGACATACTGCCTCTATAGTGTTATATATATGAGCAACATGTTCATATATTTTATTTATTTCTTGGATGATATAGGTTAGAATTTAGAAATGACAATTCTTGGGTTTTTTTAATATTTATCAATATTCCATATTTTAACATTATATATAGATGAGTCTTTGATAGAGCTTGAATAGCAGGTAGATATTTCACATTTGTAGCCCTAGTAGGTAATAGTGTAATACGGTGATACCCCCATAAATTTGGGGTTTGAGGTTCTTCTTGATATCGGAGTACATATAGAATTGGACACATCTTATTTGTCAGTTGTCACCAATCATATAAGTGGGAACTAATTGATTGAACATGTAAACTCTTCCCTTCTTCTTAAGTTATTTCTTTGCTAAATTTAAATAATATATATATAGTATAAAAATTTATTATTAACACATCCCAAATTGTTATTAACACACTTTTACATTTTTAATTATATTTTTTCTAAACACAATGCAAAGACATTGTGAATTATTTTTATAATAAAAAAATACAAAATACCAAAAAAATAGTGTGCTTAAAAACTAATAAAAAGTAGTTTAAAAACTAATACACACACTAAAGATAAAACAAAAACATGCACTCCGATCTTTGATTGTTTATTTCTAAGTACAAATTCAAACGCTTGAATTTGTTTGTCCTTTTTTTGGGAGGAGGGTAAACAAACCTATATGGCCCTTAATTGTACGAGCACACACTGTATAATCCTTCGACAATACACCAAACCTAATCCTTTACCCATATAAACTTAATTACACTATACCCAAGATTTCAAAATTAATCTCATCTATTGAAGGCCTAGCCTCCGGTTTGGCATTTGTACATGCCAAAGCAACGTCAAAGACCTTTGAGACTTGCCTCCTTTCTTTCCCATCCTTGACACAAAACTCAAAAAAGTCCAAACCGCCTTCAAATTTCATGGCTTCCTTCTTCTCCCTTGCCCCATTTTTCTTCATACTTAAACCCTTGGGTCCTGCTAAAATGTCCAGCAGTATCACCCCGAAATTGTAAATGTCAGCCTTCGGGCTCAACTCGTCGGAGTAATCGGTGTCTTCCACTAGCCAGGACGGCGACTTTATCAGATGCCACGTTTCCGGAATCTCCACCTGCTCTGCCAGTTGGGTGAATCCATAGTCGGATAAGCTGGCCGAGAAGTCGATGTTCACTACAACGTTTGAGGCCTTGATGCTGCCGTGGATGTTCATCAGCATGTTCTTTTGGTATGGAGGATATTGTGCATGGATGAATGATATTGCTCGTGCAATGTGAACAATTATGGTCAGCCTTTGTTTCCAAACCAGTGCCGTGTGACCATGATCCCTCGCACCTTGATAAATTACGATCAAACAAAAATAAATGGATCAGATAATCAAGACCAGAAAAAAATATGCACGTTACGTACGTCTCACACAAATAAAAAATTTAAGATAGGAAAATATCTTCTTAGGTAGTTAAACAAATATCTATGAGGATAATAATCCTCTTGCTCGGGGGCCCCCTCGATGTATCACCCTCGTACTTAATGCATTTAGCTTCTTTTCAAAAAAAAAAAAACAAATGTGTCTTTTTAAGATAGAAGATTAAATCAGAAAGTCAGAATGTTATTGTCAAAGTTTGCCTCAGAAAGTCAGAATGTAATCTAAATATCTAATGACTGATGACTCACATTCAGCTATTTATTTATTTATTTGAGTAACTAGGATAAATCTCCTCTCTTGCCAAACTCCACACCCTTCTAAAGTTAATGTACACGAGAGAGAGAAAGACATATCTAGCTAATCTTTATATATGATTAGTTTGAGAATTATTTGAAGAGACATCAAGCTATATTAAACATTTCTCGGCAAAGCAGCGTACCTTTTCATTTTATTAATTTTTATGAGAGGTTTTCAGGAACGAACATTTCATCGCCAAAAGTGTATGCTTTTTTATTTTATATTTTTTTATGGAGGCCAGTTTTCACCGATGACACATTCATCTGCAAATGTGTCTCTTTTTTTGTTTTTTTAATGAGAGGCTTATTTTGACGAATCATTGATGGAAAAGGTATGTCATTTTTAATTTGTTTTTTGAGACATTTTTAATATTTTTTCGTTGTCAACAAATTATTTATAGGCAAAGGTTTATTAGTTTTTATTTTATTATTTATAGGAGATTTTTGCCGACAAGGTGATTTTTTTATAACACGTTTTTGCCATATATTATTCATCTTCAAAGGCGTGTCTCTTTTTTTTTTAAATTTTTTTGTTTTATATGAGACTTTTATCGGATTGAGATCCTCTCCTTGGCAAACCTATATATCTCTATATATTCCCTTCCATGAGATACGGGCCGTCCATTTCGAAATGAACGGCCCAGATCTATTGCACTTTTCCCAAACTCCATACCCCACCCCAAAAGTGTAAACAATCTTGGCCCTCCATTTCGAAATGGAGGGCTGAGATTGGTTTTGTGTGGTGCAATGCAGCTCTCTCCTTTCTTGGTGAAGGAGAGGATCTCTGAGTCCACTTTGGTATCGATGAGATTGGTTTCATTGGGAAATATATATATATATATATATATAATATTTTTCATGTTTACCTTTCAATAAGTTTGGGGTGTACTGGGATGCTCTTCCCTCATCACGTTTGATCCAAATAAATCCAATGGTGGAGAACAATGAAGCAAATAAATTAATTCCAACTGTTTAATTATTTTTCACCATTCGATTTAGATTTAAAGGCAGTTGATGACAACTAAGTAAGAAATCTAATAAGTATGTGAACGAGGCTGATCAATCGTTGGCAAAGGGGTGTCTATTGTTTTTCTATAGTAGGCTTTTACTTATGAATCATTTATCTGAAAGGTGTGTGCAAAAATTAACATTGTTATTTGATTATCATCATTATCACTTAAAGTAATTATTTTATTTGTGTGTTAGGGAGGTTTTTCCTCTTCTATCACTCATTTCATAAAAAAAAAAGTTATTTGAATTAACCAAACAAATAGGTGCTTTAATTTGATCATCGAACCAGAATTTCGGTGTTGGATGTATGCAGATCTCTGCAATCCTTCGTAAGAAAGAAATCCATGCATCTAGCTTGAGAAATTTTCCGATTAATTAGGGCACATATAGATGCGCGCAAAAGGCTTCAGAAAAATAATTAATTAGGGATTTCTAACCAACTGTTCGAACAACAATTAATCCATTATTTTTAGGGCTTACATGATCCATTTAAGAATCAGTAGGCACACACACACACACATATATTGATATATATATATATATATATATATATATAGGAAGATCGAGTAGATAAACGTACCAGCAAGCAAGTCAGCTAGGCTTCCCATGGGGCGATAATCAGAGAGCACAAACTTGATCCTCTTAGCATACAAGTAAGCAGTGACAGGAACTAGAAACTCACAGTTGCGACTCACCTCAGCCAACCTCTCAATTCTCTTCCCAAACTCGCGCCTCCGAAACCTGACTTGCCTAAACCTCTTCACCGCACAGACCCTCCCTCCCAAAAGCACCACCTTCTCCGTCATCGCCAACCGGCTCTCTCCGATCACACCCACCGAACCTCTAAGCACACCCCTTAGCGTCAGGTGTGCCAGACTCTCCACGCAGCCCACGCACTTCTTGTCGTGGTCGCAGTGGACAAGTGGCAGATCCTCCATGAACCCAACGATGCAGTCCTCGTAGTCGTTGAAGGAGCCCGATTTGCTGCAGCCCAGACGGACGTGGTCGCCATCTTTAGGGCTCTTTCTGGTTACGGTCAAGGCTCTTGATAGCATGGTTTCTCAGGGAGGGAAAATGATGGAGGAAGATGATTATGTGGGGTTTGCAGAATATGGGGGCCGGGGGTGGTCGTTTTTTCTTGTTACGATTGGTGGTGACATTCTCTGGGAATCATCGAACGCAACCTATCCAGCTAGCTTGGGGATCTGTTATTGGGCGGTTGGGATTCATAAAATCCAAAAGTGGAATCTGAATGTTTGTTTAAAATTTTGGGACCCAAAACATATATTTAACTATACATAAGAACAACAAAGTATAGTTAATAGTTTGGACACTGGCCTTGATGAAAAATGATTAAAGTTAAAGTTTGGAATGAGCGCAAATATGATTAAACAGAATATACCAACATCATTTGATGAAGATATTTAGTGATTCTATCAATATTTTGATAATACATATTATTATCTAACAATCTAAGACAAAACTATAAATATAGACTTTTAATTTTTTTATACCAAATCTCACCTGAGTAGGGTTTTGTAGGGTCGTTTAGATGCAATTCATACATTTTCAACAATGCACATTAGGTCGAGTAAAGTAATGGCAGCTCGGTAATCGGTATTAATTTGTGTATGAGAGATGGAAGGCACTTTTGATATCCTCTCTTTACCTTTAATTAAGCACAAGTGCCTGGTGACCCCAGTTATGCTGGGAATAGTACCATGCATTCAATCACAACTGGGTTTGATATCGTAGCAGAACGAAATGGTTATAGGGACTACCGGACTAGCTAGGGCGGTGGCTGTGAACCAGCAGCTTCGTTGGCCCCTTGATTAGGTTTCATTCATCGGACAGACCAAAGATTCGAAGCCTAAGTTGAAGTTTATTTTGTTTCCTCCGATCATAGAGCACTCGATTTGTTCGATTTTAGTTTTTGCCCAAGTTCAATAATCAATATATTGGTTCAGGCCAGACCTAACTGACTATGGGCCTTTCTTTGGGCTACCCGTTGGGTTTTTAACAAGGAACTTTACCAAAAAAAGAAGAGCGCAAAAGGCCAAAAGCAGAGAATTGCAACTTACTGGGAATCTGGGACTGGGATGGATGAATGACTCCTGGATTGCGCCAGCTGGCAATAGCGGAGATCCTGTGTCTGTGATTTTTCTGTTCGAAGGTGATCCTGACAGCATTGGTCAACACAACACGTTTTCTCTTTTCTTTTTTTGGCCAACACAACTCGTTTTCTGACTTTTCTAGTTTTCTCTACCCAAAAAAAATAAAAAAAAAGAGAAGAAAAAAAAGAACACGTCCTAAGTGATGTCATTTGCGCCCTTCTCCTTGCACACCGTGCACACAGGTTTACCAAACAGCCCTCTTATTAGTTTTAGTAATCAAACAACGCTCCCAATCGAGGAACTCTCTAAAACTCTCAATATGTTAATATTATTAGAGTAAAGGGATTGAATGGTACATTTCAACCAAAATTTTGGATTATTATTTGATCCCAAATTCCCAATAGGACCAGCTACCATGAAATTGCCAACCTATTCATATTTAATTTGTAAAAAGGTCATTTAATTTGTTGGTGAAATATCCCGGTGGGCAATTGAGAGTTTTAAAATATGGAATAGGTGTTCAGTCCAAGTGTGAACCCAAAACGCCACACAGAAGCCCCAAAATAACGGGACACTCTCTCCCTCCAAATCCAATCACGTGGGCGGTGAACCCCCTTGCCCGCTGCCCGCATTTTACTCTTAGACACAAAGTCAAAGCCCCAATCCCCCTGCCCGAACTGCCCAAAAATACTCCCCCCTATATTCTCTGCCTCGCAACTATATATAACCACCTCCAACCACCCTCTTCTTCCAATTAACCAATCGTCAAAATGGCCAAGCTCATCTTCACCGTCGCCGCTCTCTTCGTCCTCTTCGCCTTCTCGCACGCTCGCACGCCGTCCGATCTGCTCGCAAATGAAATCAAGGGCCGTGATGCAGCAGACAAGGTCCCCGTAGCCGATGCCGAACACACCAACACTTTACTTTTACCGAGCGAGAGACCCGAATCCGAATCCGCAACTGTCGCCGAATGGGAGCCCGAGACCGTCGCCGAGTCCAAGCTTCCGGAAGCGGAGCTCGCCACCATCGAATCGAACGAAGAGAACACGGTCGATACGTCCAAGCCGACCGAGTCCGTTCCGTTGACCGTTATCAGCTTCCGTCACGTCGGCCGCCACTTCCCCAGGCATCCGTTCCCGTTTTCGTTCCGTCAGCGTCACCGCTGCGGAGGGCACCGCCGGGGCAAGCGATTGACCCCGCGCTTCCACGGCAGCGACGGCGAACGTGACACTCCCTACGGCGACGACATGATCTTGTCCTCCGGCAACGAGATGCGATCTGATCACCCGGCGTTTCGCGGCGGAGTGCGCCAGATCCCGGCCAGGTGGGTCAATATCCGCCACGGCGGACCCAGATTCCCCTTCAGGCACGATGACGACATGGAGTCCGAGAGGCCTCACCGCCACCATCGCCACCATGATCACGACCACGACGAGGTCAACGAAGGAGAGGAGAAGCCCAGAGAGCATAAACATGACCACGAGCACAGGCATGAGCATGAGCATGAGCACAAGCACAGGGGTGGTTTGATGAGGAGCTTCCGCAAGTTCTTGAACCGCTTTTAAGTTTGAATTTTGAAGCTAGTGATACCCATATTGCCAGTTCTGCCACACATTTATGATCTATCTATTTTGCATTACTTGTTTGTTTTCTTTGTAATCTTTTCAGACTATTGTTACTGTAAATAACTATGCATCCCTGAGAGATGTAGAATCCTATTATGTATGTACGTATGTTTGTGAGATTAGATATATATAGTTCATTTATAAAATGGTTGTGTTTTTGCTACTTCAGATGGGTGTGGCATTTGTGTTGAATCAAGTTTCAGTTATTTGAGATTATTAGTGTATGCCTGTTTGGATGATGATATCTTACATGTTAACATGCTTAAAAAAATCGACGATTCCACAACCTATATATCATTCCAGAATGTATGTATTACAGAAGAACATTACATTACATTTTCCATTGTACAATCAACATATAAGAGTTGCAGAAACTTTGTTTTAGTAATTGGAGCATGAATTGGCTCGTTGGGCACTGGTCAACTCGGAGCATTGCAGAGGACTCACCAGATGAGCAGCCCCGCTAACGTCTGAGCACTTCCATGGAGGCGATCTTGTTCCGGTCATGCTGTGGAGGTTGATGTTGGAAAGACAGATTCCGGTGAAAGGGGAGTTCTTGAGGCCTTGAATTAGACCTGCCTGCTGAACTTGTATACCCCAGATGTCTTTTAATGTGATACCCTTCACGATTGGGAGGGCATTTGGGTTGAATTTGTCATCCGGATGGTCTCCAACATCTCCTGCAATCTTTATACCCTTCCGCGCCTTCTCCATATACACATTTGAAACTGTAATGTTCCTTATGAACCCTCCCCTACCGATGTTTGTTTTTATGTGGATACCAACTCCCACGTTGTAAAGGTTTATGTGTTCGGCATATACATTCTCCACCCCGCCAGAGGTTTCACTTCCTATTGCAATTCCAGCAAATGGGGATGATCCTCTCACCCGGCGGATGGTAATGTCGGAACTAGGGCGACCATAAGCAATCCCATACTCATCCCATCCACTCTTTACAGCCACAAGATCATCTCCAGTAGATATGTATGCGTCCTCTATGCAGACATTACAGCTTGAATCTGGATAAGAGATTTACCAAGATATATATTATAAGCACAAATGCTTCCCACTTGAACTAGAGGCAACTAAAGAATTGTAATTATCATAACTCTTCTACAATCATTCCTGACATTATCTATTAGATGCACAGATTCTTCTGGCGTTTGACATAAGAGTTGTATCAACCTGATGATGTCTTGTCTTAGAAATCAATGCATTTTTCTATAGCTGCATGCAAAAAATATAAGCAACAGTGTGTGGTGCTCAAGGGTTGACATACCTTGTCCTATTCATTTCATGATACTTCTTGTTAAAGACACGCATTTGAACACAAACATAATGTATGTAGAATTATTTCTTATACAAGTTGATGAAATTTACATCTCCAATGTTTCATGCTCCTCCAATCTCTCCTCCAATCTATGTGACTTCCGTTGTATTTAATGTTAGCATGTAGCAGCACTAGTGATTTCCCCAATGAACAATATGTGGTTTATTTAGAAAACCAGGAAGTACCTGGATCAATTCCATCAGTGTTGGGAGAGTCAGCTGGAGCCAATATTGTGACATACCGGATAACAATGTTGCTGCAAATAAGGAAGTAAGCATCACATCAAAATTCCTACAATCTTTGCTGAAGATACATTGGGCTATTACACTATAAAAGGGTAGTTCAGGAAATCAAAATAATGAGCTGCTCATTTGATTTATTTCCATACATTAGCTTATCATCTGAATGTAAATTCATCAAGAGATTGAACTTTTGTGCATACAGACTCTCTAACCTAGTCACAATTAGACAGTATTTAACCTCAGGGTGAACTGGTTATTACTCATTCCACTTTATATGACCAAACTAACTACTGTCCCTATCCCTCAACACTCCCTTCAGATTGACGTGAACAAAGCATACTGATCCCCTAAACCACTTCTTTGTTGCAACTTGATAACTTGATCTTCCAGTCAGTAACTGAACTCAGGATGATAAGCAAATGGAAAGCAATACGGGAAATATTTGTACTTCAGACTTTACAAATTTACTTTGGTTTAATGACAGTCAGCTTCGAAACCAATTGATTTGACCATGCATAAACCTAAATTTGTCAACGAATATGCTCATCAAGGGTGAAAACAAGACTCAAATGCTCAATGTTCAGTGAACCAAAATGAAGACTACTGTAAAACCCAAGAACTATATTGGAAGGAAAAACAACAAAAAAAACCTCTATTATTATCAACCAAATGGAAAGATGTGAAATTAAAAATTAATGCAAATATAAAATGTGAAGCCCTAAGCTGTCAAACTCTCCAAACTATAAACAAACAGATATATGATAAAACCCAGTTTTTAAATGTACAATCGCAAAAGTAAATTCATGTTTGGTTATTACCTGGAATAAACAGGATGAATGTTCCAAAATGGAGAGTTCTGGAAAATCACATTGGAAATGATAATGTTTTTAGAGTTCAGGAATTCAACGAGATTTGGTCTAGTAAATTGAAGAGTTCTTTGCCTCCACATGTTCCACCACACATCTCCTTGGCCATCAATTGTCCCATTCTCGCCTGGAAAAAGAAAAATTGCGTTAGAGATGATTTAGCTACCCCCAAAAAGATAAACAAATTAGTCTGGTTGAAACCTACCAGTGATAACCACATCATGAATTCCATCCCCATGAATAAAGCTCATATATCTCCCTCCAGGGCGCTCCCTCCCTCTTCCATAGGACGGCAAAGGAGCAATTAAAGGCCAATTCCTAGTATCCTGATCAACCAATGACGAGATTAGAAAGAGCACAAATTCAAATAAAACAGGGGCCATCAAATAAATCAGCATTTGCAAGAAGATTTCAATGCATCATACAGTAAAAGACAAAAAAAAAGTTTCTTTCAGTGATTTGCAGCAATAATATCTAGGACCACATATCTGGAAATCAGCAAAAAAAAAAATTGAAAATTTTGTATTTTAAGAGATGCTTTACTTAACAGAGTGTAGGGCTAAAATCAAAATCACAGACATGTTGGTAGAAACTGGAATTAATGTGGAAGAACTTTTAGCATGGAATTTAAAAATCAGCCCATCTTTTGTCTAGCATAACATTATGTTATAAACTAAAACAAGGAGCAAAGCACTGCAATAAAATGAACAATGTGATCATGCCAATTAGCTCCCAGTACAGAACAGTGTAATCTGAGCATGGTACACTGTGCCCTGGTGATTAGGCTCGCACCAGTTTCCTGCATTAAGCACAAAATCATGCAATAATGTAGGAAACTTTAGCCTTTTATGACAAACAATTATACTTGGTACTTTAACAACTGATTTTCGACTTTGCTTGCTGCCCGATACATAAGTAATTAGGCTTTACTGATACCGAAAATAACTTTAGAGGGGCGTTTTATTATTAAATAGTTGCAAATCCACTTTTGCCCATCATTAAAAAGAATAAATTGTATCCAAGCCATCCTTATCATCCTTGTGGGAACAACAGTCCACTAATTTATTGTGATAGTGTTGCAGAGGACAAAACGAGTGGCAACATATCTAGCTGTCCAGCTATTTTATTCTTAATTTTATAAGTGTTATGCACATGCTAGCATGCTATATGATAGACCCACCATGTATTTTGGCTTTCAAGCCTGGATCCACCATAAAGCCTAACATGCACAAATTCATTCTTGCTAATCCAAACAAGGCCAAAATAATACAGAAACAACCACAAACACGAATAGAGATTAAAGATTAGAGATTAGAGATTAGAGGGTGTAGTCTTCTAGCAAAATCAAACACATTCTTACTTAACCACACTCACATTCATTAATTCTTTCACAAAAATTAGCATAACCGACTAAACTCGAAGCAAAAGTTCTGGACCACAGTCATCATCAAAACAAATTAGATCCTCAAATTAGCAACTTAGCAACAAGCATATTAATGAATAGTATTTACTATCAAATTGTAGAGCATTGAGAAAAGCCGAAAAGGGTACCTGAGTGGCTTTGATAACAGCACCTCTAGCCAAGTAAAGAGTCATGTGGCTAGTGAGATTGAAGCTCTCCGTTAAGTACACCCCAGGAGGTATGTAAAGAAGCGTGCCTCCTCTCCTGTGCAAATGCTGAATCCGATATATCGCCGCCCGAAACGCCTTGGTGTTCACCGTGACGCCGTCTCCAACGGCCCCGAAATCCGCTATCGAAATCTTATCATAACGGTACTTCATCGGCACTATCCCGGAGCAGGTTACCGGTTCCGCTTCCGCCATAGAGAAGTAGCAGAGGCAGAGGAAAATCAAAAGGGAGAACCAGAGAGCAGGCATTTTCGTAATTTCGAGTGTTTCTGAGGGTAAAATTGAGAAGGGGTCGAAGAGCCAAACGGAAAGCTCCAAAGAGGGCTTTAAGGGTAGAGAGAATGTCTGTCGGTGACTAATTAGATCTGGGAATGCTACAAAGAGAAGGGTCCAACAGTCCAACTCCAAAGAAGTGATCTTTCTGTTAACCTGCAAAAAGGGTTTGCATTAATTAATTCAAAGCCTATTGCTTGTGGTTAAGAATCGAAAGCAGAGTGAGAAAGAACGAAAAATCATACCAGTTGTGGCTGTGGGTTTGAACTTAGAGCTTTGCTGACACATCCAACGGCTAAAATGAGTCCGATGGAACTTGGATTCGGAGATTTTGAAGCAGAGGTTTTGTCCGTTGAGTGATAATCTCCAGCTGAGCGAGAGAAGAAGGCTTCTGTGTAGAACAAGTTGGAGAGCACACAGTGAAGTAGTGAACACTCTGGGCCGGAATTTAATTGCTTCTGTCACTAAAATAGAGCGTTTGCCAATAAATATGTAAATAAATACAAGCATATCAAAGCTGTGACTGACACGTCACAACGAAAAAATGACGTTATGTTTTTTTTTTCTTTTTATACAAAAGACCAACCCACTAATCTTTTTTTTCCAAGGTCCAGCCCACTATTATTTTTGGCAAGGTCCAGCCCACTGAGAGGAGCGTGTGCTCACGCGCCTCACTGAATCCCCAATCTTTCCCGCCAACATATACTGCCCTATCCCGCCATTTTAACACCAGTTCTCATTTCCCAGACATTTAACACCAAAACTCAAACGGCGAGCCTCCTCCACTACCGCCACCGTTGAATTCACTCTCCACGTGTCCTGAGAACACAGCCGATCCCGGTGAGGACGACCGCATCGATTCCGAATCCTCGCTGACCTCGATTTGGTCGCCGTCGCCGGGATATTCCGGGTTCTCTCAAAGGTTGTGAAATCTAGCATCTGAAGGTCTGTTTTGTTGTTAATTTCGATTCTATTGATACAGTAGAAATTGTGAGTTATTTATATATCTCGATCGTATCCATTGGTCGCTGCAATTAGGCTAGGGTTTAGTAGTTATGTGCTTAAATCTTTGTGAATTTGGAACAATGACGGCTTAGATTTGGATGTGGACAGTAAGTAGGCTGCTCAAATATGCCTGGAGACGAAGTTGCCAAAAGCAACGATGACATGATGATCGATGAACATGAACAGAAGCAAGTGAATGCTGTTTCTGATGGATTTAACTCTCAGTATCTCAAAATTTACTATGGTAAACAATCTTTATTTCTATTATACTGAAATTGACAACGTAATTGTTAATTGCTTTAGAAACAACAAGAGTGGCTCTTTAGATTTAAGTTTATAAGCAGTTACTCCACCACTTTCTCTTGTCAGATCGATGGGATTGATGGTTCTAATTTGTCAGGCAATAGATATGAATGTGTGAACATTTGCTATTGCTAATTTTGTTTTTTTGTTTTTACTTGATATGAACTTTGGGAGGGTATTTTGATTATCTTCCCCTTAAAGAAAAGTGTTACTTGTGGCAGGAAAGCTCTTCCCATATGAGGAAATTTTTAAATGGATGTCCTATGCAAATGGTAAGTCGCATGTGTCAATCAACCCAGTTCCTAACAATCCTTTCTTTTCGTGTGTCGTCTGTGCACACCCAGAAAATGAAATTTGTTTTTCCTGTGAATTTGTAACCTGATTGCTGATTTTTAGATGGCAAGCATCCCGCATGCAACCAGTCCTACTTTGGCCGGAGAGAATTTTCTTTCACATTGGATAATGATGTTTATCTGCGGTACAAAACTTTCATCTCCGTGTCCGAGCTTGAAAATTCTATCAAAGAGAAGTGCCCTGTCAAGATAGATATTGGGCCTGTGTACAATGTCGATGTAAGCTTTTCATATTTTTTAATCAAACTTTACTTTATGACTTAAATTTTTAGTGTGTGTGTGTACCGTAATGTTTGTCTTCTCAGTTAAGTATTGACTTGACTTTAACTGAAGAATCTAGAAAAAAAGATGTATTCGAAGTTTCAAACAATGTGCAATTATAGATTAATGACAGAATGGTTGGTTTTAACTGTTGTGTATGGTTGTGTTTCTGATAGGACCATGTCTCTGGTTTCATTTCTAATATTTCTTCTGTTGCAGCCGGCAAAGAGGCACTCCTATGCTCAAAATGGTTGCTACCCTGAGGAGAGGGAACTGATTTTCGATATAGTAAGCGAATCAACTTTTTGAACTTTGAAGATAGTAAATAGCCAGAGTCTAACTGAACTTTTAACAATGAATGCTTTACCACATGTTTGAGTAACTATTTTTTTGACAGGATATGTCAGATTATGATGATGTTAGATACTGCTGCTCAGGAGCTGATGTGTGCCTGGAGTGCTGGCCACTTATGACAATTGCTATCAAAGTGATTGACACTGCTCTTAGAGGTAGGAATTTTTCATTGGCATCTGATGTATATGCTGTTTGAATCCTTGATTTTTCACTTTTGTCAACTTATTTTCTGCAGAGGACTTTGGTTTCAGTCACATTCTCTGGGTATATAGTGGCCGACGTGGTGTTCATTGTTGGGTCTGTGATGGAAAAGCCAGAAGGTAAATCACTCAGTAGTGATTTATGCTTCAATTTTGGTTGCTAAGATGTCATGACACTTAAATAGCGGTCTTGGTTTTTTTTTGCAGGCTCACAAATGAATTGAGAGCAGCTATTGCTGACTATTTTCGTGTCTACAAGGTAGTATACTGTTTAAAGCACATTTGGGTTTCAAGAGATCTTTTATGGTATACAATTTTGTGAAAGTTGTTAATTATATACTTTGTTCAGGGCAATGAAAACAGTCATAAAAAGGTTTCTTTGATGGGTCCTGCTCTTCATCCGTTCCTTGTGTAAGTGTTAAAATACTGTTGGCGTTCTGATTCTGGATCCTCTATGGCTTCCACTAAGACGTATTCATTTCTGCAGGAGATCTTATACTGAAGTTCTCAAGGATTTCTTTGAGAAGAAATTGCTTTCGAGTCAAAAAATATTTTCTACCGAGGAGAGATATGAAAAGATCTTAGATATGATTCCTGATGCATGTACACAATATTCTTTTCATGTCCTATGCGTCTTTGCCGCATCCTGACCTAATGGTTAAGTTATAAGACTTTTGTTAACATTGCAGCTATCACTTCTGAGCTTCGGGGCAAGTGGCAAGAGAATAGACGAACCTCCAATGCAAAAGAAGACATTAATGTTGCTCGTTGGGAGCAGCTGAAACATTTGCTGCAATCTGGAAAACAGAAGGTACAAGATGGTAGTTTTTTGTAAGTTTATTATTTAAAGTACGGACAAGAATTTGGTCTTCACGGTAGGATTTTGATGTTGTTTAAATTTTTAATTAACCTCCTGAACTTGATTGTCTTTACATAATCTATTTTTTAAGATGCAAGGACTGCGTAGATGCGTGGAGGAGATTGTGTTCTCTTATACCTACCCTAGGCTGGACATGGAGGTTTGCAGAACAACCCCCTTTTTTCTTTTACTGCCTCCTTAGTTTCAAGTTTCAACAACTAAGCACTATTCTCCAGCGTACATCCTCCTGCGTTCCTTTATGCTGTGTACTCTTTAGCATGTCTAAACTAACTACTTCCCAAATCTATCCTTATACATTCTCTCATGATATGTATTTGTTTGTGGTAGGTTTCAAAACATATGAACCATTTATTAAAGGCACCATTCTGTGTACATCCAAAAACAGGTTAGTGCGTGGGTTTATCTAATTTTGCTTACAGATATGAAGTTGTGTTTTGTGACAGTTTTCAAGAACTCAATCGCTTAATAGGCGTTTGAATCTTCTTAATGTTGCTCTATTGATAATTTATTTGTTCTAGGTCGTGTTTGTGTTCCGATTGATCCCAAACGTTGTGAGGAGTTTGATCCTACTGCAGTTCCAACCCTTTCTACTGTATGTGATAGACCCATGGTTTTCTTCTTCGTCTGCTACGGTTAACTAGTAATTGTACAATATTCATCCTGAACTAAATGATTCCAAGCATTCATATGTAGATGTTTTACATTGCCTTTTTCTTCCAGTTCATAACATAAGCTGTGTTTACTTGCCAACGCAATTGTCTTCTGACTTCTGAGTTGTGTGGTCTCTTACATGATTATGTGGAATCTGCAGCTTTTTGAAGAACTTAATAATGGAGGTTTGAGAGCTGAGGCTGATAATGGTATGTCAGTATCATTACTTGAATTTTATTTCGTGTAGGATTTGTCATACCTGGACCGAAAACAGACTTTGCTATTTGGTGGCTGTATCATGTATGATTAGGAAACTTTGATGTAGGAAATGCACCAGCAGTTTCTTGTTTACTACTGATGAACCTGCACTAAGATGCTACTTCTGTGTTTTTCATTTATGATTTGATGGTGTTGTATACTTTTGCTTGATCACAGAACGAGATAGAACGTCACTTGGAAAATCAATAAGGTTTTTCCAATCATCATTTTTGGAGCCTCTGGTAAAATCTTGCAAGGTATGTAATCTCCTGTTCTTGAAAATATTGACTTATAAACCAAGTCATCTTGTCATGGTGCCTTTACATTGTAGGTGTTAGGCTGCAAGATGTATATCATTTTCTGAATTATTCTGAACCGTTCTTGGTTTAAAGTAATTTCATTTGTCTTTGTTTTTGTGCTTACATCTAGCTGTTGTCTTCCTGAATGTTGCAGGAGGAGATGATAAGTTCCTACAATGCGAAACTGCAGCAGTCGAAGCTGCAGCAGTCAAAGAACGTGTTGGCTGCAATCTAGTTCATCTTTGTTGTATCCTAGTTTCAGGACTCTTGGTTTTTGAATCTGTAATTGTCCAACGACATCATTCGGATTTTCAAACGAAACTAGCAGTCATTTGTGAATGTCATGCAACACCTTTGTACTGCGAACAGCTTCGCTTGCACATGGTTGCATCTTCTTTCATAATTTATGTCAAGATTGTCGTTCGGTTCAATGAATCATAGGAACTGATGAAAGCATACTCTGTTGCAATGACTATTTCATTTTGTTATCTTTCCATGAGAAAACTGTGTTACCCACGGAACTGCCTCCTATGTGTAGTCGTTCTTCAAAAGATGACTAAGCAGCTCCTCTGAAGAGGCATAACGTTCACATGGTTTTTTCTTTTCCAAAATGCCCAGGACAAGGACCACAACCCTCATCTCCAAATCAATACGAGATAAGGCATTGCTGCTTCAAATAACGTGGCTCACTTTACCATCATGATCTTTAGACATTTGAATACTTAAAGTTTAGTTTTGTGCTACTTGTATTGATCAGAATGGTAGAAGAACTTTAAAATTCATTAAGTAGACATTAATGATTACAGGTGCCTCTCAGACAATTTTTGTATGACTGGCAAGTGCCCTGGTACAAAATCAATGCACAAATACAGGGCCCTCATACATTAACCATAGTAACTCCTTGGTTATTAGAACGAAGGAAGCATATATTCAGATAGCTCATCTTTTGCATTACCATTTACACTTGGCACTAGTACTAAAAACTAGAAGAGACATCCATGATTTACTACCATTAATCTAATTAAACCCAGATTAAGAAAATGATTTCTAATTAGCAAGAACTTCCCAAATCAACTCTGGGTCGAAGGAAGGCATTCTTGCAAGTGAACAGCCTTCGAATTCCAAGTCCTCTATCATCTCCATCTCTGCCACGGCCATGCTCATCGGACCGTCGTTCGAAACGGACGGTGTGGATGAATTCTCACACCTCCAGACCCCATCTTCAGACCCTGTTGGTGTTGGTGTGGTCGATGACAGCAGCTCCTGACCCAAACCGTCGTAATAAGTCAAATGCGACGAGAACGAAGATGACGAATCCACCTTGGTCATTTTTTCACTCTTAACCGAACCACTCTTCTTGGCATTCTTCTTGGCCTTTTCCCGCTTCACCTTCAGACAAATCGCCTGGATTTTCGCGTCCACGGAGGTCTTGACGGCGTTGAACCTCGAACTGTCAGTGAAACCCAACTTACTCGGGTCCTTGAGATTCGGAAAATTCAAGCGCGCGTACTCGCCTCGGAGCTTGTAGGCGGCGCGGTCGTAGGCGTAGGCGGCGGCTTCGGCGGTGTCGTAGGTGCCGAGCCAGACTCTCATTCTGTTCTGGGGGAGTCTTATCTCGGCGACCCATTTGCCCCAATGTCTCTGCCTCACTCCCCTGTAGAGCTTCTTCTTGGTCGGCGCTAGGTACGTGCTGGAGCAACCGGAGCTCTGAATTAGAACTGGGTGGGTCCTTTGCGGAAGGCGAGAAACGGCGGCGTTTGCTCGGGTTTGCTCGCTGAATTTCTGGAGAAGGTCTCTCTGGCGAAGGTAAACGGAGGAGCCCAATGGCTCGGAAACCGGGGTTGTGGTGGTGAGTGTTTGTGGGAAATGGGAGAAAATTGAGTCCAAGGTGTTTGTGCCGCCGGTTAATATGAGATTCGATAGAGAAGATCGGATATCGAAGTCGGTGAACTCGAAAGGAGGAAGTTTATTTTCTTGCATTGCTTCCATGATTTTCAGGGCTTTTGCTTTCCCACAAAACTGGAACAGATGTATATTAATGTGGAAAAAGGCACTAAAAAGGAGTCCTTTTTTTCCAAATGCGTAAGATTCAGAACCAAAAGTGAAGGAAAAAGTAAGTGATCAGATGAAGAAGCAGAGGAGAGCTTAAAGAACAAGAAGATGGGCACAGAAGAGAAGAGAAGGAGGATTAGAAGCTTTGGCTCTCTCAGAGAGAGAGAGAGAGAGAATTGGGCTTTTGTGATCTTCTTGCTGAGGTTGAATAGAGGAGTGTTGAATTACTATGCTTAAGGCTGAAATTGGTCTCCCTATTTATAGCTGCAGTGTAATGCTTGCTTCCTAACATCTACCTCTCTGTTCACAAAGACAACCTCAAAATTCCAAGAGGTTTGAAATTTGGTCTAAATGACTATATTACCCTTTGTGGAGAATAGAACAAACATTGTGTCAATTGTCAAATTACGTTATTGTTTTCTTTTGAATTAATTATTAAAAAATGCTATTTGCAACACAATTGATGTTTACAACTCCACGGAATGGATAGTGTTACCAAGCATGTAATGCTTCAAATCATTCAACTACCGCAACTCATAAAACAGTCCTACAAGTTACAACTACGTACATATTTTAAAACATCACATGTTCTGAAACATGATTGTATTTTTCTACGTCTCTTCACTATATGGGAATGGCGAGAGGGTGTTGTTGTAAATGCACGAAAGATCTAGAAACGAAGAGATGTAAAAGAACTAGGTACTGGTGTTGTTCACTTGTGAATAGTGAAATAAAATCTTGTAAGATTTTTGGTTTTCTTTACTCCTCGATCCTCCGTGTAGTCCGTCCAGTGGTCCCTGTGCTCTTCAGGCTTCTCGAACAAAGTCCACCCCTCAATAACTCAACTCAGCCACGCGTCTTCTCTTAATCCCATCATTAATTCGATAATTATTACCATAATCTCATTTCCCTAGCTTTCCTTTCGTCTCGTCTCGTGCAGCTTCTCAAAATTAATACCAAGCAAGAGAGATTTTGCCTTTCTAAGAAGTTGTCGATTGCTACCTTTTTCATATAAATACGATGCTCATCCATACGAGGACGTTGAGCTTCTTAACCAACTGTTTGAGAGCATCAAGTTTGAACCATTCACTTCCCAAAACAAGATGTGAATGCGTTTACCCACAATTGCTTAGCTTACTAGTTGATCCCAACATTGACTAGTTCACATGCAAGTAAACAAGTTGTGTGTCCAGTTTGAACACCATCCACTTTGAACAAGTTGTGTGTGTTCGTCCAAATATACACTTTTGGACAATTGGATTTGAGCGGTTTATGTGAATCGTGAAATTTATAGCAAAATTCATACATTAACTATTGGGAAAGGTGTGTTTGCAAATAGTTTCAATGATAAAGAAAACTCCCCACTATTATGATAAAAAGTAAAATTGATGTCCAGGACCTTTGTATGAACCCAATTTCTTTGATGATGTTAGAAACTTAGTGTGTCACATCCTGAATGGTAGGGTTTATGCTGGCATGAGATCAATAAAAGCATAAAGTTAGTGCCAAGGTCCAAAGACCATGTGAAATTGAACCATTTGTAATAATGGTTCGACCTTTTTAGTTTAATTGTCAACAAGATTTCCAATATCTTATCAGCAAGATTAAGTTCAAAATCTATTAGTACCCTAAACAGGGTGAAAGAATGCAACAATTAATACTTAAAGAAAGAAGCCAATTGAGTTAGGTATTTCATAGCTTGTGGTGGAACTCTGCAATCCACTCAGAGATTAGGCAGTCTTGTAAGTAAGCCCAACTTCCCCCATGTCCTTGTTCTTTGATTTGTATCTTCTCAATCACCTTAGTGGGATGTATTTGTCATGTGGAAATTGAATTGATTAGGCATAGGATTATAGGATCTTTCACAAATTTGTGCGGACAAACTTTTTAAATATATAGCTTACAGAAGCTACGACATGGGAGGAGATAACTCATCAAGTCATTATCACTCTCCATGTCCATGCCCATAGCTAATAGAAAAAAGAGTCCACAAAACACCATGTGTCTAATAATTGACTAATAATGACTTTGATGAGTACATTCTGTGATAATTTAAAATTTCCTTATAGTAGTTAGTTATGTGAACAAGAACGGAGTACTGTCATTGATGAAGTAGTAAAATATGGTGCCTAAAAGAAGTATTTCATAAATTAAAGTATATTTTTTTTTTTATATTCAATTTCATAAGCTTCTTTATCATACTGATCTTTATAATAATAAATTCTCGACTGCACAGCTGAGTGTAAAACGAGAGAAGGGCAGGCCGGCATGTCGACCGATGACAATATTAGAGAGGAAGCGAGAGAGATTATGACAATAAAACCAGTCGTGATTTGAATGAGTGTCTGATCGAGACCATTTCTTCCTTGGTCGTTCAAAGAGCTAGCCGAACTGAGAAAAGTAGGCATGGATAGTTACATCAGAGTGGACCCAGGCCAATTCACAGTAATGGTGCATTAAAGACGTAAAGGTGAAATGGGGGTCGTCCTTGCGAAAGGATCGGACAAAGCTCGTGAAATGACACCCATGCAATATATATAAACATCTCTTTCGAGCTCTTCTATCTTCAATGGCCCAGAAAGAAGAATAGCTAGCTAAGCTTCTTGTATTTGCATGTGAGCAAGTACCTAACCAGCTTCTATCCTCCCGCAAAAGTCAAATCCAAAACAGTACGTACTATCTAACTAGCTAGTCGTCTTCTACTGCTACCCGATTTCGATCTTGATCTCAATCTTCATGTTATTAGCTACAGGATCTTACTTTCTGTCCTTGTCTCCCCCATTTCACTTCCCTTTATTTTGGGTAATTAGCCACAGCAGATGTGGATTAGTTATTCTGGAATTCATTAATTGTATTGTGCAACTAGTCTTTGGACTATGGGATCAGAAAAAGGAGTGGAGTAATTATTCTTTGGTCTCTACCATCATGAATAAGCAGGAGACTTCTGTGCCACATACCTACAGTTTTTTATAGAAAATACTTGAATAAGATGGGAAAAAAGCAGATAGAGCTAAAGAAATTGGAATTAAAAACAGTGTTAGCATTGATGTGATTCCAGCTACCTTAATTAATTAACAAGACATTAGCCGTGAAGTTTGTTTCTCGATCCAAAAATATATTTCAAAAATTTCTTCAAAACAGTAAGAAAATTTAAGAAATATATATATATATATATATATCATTAGTAATCGGTAGGAGACTCCATAGAATGGTACACTTGCTAAGAATCACCGATAATAATTGTTTAGAATCTCTTTCCACTTGAATTTTACTAAATTCGGCCATGGTTGAAGGCTTGAATATAGTGTATTTGGCCATTCCATGCAAATAGATTACCGGCTTGTTAGTAACGGTGGCGGTGGTAATGTTCGTTATCGTCGGTGTTTGTTTTCAAACCCAAAAGTCCACCAAAAAAGAGAAAAAATGAAAAAAGATCAACGGGTTAACCTCACAGTCAATCTTGGCCCCCCCACAGAAAAAATCTGGGAAGAAATGAAGGGTACACACGTGATTCACTGCCAACACCAGGGGCAATTATACAATTGAATGTCAAAAAGCTGTATTTTGGCAGGTAGCGGACTTGGTGGCAAAAGCAGATCAGGCGACGCCGACTATATATCGGTGGTCCTATATCCTGAGCCCGTCCAACGCGTCACACCCATGACCCCTCCAACCTTACCCTACGTGTCAGCTTATAATTTGCTCACCGGTGAAAAGAGAAATCCCAAAATCTCGTGAACTCATTTCATTTCCGGAAAAGATCGCATCGCGCACGCAGAAGTAACCCAAAACCGACGTCGTTCCGTCCACCATCTGCGTTTTCGTCTCCCCCGTTCACACACTCGATACAAACCTTTTGGACTTGATGCCATCGTGACGTCATCCAGACAATCAACCGGGTTCTAAAGTCCAGTGAGGAGGTGAGCACCAACTCGTATGGGCTTTGCGTTCAGCCTTTTCGGCTGTGAAGATTAGAGGATAAAATGGGCCCCACCTTTTTTTTAAATTGTTTTTTTTATATGAGGCAGTCTGGCTGCCAGGTGCCCAAGTCAAGTAATGGGCAAAAATATACCAAAAGCTCAAAAGTCATGTCATCCCTACCTACAAATATTACATGATTGAGCTTTTGTATGATTGTATACCTGATCCTTATTCAAGGCTTTTCAAGCTTCAGATTCAGAAACACATGGCTGGTCTTCAATTTTGGCCTATGGATCTGTTGTGCTTGCTATTCGTGTCTTTGTTGTGAGACAATTCATCGAACATCTTATCTTTACTTGTGAGAAAAACAAAATTTCTAAAACTTGAATCCACTAATGACATGTTATTACACAAATTGTCGGAACTTTTTTGTTGCAATTTATGAAAGGATCGATAAGCTTCAAAGCTCTTTCAGGTATAGTCTAAATCACTGAAGGAGGGAATAAGTGATGATAGTGAGAGGTTATATAGTATTAGTGGAGCAGATATGTTCTGTTTGATGATGAGGTTTGGAACAATAGTGAAGAAAACCAGTCCACAATTATCTTACAACCTATTGTCACTAACATGTAATCTGGACCTACCATTTAATGGCATTAATTTACGATGTATATGGCGAAGATTAGTACTCTTTTCCCAAATAGTTTCTCTGATGCAAGTTACAGCAGCTTTGGCATGGGCCCTAATTTGTTCCAATTCTTGGAGACCAACACATTTCCAAGTTAAATGGTGGCCAGTATATGCTGTTCATATATTTGGTCACTTGTGCAGTACTTCACTGCATGTTACCATGTATTTAGTTTGCTGCTTTCACTTTCTATGGTTCACTTGAACAATAGTCAGAGCACCTTCTCTCTTTTAATTTTTTCCTCTCGTATGGTAATTTGTGATCGGAATCGTTTTAGAGAATGAACCGTTCTATATATCTTGATCGTGTGATTACATTGTCAAACGAGAAGGTTGGTGGAAAAGGCTAACACAGGGAGATTAATTACTAGTATTCTTCAAATGACAACACAAGTAAAGAAGCAGAACAATACTAGCAACAGTTTGGTTTTTAGGGTTTTCCAATTTGAGAAATAATAATGAAGCAGTATGTAATTGGTCTTTGAAGAAGCTAAATTTCAATTGGTTGTTGCTACCTGGATCATAGATTACCAGCACATGAAGGCAAATGGGTCAAAGATTTCATCAGACAAAAACATGAGAATGAGAATGACCTATGTAAATATGGACCCATTTGACAGATGTTTCTGCAATAAGTAATTTTGTTCAGTAGCTCTTCTACTAGAAGCTAAACATCAGTTTTTCTGCAAAGGAAAAAAATAAGTGCTTCCGAGAAATGTTCTTGTTAGTGCTTCTCCGAAACCACTTAAAAATGCTTCTATAACCTACAAAACACTTCTAATTCTTTGAAGCAAATCGCTATCCAAGACACTTTTCCGTACCTAAAAATACTTCTGGAAGGGCTAAACTGGCCCTATACGTGTCTCATAAGTGCATCCTTCTGGAGATCTCCAGCTGCTAATTCAGTGAGCTGGCCTGGACTCTTTGAACCTCCTGCAAAAAATTCTTCTATTTTATTCCTCTGATGGTGTTGCTGTGGGACAAGGTCGGTTTGACAATTTCTATGACTCACACCGTCACACATCATCTTTTTAAGCTATGTATTTAGAGGGGTCAGCCCTAGCTACCCAACCTCCCCAGAAAAATAAAGAACAGCATGAAACTGATCCCTTAAATGCTCTTATCAACCTATCAGGAGTTGTGGACTTTGGAGCTCTCAATTATTCAGCACCTCAATGATTTAGAGAGATATATAACGACATTTTAGACTCCTATTTAGACACTAAGAGCTCGAGACTTTTATTGTTACTTGTTCTAATCATTTATTAATTAAAACCCGGCCCTCGTTTCTGGGTAAGTTGACCCTAATGTTCAAATTCTTGATCAAGATCAACCCTAGTCAGAAGTCACCGAGAGACCAAGTCAAATAATGAAGCTAACTGGGTTCTCAACTATCTATACTAATACTCTTGTACGGTGTTACTGCCGACTTAGATTCTTAATTAAGATGAAGTATATATATCAATTTACTAATAAATCGAATTACAAACACCTCAGAGGTAGGTTCAGGCTGTTCAACACATATATATGCTTATTCTTTTGCTCCTTGCCCTACGTTGAGGCTAAGCATATTCTATGCTTAAGCTGAATGCTAAGCATATTTCATTATCATGCTACGTACAAGCTAGTACCATTTAGTGCTTGCAAATTCCTTGTCGTTTTTTCATTTAACATAACCATTCCCTTTAAATACAATAAATGGTACTCGTAGTACGTCTTGATGGTACATATTCTAGGCCTAACTTCACTTTATACCCTGAAAACTGCACATCTTGATGCATTGGATTAAGATATTTTCATCAATGTCATACCTCAATAGCTTGATTTGAGTTTTTACTTGTAATGTTTTCGGTCATTTTAGTTGTTAGCCGCTAACATGGCTTATGTGGATCCTATATTTTTGCTTTGAGGCCATTCAAAATAATTTTTTACAAGATCAAACACGTGATTTGCAAATTTGCGATCAAACAAGCAACAAATGGATTTGCATGTGGTGGTGTTATTTGTTTTTTTTTTACTTGCGAAAAAAAAAAGACATGGAATTTGCAAGCACTTTTTAGTGTGATTACAATATGTATGATTTGTTTTATGTTAAACATTGCATGTCACGTAACCAAAAATATAGAATTTGCATCAACAGTTAATGATTTGAAATTTTGTAAGAGAGGTGCAACATTGCAAAGTTGATCCTCAACTCTCATTATTATGGTTTGTCTATTTTGTTGATCCAACAAATCAATTGGGCTAGGTTCTGGCCCATTTTGGCCCACACCTCTTTCTGATCATCCACGAAAGCACAGGGTTCTTGAACTCCGGTCCGTTGCTTCTTCAGTCCCTCGAGTCTAGTACTCTAGTGTCTTACTCATCTTCTTCTCTGTTTGTTGTCGTTGACCTCTTAGCATTTCACCGCTAAACCCCCATATTGTTTTTCGAAAAATACACTCTTGGTTTCTCCGAGCTCTATGAGAAGCCCAACTTGTGCGGCCAGTGACTCAACCACACTCATGCTAAACAAGCACAGAGAAACACCCTTTTGTTCTGGGTAAGCAATCTGAATCTAAGCTAGTTGGTAGTTCAAAAATTAGAAAGCTTTACACTTTCATCTATGGTTTTAATGTTTGGTCCAATTCAAGATAGGGTCTGAAAGTGGGCTTGTCTCAAATCATGGAGAAGCATTTTGCTCTTTTGGTTGGGATTGTGTTGTTGCAGCTTGTGCTTTGTTGTTCTGGTGCTGATGTGAAGGTAAAGAACGAAAAAACTTTTTTTTGTTGAGCATAGTTTATTGCTTTTGGATTCTAATTTGATTAGCTAGAATTCTTGAAAATAGGTAGAAGAAGGTGCAAAAACTGGAGTGGATCCAAAAGTTTTATCAACATCCAAAGGTTCAAATAGCTCGGATGATAAGACGGTCGTGTCGAATTTAGTTTCAAGTGGTAGTGAAGTTCTAGAAGTGAAGAAAGATAAAGATCAGGTTGGTGGATCAAAGGATGGTGTAGGGAATGGCAAGGCTAAGAGCGGTGCAAATGGGAAAATCGGGTTGAAAGAATCCCATACTGTGCCAAAGGGTGGGAAAGGATCAAATGATGGAAAGAATGGGAAGCCGAGTGGTGGGTTGGAATCAAAGGAAATGCATAAGGAGGTCGGTAACGGAGAAAATGTGAAGCCGGTGAGGGAGGACGGTGCTCGGCGTGAGGAATGTGGTTTATCTAATATGTGCACTGTTGAGGAGAACAAGCTGGTTGCGTGTTTGAGAGTTCCTGGAGATGATAGTATGTGTTACATTTTGTATTTATGGAAGCTTTATGCATTTCCGTTGTTCATTTTCGAATTTCCTGTTGTTGGGCTCATAACTTTATCAATCTAAGCTTAATATGCAGTAAAAAATTACAGAAACAAGTGTCAATTGACTAGAAATTAAACTGAAAGAACCAAACTGAAATATTCAGAAATTAGAGTCTGTTGTATATGTGTTTACAGAACATTATTTACTTAGCAAGCTGAAATATGTATAATTTTATTACTTTTTGGCAAATCTGATCTGTTTTTCGTGTATAAGAATTGATTTATGGTTGGTTGGTATTTTCAGATTCTCCTCATCTTTCACTTTTAATTCAGAACAAGGGTAAAGACCCTGTCGTGGTTACCATTTCAGCTCCTGATTTTGTGCGGCTAGACAAAACGAAAGTTCAACTGAAAGAGAAAGATGATGCAAAGGTATTTGTAAACAATGCCACAATGCCAAAGAGTTGTTTGAATCACAAAATATCTTCTTATGGTTATACTAATACCTCTAGTGTCCTCTTTTGCTTTTAGATATTGATGCATAATTGTCTTATCAAAGAATTGTGCATTGTTTGACCTCCGCTCAACATTGTGGTCTCAAAGGCCCCTTGGGTTATGAGACAGTCCTTTTTAAACAATAATGTGGACTAATTTTGATATACCACATCACATTAAATCTGGTTGTTAATATCTACTTGCTCGAGGGGCTTATAAATTACTTCAACTTGTCCTTGCGATTTCGTTGAGTAATAAGATTTTTTAGGCCAGGGCACTCAATTCCTTTAATGGCATTGTGCCATATAGATTCTCAAACTTTACAGAATTATATATATGTAGCCATTAGCTGATTCATTTCACCTATCCTCACAGTAGGTTTTTGATTGATGTCGTAGACTGTAATATGAGCATGCTTGGCATTCCGTGCCTTTTATCACCGTGTTAGAAGTGGTTTGTGACCGGAGATCATGTGCATTATGCAGGTGGATGTTTCTGTTGGACGTGGAGGAACTACCACTATAATTGTTCTAAAAGCAGGAAATGGCAATTGCAGCCTTGATTTCAAGGACCTGATCACGCACAGTTCCAGGAAGGAGCCTGATAATTCTTCAAACACCACCTACTTATACCTCTGGACACACAGACCTGCCATTGGGATCCTATTGGTTGCCTCACTAATGATTTTGGTATTGGCTTGGATGTACATCAGATTTATGAAGAGGCGGGTTTCCAGCAGTGGCTTTAAATATCAGAAGCTAGATGATGTGCACCTCCCAGTTTTGAGTAGCGAAAAGCCGGAGTTGCATATTAATGATGGATGGGATGACACTTGGGATGATAATTGGGATGATGAGGAGGCCCCCCATACACCCTCCATGCCCGTTACTCCTAGCCTCTCTGGCAAAGGCCTTGCCTCACGAAGGTTGAACAAGGAAGGGTGGAAAGATTAGTTGATTAGGATTGACTTGACTTGAACACTCAAAGAAGGGGAAAAGAAAGAGCTGATAGATGCATGGTTTCGTTTGTTAAACAATGTATTTATCATTGACATAACCACTTGAGATTTTGTTTCCCCAGCAAATATAGAAACGGTGATTATGTTCTCTCCACTCCACAAAGAGGCTATGTGGTTTTGACTTCATTTCACCTATTTCATCTCTCAAACTGTTTGACGTGTTCATCTTGAGGTCCAAAACGATTTTAGAAAACATATTTGTTGTGAAACAATCACAATGACTCTTGAAATTGATATTTTGTGTCATTTCAACTTTCCATAACAATGAGAAACTGTATCAAAAAATGTAAGCTGAGGAACCATATCATTCATAATTCCAAGCGATTATTTATTAGAGAGACTAGAGGCATTAAACATATCTGATTACATCTCTCAAAGTAAAACTTCGATACTTTGGGCCCGATTCAATAAAACATTTGGGTTTTAAGCAAGAGATCGAAGATGCTTAGAAAATCAAGAGCTAGCTAGCTTTTACAAACCTAGAGGGTATCGATCTCTCTTTGCTTAGCCATCTTCCTTATGAACCACTCAAGCGAGTTTAATCATCTACTTTCCTAATTACATCACATGTTTCCTCCTTGATCATAACTAATCCACCAAACAATATATCACAGTTACTTTATGACTCTAGCTTAAAATGCACAGTTTGTGCCATTTCAACTTTTGTTCCAATGAATTTGTTACAGAATGCAATATTGATAAGCTGAAAAATGGTATCATTATTAGATAATCTTTTTTTTTTAACGAACATTATTAGATAATCAGTTTTCTCCTTTTCTATGTGCATTTTGATGGGTTTTTTTTTTATTAATAATTTGAGTGAGATGGGTGGGTTGATCATGAAGCTCAATATCAAAGCTTTACCTGGGTTGCAATTTTAAAGTGCATCCAAGCCATATCTACTTTCTTATTTTCCCACAAGTCATAACCTGCAACATGAGGTCCAAAAACTTATTCTTCTTCTTCTTCTTCTTTTTTAAGGAAATAAATGAGGTCCAAAACTTGAGAAAACGCATTTGTTATGAAATAATCATACCTAATTTCTTTATGACTGGAAATGAATATTTTGTGCATTTCAACTTCTACTGACAGGAACAAAGTACCAGTGAATTGTATGTATTTAATGGTGAACTGAACAATGGTATGTAATGCTTAAGGTGGAATTCCGAGACATTCATTACAGAGTTGATTAATTTTTTCAATGTACATTCCAAAACTATACTCTCTCTTCTATTTTTTTTATGTTTCTTTTTAGTAAAATATTGGAGGAAACTTAAAAAAGAAATGAGAGATCAATAATGCAGAAAGACTCAATTCCCCTTATTTTTTCGCTTCAGGTAATGCAAAAAGACTTTTCTAATGCATCAATACGAAGGGGAATTGCTAAAAAAAACAAATCAATAAAAAGTGGAAAAGTAATAAAAACTTTTCATAAGGTCTTACACATCAAGCAGAGAACATAACCCAAATAACACCCAAATAACAAAAATAATTTTGCATGATGTATTATTAGTTTCATTTTGTTCCCTAGGTTTCGTCGTTTCGTCATTTCGACCCTCCATTAATAAAAGAAATTACTGGAGGGAGATGTCTATTTCTCAAAGTACTAACATCAGAAATATGAAATGCATTACAGTTGCATATTTATTTGGTCTATCAAAATTGCTGATATTGCATTGTAAATTTGTAATTAACCTTTTTTGGGCTTAACTTTTGCTCGATTATAGAACTTCTTGGGTTGGGCCGGGAAATTGTCCAACACCATCTCCAGAGAAGAAAAAGTATGGACACAAATACATAATTGATGGAAATGTGATGAAATTATATTCTTTCTTGGATATGTGTCATTTAGATAGATCCGCTCATTTTGTCCTCTACCCATGAATTGCCAAATTCAAATCAGTTTCATATTATTCTTTGGCAAGTATGTAATTGACAAAACGCCATTACTTCTTCTTACTTCTATTCCTCTCCATTGTCGTTTTTCCCGACCTTTTACCTTCTCCAAGAAAACGAAAACTCGTCGTAAGTATGTAAACCGGTGGGTAGAGGCATGTGAGGCCTAGCGTCCTCGTGTCGTCCTCCGATTGGACCACCTCGCCGGAGCACGTGGAGGGGCTTCTACGCAATGCGCTGGGGAGACAGCACGTGGAGGGCCCCACCGTCGCACGAGCTCTCACATGAGGAACGATGTGTTGCCCCCCCTCCAGAAGGTACACGTGGAGCGATGAGCGGAATTATCGCGCAGAGAATCAGAGTCGGACGTGACTGGCGGAGGCTAATTGACGGCTGAGATTTGCGAACATGACATTTCTTATCGTATTCTCGTCCTTACTCTGTCTATTATTAGTAAAAGTCAAAAAATATTATTTTACTTTTGAAGTCCGAAGCGGGACGACGACCTTTTTTGACTTTCTTTGTTCTTTGCAAAATTATCAACTACGGATTTTAGCTTTTACATGTGTTGCTCCTCCTAACATGTGCAGGCGTCTTGTGATTATTATGTTCCTCAAACCATGTCAATGTGACTTCTCATCCTATTCATATCGCTCCGTTGATCATTTGGGATGATGATAATATTAAAGCTACGTTGTTTTGGCATGATCAATATTTCGACTCGATCTTTAGATAAATAAAATTTATTGAGATGCGATGACAATCTTGAAAATTACAAGTTAAGAATAAATTAAACAAACTTGAGGATTATCTATTTCGAAAAGTTTAGCTTGAGTTAACTATTTCGTTGTAGCATTTTAGTTTTCGTTACAACAGAGTACGAGTCTGCATGGCCTTGAACTTTCACTTAAAATAATAATCCATTTCATTAAGATTGAGTTACACATTTTTTTTTTGGACAATACCCATTTCGTTGTTAATTTGTTACTCCACAGTATTACATAATTTGCTTTTTCGTCTTTCATCCAGAATTAGTATCTATTAATTGGATTCCTCGCAATAGTGTTTTTAGACTCATGTTTGCTTACTATAATTTACTAACTTGATATAATTAAATTGGCCGGGCAGCATAGTCTAATGGAGTAGAAGGGATTAAGTTGCTCAATGGTTGGACTATGACCATCATATTGCACCGGATACAAGGAAATTAATACATTCAAAATCAAATCCAGTAAGTATAATACCAGTCCAATTCAACCTCCCAAACAAAGATATTATTCAACATAGTTTTCTTTTGGCCGTTGGTTAATTATTGATATTCTACTTAAAACTTTAAAAGTGGTAATCATGGTATTAAAAATGACTTGTTTGGGAGGCAGTTGGAGATGGAAATATATAATATCTAGAGGCATGCAAATGAAGACGTATCCCGGCAAGTTGCAGATAATAAGTCACAAAAAGAAGCAGATTGGGGCCATGAAATCCATTTCGGCCGGATTCGGATGTCGGCTTTTCATCTTCACTTGTCTATTTATTTTATCACACTTTACTTAGAAGTTCAAACATGAAAAACAAACAACTTTGCTTGATTATTATGCTACTAAGTGGAACATCCCTACGCACATATTCTTTTGAATATAAGGGTGAATTAATGCTCTTTTTATTACTAAATTTTGAGACTTTAGATGTCTATGAACTTCCATTACTGATAATAAAAGACAAGCAATTAGAGCAACTACCACCGTAAGGGATATTTCAAGCTAATTATGGCTTACCCAAAGGAATATTCGTTGGTATCTGATTATAGCTATACATGGACATCCCACTGTAAGCTATAATTGTAAGGCCAAATTGGCACTACAACCTCTATACATGCAGTCCCAACGGCCAAATATACTCAATGTATTTTTTTTTTAAACATTCTAACTAGATTATTATTTATTATTATAATTTTCATAATATAATAAATTATTATTTTGATAAAAATATAAGTTATTAATTATATATTAATTTTTTTTGACAAAATATATTCAATATTAGGTTCAAATGAAAGATTTTGTTGAGATCTTTGTAGTCATATAATTTTTATTATTAACAAATTTATAAATATAAATTTTTGAGGAGAAAAATGAAACAAAATGGGATATAATAAACAAATATTTGGGTTTGGCTTATGAGAATTGAAAGCCAAATATGGCTTACAAAATCATAGAGAGCCAAATTTAATGGTGGGCTCTACCAATTATAGCTTACGGTGGGAGCAAAAATACCCCATATATGGCTTTTTGCCTTACGGTGGAAGAAGCTCTTAGGAGCGATTAAGGCCGGCTTAAAACTTAATGGAATTGTCGAGAATGTATATATTTAAGGCATGACATAGATTGATATGGCAACAAGTTTTCTTTTAGGTGTACTTCACTTCCTAATATTGGTGTACAAATGACCGTCTTTTTTAACTTTGCCAAAAAATTGCATGATGTGTTAATTGATGTCTTCGTTACTATTGACCGTAGTGTGTAACTAAATTAACCAACTTTTGATTAAAACATATTATATAAAGAGTCTTTGTCCATACTTATAAAAAAGTTGAGCGTTGAATGACACTTCGGTTAATACTTTGTTTCTAAAATACTTGCAACAAAACTGTACGTAGAAGAGTGCACAATAATATTATGAGAATATCGATATTTTTGAACATTGCCCGGCCTAAAGAATAACTCGGTCATTATTGGTCTGGACAAGTTGGTTATAAATTTATAATAACTTTGAAATTAGGGAATATCGTTGTCATTTGAATGTGATATATGAACATTAATTTTAAATCTAAATCAATGTAACGTTAGTTTTGACAATGTGAAAAGGACGTGCATGTTAGAATTATGACCTCGATCAAGTATTAATGATTGGCTGGGAATATATAATATCCAATAATCCTATTGCTATGATACGTTAAATTGGTTTTTTCTTATTGTCGTAGGGTTGAAAATTATGGATCTCTAATTTTAAATTAAAAGTTCGTTATTAGCAAATCTACTTGACAACACAATATATTATACAATACTTCCTATAACAAGAATTATAATGATAGTGATGATGAAAAAAAAAAACTTTTTCCCCTTCGCTCAAAAATTATTTTTAGTAACTTCAAAGGATTTGACGACAACAAGATGTAAAATGAAGCATTTACGTACCAATTAAAAAAATATATACATCAAATTTTTAATCGGTTAAATTTTAACAAAGTTAACTAAGCGATTATATCTTACTTACTTTAATTGTAGAGTACTTAACTTACTCGTTAACTTCTTTCACATGCCTTCAAATCTTCGATCACATCAATAAACATAACGTCATTACGAAGTGAAATGTGAAAAGAAAAGGCAAGAGTCGTACTATAATCATAAGAGTAAACGTTGTATCAATAAAGTAACCTTAAGTTCCAATATAGGATGAAATGAATTTCGAATTTAGATCGATCTCATGTACGACATAATGTACTCTTAAACATGGTGGATCAATCAAAAGTCCAAAAAGTGAAGCATATCAAATCATATTATTTATATAAAGCAAGCATTATGCCATGATCAAAGGAGCCAATAATATCACAAAACAAAAAATAGGTGAGTAGTGGATGTTTAATTTTTTCTTTTGGCCAAGTTGTTCTTGCGTGATTAGCTCGCAGTGTATTGACAACTTTTAAGTTTAATTCTATGCTTCTGGTAATATATGAATACGCCTTGATTTGCGCTTAGTGCATGTAATCTAATAATCCATTATTACAACTCGTACAATTAATTGATTAATTAAGCAGCTAGAGTACTGTTTTTTCTTCTCTTCGATCCCTTAATTAAGCTGACAATTGAGCTTAATAAAGTTGAAATTAAAATATTTTTTCAGTTATTTGTTAGTGTCTTGATTAATTAGTGTTCTTATTTTGTACAAGTACAATCACCATTGTAAAATGTAACCTTAGCATTAGTACATGCATCGACACTAGTCATAGACTCACATTACCTTATATTAAGTCGCGCCATTATATGATAATACCCAAAATTACAATTTCTCGATCAACTAGTTTGATAGTGTTTCATTGTTCGATTTCAACTCATTAAATATCCTATTTCTAACAAAATCTCGTATATACTTACCTTACTAGTTTCCATTAGACCATGAAAAAAATACCGGTGGATTGAATTGGGTACCCGCCCACTCTATCATGTGTAGGAGTAACTAAGTATGAGTCGGGCGGGTACAGGTATTTACCCGGCTCGAACACGGGCGGGTATGGGTAATTAAGCATTCAAATGACAGGCAAAAGGGTCCCTCTCGCGACATTAAAGGTTTCATCATCCATCATTTTCATAGTGAACACATGCAAATATGACGACATATCACATAAGATCTTCAAAGGGCCATGCATATATATCTCTCCAACAACTCGTAGGCTCGTAGCTATGATAAGTTCAACTGCACGTGTGATCCGGGACCATGCAAATTCATCTCGAAGATTTGTTTGTTTTGATTCGTTCATGGTTGGGTCTCCTCCAAACTCAGAACAGTGTCTTCTCAGAAAAAGTGTTTAAATGGTTATGATAGAAATGAAGAGCATGCGTTAAAGGCAAGGGGGAGCTTCTGTTAAACCTAATGCATGCGGATTCACTGTAGCTAAGGGACCTAGTTGATATTATACTATACTGTAATGTCCACGTACAATCATGGGAATTGGGATCCTCTTCCTTCTTCGCGTGACTAATGTTTTGCATCAAAAGCATGAATGGAATTGGTCTCTATCGTGGCTATATGTGCTACAAAGTGTATTATCACGTACATATAAATTCTAAATTCATCGAAATGTTTTTATTATTAATCAGTTTGCAATTCCTATATCTCATAAGAAAGTTGCTTGTTTGAATTGCTTTTGGGTTTTACCAAAGCATGATTTTCGTTTTTAATAATTTTGTTGTAGTTTATTTTGTTTCTATAATAAGAATGATACGGTTACAAAAAAAAAAAAACCTCTTACACATCCATTTTTTCATTATCGAGAATAAATTAATTGAGGGTATGTAATGAAGGGAAATTTTCTAATGAGGACCAAACAATGAGGACTTTCAAACTCAACCGTTTGATGAACTTTTAATGAATTTTTTAATATCAACTAACATTTAAAATACTCATATACCGATTGAGTTTGAAAGTCCTCAACAAGTCCTCATTGTTTGGTCATCACCACAGTCTCTCCCATGTAATGAAATCTTGTCATTTCTATGACATTTCTAAGGCTTAGCTGCGTCATTTGTTAGCCTTTCTAAAATGGGGTTATCTATAGGCCAAAGTTTTTTTTTTAAAAAAAACATACGGTTATATCTCCGGGGAAGCAAAGAATAAAGGAAAGAGAAGGATTTTTGATTGGGAATACTTTGATACGAAGAAAGGCGATTAGTTTTGGTTCTATCCCTCAAACAAAAAATTGAAATGAGACATTTTGGCCGGTACTTTGGACACACTCTCCGTCACCCATCTTCATATAAATAAATCTGCACCAACTTGTACACACCATATAATTGAGGATAAACATATATATATATATATATTCATAATTTCTCAATTGAGAGACATACGTACACAAATTGACTATATATATACAGATCTAATGAAATTTCAATACGTAGAGTAGCTAGGTCGGTGCTTTATCTGAAACGTATGGAGGTGGATGGCTTGAAACGTATAAGAATGAAATTGCATGAATCTGAATTTCATTTAGTTTGGCAGATAAGCAATTACCAGATACGAAACACGTACAATCCGAACCGGCAGTGCCTTTTGGTGTAATGAGGAGAACCTTTCCATGGATGATGGTAATACTTAACCCAAACAACCAAGCAGAGGAGTTTCAGAGCCAACAACCAAACCAATTATAAAAGTAGCTAATGCATAAAAGCTCCTTCAGCATGGTGGCCCATGGCATAGACATCGATCTAGATCTTCAGACTATCACAGCCAAAACGAATTAGGTCACTTCAACTTATAGTTTGTTTGAGTGGCGATAGAGCTAACACTTACTTGACGTTTACAACGAGAGTTCGATTTTCTTTTCACGGATATCAATATGAAGATCACGTTTATGATAAAGACGGTTAACTTTTTACTTATGGTGTTTAATTCAGTGATCAAAATTGTTTGTTTTGTTTTTCTTAAAAGTGTATTCGTGCAAAAAAGTAGAAGACAAATACAACACAATTTGATTATCATCATCCTCATTTAGTTTTACATAACATAATATATTTATTTAGACGTTTTAGATAAACATTTTTTTATTTTTTAACGTGATTGAACTTAGAAATAGAACTTGATTGTATGGATACAGAAAAATAAGAGGTACGCAAAAAAAATATATATACTTTTTGCATATGTCCTCTTCCAGATGAGCTTCATCAATCTATACTCTATAGTGCAAACTTTGCCTAAATTATTCTATTATAGTAGCCGTACCCTTTAATTAGTTCCCTACCTAGAATTCCAATTTTTCTGTGAGCCTTTGCTTTTCGTTCCTTTCACATTTTATATGATCTTTTTTCTTGGTTTGAAAGCTTAATTAGCATATTGCTTTAGACAATTTCAATGCCAAATCACCCAAATATTGTAGTTGTTTGACCCTTTAGGGCTAGCTGCAAAACATAGACCTTGGATCACAAATATAAAAAATGATTGTCTATCTTAATTATCTTCACAATTCACTCCAATCCCTAGCTAGGGATCAATTATTATTTTCTCTGAATATTTTTTTTTGAAATGATTGTTTCCATGTACCATGCAAATAATTCTAAATAATAATAATAATAATAATAATAGTAAACCCACTCTGGTAATGGAATGTACAAACCCTAGTTAATAATTCATTTAAATAGTTTGGTAGCATCCACCAAGTTAAGTGTGCTAATCAATCTAACAAACTAAGCAGAGTTGGCCACAAACCCATTAATTCCTAGCTATCCCAGTGAGCTGGTTAAGCAGTAAAGACTTTTAAGCCTTTTAAATTAGGTTGGTTACTTTGAGCAATATATACATTTGAATTTGAATGCTTGATAGGCCCCAAACACACACAGTCACAGCGCAATGTGAACTGTGAAGTGACCTAGCTAAGAATTCAAACTATGCAATGAGGGGCACTTACTAGGGTTTTCTAAAAAGAAAAAACCTAACCCACTCAAAACCCTAAAGCCAATCAGGGGCCTTATATCAAGGGGACTATAAACTCCATGAAAACCAGGAAGCTGCCCTTTTGGTGAAGATCTACCCCACTCTGCCTGAAGCTTCTGGTGAAGCTTTCACTGAGGTTAGGTCGTTTTAGAACAAGGGCATTGATTCCGGGGCCGCACTTATAAAATTAGGGTTGCCGTGGCGTCACAAAACCGTCGCCAGACGGTAATCGCGGAGGGCTCTGCCTCTTTGTCCCATTGACGTGTCGGTTTCTGGCTTCCTTATTTCTCAAGCTGCTTTCGGAAAAGTAAAAACCAAAAACCAAAAAAAAAATTGACTGACCGTTGATTGCGGTTGGGAATAAAGCGCAATATGACATCGGATTATGGGACCTCTCTTTATTGACCACGTCTTTTTTGTCTTTTGCATTTTTCTTAATTAATTTTCTTATTTTTTAGTAGCGTGGCTGTGTGGATGCACAGAAAAATGGCTAAAATCAAAGTGGCCGTCGTTTTAAGAATATATTACGGGATATTGCCACTGCCACATGGATAGTCATTTTAAAGCCATGGCATAAATTTCTTAAATTTTACCGGGTACTGTCGGTGGACCTTATAGGAATGATATTTTTTTTTTTTGGGAAATATTTTTTTATAAAATAAAATTTCCAGAGAGGAGAAATTTAAATCATTAAATGGAAGGTGAGTGTTGTTGTCGGGTTGTCGGGTATTCGAATCCTGGGTACAGGTCAAATCTTCTTTGATATTGTGTGTGACACGAATCAGGAGTAACCAAGCCGCCAGCTTCCACGTCCTTGCGGTCATTGTGGTTTTACGTTTGTTCCCCTCATCAGACGGCCTTGCTATTAGGTCATAAAGGCTATCTTCAATTGAGAGAGACTAAAATTGACTTAGGCTGCAATTTTAACACTCCAAAGTTTATTATTCATTCAAATAGTATCAATTATAATTTAACAGTCTTCAATCAATCGGAGTCAAATTGTAATTTTTATTCATGTGAGGCATGTGCTGGGCCCCATATTTGGCTATCATAAGGGCTATCAAAATGGCTAAGTTTGGTATGGCAAATAGTCTTTTAGAGCATGTGCAATGAGAGGTGTATAGGCTAGTTTATACTATAATTTAGGCTAAAACTACAAAAAAAATCATCTTCATTGGTGTTAATTTAGACCGCACTATATCTAGACCAACCTTTCTTCAAGGCTAAACAAAACATGTTCAAAAGTTAGGTTAAACTTTCAATCAACGGTCATAATTGAATAGTGATAAGGATTAAAGTGCTGATTAACATATTTGACTTAGACTTTAGACTTTATGGGTGGAAATACAAAAGTGATGAAAAATCTAAATTGATGAATAATGTCACTTTTGGAGCTTAAATTTTATTTTAGACTTTAGAATTTAGTCTTTATAAGTGTACATGCTCTTAAGACCTTCAATATATATTTTTTGGTTTGGAATAACATCCGATTTGAGATGAAAAAGAGCCATAATTGAGCTATTTTTTAGCTTTTAGCATCCAATTGGAGATGAACTAAGGTTCTTAAGCTTGTATTTCTACTTACGACCAATGTTCTAAAAGGCGCTAGGCGGTACGCGGGCGATGACCCATAGGCTACAACCTAGGTAGCCTAGGCGAGGACTAGGCGATTTTTTAAAAACATTTAATTAATGAAAATATATGTAAAATATATTTTAATATTTGAAAATAGTCAAATTCAAATAATTAGCATAGTTCAAATTTGGACTTTGAATTTTTATCTTTAGAGGTAAGAGGTTGTTCAAAATAAATTGTATTTGAGTCAGAGATTGAGAGATGATTAAGAGATCGATTCAAGTCAGAGATTGAGAGATGATTGAAAGATTGATTTGATCTGATTGAGAGATGATTGAGAGATCAGAGATCGATTATGTTTATGCCGTTTTCCAACTGCCGGTAGTGTCGCACTTGGGTACCTGAAAGCACAAGATTGGTCAGGGGAGGTCGGCGTGTACCGACCGAAGGCCCTCCGACGCTCAAGTTAGTACCGATAGGTTCTAGGGGCAGTGTATTTGGGATTCGGAGAGAACGTACCTGAATAAGGAATGAGGACTCCTTATATATGAAGTGAGGTCGGAGATAAGCTTCCCTGGCGTGGGGGACATCCCCTGACACGAGGAATATTCTCTGGTCCACTACCTCGATGTGTGCATCGAGGGATGGCGGCGCCTAGTGCAGCATGAGTATGCGACTTAGTGCGATTTGTGAGGTAGTGGACAAGCACGTGTGCCGGGTGGCCGTGCCGTGCCGGTGGGGGCGGCCACTCTCGGTACTGGTCATGAGACGTCCATGTGCGGCGGAGGGAGAGCTTGTTGTCGGTACACCGCATGGTCTTACCGGTACCGCCGGGGTCTTGCCATGGCTTCGACTTCGGGGACTTACTCGCTTGGGGCATTGCGGGGGAGACTGTAGGGGATCCCTACCGAGTTGGTAGTTGGGGCATGTGCCGCCGGGGCGTCGTATATGTGCTCGGTAGGGGATCCCTGCCGAGTCAGCAGACCGGTTCTGTGTGATGGGGCTCATAGGCAGGCTGCTCCCGGTGATAATGAGCTACTTCAGGCCCTGCACGGGGCTATCCCGGCACATATATGAAATGGTAGCAACATATTCGATTTGAGACCACCTAGAAAACCGGGCACCTATCTTAAAGGCCTAGGACAAAGACGAGGAGTTTTCTCATAGCGTATAGCCTAGGCGTAGCCTTTTAGAACACTGGTTACGACACGTTGAACTTTCTCACTGAACAACTTATTTTGCAATGTTTTAGTTCGGTATATTTTAGGAGTTCTTTTTCTAGTTTATATTAATCTCTTCCGTATATTAAAAAATATGTTTACCTTCTTTCACACGATGACTTATATTATCTATCACAACGTCTATTGTTTCAAGCGTACCTTAAACTTACTGAGATTATATCCAGACTGCTAGATCATCGTGGTCAATCTTTCACCTTTGTACAACCATTACTTATTCCAATCTGGCAACCATATATTACACCATTACACAATGCAACAATCTTAACTCAAGCTAGCTAGCCTACCTTCATTTCTAGTTGGAAGATATCATTTAATTGTTCGTGCATTAATCTAATTTAAAAATGAAAAAAAATCTATATCTTAGCTAGCTTCTGATATCATAGTGATTTAATTAATAATTTTCGAAGAAGGAAAACACATTGTACACGTGATTAAACCTGACAGAGTGATGAACAAACAATGTTATTGTATAGTGAGTTTGAACGGTACGTGTTCATATTCCCAACCAAGGATAGCTAGCTAGCCAACCTGATCAGGGATCACCAAAGATTTTCTGCATGCATGAACAGCTCGCAAGAAATTAATGCCCAAATTGATGAAGTGGTTGTAAATTATTGAAGAGATCGATCATCTTCTGCAATCTTTCTCCAGGTAGTAGTACTATATATATATATATGTTCATTTTCTGCTACTTAATTGATAATACAACTCTTCCAAGCACATGGATTGCCAGCAGACCACATACAACCTCAATCACTCGGATTTCAAGTTTCAGCGCACTATATATATATATATATATATATATATATGATTCTACTACATAGGAATATGATTTAAAATACATGTTTTAAAAAACGGATGATTATAAAGAGATGAGATAATAGAAGAGGATATATATATATATATATACACGCTACAAAACTCCGGACGGCAAACGTGGTCAATCTGTGTATCTCTATGTTTTTTTCTTCATAAAAAAATGTGCCTTACCGGCTTAGCAGTTGGATTTAACCTACATTGAGTTGCATTATAGAGAAAATAAACTTGGGGAAGACAATATCCTGTTAGATCGATGGCAAATTAGGCAAATTTTTTCAAGTCTCGATCATGCTTAAATATTTGTTGATATTGTGTGAGTGTTTAAATTGCTAAACCATGTTGCTATTTAGTGGTACATATATACGTACATATCCGTTATAAACCGTAAATGCCAAAAATAAAATCTCAATCAACATTTTAATTTAGAAAAATACTGACATTTCTATGTAGACACAAGTGAAGTCTATTGTTATTATGCTTTTGATTTGGGACCGGCCGGTGGAAGCCCTAGCTGGGCGTTTGGCGTATGAGTTCGCCATTGGTCAAGATTTGGGTCCTATTCAATTTGAGTTAAACTCTCTGGGTGTGGTATGCATAGACGGGAAGGTATTTGGTTCATTTTCACGTCTTTGTAGGTTGGGGTCGATTTATGAGGACGTTGGTCAACTCTTGTAGTTTCTCTAGAGTTTTTGTCATCTTTTTCGTGAGACATAGCTAGTGTGAATTATTCGTTAAAGATTGTACTTGATAACATCTATTAATGAATATTGGGTGTAGTCCAGTTGGACTAGGCAGTGACCATCCCCGCTCACAACCCGGGTTCGAATCCTCCCCTCCCTACAATTTCAATTTCAAACTTTGGAGCCATATATCCCCCTCCCCTAGAAAAAAAAAAATTGTACTTCATAACATCTATTAATGAATATATTTTTTTGTTTCTCTTTATAAAAATTCAGCATTTTCATTAAAACCAAATTTAAGTGCTCAATAAAATGCATCAAGTGCAAGTGTTCCAAGAAATGCAACATTGTATCTCTTCACCAACTTCTTTACCCTCCCAAAAAAAATAAATCATGAACTAATCACTCAATGACACAAAGCTAATTGGCATAGAAACTTTAGACGTACAGTAAATTGAAAACGATCAAGTGGCCGGTGACAAAGTACAATGCTACAATCCGAGGTAAGGAAAGTTCTAAACATTAACAACAAAGATTAAAGACAATAAAGGATCCTGTGGTAAATCAAATCAGTTAGAATTGCATTTTCCCTATGCATCGAAGAATGAACACACAAAAGAAAAAGGTAGAGTTATTCGATCAAGTTCAACGGTCAACCAATTTCCAAAGTGAAACCCAATCCCTCGCAGCCACGTACGCAGTAACCAATCCCTGCCCAGTAAATCGCATCGGGGACCTTTGCCACATGCAAATGACATTTCCGACCTGTCCTAATCAGAACTTCATCAGCGGCATAAGAGTCATTCCACCGGTGGGGGTCCACAGCCGTAGGACAGAAACTGAAATCTTTTGACTCTTAGTAGCAGCAGCTTCCTCTTCCCTTTCTGGTTTTGGTAATTCTCAACCTAGCCCTCAGTTTCTCACCACATTATTTAAATCAAACCAATAAACTCTGGACATTGTTTCTTCATGGTCAGTAACTTTTTCCCAGTATCACATTACATTAAATACACACCGACCTTCCCAGTAAAGAGCTGGGAACACGCACATGACTCTGTTCTTTTTTCTCAACTGTTTTCAGAACTCGAAAAGAGAAATTAAGTTGTGAAAAAAATAATTGGCAATTTCCTTTTTTTTTTTTTTTGGTTCATGCTTGTTTTTGGGCACTTGTGCTTTTCTTTATTTCCTCCCTCCACAATATATAGAGGTCCTTGAGCTCCCTCCTCTCCTCCCAAATCCCTAACACTCCCTCCTCCTCCACTCTTAAAAGGGTCTCACCTTTTTTCTCTCTTCTGGTGGATTTATCAGAAATTTTAGCTGATAAACCATTCAACATTGCCCCAATAAGCATCATCACTAGAGAAACAGTGTTTATAGTTGATATGGAGAAATTTGTGAGACTCATTTCCATGGCTCCTCTGTTTCTGCTTCTTTGCTTTCCTCTGGCTTTGGCTGGTCATGACTACAGCCAAGCTCTGAGCAAGAGCATTCTCTTCTTTGAAGCTCAGAGATCTGGTGTCCTTCCCCATAACCAGAGGGTCTCTTGGAGATCCAACTCTGGCTTGTACGATGGCAAGGCCAGTGGGGTGAGTGATTAATTTCATCCAACACTCAGTGTGCACTATTTTACTGTCAAAATATTTTCCAGTTCCCGCACTTGGTAATTTTTACCTTAGTTTGATTTCAGCGGTGTAATTTGTTTGAATCTGTAGGTGGATCTGGTTGGGGGTTACTACGATGCAGGGGACAATGTGAAATTTGGGCTTCCCATGGCATTCACTGTTACAATGATGTCCTGGAGTATAATAGAGTATGGAAAGCAAATGGCTTCAAGCGGTGAACTTGGGCACGCCATGGAAGCTGTCAAGTGGGGCACTGACTACTTCATTAAAGCTCACCCAGAACCCAATGTTCTCTATGGAGAGGTGCCTTTCCGTTTAAGTTTTTCAACTCAAACGAAACCACTTTTCTAATGCGCTTTCAGTCGCTTTAAGTTCTCTACTTGTTTCCATCACTTTGAAAAAGATCCGAAATTTCTTTTTCTTTGTTTTATTGACTAATTGTCTCCTTTTTCCAAACGGTTTTTATTAGTTGAAAATAAAGAAATCTAAACGCCAAAAACAATATTATTGTTTATTGATGTTTCGGTCGGTGTTAATAGGTCGGAGATGGGAACAGTGACCACTACTGCTGGCAGAGGCCGGAGGACATGACCACTGACCGCCGGGCTTACAAGATCAGCCCGAGCAATCCCGGGTCGGATCTCGCCGGAGAAACCGCCGCCGCCATGGCCGCCGCTTCCATTGTGTTCCGCCGCTCCAACCCGGCCTATTCCCGTGAGCTCTTACAGCATGCTTACCAGGTTTGTATCACTCCCCTTTTTGTTGCTTTGAAGTTCGAAAGTTTAGTGGTTTTCTCGGAAGTGCATTTTTTTGTGGTCCGTTGGTTTTGTGAAAGAAAGTGTGCTTTTAGACAATTAACTGTGCCTGGAAAATGTTGCTTATTGAGCGGCGCACGTTAGCTACCTGCGGCATCGCTGAAGTACCGATTATTCCGGTTTCACGCTGTTTGTGCCATTACGGCGCATGATAGCCACATGTCGTAGTTAAGGCGGTTACGACTTTACCCGTTTTGTCAGTGTGGTCCTCACAACCCACTTGCGGAAGTTAGCATATTGCAGTGTTTCTATATCACTAAAATTACGTTACGGCTTATGAAGCTCTGTAAAACAGCAACTTAAAATAAATGCAAATTTACCAGGAAGAACGGTGTCGTTTGGGGGGCCATATATTTTATTTAAAATAGGGTTAACTATTTTCTGGCGCATATTTTGGATCGTGGGGTACATTTTTGCCGTTCATCACGGGTACTGTCGCTTTGACGGTTCCGATTTAATTGTAGAATCAGATCTAAACGGTTCAGAAGGAACTGGTGCGTAAAAAGTGTGATAGTTATTATCTCAGTCACGTGCGACTTCTGTCGGTGGTACTTACTGTACACCCACCACACGGTCTACTTTCTACACCCACAAAGACTGTTCCAATAATACCCTAATGTTTACTAAAAATACTAGTGATCTCCATCTGACACTGCTTTTTTTGATTTTGCAGCTGTTCGATTTTGCAGACAAGTACAGGGGCAAATATGACAGCAGCATTACAGTTGCCCAAAAGTACTACCGCTCCATCAGTGGCTACAATGTACGTAATTGGGCCCGACCTTGGGCTGATTTATATTTGACTTTATAGACTCAATATAGGCCCATTAATTATATGTCATGTCTAATTGATTGTTTTGGATACGTGCAGGATGAGTTGCTTTGGGCTGCGGCTTGGTTGTATCAGGCTTCCAATAACCAGTACTATTTGAACTACCTTGCTAACAATGGTGACTCCATGGGTGGAACTGGTTGGGGCATGACAGAGTTTGGTTGGGATGTCAAGTATTCTGGTGTTCAGACCCTTGTTGCCAAGGTACTATATCACTTTATAACTTACCATTCGTATAAGTGTTAGCTTCATATGTGTTTTAGATTTAACATTTAAAATGTTTCAATCTTTTCGGTTGCAATGGTTATTTAACATCAAGGCGAAGATTGTAGGATTTGATTATGTTGCCATTGGTTTATTGTGATATGTGGAGGCAACTAATGTGGTCGTGTTTCTTGTCCTGCAGTTCTTAATGCAAGGCAAAGCTGGTCAGCATGCTGCAGTTTTTGAGAAGTACTCGGTGAAAGCGGAGTACTTCATGTGTTCATGCCTCGGAAAGGGCAGCCGCAATGTGCAGAAGACTCCTGGTGGCCTCATTTTCCGGCAGAGGTGGAACAACATGCAGTTTGTGACAAGTGCCTCCTTCTTGGCCACCGTCTACTCCGACTATCTTACATCTGCTGGAAAAACATTGAAGTGTGCTTCTGGCAATGTGGCACCTTCCGAGCTTCTATCCTTTGCAAAATCTCAGGTAATTTGGCAATACCTTCTGAATTTGGTGTAAAAAAAAAACTTTGTGGAGACTTGTGATTTGATGCTATGATTTTGTGGAATTGGTCAGGTGGACTACATTCTTGGAGACAATCCAAGAGCCACTAGTTACATGGTTGGCTATGGAAACAACTATCCTCAACAAGTTCACCACAGGGGTTCCTCAATTGTTTCCATTAAGAAGGATTCTTCATTTGTGAGCTGCAGGGGAGGTTATGCTACTTGGTTTAGCCGGAAGTCTAGTGACCCAAATCTCCTTACCGGTGCCATTGTTGGTGGACCCGATGCATATGACAACTTTGCTGATCAAAGAGACAACTATGAGCAGACTGAACCTGCTACCTACAACAATGCTCCTCTTCTCGGTATATTGGCTCGTTTAGGAGGCGGTCATGGCGGTTATAACCAGCTCCTACCAGGTATATATCGACTCTGATGGTAATTGTTATTAAACCTTTTTTTATCTCTATTACAATGGTCATTGATCAACAGCTTTTGCTGCAGTTGTTACAACCCAGCCAAAACAAGCTCCAGAGCCTAAACTCACCCCAGTTGCTCCAGTTTCATCTTCTGGCCCAATTGCAATAGCACAGAAGGTGACAACTTCATGGGTTTCCAAGGGAGTAACTTACCACAGATATTCCACAACTGTGACCAACAACTCTGGCAAGAAGATTAAAAACCTCAAGCTTGCAATATCTAAACTTTACGGTCCTCTTTGGGGTCTTACAAAGACCGGTGATTCCTATGTTTTCCCAGCTTGGCTCAACTCTTTACCTGCGGGAAAGAGCCTCGAGTTTGTCTACATCCATTCTGCTTCTGCAGCAAATGTCTTGGTCTCGAGCTACTCATTAGCGTAATAAAGGAAAGCACAAGCACTCATTGAAGCAAAGGGGAGAGGTTCACACAGTTTCTGGGATGGTAATATAAGAATTGTGCAGATATATAGAAATGCAGTCCAGAAAGGTCCTTTTTTTTTCCTTTCGAATATTACTTTACTTATGATGATTGGGATCTGCTTAGGGTTTTTAGACGAAGTTAGGTCGAAAAATAAGTTTCAAGAATTGGAGAAGAAAGGAGTGAAGAGACGGTTTAAAAGGTGTGCTCATCCTCTTTCACCTCCACTTCAGTAAGTTATATAGTTAGGTTTGAGAGAAAGAGATTGAGAGTAACAGTTAAAAGTTGAAGAGTGAGAGGTTGGGGGGTAAAAAGTGACTTCTCAACCTATTTCAAGAAGTCTTGTTTCTTTGTACTTCGAAGCAGCTTTGCTTGTCCTTTTGTTTTTGTGTTGTGAATGTTGTGATGTTGTAAGCTTTGCAACTTCCATATTTCTAAGTCGTTTGAATGGAATATAGTTTGTGCAATGCCATTATTGTGTCTATGACATCTCTACCTCTATCTAGCTTACAGTTTTATTCAATTTTCTTGCTCTGTTCTGGTCCTCAAAGGTCCAAATCTTTAATCCCCGACGTGTATTACAAATCGAAAGGTTCGAATAGGTAATCCTGGGACATGTATTTACAAAATTCTGAAGAACTCCAAATGTTTCTTTTTAATTTATTTTTTTATACAATTAACTAACCCCACATACGTATTAGCCAAAAACCTAACCCTATCTTTAGGTTGGCAGAAACCCCCCGCGGGGGTGGGGGGCTCCCCGCGGGGCCCCCCCCCGGGGGGGGGGGGGTTTTTGGGGGGGGGGGGGGGGGGGGGGGGCCCCCCCCCCTCCTTAATAGGGGGGAGGGGGGGGGGGGTGGGGTTGTTCTTCCCTTCCTCCTCCTCCCATCATAAATAATTAATTTATATTTTTTTTTTATAAATATATATGTAATGGAACATGGAAGGTATCATATTTGGGCATTTGTTGGTTGTTTTAGTTTTTATTTATTAGTAATTAATATTGAGATAATTAATCATATCATTTATGTTTGAAGAATTAGAATTAATTTTTATGTATTTTTATCGGGTATGGAAAAGGGGGGAATGTAATTTAGGGGAGGGGGGGGAGGGAAAAGAGGAGAGGGGATGGGAAATCCCATTCTACATACCTCCATTAGAATTTGTCCTTTTGAGTCAAGCCCCCTATAACCACTAGCAAGAGAATCAAAATAATAAGCACTAACAACATAATATATTGATACATTAATAGACCTTTTACGAACTTGAAGGAAAACTTTAATTGGGTTTCGAATGTTTTATCCATCTAAAGATACGTGCGTGAGCCAAGAAGTAACGAGATTTAAACATGGTTGTATATAGAAACTAACCAAGAAAAAGAAAACATCTAAAACAAAACAAAAGAAAAGCAACTAGAACAGTTCAGGCGGTCCTCAACTTGTTGAGCTCAACTACTATAGCGGTGATATTATCTTTACTTCCTCGAGCCAGTGCCAGCTGGGCCAGAAAAGCCGCTGCATTTGCCGCCGGACCACCGCTCGTCCCCTCCGCAAACTTCCTCATTTGTGCATTGAGACAACTCCTCACAACCTCACACGCACTCTCATTCGAAACGACATCCCAAAGACCGTCGCTCGCGATCACCAGAAATTCGCACGACTTTGTCGTCTTGCTTATCGTCACCTCCGGCTCCGATGTCATGTACGGCTTCAGGTAGTGATCTCCGATCGACCGCGAAGTCGCCAGCACGCCGAGGACGCGGAAGCCGTTCCAGTCTATCACTCTCCCTCCCGCCGTTTCCACTCTCTCCTTCTCATCGGGTCGGTCCGGGATGTGGTCACTTGACAGAGGGATCGCGACGCCGTCGCGGCACAGTACGGCACGTGAGTTGCCCGAATTGGCAACGACGATCTCCTCCTGTCCGACAATCGCCACCACGGCGCTGGACCCCACCGTGCTCTCCATCTCGGTGGCGGCGGCGCCAACCTCTTCGTCCATCTTCATGAAGCAGGAGGCGAAGGCCCTCTTCCAGTCGACCTCTCCGGCGCGCCGCCTTGCATCCCATGCTCCAGCTCCTGACCGAGGAGATGGTGCAGGCGATCCCGGCACGCGGTCGAGACCGAGGAACCGCCGTGGCCGTCGTACACGGCGAAGAAATTATGGCGGTCGATCTTGGCCACGGCCAGGGCGTCCTTCATCACCCTCCGGCGCCCGATCACCGATATGGAGCCGTAAGATTCGCAGGGGGATTTTTGTGTCGCGTCATCTCCGTAGATTATAATTTGGGTGGTGATATCTGAGTCCTCCGCCAATTGACCGGAGGAATCCCTGGGTGGTGCTGACATGGCAGCCAGTTCGCACGTATTTTTGATGCTTCGCTGCCTCTTGTTCATATAGCAGTCATCCAAGTTTGGAGGATCGATGTCCTGTGGATTTAAGCTCTCCATAGGGTCGTAGCTTACACTCTCTCCTTGATTGTGGGTTTTCTCTCTCTCTCTCTCTCTCTCTCTCTCTCTCTCTCTCTCTCTCTCTCTCTCTCTCTCTTACATGCTTGCGTTTCAGAGGTGTTCACGTTATAACGGATTAACGTACGCTGTTTCTTAAAAAGGCGAGGAAAGAGAAGAAATGTGGAGCTGGAGCGTGGGTGACAGGCGTACCCGCGGACGGGCGGCACGTGTGAGGGGACAGGGCAGCCATTTAAACTTGAAATTTGATGAGGATGCATGGAAGTACGTACTAGGTAGCAGGAGGTGGAGGATTAGAATCATGCGGCGGGGTCAAAACCTAAAAGGACAAGTTGGCCGCAGCAGAGTTGAATACAAGTGGTTTGGGTTTCGGCGCGCGCGCGGGAGAAAGGATCAATGGTGCTTTTAAATCTCTATTTTATTTGTTATATATTAAGGTACGAACAAGAATCAAAGTTTCTAAAAACGGGCCTCTCATTTCAGCTACAAATTAAATAAAAAAAAATGCTCATTGTACAGACGTACATATAGGGCTAGGTGCCTAGGTGACAGTGAGATCCGTGGCATACACGCAACATGGTTTTATTCGTATGCGTGCATGCATGCATGTTGACCCGCGACGCCGTAATCTGGATCGATATATGAAAAACTTTGTCATCTCGATCTGTTTCTGATGAAACTTTGCCTTTCGTAATCAAGTTTATGCAGGATCCATATATTCAAGTTAATTTGAACCAATTAAGCAGCTGCTGTTATATATATATATATATGGATTATGGAATATTTTCCCATCTCGATCACGTCGGGGATCAGAAAACCAGGAGCTTGCCGGCCACAGTCTCTATTTGCTTATTTTGGAATTGCATGCATACTCTAACTCTGACGTCTCTGACTCTGACTGAATAATATCTAGCTTCTCATACTCTGTGCCATCTATCTATATCTTCTCATGTCCACTAGCTAGGTTGTTAATTTCATCGATATGATGATATCAAACACCAACACGGCAACACCAAAGTGACTTTCTGCAACTGGCGGTTTTCTTTAGCGGTGGATCACTACGTACCTATCTATATAGCTTAGTGTTTTGCCTTTTCGAATTGGGATTATCTCATTGAGGGAAAAGGCCAAACAAGTTTTGGTCTTATATATCATCGAAAATTCCGTGGGAAATGCACGCCGCGATTTGAGGTTTAAATTGGGTTAGAAAAATAAGTTATTATTATTTTTTAACAAGTTTTGAGATCGCGGCGTGCACCGAAGACTCTCTCATATATCATACGCATTCCATGAAACTTGTACTGCATTAATATATATATATATATATGTCTACCGACCGAAGGAGATTAGCTTGGAATGGTTTGTTAGCTCGCTATTTGATCAAGTTGAAGTAGAAATTGAATTTGATGATTGAAGAGCTCATCTTTTCTACAAAAATCTTGACTGCTTTGGGCTTCCGAATCAAAGTACTCATGTTTTGAATTATTTTTAAGACCTCACTTTATAAGAATAAGATGAAAATTTATAAATTCAACGATTCAAATTATTGCTAATATGCATGAATACCGGTGTTTTGAGCATTGTAGAATTTTCATAAATCCATCTCGAGTTCAGTGTTTGCGGCTTTCAGTTTTTACTTATCAACAGTTGAATCTAGTCGGCGGGTTTGGTCCTGTCTTATTAGGCTTTTCGTATGGGAGAAGCCCATTTTCATTTTAGGACCTTCATTTTAAACCCCACAACTGATATCTTTGTTATTTTTGGACAACCACAACTGATATCTTCAATTCGGGTTTTGGTACTCCATTTTTGTTGAGCCGGAATCTTGCATTCGGGTTTGGGTATCTCTTATTAGAGATCTTTGGGATTTTTGTGGGTGTGTGTTTCCCACAACACAAACTTGGGGTTTTTATTGGTTTGTTGTTTTTGGGAGTCCACCTATTCAGTCCCACTGCACCAAATATAGGTTAAACTATTGCCCGGCCGGGCCAAGTTTTAACAGTAAGCCTTAAATCTTAAACCTTAAGCCGTAGACGTAAAACCCTGGATGCAGAATTTTGGGTTGCAGCCTTTGAAAGACTACAATAATTTTGACAGCTGAAGGAACAGAAAAAAGAAGAAGAATACTAGTGTTTTTTTTTTGGCTAATTGCATATATAATTTAAACTTTTGAAGGCATGTGATATGATTCCTTGGGGCTCAAACCAAATCGTTGAGTTAGTAATTGGGAAGAAGTAGAAAAGTCTAAATTCAATTAAAAAATAGATTATTAAAAAAAAAATCTAAATATATACCCAAGATTTCCACTCAAAACTGTAGAGGGAGATCAGAAACTCAATACCTAACTGATTCACATCTGAGAAGAAGAGGAGAAGAGAGAGAATCATTGAGCTGAGCTATGGAGAACGAGCTGGTGGAGCTTTGCTTACAAGCGGCGTGTGAAAGCAGAGACAGCGTCGAGAAGTGGCGGAGGCAGCGGCGGAGTCTAGAGCACCTCCCTTCTCAGGTCGCCGACTCTCTCCTCCGCCGCCTCGTCTCTCGCCGTCTCCTCTTCCCTTCCTTGCTCGAGTACGTCTCCCAATAATTCTTTCTTTCTTTCTTTCCCGAGAAAACTGGTTCTAATAATAATGATCGAATTAATTTCATAAATTCGATTCTTTTCAGAGTGTTCAAAAACAGTGTAGAGGAGATTGATCTGAGAGGCGACAACTCCGTCGACGCCGAATGGTTTGCATACATCGGAGCCTTTCGTCACTTGCGATCGTTAAATGTCTCTGATTGCCGGAGACTCTCCAGCTCTGCTCTTTGGGCTGTAGCAGGTATTGCTCTATCTTGTAAAAATTCTGCCTTTCCAGGTTTCCTCATACATTTTGCACATAATAATAATAATAATAATAATCTACAACTGAGAAATTTGAATTTTTGATTATGTATGCTAGCATTCATGATTTTGTTGTGGAAAATTTCTGGTTCATTACCTAGTGGTGCACTGAATTTGGCACACTCAAAATGTCTTACATTTTCCAGTGATTACTGGGTTTTTTAGGGATGACGAGTTTAAGGGAGCTGGACCTTTCCAGATGCTCCAAGGTTAATGATGCTGGCATTAGGCATCTTCTATCTGTTACAACTTTGGAAAAGTTATGTATTTCAGAAACGGGTGTGTCTGCTAAAGGGGTTATGCTACTCTCTTCGCTTGGAAACTTGTCTGTCCTGGACTTGGGTGGTTTGCCTGTCACTGATCTGGCACTGAGTTCTCTCCAGGTAATCCAGTATTCAGTTGGTTACTTCACATGTTAGGGATGTTGTGCTTGATTGTCATTCTCAATACTTGACTATGATACTTGTTTGTCAAATCAAATTTGAATGCTGATTTCATTGTTGAGATTGTTGAAGTCTAAGTAGAGATAGGATATTAGTGAGCGGTATTTGGTTGAAACTGCTGTAGGATATTTCATGTGGCTTGGATTGTGGAATGTGGTCCTTATCTGCTTGTTGCAAAGAATTATGATTGTTTTAATTCATTTAATGGTTTTAATGCTGCACTTTTAGGAATCGCTTTCTGGGCCTCATTCAGTCCATCTGTGCACTTTCAATTCTCACCTTCATATGTAATGTTTTGCTTAGGTACTTACTAAACTGCACTACCTTGACCTTTGGGGGAGTAAATTATCTGACAATGGTGCTGCTCTTCTTCACATGTTCCCTAAGTTGAGTTTCCTCAATCTAGCTTGGACCAGCGTCACAAAGTTGCCAATTTTGTTATCCCTTGAATGCTTAAACATGAGTAAATGTACAATAAATTCTCTACTTGAAGGTGATAATGGTAGAGCTCCTTTAGGCAAGCTTACTGTTTCTGGAGCTACATTTGGAGAAGAGGTTGCTGACTTCCATTATATAGAAACAACATTTTTAACCTTTTTGGATGTGTCCAAGTCTTCGCTTCATGACTTCAGCTTCTTATCTCATCTAAATGCTCTGGAACACTTGGATCTCAGCTCCACCGTGATAGGAGATGATTCGCTTGAACTTATTGCATGTATTGGAGTGAATTTGAAGTATTTAAATCTTAGTGATACCAAAGTAAGCTCTGCAGGAGTTGGAAGTTTATCAGGGCATGTGCCTAATCTTGAGGTTTTGTCTATATCTCATACATCTGTTGATGATGATACCATATCTTACATTGGCATGATGCCTTCTCTGAAGGTTGTTGACTTGAGTAATAACAACATTAAAGGTATCTATCTTTAAATACAAATCCTAAATCTCAGGGTTTTTCTTATATCATTACATTGTGATACAAAGGAGGGAGGCTTGAATAATCTGGTAGTAAGTAGGCTGCATATATTCAGCGTTCCTCGTACTCCTTTTGGGTGCAATGACATTGGCATTGCAGTTTGCAGAGAGCAAAACTTAGAAGTTTTCAGCTATAGGGAATTTACTATATTAATATTTGATAAAAGTTGACTGTACTTGTATGTATGTTCTTTCAGGGGTCATTTACCAGGCGGAGCCTGAGCCTGAGCCTGAGCCTGAGCTTGAGAATGAGCATGAGCATGAGCGAGATTCAGTCCTGTCACTGTCAGCACTTCAAAGTCTCAGGCATCTGGAAAGGTTGAATTTGGCAGATACGCAAGTTATGGATGCAGCTCTATACCCTCTAACAAGCTTCCCGGAATTAAGCCACTTATCTCTTAAAAGCGCTTCCCTTACAGACATCTCCCTTAACTACGTGTCATCTATATCAAAGCTGACAAATCTCTGCATTCATGATGGTGTTCTGACAAACTCTGGGCTCAATTCCTTCATAGCCCCAGCAACTCTAAGAATGGTTGACCTGAGGGGTTGTTGGCTCTTAACTGAGGATGCAATCTTATCCTTTTCTAAAACTCACCCCCAAATTGAAGTGTGGCATGATCTTGTTCGTATCTCACGGTCAAACCAGATTGTTTCTGATACTGCACGTCCTTCACGATCAACTTTAAAGACTTCTCAAGTGAAGAAGAAGCACGAGAGTATTCCCATGTTGGAATGTTTTTTAGGTAGGATATATACAAGGTATATTTTCTAGCAGCAGCATTTATATGCAGTATGCAGCATCTAATTTTGTTCTTTAATTTTATGAACCAGATCAAAGATTGAAGTATGGCAGAGAAGAGCTACTTTCTATGCGGTACTCGTCTGTTTTCCTTGCCGCTCCTATTGATGGAGACATTGGAATATGGAACACACAATCTGATTAAGCTAGAGCAGCTCCATAAGTTCCATCCAGATTAGTTGCAACTCTTTTCCCTTGCATGCTCAACATGTCTCGAGTCATATCTATTAGTCATATATATTACTCAATAGATAAGATCTTTTTATGTTCTCCTCATTTCAACAATGACTACGAGTACCACTGTAGAAAATGAGATTTGAGTGTGACAATGTGTATTTATTGTACTACTGCATGTGAATGCCTATCTAAGTTCCTAGTAATGGTAAGCGGCATGCTGTTTTATGGTTCCAACCATTTTATAAACATGTGTTTTGTGTTTGGATGAGGAACTCGAAGGTGGGATTTGGGTTTAAGATGAGATTACCTTTGTTTGGGAACTAACATTGATATTTGTTAAGTTTTGGTGAGATTTTAAAATGAGATGGACTTCATCTTCTAAAGCAACACTAAATTCCATTTCAATGGGACTTATCCGGAGTTTTTCATACAAAAAGAAAGAAAGCAGCTCCTTCATTCCATTAACAAATTTCGGTCGCTGCGATCTTTGATCAGTCTAAAAAAAGGGTGGTTGGTTTTGCCCGGGTGACTGCACCATCAGCTGGACAATGAATAACAATGAATACGTCTTCATCAAACATCACATAGCCTTAACAATTTTATTTTTCAGGGTTTAGGGTTTAGGAGCTTCAAAGCAAGCTTACAAGGAAACACTAAAAGTTGATTAGTTTGAATGAAAATATCTGTAAATATGCTTATATGTACACCCAAATTCATTTCAGAAGAAAGTTATCAGGTGTGTATAAATATGCTTATATGTACAGTCGCAAGAAAAAATAAAATTATAAAACCAATATAAATTAGAAACAGAGACGGTATTTGTCAAATTGAACAAGGCCATCTGGGCTCTAGCTCCACAATTACATCTTTCAGGCCTTGGGCTGGTTTACACTCTTGTACATGTCATCAATGACACCCTGCGCACCAAAACTTCCAATCAGTAGTTTCATCAACACTACCATATATCTTTGATCTTTCTATTTATAGGAAGTAACCAATCATTAATAATTTATATATAAATTATTCAGTGTATAAAATGGACTCAAGAAGTAAACTAGAAAACTATTGTCTAACAAGACCTAGTGATTAACAAGAATTTATGTGTCTGATAAACCATGACAGGATAAAATGGACTCAAGAAGTAAACTATAAAACTACTGTATCACTGTGACACTGTCTATGACAGGATTTTACTGTATTGCATAAACAATGCCAGTGTAGATCATAGTGGAGCAAGGGTGAATGCAACTTTCAAATTATGTGGACTGTAAATATAGCATTTAGTAAATTCATAGAGAAAACAACAGGATACGAGTACCTTGTAGTATTTAAGCAACTGGGGCCTCTTTTTCTTGTATGTTGGAGTGATAAGGTCGCGCTCCATGTCAAATGGTTCTGGGTCGAGGTGAACAGCTTTTATAACCTCAAAACCTTTCAACTGCCAAGGACAAGAACAACACAACAGCATCAGAAGAAGTTTCATAAGATTATTACTCTGTGACCAATGACTACAAATTAAGGCCCTCAAATTAGGAAAGCAGAAACCTTTTTCTCTTTAGCAATCTTATTCAGCTCTCCAAGCAGGTAGTCTTTCACCTTTGTATTTTCACAAAGAGAATTGAAGTCACCAGATACATCATTTTGTTGAGCCCAACTTTCAATTGCTGGGTTGTTGGGATTGACTACTGCAACCAGGCAGGACTCAAAGCTGTTCCCATAAACCCATATCTAAAATAGACAGAACAAATTACATGGCATCAGACTAGTGTATACTTCCATGAAACTCTCTCTCGCATGTGTCATTTACATTCACAAGTAACTATTTGGAATGATTTTTCTTCTTCTCGTAAATGGGGGTTTATAGCTCAAAACAGAAGACAAGGAGCTAATAAGAATCCCGGAGACCATTTTCTAGTAAAAATGGTATGAAAATTATAGGCACACAAGACAATAGCAGATCAATTAGTGTACTTTTTGAAATACAATTACTAAAGCAGAACGGCATACCGCATCAATATCTGAAACAAGTCCATAAATATTCTCCAAGTTTTCAACTGCAACATATTCTCCTTGTGATAGCTTGAAGATATTCTTCTTGCGATCAATGATTTTAAGGCTTCCATCTTGTTGCCACTCACCAATATCCCCTGATGCAAGATAATTATGGGCAAAGTTGATTAGTTTCCACTTAATGATATAAGAGCCATAATAGACTAAGAAATAGATCAGTATACCAACCTGTATGGAACCACCCATCGATCATGACCTCTTTGGTGAGGTCCTCGCGTTTGTAGTATCCCGAAAACAAAGTTTTTCCCCTTACACATACTTCTCCACGAGGTGTGTCTGACAGAGCGTCGTATCCCATTTCAGGAACAGATTCTAGACATGCATCCACATTTGGGACTGGAGGACCCACCGTGCCAAGCATTGACAGTTCATTTGGTAGTGATACAAATGTCCCCGCACAAGTTTCTGTCAGACCTAGAGACCCATTGACATTAAAAAATGTTATCGATGTAATAGAAAAACACAAAATAAAAATAAAAATAATAAAGCAAACCAGAGGAAAATGAAGACAAATAGCTGATATAAAACATTGACAATAATGTTTGAAGATGTCTAACCATATCCTTGTAAAACATGAGCGCATGCCACCACACGTAAGTAAGATTCTACATGAGTAGAAAGAGGAGCAGCTCCAGACAGAATAAGCCGCACCCTACCCCCCAATCCTTGCTTTACCTAAAGTTGTCAGAACATGAATGAGACTTGATCTCGTGAGCAGTGATTAAATCATTTTTTCATTTGAAAAGGTGTTAAAATCATTGCTCATGGCATATAATGCATGTAGAAGAGGAACAAGAAGAAGAAGAATATAGATGCCACCACCTTACTAAACACAATCTTGTCAGCAATTGGAGATGCAGCCCCATGTGCATGCCCTTTTCGCATGTTATTATGCTTGCTGCAGCAATAGACAAAACATGTCACCTTAAGAGAAAAAATGTCTGATCTCTTCTTAGAGCCTAGATATCAACTAGGAGTAGCGGTTACTAATTTTGCAGTTAAACTCCCAATAGGTTGCAGTATATGCATCACAAACAGACAGGACACTTTCGAAAAAAAACAAAATAGTCATCCACAATGCAGGTATAACATTGATTGTTTACCTATAAGACTACATGGGAAAAAGGGGTAGGATTATTTGAAATTATGTTTTGCTCATGTGAAATCAATGAAGGGCACTTACTGTGAATATGCAAAATTGAACAGTGTCTTTTTAAAGATGCCGCCTGATGAAATCCTCTGTGTCAAGCCTGAAAGTTTGCACAGAAATGATATAACAAAACAGTGGAAGCCAAAACAGACAAATCATTTAATGTTGCATATCTAATGTTGCATCAATGAGTAAGAAGCGTCAGAGTTCAGGGAATATAATAAAGCACCAACAAGAGGATCTCCATACTGAGATGAAACTATTGTATTCATTACTTTCAAAACGTGTGAAACTTCCTGGAGGAATGTGGGCCAACAATTAATTTATATTCTCATTCCTCTTCCACCTCACATGCGGGACTCTACCCACCCAATTAGGGCCCAATTTTTGGAATTCAAGTTAATAAGTTAATATCGAAAAGATTCAAACTTACGGTCTCTTGCTATGATACTATATTAAGAGTTTCTTTAGGTTTAAAACTTTAATCAAGAGCGACGATGTTTCCATATTCTGATAGTACCTGAATAGATTCTATCTAAAACACGAGGAACAGCACAAAAAATAGTTGGCTTTAGCTCCCCGATGTCTTCAGTTAATAATTTGACATCCTGCAGAATATGAAATAAAAAATTATCAGATTTTCAAATATATTTGGTTATAGAAGAGAAACTAGTAGTTGTACACTTGTACTCACCCCACGCCAGAACCCTATTGAGGCACCAGTCCAGATAAATAACTCCTCAATAACCCGATCAAAGATATGTGCAAGAGGAAGAAAGGAAAGATACACGTCGTTCTCATCCAACTTTACAAATGAAACAGAGAAAAAGGAAGTTTTGCAAAAAAGTCAGCATCCTAGAATAGAAGAAAATAACTAGTTCTGTTCTCAGAAAATGAGATCTATAAATTGAGATGAAGAAAGTAACCTCTTCATTTACACTCTCCAGCAGGCGTTTGACCCCAGCCAGTAGAGTAATGATGCTTTCATTGGATATCAACACACCCTTGGGGTCACCAGTTGTTCCACTAGTATACATTATAGTACAGATATCACTTTTCTTTTTTACTGGAAGATCAAAATCTTTATTATCTCCCTGCGAAAACAGATGTAGAACTTAAAATATTGAAAAAGAATGATATTCTGGAAATTTATAAATAACCAAAATATACATGAAACATGACAGGTACAGCCGGTCATTCTGCCTTAAACAAATTGCAGATATATCTCAAAACTATCACAGAGAATATTTAATCTTTCAGAGAACTTGAATGGCAGATTAGTTATTCCTCGCAGATAGAGATGGACCGTTCACAAATTTTGAGTGGTGATCTACTGAGTCAGGGGGAACACTTTCATAACAAATTTCACAACCACATTCTCCATATTAATGATGCAGAGACCTTTATCCTGTTTTTTCTCAAATAAATTTCATTGGTTCGACAATGTAATTAGTTACAAGAAGAGGCTTAGAAGATCAGATAAAAACAACCCACCAGTTGCAGAAATTCATTCCATGAATATATCACCGATCCATGTTTTTCAACTGATTCCTTTTGTTCAGGTGTAACCTTGCCAAAACTCACAAGTGCTGCATGATCAAAACAAAAGAGGAGTTTTTTTTTGTTACTGTCGGCCAAAGATGCGTAAACAAAGAATCTTGAAAGATGAGGAAACATGCAACATACTCTTAAGATATTTTGATGCGTTGGGCAATGTCTTCAACAGCTGAAAGAGGACAAATATACCGAATAAGAACATTTGAATGAGCATTCCAAGATAAGAAAAACTTTAACTCTCTTATGGCCACCAACTTAGCACTTTTCATGCAGTAATTCCCACATGTCAATATTCAACCTTTATAGTTAGACCATTCTACAGCAGAATTGTCCAAAGTACCACAAAAAAAAACTTTAGTCAGTAACCCAGTTGTTGATAAAAACTTGTGTACCTCAGATATCTTTTTTTCTTCTACAAAAGCAAGTGAAACTTCAGCATGGCATATGATAAATTCCACAGCACCAGCACCTAAACCATACATCAGAGATTAGAACAAACTTTTAATGTATCTACTAAGCAAGTTAAGGTGCACCTTAACTCATCAACCAAATGTTGAACCAATTGATTGATACTGATATAGAAGAGATATGCCTACCTAGAGTGTCATATAGAGGAACACAATAGAGTGCATGAGCATTGCAAGCCTGCATAAAATTTGCATTATTAATGAAATTTTCCAAAGAATATAATAATCATACAATACTGATAGCAAAGAAACCAAACAACCCAAGTGCTCAAAGAATACATGTATCTTTGTTCCCCTTCTATACTTTAAGATTTTGGAAAAAGTTTGACCAGGCTACAACCAACAGAGCCAACTGAAGGAAAAATTTAAAAAGATTTCACATGTCACAACTCTGAGGAAACCTTAACTTCAGAATTCAAGATGATACTTGGAGGTCCTGCTTTATAAACTACTGAATTCTCAAGAGACTCAAAACTGATAAGAATGAGAGAAAATAGAAGCTACACATGAAAATAAAACTGCAATGAAAGACAACATACCTCCATGCTCATAATCCATTCAGGGCAATTGACACCAAATATACCACATTTGTCTCCCTGCATTCAGCAATAAATTCATTACATCATAATGTTACACACTTACACATATACCTCCAGAACAAGATTTTTGACTACAGCACTAGCCAAACCAAGAGATGATGACATACTTCTACCAAACCAAGCGTGCGCATGGAATTTCCAACTTTTACTACTACGTCATATACTTCTTTGTAAGTTAGCCACACATATTTACCGGCCTGCAAAGAGAATTCCAAAATTAGCTACAAACTTGAAGAGTAAGTTAGAGAGCCAGCTATGCACAGGATAGTCATAGGCAGTCTACAACTATATTATACCTTCCCATCCACAATCTCACGACGACCAAGCATTGGGTTTCCGGGATTTTTCTCCACTGACATGCTGCAAAATAAGTAAAAAAGATCAATAAAAATTCATACATAAAGTAAATTCAGTTTTCAATCTCTTCACAACATCAGAATTAGCTATGTCGTGCCACATGAACATCGAACGATCCCAGAGCTAAACACAGCTCCAGAACAAGCATGACCAGAATTCGGCCGATCAAAAAAAGACCATGCACACACTCGCCGCGTATCTTAGCAATCAATTTGTGTTTTCAGCAAACAAACAAAAAGTTACATTTTTTATTTTTTTACTTCAGTGACTTCGTCAAGACTGAATTTCAGTGCATTTATTACATCAGAAATCTCAAAGCTGCCAATTTCATATTTTTTGCGAGTCAAAGCCACAAACTTTACAGCTAAAAAGTGAAATTATAGACAATCCGACACTAAATCCTCTGAAACTCCCAGAGAAGAATCGTAATATGCTTAGTTACTCAGCAACCACCTCAAGTAAAGACCATACTTTCGTAGAAGAAAATTTCAAATCATCCTAATCCAGAGTCCGATAATTACAAAGTAACACAGCTCAGTTAACTGTTTTTTACTTCAAACTCTCCCTAATTTGAAAATTTACATCAAACAACTGTTAAAAACAAAAAAAACAAAAGCTTTCTTCTGATTGTTTTACCGTCAACAGAAACGAAAGTTTATACAGAATTTAAAAGAGCATATACCGGAATACATCCCAGCAACTATCCATTCCGGCAATCGGAGACGGGAAGCCATCTTTGGCGAAGAGGCTCCGGTAAACCGGTCCGAGCGACGGCCGGCCGTCCTTGGCCTCCTTTGCCTTCTCGACCTCAATCAGATACTTATATTTAGTCTCCGCCATTTTCAAATCTCAATCGGATCGCACCGTGCTCTCTCGCTTCTGTGGCTGCCAAATCTGAAGGAATGCGGGAACTGAGAAAACCAGTTTGCGTGAGAAATTGAGTCAATAAATATTAACCCCAAAAAAGGCAAAACTCAGTCCATACTTTATAGGTGAGAGTGGGTGGAACGGCGGGGCTATTCGGTCAATTCACTGCCCGTAGTCAGATGCTGGTTTTGACTTGTAGGCTAAGCCAGGGGCTAGTGTTGTACTTGTACTACAAATAGGTCATCCGCCCACTCGTTCTTCATTTCCGGATTTGGTTGAGATTTAGCTGTGGGCTTCTTTTTTGGACCGTCGGATTAATTCTTCGTCCACTTCCGTACGTTTCGTTAATTAATTAATTAATTCACGCCTGTGACATGTCCCAGAATTTAATTCGTTATTCAACTTCCAATTTGTTATTATTATTTTTTTTTATAATGAACTCAAGATTGAAATTCTTCTTCTCCTAAATTATACAAAACTACTTTCTCTCCCCGAGCAAACAAATGGTGACATTAGATTGTGTTTCTTGTGATAAAGTTTTTTTTTTTGATGAAGTGTTTGAGTTATCGGCTTTGTCCTATCTTGATTGAAAAAACAAATTGCGACTCCAACATGACGATTAAAGGTTATTACTATTTGATTAAGTCAATTGTGACTTAGTCCTCCTAGTTCTCACTAATTACTAGTCATTATAATTTTTTTTCTTAAAGTTCGATGAAATCTTAAATTCAAAACTCTGGCCTTAAAACAAAAATGACAAACTATCGAATCGTTTTGAATTTTCGAATCATGAGGTGATTTCAATTGTCCCTCCTTAGTAATGATTTTCTCCTTGACATTTTTTCATGAATTGTAAACCAAACTTTGTTATCTTTGCCTCCTCCAATGCCGCTCGCCTCTATCGTTTTCTCTTTGTTGATGAGTGCGACGATATCTCGAGGGATAACATATCGAAGCCATTGCTGTGTTTTTTTGTTGAAAACTTGGGTACAGTCTTGTGTTTTTTGTTTAGAAAATTAATTTCAAAACTATTTAGCCAAAAAAACACTTTAATTATGAAAAAAAAAACTAGTTGTCGCTGTAGTCATCAATCTCAGAGAAGTGGATGGAGGCAAGTGGCTGCTATGAATTCTGGTATTTATATGTACCAAAACAAGTAGATAGCCCTTGGTCCAGTGCAGCCATGCCTCTATTGAAACCCTCGACGGTGGACGGTGGACCTTTCTTCGAAATTTATCTTCCTTGTAATTAATTTGAGAGTAACATAACACCAACCTACAAATCCAAATTTTCATTTTCACCCAAAAACAAAATCCAACTTTCCACAAGTATTACAGAAAAGGGTGACGCTTCATTGATTCAACACTTGAAAATTGGACAAAGAAAAATGAATCCTAAACCTGAGAAGGTGCCGGTCCGGCTCGGCTCCTCGGAATCTTCTATGGAATGCATATTTTCTTGTTCTCCTCATCCAAATCAATACGTTAAAGGTCATCACTGACCTTTTCAAAGCATATTCTGTTTTGGTTGACACTGTAAATTACTTCATTAAGCGGTATTGTTTATAATAATATCACCTTACGCGTATCAGCAATCCAGAAATACAACAACTGCAGGAAGATAATATTATTTTTCAGATTTCTTATTAGGCAAGCAATCAAATCTATGTCATGCTTGGTATGATCACCATACAGAGACCTAATTTACGTGAAAGGAGTAGGCACAATAGGTGAATTAAGACGGGAATTACGTTTGGTTTAGGGCATGCATGAAGGGGATTGTTGTGGGTTACAAAAATGTACCAAAATGTACAAGCTGAGGCCTAAACCCAGAAAAATGAAAAAAAGAAATAGAGTGGGCTACACGCCTTCAATGTATGGCTAGAGCTCAATGAAAAAGGAAAGGTCATAAAAGCTATATTAATATTAATAATTCTTCTCCTCCTGTATTAAAGCCTCAGCTTCTCCGGACCCAAAAAAAGAGAGGCTTTCATTGCAGAAGAAAAGACTATCAATAGCTATCATTGTGGTCCTAAAATGTCAAACAGACAAATATGAGGTCTTTATCTTCATTTGTGTTATTGGTCATCAACCTACACTTGTGCCAAGATCGTAAGGACCATGAGAAGCCAGTAACCATTAAAGAGTTGCAGGAAAGAAACAAAGAAACTCACTGCCAGCATCAATTTGTGAAGAAAACTACGAAAATCTCAAAATCATATAAATGAAAAACAAATTTCTATATTTCTTTTATTTTACAATACAAGGGGTCTTGACAATTCATGCAAAGTAACATACAAAAAAAGCACCTCACCAACTCAAGTGCTTCCACCAAAATTCTCAAACTTTTCCTACAAAATTTGCAGGCACTGATTGCTGTGATCTAATTTATTGAAACCATCCTATCCCCATCCTCTCTCATTCATCAAGTTAAATCTCGAGTCATCACTTTAAAGAATGTTATATCAAAAATGTAAAGTAATAAAACCTCCTTGTCAATGATCATGCCGATGGTTGAACTTGTAAAATCAATAATTTCTCTACCTCTTCTTGTTTCTCTTTCTTCCCTTGACTTGTTTCTCTAAACTTTTTATCCTTTGACTGAGATCTGATGTCGATGATGTTCTCCGGTCTTGAATCTTTGCTGGTTGAATGGTTGATGAGGCAGCCTCAGGGGCTGCAGCCAGCTGTTTCAGTGATGAAAACAGTGAGAATGCAGATTGTTGTGATCCTTGTGGTTGTGGAGCAGGACTAGGCAGCTGAGGAAGACCCAGTGTCTTCTTCACGACGGGATTTTTAATAACTGAAATCAAAATGCAGAATCAATATATAGGTGAAAAAGTGCACAGAACGTTTAACGCAGTTGAATTTCTGAAGCTGCACAAATAATGTGCATATCACTTCCCCGTAAAAGATTCAACTTTCTTAACATTATAAATGGTGGGGGAAAAGAAGGAAGAAGGGAGAGAGAAAGGGATCCATTGTTTATAAACTATAATCTAAGAGGACTCACCAATTCCATACCCGAGCGAAAACAAGTTGGATGTAACCCAGTAACAAAATACAGCCTGCAGAGTTGATAAGAACAAGCAAAAATTTTCATCAGCCTGGCTTCAATACACCATTTCTCATCATGACTTTGGTTGATAGCATAAAAATGAAAACCACCCAAATCAAGAAAATATATGAACAACATAACTTCCAGTTACCTCTGTTATGTCTATGAAGGTAACTATGTTTATGTTTTAAAAAAAAAGGTAAAGAAATATTATAAAACAGATACCAGAATGGCCACCATTACAATCTTTTAAAAATACATGCAACAGAATTCAACACATGTACAAGACAATTACTGGACTAGCCCTCCTTAAATGAAACTAAGTGCCTTGCAATTGAAAGATGAAATTGCCTTGGGGGACTATTTTGGCATTCAACACATTTGATGAGCATAGCTTCCACCAAAGATGAACCAAAAACAGTATTTATAATGACTGAAACAATTCACATATGATATGAACATCAACAGAACCAATTCATTGAGAACAATGGACAGTGCAAGATGCTTTGAGAACATAAATTGAAAATGCAAGATGTGGCAGATTACACATGCAGCTCTTGGGAATTGAACCCTGGAACTCAGCCTCCACCCTGGTTTCAAGAAGGAGGAGGTGCCATTAGGCCCAAAGCCATCGGCTTGACAGTGCAAGGCTTTATTTCTATATAAAAAAGGACTGGAAAGATGCTCATACAGAATACATTGTGAAAGAAACTAAAAATCAGCCAAAGTACCTTTGGAAAACCCATGGTAAATGGAACTGTAAGAACAGCCATGACTCTTGAAACATTCTTCATGGTTTTAGCAACAGGATTTCCCTCCATACCTTCTTGCAGATTGCACTAATGAACAGAACAAAATAATTCAATTCATAAATGGGTTGATTAGAGTTTCTCACCTCATCTTGCAACCTCCTCACCCCAAAATAAGAGTTGCAAAATGGACACAATGAACAAATAGACGTTAAAAATTTATACTAACAGAAGGAAAAAATTTCTAATAACCTAGGTATCAGATGTACCAACCCCCTACAACTTGACAGACTATCAGATCCAGGATTAACTATTGGATACAACTGGTCTTGGCCAATTCTGTTTTTCTCAGATTTTGGGGGTGATTTTAAAAGGGAAAAAAAAACTGAAGTTGAGATCTGGAGGATCTAAACCTGTGCAAACTCACTTTACTATAAATTAAAGGAAAGATTTTAGAGTGTACAGCAAGCATGCGACTCTATTTCATCAGGGAAGGCTAACTTATAAAAAAAATTGAAAGTATGGTTGGAGAAAAGCTACCTCCACAGTTATTAAGAATGTCAATCCTGCCAAAACTGGAAAAATGTACATAGGATCGGGAGTTGTTAGATCAACAAACCAATAGGCACCACCACCTTTAAACGATGGCACTTTCTCTGCCATGTTCGATATCTGCCAAACAAAACTAGTTTGAGACATTTAAAGACCAAGTCTAGAATCAGACTTATCAGTTGGAAGATGTTAAGAGAGAGATTTTACTGCTAGGAAAAAGCTGATGAAGACAGGAGCTTGAATAAAGAGTCCCTTCAGTGGAGTCAATGGACTACAGCCATATCTGAAAAACCCAAATAAATCTACCAAAATGAGAACGCTTAGGAAAGAGAGGCACCGTAAAGGAGAACATGGCACTTGCAGAAAGATTATTTCTTTTCTTGAAAAAATTAATACACACACATCTCATGATGCGAAGCTATTCAAAGAAAATTGAGAAACTAAACAATTTTTGTTACCAGGCAACATTCACGTAAATATCATCTTTCATGTGATGAATGATATCTTAAAGTACAACCAAAGTTGTGGAATGAAACGAAAGGGCTCACACCGCCAACCAACAGTTGGGAAGCTCAATGAATAGTAAATACAATAAATTCCAACTGCTTGATAAGACTGATGAAAATTACAGCATATGGGACTTCAAAGTAAATTTTATCAACATAACTAGCAAGTTTTATTTATAACAGATGCTTATATTTTGGCCAAACTATTTATGTTCTTCTTGTTTTAGGTCAAACACAACAACATGCAATGGAGAGATAAAAGGCAGCAATCAAAGTAACTTCTGTAGATTCTCCTTGCTGACACCAAGTAAAAGTAGCTTACTCCTTGAATAGCTTCTTGATTTTCGCTTGATATTCAATCTTAGCTCCAAGATCCATACCCTGATAAAGAGGAAAGACAATCGATAAAATATGCTTATACATTTATTCTTTAATCCACAGTGGGCACATATTAGTAATGAAATCCAGGCTCGTCCTTGCTTTGAGCATAATATTCATGTGAACGAATCATTCTAAAGCATCTTATTCATAGGAAAAATTCATATGATCAGGAAAAGAATAGGCAACCAGAACAAGAACAGGGTCTAAAATAGCACAAAGAGTGTTGTTGTCTAGTTGTTGTTTTTTATTATCTATTTATTACTATAATTTTTTATTTATTAAGAAATCTGTAGTTAATCATGCCTTGTGCATTAAAGAGTAGATGGTTCAGTAATGACTAGATGAGTGAAGGCGTGCATTTAAAGTTAATAAGCGATAGCTAACACAAGAATCAGGCATCATACCCTGTCTTCCATCTCTTGCTTAAGTTCCTCGAGGCGTGGCCTCATGAGCTGCAGAATGCAATACCAATAATAAGAAGTCTCAATGTGAATAATCAGTCGCAACACTAAAAATTTCTTCATCAAGAATTTCTCACTCGATGCAAAAGAAATAAAGCAGCAAGAGGTCGCCAACATGCTTGGCATAACTAAACACGTTTAGAAGAAATGCAGCACCAACAACGAAACTTACAGTGAGTTTTGCGGTTGCTTTAAGTTGGTTTACTAAAAGTGGAACCGTGAGGCTACGAATCAAAAGAGTTGTAACCACTATGGCTGCCCACCTGAAATAAGTAAAGAAACAGAACAATATATACCTTCACGATGCAATACAACATCCAAATCCACAGTACCCTCTAAATGCTGTTAACCAAAACTCCAAACCAATTAGAATACAACTCCAAAGATTAGCTCCAGAAATTGTTTCCATTGAAATCATTGAATCCGTGATTGGCCTCAACCATTTCTCTACAAGGGCCTATCTTTCACATTGGTTTCTCTGTTTTCATAACATCCAAGAACACTAAAATACCGAAAACTAAAAATTCAAATCAGATACAAATAGCTACTAACCAGTTCAAGCCAGTACAAGTATGGACATAGTCAATCAAGTACTGCAAGCCCTTAACCGGCAAGTAGGAATCAGCCGCCGCAATCGCCACTTCACTCACCGCCGGCAGCTGCGAAGTCACGGCTTGCACCGTCGTGTCCGATAGAACCCCCGACACATCACTAAGCAGCTCAATATTATCGGAACCTTCCCCGCTCGCCGTGGACATATTCCGAGCAAACGCAAATCCAGCAGGAGAAGAAAGCAATGCATTTGAAACCCTCCGATTCTGAGCAAAACCGCCAAAGCCAGAAACTTTGCTCAGATTACCTCCGAAAAAGCGCTTTTGGTTGAGGAAATGATTCGAATTCGGTGGAGGAGAAGCGGGTTCGGAAACGACGTCGTCGTCGTCGCGGAGAATGTGAGTGATGGAGGGATGGTGCTGCTTTCGCCGAGCTATAATACTCGCTCTGGACGAGAGGCCTCGCCAGTAAGCCATGGATTGATTGCTGTGTGTGAATGGTCGTCTCTATTCAGCAAATCTCAAATTGATTGGCAAAAAGATGGAATCTTTAAACCCTAATAAAACCCCCTGACAGAGTCTCGAGAAGAATGGAAATTAAATTTGGATTTCCATGATTGTGGGGGTGAAGTACTGAAGCGCACCGAGAAAGAATAAGAGACAGTAGAGGGTTTTGTGTCTGAGAATATGAGCTGGGTTTTAGTAGAAGAGCAATGGCGGGTCTCAGGTTTGTGCGCGGCGGTTTTATGGTACATTCCAGTTCGTTGCGACTTGGTGACCTCAGTTCAAGGGTTAATCAGTCATTCTGCAAGTGTGTTATTGGTTTATTACATACACATACTTATGTAACTTCAGAGTTCAGACCAAATTATTTATATATAAAAAAAAAACCTTGTGATTATAATTGGAAATTTGGAATCGATTATGATGCCCAATTTTATTTTACTTTTGAATACATCGGAGATGATTATAATTGAATTTACTACTTGCAATAACACTAAGAGACTCATGACGCATTAATTTTTATTTGTGTTAGACACAAAAATTTCTGCATTAGGTCTCAATATTTTTACATATTTCAGTAAATTAGTAAAGTAGTTTCACGTTTTTATGATTTTAATAAAAAAAATAAAATTATGGGTATAAAATCTAGTGTACCAACTAGTGTTTCATTTAGTGGTGTTTTTCTATCGTGTTAGCAGTTTTTAATTCCAAGTGCAAACCACTCTTTCGAGATAAAAATGTCCCTTAGCTTGACTGACGTATTTGTACCCAAATTGCAAAACTAAGCGGACAAATATATGTAGTATAGTTTTCATTTCATGCCTTTGTTGCAATATATATAATTTTGGGTTTATCTTTAGCTCTATATTATGTAATTGTGGGTTCCCTACTGGAAGACTTGTACAAGGTGGCAAGACCTCGAAAATATTAGTAAGAGATGTAAATAATTAATATCATAGTAGTAATTAAACCAGTAAGTTTTATTCCACGTACATACTGCATTATTCTCATTGCAATATCTTTCTTTTTGTTTTACACATTTCAAATTTGAGCAACGTCATATTGCTTATTGAAAAAACCACATTTATTCAATATTGCCAAACTCTGGCTCCAAACTGTACGTGGAACACCTTGCCTTAACTCTTCATATCCTGTATATAAAACAAGCCAAACACGTACTGATCAGTCATTTTTTTTCATATATAAATATATAATACGATTGACAAAATACAAGATCGGAGCGCGCACACAATTAAGCGGGAGGGAGATAGTAGTGTTACTTGGAACAATCCATGTCGCCGGAGATGGTTGGAATTTGTAAGGATGCGCCACAATCACCGGGGAGAGCAGCAAATCGAGGTAAATCAAAAGGCATCAGCAACACTGAGGCCTTGATGCATTCACATTCATCCTTGATGTTGGGTAACGTGCTGAGTGTCGTGAGACCGTCGCAGCAAGCCTTCGATGGGGTGTCGGCGCGGCCCGGGTTCTGCACTAGGTAAGGAATGCAAGGATCTAATGTCCTGAGGATTGGCATACAGTCGGGTGCACCCATCGCTGACTCAGAAACCAGCACGATCATCACAAAGGCGGCTACGATCTTGGTTAGTTGAGACATGTTTGAAGGGTCTAAACAACTCAACTCAAACGTACTGATCGAGTATCTAATTGGTGTGTACGTATGCTGTGTTGAAGTGGGAGAAGTTTATATAGGCGTGTATATATGTTACTCTCTGTAGTGGTTGGCTTGATAATTAATCATGTCAATCTCATGCTCCGTATAATACGTAGGGATCGATTGTTGTTAAGACTAGAGACTTGCATTTTATGCAGAAAAATTGTTCTTTCATGGCTGGAATTTTGGGGTCACACCCTTCATGAGTCATGCCCATCATCAAAAGAAATCAAGTAAAGGTCTGAAGGACGTGATGAGAGAAAAGCGTACTGAACAACAAACCAGAACTATGTTTGGGATTTTTTATTTTTTATTTTAAGTTTGGCCTATGTTAAGTTTTTGGATACACATTTACTCATCTGGCATTCAATATACTAGCTAGCTTAAGAACTCCGATAAACCAGTTTCTTATCTAAGTTGACTAGTTGAGTGGTTATATATTAAGATTCATATCCGATAATTCACTTCCGAATACTAACATATATAGAACACATGCATTAAGCTTTACAAACGATACATTCAAACTCTCAAACAAAGCCATATGGAACACTTCCGAATACTAACATATATAGAACACATGCATGCATGTCATAAGTACAACATTTATTTCACTTCTAAAAATATAGTTAATAATTTATTCTTTCTTCACCAACGTACTTGTTTTCGTTTTTCCTAGTCTATTAAAAATTTAAAACATTGTAACGTATCTTTTAGAAATTCATTAAAGATAAAACAAATCATGTCTCAAGCTTGTTTTTTGTTACTTTCTGGTGAATTTTTTTTGGGACAAATTGGATACGTTGGGTTCTTTCTAAGCCGAATAATGCTTGAGGTACCAAATATTTATACAAAAAATCAATACCAAATGATGTAGCAGATTCCACATCATTCTAATTAAACCAAATAATTTATAACATGTCATTTTAATTAGATTTCATTATTTAAAAATAAAAAATAAGTAAATAAAAAAGATTGTTAATTTTTTGTATTTGACAATAAAAGTAAACTAGCTTGATGGGTTTTCTCCCAAACTGCTCCTGTTTGGTAATGGTGGTATGAACAATTATTGTTCCTGGAGATTTCTTCCATGGAGAACAGTTTTTTTTTACTCAGCATAATTAGTGTTCTTTTTTTGTTTTGAGGAAAAAAAACTGAGAGACACAATGACTGGCATAGAGATCTTTCTTCCATGGAAAAACTTCTGCTGCAAATTCGATCTACTCATATTCAGACTGCTACTCTCTCTCTCTCTCTCTCAATCTGCTCTTGTACCCAGATCAAACTTGCTGCAATCCCTAGTGGGGGCTGCAATTCTTCCAAGTTCGTCTTCATCTTCATCAAATCTTAGCAACCAAAAGAGGAAAAAAAAAACCACTACCCCAATCCTTTTTGTACCCAGATCAAACGTGTTGCAATCCTTAATTGGGGCTGCAATTCTTCCCAGTTCATCTTAATCTTCATCAAATCTTAGCAACCCAAAAAAAAAAACCACCACCAGCCTCAACAAGAAACCCCCTCCGAATTAAGCCAAAGAGAACCTCGCCAGTCCATCTGCCAAATAATAAACCCTTGAAACCCAAAATTAACAAAGAAGGAGAACCAAAATCCATGAACCCTCGTCCACCGATCACTCTAAATCCATTATGCTTATACCTTTTCTAATTATTATTTTTTGCTTAAAATATTTTTATTTTATTTTATTTGTAAATTTAAAATGAAATTAATGCACAATTAATTAAATAAAATGAAAATTATTCATTTGAGAGTAATGACATAGCAATTGCCACGTCATGTGCCACGTCATTTGGTATAACTTTTTGGTATAACTCTTTGGTATATGTAGCACTACTCTTCTAAGCCGCTCGTCTAGGCAATTAGAATGAAAATGATGACCGCACTCTTTCATTGGGCTTATACCCACACAAACATATTGCACATGTGCTGTCCTTTAACATGAAAATATAAAGTGCAATCCCAAATTCCCAATGGCACACACTAGACTGAAGTAATTGTCAAGGAATCCTGTTGCGGTGCAGTTGTTTAGGTTGTTGATCTCCATGTTTTGTCGAAGTAGTAGATGTTCGATCTCGACGGTGAAGTTCCTCGCATATGATGGGAGACTGTGAATGGTTTGTTTTTGTTCGTTGCATGAGAGATCAAAATTACTGGAGTATATAAAAAAACATACATTTGTTTTATGAAATTAGATAGATCTAGAAAATTAAAGAAGAGTACTCTATGAGCAATTATAGTGCGAAGTAGTTTACCGAAAAATTCGAGATTTAGATTTGAGAACATGATGAACATGAAGATTTTCTTTAGTTGTTTATGAAGACGAAGGAGATGTTTGTTTATCTTTTTGAAAAGTTTATTACAATTATTCTAAAGTTAGAAAATAAAATCAATAAGATGATTTAGAGTCATTAGATTGGAATGTATAAGATACTATTTTATATAATATGAGATGACGAATAACAAACGATCGATGTGTAAATGACACAACATGCCAACTTAGATTAAGACGTAAGACTTGGGTCTCAAGTGAGGCCAACAATCATTTTCCTATCAATTTTTCATATAGTTGTAAACAGTTTAGCGAAAATTGAGAGCTACAAAGTATGTAAACATGTCACTTAAAAATAATCTCTACTAGATATTGTAAACAAGTCCAAATTTCTTTTTTTTTTTTCTTGTCCCTTTTACCATTTACTAGACTCATTGGACTTGATTACAAATTTACAAATTCCACAAGAAAAGTTTTTTTTTTGGGGAAATTCCTCATGAAAAGATTTAACTTAGAATTTTTCCCTTATTTTTTTAGGCGCAAATTACTGATAAGATCACTAAAGGTGACTTTGTTATTTTTTAAGCCACCAAATATTTTTGATCTCTCATAATAAACTAGACACATCATTAAAAATCTTAAAAATAAGTGAAGTAAGCCAAAGAGGATTAAGTTTTCACTATGCCAGAATTAAGTATTGAGAGGATAAAGAGAATGCAACCCTAACTTCATGCGCTATATATATGCGATTTTATTGCAGCTACGTATATATGTCAGGCAGAGTCTCATACTCTCATGACACAAACTCAAAGTTCGCTCGTCACTACCGGGAGAAAGCATATATTAGGCATATAGAAGAAAATAAGAAGTTTATTTTTTGGACAAACGAAAATAAGAAGTTATATAAGCAAAGAAATCCAACGATTTTCACAATTGGAGGGAACGGGTTTTTTATAGCATTTATTTGATCTGCGAAAACGCACACTCAAGATGGCGGGAAAATGTCCTTATAGTCCTTCACCGCATATAAAATCTCCATTCCTCAGCCCACACCACCCTTAAAGGTCTCTCTTTCTCTCTCTTCGAAACCCTCTCATCTGCTTCAATCCCACACCTGCTTTCCATCTCCGAGTGCCCTAAGAGACACCTCCGCCGCAAAATTGGTACTTTTCTTCAAAATACCCACTTTATATTTCTCGCAGAATCTAGGGTTTTCTGTTCCGCGGCGGATTCTTCATTTTTAATTGTAGTTTTTTTTTCCCGATTAATTCTGTGACTGACATTTGTGTTAATTGGGTTTTTGGTATAGAGGTTTTGCGCCGAAGCAATTCATTGTCTTGCTGACGATGGACCCTGCGTTCGAGGATGAGGGTCATGACGGTGACCAGACCGTTACAATCCAAGAGTATCTCAAGGATGTTGAGGAGCAGGAACTGGTTTGCCTCTTTCTATCCCCTATATAGCGACTAATTCTTCAATTTTATTTGGCTTTTGTAGAGAAATGTGAAATTGAATTGGTAACAGATTGCTGCATTTGTTTGTGTACTTCTGGTGCTTTGTTTCTTATTCATTATAGTTTGGGGGCTTTGAAAAATTCTAGGCTTTATTACTTTGTTGGCATTCAAATTATTGTAGTCTTGAACAGAGTCCTTATGATGCTATACTCCTCATTGATCTGTTGCTAAACATGCTTCAAATGGATAATGAAACCATCCTAGGTTGATCTGCACTAAAGATGAGTACTTTTGCTTAATTTGAGTACTGTGTGATTGTTTAACGATACCTAAGGTAACTTCTGCTTGTAAAGAAAATTAGTACATGTTTAAAATGCGATTACAAAAAGAAAAGAAATTTTGTTAAGTTGGGATAGTAGAAGTGCTACATTTGCGTTATAACCTGACTTTAGGCTCTTTGAAGCACAGCTGGTAAAGGTATAGTGCCATTGTGCCAATGCTCGTCTAGAGGTTAAGTTGAGCATACAACAGCTTGGGTTGACGCACAAGTTCCGATTCTCGAGTAAATTAGCGAAGTTAGGTTAGTACTCTAGGGTGGAGAATATTGAGCTCAACTCATTCAAAAGGTTAACATGCTCAACTGGAGAAGGCCGGTGAAAAATATTTGATATTGTGAGCAATAATAATATTTACTCAGCAAACCGAGGAAGGATTTAAATAAATGGGAATGGATTCCGAGATTGAACATAATGAGTAACTTGTTCTTTTGAACTCTGTTCTTAATTTCACAATCCGTAGCTCTTTTACTTGTCAAATTGTTTTAGTGGATGAAACCTCTTGTTCATATAGTTACTCAGTTTTACAACAATGTGCAGTTTGGCATATTTGTTTAATCAATGGAATAAGGCAAGTTTCAAGGAGCTAGAGCAAAAATCTTGTGGGACTGGCTTGTTCTCCCTTCATAGTCTTAAATCTGAAAAGTGCATTACAGGCAACATGGTCGTTGTTATTACTTGGACAAGATTGTGGAACTATGGACCAAGAGAAACTTCAGATGTGATTTGTGGAAATTCAAAATTTGGAGAGTTCTACTGCAAGATTTTCCCAAGTAAAGAAATCGAAAATGTTGAGAACTCGTACAATCAGAATTTCAAAGGTTCCTATTGCACCTGTGGCCGCCCCTATCCTGATCCAGATGTGGAGGAACAAGTAGAGATGATACAGTGCTGTGTGTGTGAGGACTGGTTCCATGAAAAACACCTCATCCCCACACAGATTGTGATGGTTCAAATTTGACAAAGGTCTGAATGATCACTCTAGCAGGAAATCAACCTTACATTAGTGTTGAGCATTAACATACAAGTTCAATTACAGTTTCTTATGGATGGTCTTTACTCCTTAGTGGCTACTTTATGTTAAAGATGGATTAGAATATTCTGTATTTGTGTTAAAAAAAACAGACCTCTATAGTCACACTCCTTGAAGTTACGTACGAGGCAAAACAGCCCTGTGACCCCTGTCACAAGCAATTATATGCTTCAAATCTAAAGGTTTCAATAAGATTTTTTTATCCATTGTATTATATTGATCATTGTTCTACTCAAGATTTTCTTTGTTCTGCTTTTGAACCTGACTCCCTAAAGTTCTTGTTTTCTATTTGGGTCGTGGAATGATGAAGTTGGTCTTATTTTCACAGTGCTACACATCACAATCTTAGTAGCATTTCGCCTTTAACAAAATCTAAAGTCGGTAAAATTCCCGACTTTATCTACGTAAATTATGCCACATTCACATGCACAATAAGAAAAAATGAGTTATTGTTTTTATTTTGATTTATAATGAAATGAGAATATTTAAGGCAGATTAGTATCAATGGTTGACGGTGACTAATTTTCCACAGAATTTCATTTCTAAATTGGTCAGCTCGAGTCAGCCGGGTCTAGAGATTTCCTCTTTTTCAATTTATTGATTTCAAACAAGAATATGTTTTTTTTTTTCCTAAAGCAGTATTACTCCAGTATTTTGGGTCAGAATGTATGTAGCCAAAACACAGTCGGGTGCTTAAGGGCACACGTACGAAGGGATAAGATTCCATCAGAATTCAAATCATGCACAGTTGCTCACCAAAACAAACTAGAGTCGAGGACAAATAAGAGCCCTACGATTCAAGAAAAAGCATATCAAGTATCAGTCAGTAGTATTTAATCACCATACAAGTGTCCCTGTAGCTGTATAGCAATTCTCTTTTTCTCTCAAGGGAGCTTCTCTAGTGAGGACCTCTTAAATGAGGACCATTTGATGACTTTTTGATTAATGGTTGTGATATCTATTTTTCGATCACATCTTGAGAAATCAACAGTTCAATGTTAAGATATTCATGAGTAGATCACTTATACAAATTTTCAACAAAATTTGAAATCGTTAAGGTACCAAACTAGACCAAATAAATGAACGAACCAAATCTGTCAATTTTGAACCATTATAAATGGTAAATCACAATTATAGATGACCTAACGATTTTACATTTCATTGAAAATTTATAGAAGTGATCTACTCATAAATATCTAAATATTGAACGATTTGTCAAAATGTAATAAAAAAGTATGTCTACTAGAAAAGTCCTCAAGTGGTCCTCATTTAAGAGGTCATCACTAGAGAACTTCCCTTTCTCTCAATTCAGTAAATGAAATTTTTTCCCGAAAATATTGTGCTGCGGTTGGATAATAACAACGGTCAAATAATGTCCAATATGCCCGCTGCTAGCTGTGACAGTACAGTACTCAGTTACTCACCAATACCTCATTTCACAGCTGCCTTGTGCTGTGGTCGGATAATAACAACGGTCAAATAATGTCCAATATGCCCTCCCTAGTTGTGACAGATACGATACTCGGTTACTCACCAATACCTCATTTCACAACTGCCTCATTCCCCAAGAAAGCTTTTAGAGAGAGAGAGAGAGAGAGAGAGAGAGAGAGAGAGAGAGAGAGAGAGAGAGAGAGAGAGAGAGAGAGAGAGAGAGAGAGACCGAGCTATACACTAGGTGCACCCAGACCACACCCAAACCAGTGAAACAACAATAGCACCCTAAACAATGCCTCTAAGATTTAGAATGCAATTTGTGCTCGATCCTCAACCACCCGCAGCTGCAACCATTGGCCAGATTAAAAATTGGGTCCAACGCTGCTTTAACCTTGAGCCAGAATTTATTGGCATGCAGGTCAAAGGACTTGAGGGGGAACCATACAATGGCGACGACCTAGGATTTCTAGATTTAGACGGTAACGATGAAGAGATACAAGTTACTGTGAATCTCGATGTTTTGCCTCCTTTTCAAATTGCGAGCCCACAAAGCGTCGGAGACTTGCGGTGAGTAACGAAATCTCTACTATGTTTGTGCAAGATTATACTTTTATGCAAGATATTGTTTTTAGCAGACTTTATTCACAAAATTTTTCTTCAGCTCCAATGTTGCGGGTGTTGTGGTTGTGGCTGTGGCTCCTGCTCAGCTAGAGTCAGGAGGGTATGAGCAAGGAATGATAAACCTTTCGGACCCAAACGTCCAAGAAGAGCTGCGCAATATTCTTGCACCAATTCCAAAGAATGTGATGGCGGCAGCTCAACCGGGTCCTTCTCAACCTGCTCCCTCTGGTCCCTCTCAACAGAAGCGTGCGTTTGATTTGATGTAAGAATAACCCTATCCTTTAGATTGAAAGAAAAATATGTAAGAATGCAAGACTAATTGGTTTATTTATTGTTTCAGGGACCCAACAACAGCCGAGCCCGCAAACAAGAGGATGAAATTCTTGGAGTAAGTAATTCAAATGCCTTGGTTGCTATTTGTTTCCTCCTATGTGAAAATTTTACTTTTTACTGTCAAATCTGCATGCTCATGAAAGATATGAAAAAATTTAGAATTAATTTTTCACCCAAAGGTATGAAAAAATTTAGAATTAATTTTTTTCCATCAATGGTGTATGAAAAAATACATGCAAAAAAAATTAATTCTAAACTTCTTTCTAATCTACAATCAATGAGTTGCTTTATTCTTGAATTAGTGGACAATTTGGCCGGTCTGATACAAAGAAAAAAAAAGGGCGAGGAGAACGAAGAGTACATGGATGAAGAAGATCTCACTAATGAGAAGCTTGATTTTTGATTGAGAACAATAGCTACCCATCTAGTATTACAAATGAAGTAAACAAATTGGGTGGAGAAACAACTGGAAAATTATAGGAAAGGGGAGGGACAAGAATCCATATCAGAAGAAAAAAAAAACATACATGGTGGAGAAAAAATACATGTAAAAAAATTAATTTTAAACTTCTTTCTGATCTACAATCAATGAGTTGCTTTATTCTTGATTTGTGGATAATTTGGTCTGATACAAAGAAAAAAAAAGGGCGAGGAGAACGAAGAGTACTGGAATGAAGAATATCTCACTAATGAGAAGCTTGATCTTTGATAGAGAACAATAGCTACCCATTTGGTATTACAAATAAAGTATACAAATTGGGTGGAGAAACAATTGGAAAATTATAGGAAAGGGGAGGGACAAGAATCCAGATCGAAAGAAAAAAAAAACATACATGGTGGAGAAAAAATACATATAAAAAAATTAATTCTAAACTTCTTTCTGATCTACAATCAATGAGTTGCTTTATTCTTGATTTGTGGATAATTTGGTCTGATACAAAGAAGAAAATAAAGGGCGAGGAGAACGAAGAGTACTGGGATGAAGAAGATCTCACTAATGAGAAACTTGATCTTTGATAGAGAACGATAGCTACCCATCTGGTATTACAAATGAAGTAAATAAATTGGGTGGAGAAACAATTGGAAAATTATAGGAAAGGGGAGGGACAAGAATCCGGATCAGAAAAAGAAAAAAAAAACATACATGGTGGAGAAAAAATACATATAAAAAAATTAATTCTAAACTTCTTTCTGATCTACAATCAATGAGTTGCTTTATTCTTGATTTGTGGATAATTTGGTATGATACAAAGAAGAAGAAAAAGGGCGAGGAGAACGAAGAGTACTGGGATGAAGAAGATCTCACTAATGAGAAACTTGATCTTTGATAGAGAACGATAGCTACCCATCTGGTATTACAAATGAAGTAAACAAATTGGGTGAAGAAACAATTGGAAAATTATAGGAAAGGGGAGGGACAAGAATCCGGATCAGAAAAGAAAAAAAAAACATACCTGGTGGAGAAAAAATACATATAAAAAAATTAATTCTAAACTTCTTTCTGATCTACAATCAATGAGTTGCTTTATTCTTGATTTTTGGACAATTTGGTTTAATACAAAGAAGAAAAAAAAGGGCGAGGAGAACGAAGAGTACTAGGATGAAGAAGATCTCACTAATGAGAAACTTCATCTTTGATAGAGAACAATAGCTACCCATCTGGTATTACAAATGAAGTAAACAAATTGGGTGGAGAAACAATTGGAAAATTATAGGAAAGGGGAGGGACATTGTGGTAAGGGTACTGGGTTTTGGTTGTTAAAAATTTTCGATTATCGAAAGAAATATTTGCTTCTTGAGAATGATTTGGACAAGAATTTTGATGAGGATTGAGATGAGTGGAAGAACACTAAAAGAATATTGAAGGAAGCTGATAGGGGAAGGAGTGTCGAACATAGAAGAGCTCTAGGGGTAGTTTTGGAACTAAGTGACAACAACTGATTAAAGCTTAATAAAAAAACTGAAGTGGAGTACGGGCAATAGTTGGAGAGAGAAAAGGGGAGTGCGAAAATCACGTTCCTAATATAGATGGAAGCACTCAAAAACAAACAACAAGAGAGGAAATTGGTTAACGTAGCTATGTCCATTTAAGTCTGTAATTAACGTTGTTACTGCATGTTAAACATTTCCAAGTTCACACAACCAAACCTCCGTTGAAGATTTGGTTGTTTCAAATTATTGATGTTCCAAACTTTAACCTCCCACACTTGTTTTTAAGTTGCCAAACAAAAAATTTCTAGGGTTTATAAGTCTCTCTAAGAGCAACTCCAAGTGCTCCACGCATGATGTCAGTTCTAGGATTTCTCTCTTCTAGGGTTTCCTTGGTTTTGAGCTTCGTCATTCTTCTATAATTTTAGGGTTTTGCAACATGGCTGGGAGGACATCAATCTGTCCCTGGTCGTTCTTAGATGTAGAGAGCCCCACGTATGCCTCGGCCGGTGGTCACAAAACCTGTGGTTTCCATCGCTGATTTGCCGCCGTGAGAAATCCATGAGGGCAAAACAACGATAACAATTTCAAAGGATGGGTATCTTCAAGGATTGGAAAGATGTAAGCACATGCTTTTGGCACGCCTTCATTTGGCTCCAGAGGAGAAACCGTATTCTCCTATTGACCTTCACATGAAGCCGAGCCTTGTTTGGGGAGAGATAGGTCCCTAGCGAATCATTCTTATGGGAAAAGGATTTTTTACCTTCAATTTTTCCTCAAACAAGGTTCTCTCGATGGTTTGGGGAAAAGGGACCATTGCATTAAAGCGTGAGATTCTAAGATTCATGAGATGGACGCCCAATTTTTCTTTGTTTAATCAGAAGAACACTAACGCTTAGGTGTGGGTGCGTCTGTGGGACTTGGGTTTGGAATTTTGGGAACCTATAACTCTTTTTTAGATCACTAATGGAATTGGAGTTCTTATTATGGTTTATCAGAATACCTTGGATAGGAGGTTTGGCATGTATGCAAGGGTTTTGGTTGACATAGATTTGTCATCTGATCCTCTGTGTGAATTGACTGTGAGAAGGAAAAATGGGGAGGTCGTGCTTGTGGAGATTGAATATGAACGCCTTCTTGATTTTTGTTATCACTGTTGTAATGTGGGGCACAAGTTTTCTTCATGTAACTTGGTCCAGAAAATTGTTGAGCAACCTGAGGTTACTGATGGGATTCGTGGTCGTTCGCGAAAGGCACGTCGTCATCGTCATAAAACGAAACAGGTTTTTGTTCAAAAATTACCCGAGAAGCCGGATAATGGGAAACATGTGATTGTCAATAATACTCCTCCTGCGATAGAGGATCCTAGAGAAGGTCCTTCTTTCTCTAGGAAATCTATTTCTCCTAATCCTCTTGCAACATAGCCATTGGAGGTTGCAGTTACCACATGTGTTGTAGCTGCATATGGGATGGTTGTGTCCGGGGATGTTACTGCAAGTCTTGGCCAACTTGGAAGTAATGGGCAGAGCAATGCTACTAGCGGGAATGTGAGTACCATAGAGGATGAGCAAACAGTTACTCATGGTATTACAAATGAGGTATCCATGACTCCATTCGTTGCTCGGTGCTCAGAAAACAAGTTTGCTCTTTTAGCCGATACAGTTTTTGATGAGATCGTGCCTATTGTTCATAGTGAGCATGTGTTAGAGGACCGAAGAGCGCATCCATTGATTGATCAAGTAGAGGTACGTGATTCAACAGGCTCTCCAGGATGTTCATTAAGTTTGTGGGGTGACTGGAAAAACAAGGATTGACATTTTAAATTAAAATTATATTCAATGTTCCATCTAAGTTTTGTTTGAGGTGAATCCTTGGAAAATGAAAGACCCATTGTGCATAGTCTTTATGTTCGATCCGAGAGCAATTATACTAGTTCTTGGTATGATAAGGGTAATGTTTCTTTGGAAGATGAAAGTCTTCTTCAGGCTCTCCCAAAGATTCATCACAAAAAATTGAAGGCCAATCATTGTCAAACTACTTCGCGGGATCCCTATCCTATGCGCAATCGGACACTAAATGTGCGTCTCAACCTTTAATTCAATCGGCTCTATTTTTTGCCTTTTGAATTTTTTTCTTTTTTCTAAGGGGGTCTTGGCTTCATGCTCCCCCCCCCCCCCCCCCCCTCTCAGAAATTATAATGTTAAAACAAAATTTTGGTTGAAAGAGTAAATGCTTTCTCACTATATTAGCCTTTGCATTGTTTTGTGCAGGATTCTCTTTGCAAAAAGATTGGTCGATTGTGAAATCTGCTTTAGACAAGCATCGTATTTCATACCAATTGGATTTGGTATGCACTCATGATAAGCAATATAATTGTATACTTATTTTTATCAAATTCCTTATATTTACTTTGTTAGTTATTCGCTCTATTTATGTTGTTTTCTTGTTTATAGGTGTTTTGGAATAAAATGGATGAAGGAAGACATTCCATGCAAGACTAGGAGATGGAAAGAGATCGAATAAATTGCATAAGAGATTTTTGGATAAAATCTCAGCCTTCTGCTTGGGCAGATCAGTCGACTTGGGAGGCCAATTTCTCCGCATCTATCCGTTGGTTTCATGTTTAATTTATGAAAACAATACCTCTGTGTGTCTAGTATTCTCAATTAAAATTTCACGATTTTCAGACTGTTGGATATCCCTGCATTTAGTCTCAAGTGAGTACTACTTGGTTTTTGTGTGGGGGTTGGGGTTTGTTTTTTTGGGTTCAGACCAGATATCCCTGCATTCAGTCTTAAGTGACTTAGTTGTGTTTCAAGTTCTCCAGATCAATCCCTTTGAGTCTAGTTTCAAATGCAACTGGAATCACTCAATTATGATATGTATCCACGAAGATATGCTCTTCACAAGGGGGAAAGGTCAAACTGGAACAGAATTCCTAAGAACAAATAATGAGCTTGTTGGGTTTGAATTACTCATGCATCCTTCACAAGACACAAGACACAAGACCAGCCCAAAGAACATCTTCATGGGCTGATGTACATGATCAATATAACTTTGTGGAGGTGAAGTCATTTGAAGTTTACCCAAGTTAGGTGGAGGTGAAACTTGGTACCAAGCTTGTCATGATCATGATGAAGATAAGACACCACCACTATCACTCTAAGACAAGCTATAGTAACTTCACTTATGAGTAAATGCTGCACTAAGAGTAAAGGGAAGCTTAGTCATTTTCCATTTCAAGTTTTGGAGGTGAAATATGACATATGCCATGACATATTTCTCATTTCCAAGAGGCTATATAAGGAGAGCAAGTCCTTCTTCAAAATGACACCAAGAGAACATCAAATCTTCTCTTCTTCTTCTTCTTCTTCCTCTTCTTCTTCATTCCTTATGTATTTCATTTGTAGTTAAGTTTCTTTAGGGTCTTCGGTTGAAACCCTAGTCATGGTTTCTAATTAATCTATGCATGTTTGATCCAATAATGGTTGTTGATGATGAGTAGTTAATTTCTGTTTACTTTCCAATCTTGTCTAGTTTATTTTATGCTTAGCTACCATATTTTAAACTCTACAATTGATACTGTTACATAGGTCAATTTAGATGACCGAGTCTTGAGCCTATGATATGTAACAACGGGAACTTAGATAATGAGTTCTTTTAGAATTAATCACCATGAATAACTAGAATAGATACCATGTTCTAAGATTTATGTGTTTGTCGATTTTCATAGTATATATGTTTGCTTAAGGAACAACCTAGAGGGTATGTTGGTGACAACAAGATACCAAGCTAGATCCCTAAAGTTCGAAAAGAATTAGAGGAGGACCGATCCCTAGTTCGTTGCTTAGGAAAATCAATAGCTTAAAGTGAAGGACCAATCCCTTTAGGTTGACAAACTTCATCATCATCAATCGGATTTGTTTCTTACATATGTTGATTAATTAGGAGGAAGACTAGAGGTGGATACTTGAGCTCTAACCTTTTCTCTATTATTGTTTACAGTTTTTACTTTCTTGTAATTATATATATTTCATTTGTACTCTTGTGGTAGTTCATTTATTATATAATTGTTATAAATCTAGATTAGTGACGTACAAGTCTAGTTTTATTCTTTAAGACATAATTAAAGCACTTCCCCGTTTAACTTACTCGTACTTACCATTTCCTACTACATTGAAATTTGGTGTTTTGGAAGAGCATAAATTCACACCCATCAACTCATAATAATGTTGTAATATTTTCATGAAATATCTTGAGTTAATTTGTAGCTTGTTTGCTTGGTGGTATATTTCAAATTCTGTATCATTTGATGCGTATACTAAGTTGTTGTATTTCTCATATGGTCAGGTTAACAGTTCCATCACATTCTCAACAAATATAGAACTAGGGAACCAGATTTTGCTCGCAAGCTAGGCCAGGGATCTTCTTAAATTGTTGGTAATAAAGGAAAAAACTCTCGTCCAAACTCGTTTGGACGAGGACGCTGTCCAAATTATCCATTTTTGCTCATTATACATCATATTTTCATAATCTAATCATTCAAATTTTAAATAACCTCTAAAGATCATCTATACAAAAATTTAATCAAATTGGAGATCATTTGATAATCCAACTATATCAAACAAATGAACGGTTGCAATGAGAATATTAACTTTTCACCGAAACCGTCAATTTGTTTGATGTAATTAGATGATCAAATGATCTCCAATTTGATTAAATTTTTGCACAGATGATCTTTAGGAGTTGATTTAAAAGATGAACTGTTAGATTATGAAAACACAAAACCTATATGCGAAAAAGGGAGAGTTTGGACGGGAGTATTTTCCGGCAATAAATGTTCCTTCATTTCTGGTACCTACTTTTGTTTTTATTGATGTTCTTAATTCCAACATAATTTGGGTCTTTTTTCTCTTTTAAGCCAACAACATATATGTCTATACTATCGGTCGCCCCATGTTAGTAATTGCAATTTACAATATGTTTCTGCCATTTCCCGATGGTTCGGGAGGAACGGGTCAGAGACCTTCGGTAGCCACAATCACACACAAAGACATAGAGACAAGATTTATAGTGGTTCACCTGGCTCAATGCGAGTCCTAGGCTACGTCCACTGTAGGAGTTTCACTATAGCGAATAATCATTACAAGTGTTTGGCCGGTACTGAGTTGTCAGGTGCCGGTAAGGTACTTAGTCCCGAGGGGGTACCGAGAGGGGAGTACCGAGAGGATACTTAGTCCCGAGAGGGGGTACCGAGAGGGGAGTACCGAGAGGATACTTAGTCCCGAGAGGGGGTACCGAGATGGACTCGAGGTACCGGTAAGGACCTTAGTACCGAGAGGGTACTTGGTACCGAGATGGACTCGAGGTACCAGGAGCTTGACTCCCAATGTAGGGGCTGAAGTCAGCGTGTCTTTCTAGGTGAGGGAGGAGTCCCTTTTATAAGTAAGGGACCTCCTCTCCTCTTACATTTCTCCAATGTGGGACTCAAGGTCCCTTATCATATTCTATGGTGGGGAGCTCCCTTATAGATGTGGGACTCCCTAACCTTACATTTTCCTATCATTCCTTGTCTTCCTCTAGCTTGACCATGACATACACCGCGTCGGTGATATGGTAGCAACACAATACAACATACATATATTAGATATTGAAGTATGAGGTATGTACACCTCAATGAAAGGCTCAGCTTCATGCTATCTACTTTTAAGTAGTTGTAAGAAATTCCTTATGATGATTTTGCTTCTATTTACAATTGACACCTCCACTTATTTCTTTTTTAATTAGTGGATCTGACTTTTTAAGCTAAGTGCACCCCATTTTGATTTCAGGCAATCAATGTTTTTACCCAGCCGAACCATGTATGTGAAATCATCATCACCGGTCCTAAGAATGGGGGGCAAAATGGTGGGCTTTGCGCACGAGATCCGACCATCACGAGGGTAGGTGTTGGAAGCTCTCTTCGTACTTCTCAGGATTGTAAGTTTTATATCTGTAACAGTGATAATTAAGAGGTTTTAGTTGTTAGATGCTAGAAATATAATGGTTTTGGAGCTGGTTAGAATTTAATGAAACAGATCAAATAAGAGGCTATGTGTTCTGCTATCTAATCCATGAAGACTGAGACTGAAGACTCTCTGTATTGCTGAAGCAGTGAGATGCAATTTTCTCACATTTCTAATCGATCTCTACTATTTTCTGTTCATGCAGGAGGATTTTCTTGAGCGGGTGGAACTTCTGAAGAGTTCCGCAGAGGTGCACATAAAATGATCTCAAACCATCTGTCCCACTCTAAAACCAAACACTCGAACAATATGATAAATGATAATGCAAATATCTATAGCTTCAGCATACTGCCTGTTCTTTCTCTTATCTTTTGACAATAATTTTCTTGTGATATGTAGGATATTTCAAGGCTGACTTTATGCCAGATTGTTATTGGCGTACGTAGTAAGGTTCCTTGGTGATTTTGATGGTCGTATTATGCTTTTCATGAACTTAATGTTCTTAATTTTCTGTAATGGACAGGAATTTTTTGTTGTCACTGTTGGTAATTCTGGAGGACGAATGAAAGTCAGAAAGGTTGTGACTATTGAAAGTTTAGTTAATAATTTATTCTTTCCTCACCAATCTGTTTTCGACTTTTCGTTGTTCCTAGTCTATTGAAAGTTTAAAACACAGTAACATCTTTTAGAAATTCATTAAAGATACAAACAAATCATGTCTCAAACTTGTTTTTTGTTATCTTCGATCAGGTGAATTTTTTCGATAAATTGGATACGTCGGATTCTTTCTAAACCACTCATCTAGGCAATTAGAATGAAAATGATGACCAACTGCACTCTTTCAATTCCTTGGGCTCATACTCGTACAAACATATTGCACATGTGACATGTGCAACAAATTTTATTTATTTAATGTGTATCCATTAAACTTAGTGAAAGCAATAAGTATATATTTAATTTATTTTTGTTTTACAAATTTAGTCAACAATTTTTTTTCTTCACTTAGGTATATATTATCACTAAAATGTTAAAAATGAAAATAATTTTAATCGATGAATATACAAAAAAATCATTTATCTACGCCTCAATCAATCATGTCGAGACTTGTTTCGTTATTCTCGGCTGGATTTTTTCGACAAACTGGACACGTTGGATTCTTTCTAAGCCACTCGTCTATGCAACTAGCATGAAAATGATGATTGCATTCTGGTATAGACCTTATAGTTTCTTTGGCTTGGTACTCGCACAAACAAATTGGGCAAGTGTTGTCGTCTGGATTTGGAAAATCCCATGTCTCCCCAAGTTGAATCTTCGGATATGACTCAATAGCCAAATCATCAAGACCTGTTATGGCTACATGAGGTAGTCGATTGGTTACCAGAGACAATTCTGTGATGGGTTGAGGTTGAGGGGGGCGAACACGGTCTCTGATTAAAGTGAAGATATAAAGTGCAAGCCCAGTGACACACACCAGCCCTGGAGCTCCCACGATTATTGCTAAGCGAAACTTTGCATGATTTGAGAGACCTGAAAAGCCTAAAATTGCAGTATATGTTCAATATTCATGAACTAATATATGAACAACATGGTTTGTTTATGCAAAAATCATCGTACCACTATTTGGACTGGAGCAGTCAAGTTGCGAAGTCGACGCTTTCTTAAGCCCACAAACTCTACCAATCGATTCACAAGAACGACAATCAGGCACAGCCCATGTCAAGCTCACACCAAAGTAACTGTTCTGCCACTCATAATATTGGGATGGGACCATAGCTGTCGAAATCACAGTACAATTAGAGGCAGGCGGACTCAATAAACTTGAAACCAAAGCAATGACCTTGTAGTTGTCACTGCTTAGGCAAGTGATGGGTAGATAACCCAGTAGAATCTGAGCTTTGGGGGAGCACTGGAAGAAGGTGTAGTTTTCAAGATCATGCTCAAATTGGAAGGGCGAGCCTACAAGACTCAAGTCGTTGTCAAGAAACCGCTTGGGGATGCACTTGTTTTGGTCATTGATCGTCAGGGTTTGGTCATTGTAGTAGATGCTCTCGACGGTGAAGGGCCCCGAAGATGATGGGAGAGTGAGAATGGTTTGTTTTTGCTCGTTGCATGACAGATCAAAATTAGTTGAATATCCACAACGTGATGGTTGGTAGTTTCTCAGCCGGAATGGGAATCGAACCAGTGGGGTGTCATAAGACTTGGTGCATCTGGATTCATGGCACTTGTTAGCGGCTATTTGAGGAAGGAAGAAGAAGAAGAAGAAGATGATGATGATGAAGAATTCTAAGGTAGCCATGTATAGATAGGTCGATCGTGAAGACGCAAGTACTAGACCTATATTGATTGGGTAATGAACTAATGATCGACCGGCCGGCTTATTATAGTAAACATGTAATAGTTAACATAGTACGTAACAATTTGATTCAGCCAAATACAAGTGTACAATCAAATACCGACAATGATTATACCTTGATTTTCTGGAAGCAGATGACAAAGAAATAAATCCAAAAAATATAAATTTCACAAGAGTCGATCAAAGACAATAGACTTACGGCAAGGCATATTAATATGCCCATAAGGACATGCATTTGTTGAGTATTAAAGTTCTTTTTGGAATTAATATGAGCAGTCTTTTATTTTATCTATGCTATTTATTGGTTGTGTCTAGAATTCTCTTTAGACTAAATTAAATAAGGTTTAGCTATAGCTAGTGTTTACAGTGTAGTCGCGCGCCCAATGTGAAAAAGTTTTCTTTTGTATTTATGGAAGTTATTGAGCAGTGAAGTGGTATCTCTTGAATCATCTGTGTATATGTCGTTTTTGGCTGATTTGTTTTTCTTTACATATTGGTGTGGAGTTTCTGTTGTTTCTTCTTTAGCATTAAGGTGTCCAGTATAATGGAATGATGGTTCTATATCTCTCCACTATATTAGACGAAATTCAAAGTTTTGAATTTCTCTCGAAGAAGAAAAATTTGTATTGCTAATTTTGTGTCAAAACTTATTTGAACCAGTTGATAAGTTAACCACAGACCCAAACTTCAAAGAAATGCCTATATCAAATACATTTGATCGAGATACAGAACAGTCGCATTTTGCAAGGCGGGTCTTGGAAAACCAAGTGATCCATTATTTGGTAGAGCACTTGTATCTTGCAAGGACGGTCTAGGCAAACCAAGCGATCCATTATGCGGCTGATCTCGGCAAAGAGGGCAAGACACATCTTTTTTGAACCACTCGTCTATGCAATTAGCGTGAAAATAATGCTTGCATTGCGATATAGTCCTTATTGTTTCTTTGCGCTGGTACTCACACAAACATATTGAGCAAATTTTATCATTCGGGTTGGGTAATTCCAAACTCTCACCAAGTTGAGTCTCGGGATATGGTTCGATTGTCTCACCGTCGTTGCCCATTCTAAGTGCATTAGGAGGGCCGGTGATTGCAGGTGGAGGTTGTTGACTTACTACGGTCGATAATTCTGTGATGGCCGGTTGGGGAGCTTGACCGGAAGCGTTCATTTTGCAAGCACAAATTACAACCCCGATGATGCACACTAGCCCTGGTATTCCCAAGCCTAACACGATGCCATACTTTACAGCTCTTGAGATACCTGAATTTGAAACATAGACAACGTTACGTTAAATTGCAATTTCATTGACCACAATCTATAGGCTAGCTAGGATATATATGTGTGTGTGTGTGTGGATAATATATGTAGCATATATGATGAAAATTTTCCTAGTTTTCTTTTCTAGACAATCTGATATACATGCAATGTCTTGAATCTTAACAATTATGGTATCATGATTTCAATTCAAGACTAAATTATTACATAAAATGTTAAATATCTGATGAAACAACATTAGCTGGCTAGCAATATAAAACATACCAGAATGTCCAGTATCTAAAAAACCAGTGCACACAAGTTTCTGCGAACTTGTAGCATTCTCAAATCCACAAGAACGACCGCTTTTTTGACAAGAACGACAGTCAGGCAGGTCCCATGCCAAGGGAACACCAAGGTTAAGATTCCACGGGTCGACTGGACTTGACCGTGGAACCAAAGCTGTGGAAATCACAGAACAATGAGGTGATAGCGACGCCGGAGACAGCGATGAATTTGTTGATGTAGTATTGGGATCAGCATAAAACCAACCCGAAGGAACAACAAGAACATTGTAGTACTCACTACTGAGGCAAGGTATGGGCGAAGACCGAATTGCTGCTTGAGACGAACAGTTGAGGAAGGTGGAGTTTTCGAGGCCGTACAAGTACGACAAGGGTGAGTCCACAAGATTGAAGTCACCGTCGAGGAGCCGCTTAGGGAAGCAGCTTTTCGGGGTCGTTGATCCACATGAGCTGGTCATTATAGTCGATGCCCTCCACGATGAAGTCTCCGGAAGACGGGAGGTTGAGGATGGTTCGCTTTTCGAAGTTGCATGAGAGATCAAACCCTGGACCATACCCGCAATATGGGGCTTGGCGGTCTCCTAGCCGAAACGGGAATTGTATGGATGGTTCATTGCCCTTGCATTGTGACTCACGACAGGTGGTAGGACTTGCCGATGATATTTGATTGGGGAGGACGAAGACGAAGAAGGAGAAAAGGAAGGTGATGAACATTTCTAAGATAGGCAATTGTGAGCTGTAAGCGGTGATCAATGACCACTATTTTGGGTAATTAATAACTAAGACGAATGACCGGCCTGTTTATGCACAATTGCAATAAAAACAAAATAAACATAGACATAGTAACCAATAATTAATCATAACGTACAGTACATGATTATAATCAATCATGCATTGTCTACATCTCATCGATCCCAAATTAACATATAAATACTCCATAAAAACTAATAAGAAGAGGTTCTTAACTGATAAGGTCTTTTGGGGAAAGCAGTGATCGACTAGGCTAGCTAGGGGGTCAAACTATTAACATTCTCGTGCAGAAATTTCAAATGATCCTCTTGGGAAATTTTTGCTGTTTCTTGTTGAATTTTTTTTGTATTGCTGTCACTTTCTGCTATTTTTCAAAAGTGTAATAATTGTTAAGTTTTGATTTTTTTTTCTTTTCCTATTCTTAAAGCATGAAAGTACTTGGCTAGCTTAGGGCAGTGATGATTAAAGATTTGGTTGCATGTTCGATACGATGGCGATGTTAGGGTAGAGCTATGGACTTTCATTTTCTTTACCTTGAAGCTTCGTAACATCCCAAATTTTTAAATGCAAAATAAACTTATTTAATAAGAATCTGATGCAAGTAATGACAGATTGACAACACGCATTTGAATTGACTTTCTATAAAGAAAAAGAAATCAAATAAGATTATAAGCATTTTTTTTCTTTCTATTGTACAAAAATTATTTGATGAAATACTTCAAAGAATTTTCGTATCATTTCTAATTAATACTATTAACATAATTGAAAAACGCATTAAGCTCTAGAGATGGCTTCACAGTTTCAAACAAACAGCAATACTAGGAAGTACATCTTAAAAGAATTGATTTTATATATATTAATTTTTGCACCCAATGAATTTGTTATCCCTAACCTACCAAATACAAAACTATATATATATATATATATATATATATATTTGATCATCAATTCATTAATATATAGCATAATCGTCATGTGGTCTCACTAATGACTCCGATGGATTTCGACAAGGACCGGGTAGATTGCGACAAAGCGGGCACGCCGGATTCTTTCTAAGCCACTGGTCTATGCAACTAGCATGGAAATAATGGTTGCATTCTGGTATAGTCCTCAGAATTTCCTTGGATTGGTACTCACCCAAACATATTGGACAAGTTTTATTATTAGGGTCAGGTAATTCCAAACTCTCGCCGAGTTGAGTCTTGGGATATGACTCAATTGTCTGACCATCAAGGCCGTCTATGAATACTTGAGGTTGTCGATTAATTACAGTACTGAATAATTCAGTGGTGGATTCTTGGGTTCGACCACGATCTCTCCTCGGGGCGGAAACATAAAGTGCACAACAGGCAATGCATCCTAGCCCTGAAATTAACACGACAATTGCTATGCCATATTTTCCAGCTTTTGAGAGACCTGAAGAGGCTGCAATATATTGAAATTGCAACATTGAATTAATTATTAGCATGCATTTAATTGTTATCTAGTCACTCGTATAATCTTAATTCGTAATTTGTTTACATAACATATCAAATATGTAATAAGTTGAGAATAAATCATACCGTAAGATGAAGTACTAGAGCAGTGAATCATCGAACGTGAACCATTCTGAAACCCACAAGCCTTACCACTTGCTTCACAAAAACGGCAATCAGGCTCGTTCCAAGTCAGACTCACACCAAACTCAGAATTCCCTAACTCAAACGTTTCTGATGGAACCAAAGCTGTGGAAATCACATCACAAAAGGGGGAAGGTGATCTCCATGACTTCGACCAGCTCAGGAGACCAATGACCTCGTAGCTGTCACTGCTGAGGCAAGAGATGGGAGTCCACAGTTTCACAGGTTGGGGCGTGCAGTTGTAGAAGGTGTACTCTTGAAGGTCAAACCCGTACTGAAAGGGCGAGTCTACAAGGCTGAGGTCCTTGTCAAGGAACCGCTTGAAGATGCAGTTGTCGTGGTCGTTGATCCACACGAGTTGGCCACTGTAATTGATGCTGTCTACGGTGAAGTTTCCGGAAGAAGGGAGGGTGAGAATGGTTTGTTTAAGTTTGTTGCACGAGAGATCAAAATTACTAGAATACCCACAAGCTGGTGGTTGGCGATCAGTTAGCCGGAAAGGGAATCGAATTGACGGGCCGCTGGCAGCGCATGCTGATACGCCACATGTTGTAGCCGCTGCGGGAGGAAGGAGGAAGAAGAAGAATGACAGTAATGTTATTAAGGTTGCCATATGAGCTACAGTAGCTAGGCAATGAAAACGTACTCAACATATAATAGGGTAACGACGGGCCTATAACTATGACTGGTTCAATAAACAAAATATATCCTATTGAAAATTTAGTACTACATAAAAATCATGTCTCTATCAGTTATGGAAAATCATACCTTGGTTATAATTAAGTAATGGCAAGAAATGACAAAGCAATAAATCAAGGATAAAAAATGGAAATATTATAATGATCATTATAAGAAGATGATGATGATGAAAACATTTGGATAGATTAATGCGAATGATGCTGGTATATATATGATGGAGCATTGATGCATATGTAGGTATGTGACAGGAACAATATATATTAATTTCTCATAATTTCTCTAAAATGGAGAAACAAAACTCAAAATTTCCATAATTTTTCTTCTCTGACTCCAATAACTTTCCTATTGCTACACTTATTAATTGTTTTGAGTTCCCTAATTGAGCCACCTAATTAAATTTCGTTACATAGGGGATGCTGCATGTGCATGAATTCGAAAATTAATTAGTTTTCCCATGCAATCAAGCTAGTACCAGTTTGTTTTTTTTTGTCTTTTTTGATAGAATGATCGAGGATTGTCACAAATGGAAATATTTCACGTAAGGAATTAATATCAGGCTCTCTATCACTCCGTTTTATTAATCGAGCTAGTACCAGTACATGCACCTACTAAACTCACTAAATAATTTGATAATAATTCATTTGTTCAAATTAAATTTTAGTTCGCTGTGAATTTCATCTGTTTCTAGTAATAGATATATATATGTATATATATATATGTGCTAACATATCTTATTGTCAATAAATTTAATTAATTAATCTGGGTATGAAAACAAGCTAAGCTAATCAGAGATCTATCCCGCAAGAATTATAGGATTCCGGCCAGTTGTTAGGCAGTTGCAAATTTTTAAGTATTTTCGGAAGCAGTTAGTTTCTCTTTAAATACGCCATTGGGAACAACTAGAATATGTATAGCTAGCTTAAGCAGTGATTGTTAGAACAGACGTTCATTTTAATTTAGAGGTATAAATTAAACTAGAGTTTCAGCTGAGATGCCAAGGCGAACATTGGACCAAAAGCACTCTTTAGCCTTTGTGGCAAACCCGGTGATGAGCGTACAATAACCTGAAATCGCAGCAAATAGTGAATATTGAATGAGAGTGATCGAGCTAGCTAGATTGGTTAAGATCGATTGGGATTTTAAACCTTTATAAATCCATACCTTCAAAATTAATATAAATAAAGCAATACTAGCTAGGACTGAAGTGTGTCATTTTCATTTAATTTCTTAAGTCTGGACGTACGTACTTCTTCTTTTTTTCTTCACTCCATCCAAACACAAATATGTTTGATTCATTTATTAAACACATACAGATAGAGTAATCATTAAAGAGGTCTCACTAATGATCCCTCGGTGGATTTTGACAAATTAGTGGGCACATCGCACTTTTTTAGAAAATTAGTTAATGAATTTGCCACTACATATAGGACTATATATCGATCTGAGAGAAAAATGTGGGCAAAAAATGTTTCAATTCTTGTACATGGACTGCAAAGAACGCATATATTTAGCACTTGTCTAACATTCCTTCTAAGTTAAAGACTTGAAGTACATTATTGAAAAATAAAGTATGCTCGTCTGATTTCTCATTTATTGTATATATATATGTATGAACGACAATGATGTTTTTCAATCAATTAATGGCTTTTCTCGTTGTCCCACCGGTGGATTTCGACAAAGCGGGCACGTCGGATTTTTTCTAAGCCACTTATCTACGCAACTAGCATGGAAATAATGGTTGCATTCAGGTATAGTCCTTATTGTTTCCTTGGGCTGATACTCACCTAAACATATTGAGCAGGTGTGGTCACTGGAGTTGGGCAATTCCCGACTCTCACCGAGTTGAGTCTTTGGATATGATTCGATGGTTGCACAATCAAGGCCACCCATTACGTCTACTGGAAGCTGTTGATCGATCGTTAAAATCGACAGTTCTGTGGTAGATTGTTGGCGGGGATCATTCCTTGTTGTCAGTCTCAATGCAAGCCCAACCGACCACAATAGCCCTAACATTACCAGCCCTATCACTGCGGCAATCTTTGTAGCTCTTAAAGAGCCTGAAATTGCAACATTGAAATCAAATCTCTTACAAACATTTCATATCAATAAAGAAAAAGTGTGACGTCCCACAAGGGATACTTAAAAGGATTGTCTTATGATCTTGTAAATTAATTATAAAACTCAAATTAATACCGTACCATGCATGAAGTTTGACATACCATTTGGGCACCCAACTTGCGGACCCATACCCGTCTGAACAATCCCGCAAGCTCTGTCATGTGACTCACAATAACGACAGTCAGGCTCGTTCCACTGCAACTGAACACCAAAGTTAATATCCTCCCACTCAGATGGATTTGGTGGTTCTGGATCATAATTCCTTGGTTTTATTGGAACCAAAGCTGTCGAAATCACAGAGCAAAGATCAGACCGTGATGGTGGCATCTGAGCCTGCGACGATGACGACGTTGGCTCAGCAACGACCTTGTAGTTGTCACTGCTGAGGCAAGATAGGGTTGGATACCAAGCTAGCTTTTCTGCTTTGGGCGAGCAATTGAAGAATGTGTAGTTTGCAAAGTCGTGCAGGTAGGAGAAGGGTGAATTCATGAGATCCATTTCATTGTCAAGGAACAGCTTGATGAGGCAGTTATTTGTATCGTTGATCGATACGATTTGTTCCAAGTAGTTAATATTGTGGATGATGAAATCCCCGGAGGATAGGATAGTGAGAATGGTTTGCTTTTGGTGGTTGCATGAGAGATTAAACCCTGACAACCCGCAAGTCGAGGAGTGGTGTCTAAGCCAGAATGGGAACCGAACAACTGGGTTGTCAGAACTGCATTTACCGCCGCAGTGGGTGGATGCTAGATGAGGAAGGAAGGAGAAGAAGAATAAGAAGGTGGAGATTTCCAAGCAAGCCATAATGAGCTATGGAGGATGGAAACTAATTAGACAACTCTGCCAATGTGGTAATGAATTAATGACCGCCTACTAAGACAAATGACACGCAGTAAGCCAATAAAACAATCTAGTAAAATAGTAATTAAATGCCATCACTTTCTCCGCTTTAATTAATTAAAAGGCATAAACTCTAAACGCAGAATAAAAGTTGTCGTCTTTGATAAAAAAATAAAAAATCTAAACCCAAGTAGTAATCCCCATCACTTTCTCCGAATTTTTGGAACAACTTAACATAATTTTTTTTAAAGTTACGAAGACAAAGTGTTTGTAGAATTTCTTCGGATAGACTACAAAAACAAAATTAAAAAAAGTGGAATGTGGTTATGTACTGAGCAAGAGTTGCCGTCTCTACATTTTTATTCCAATCTCCAAGTCGCACGGGAGGAAAAAAAATAATAATCCTTCCGCTGCGTAACAATTATTAATTAACAGAGAACTAAGTATACTACATAACAATAAATCAATAATTATGTCTCTCTCACCCTAGAATCATATATACAACATTGTTCTCTTAAATAATAGTACAATATATATATATATATATATATATCAGTCTCTTTCACACAAAGGAAACAAAAATAAGTGAAAAGTCAAACTAATGATCAAAATTATATATATATATGTAAAGTAAAATGCGAACATTCTCATTTTGAATGCAAACTAATGATCAAAACCGTCTATATATATATACACATTGCTAAAGTATTAAGGTAACAAGACAAAGGAAACAAAAATAAGTGAAAAGTCAATAGGTTGCACCATGTTTGCTGCGTACGTGCTGACTTGCATAAACTCACATATAGCTCGTTGATCTTCCTAGCTTGTCAATTGAATATTACTATATATATATATATATATATGTTCATATTTTTTCCACTACATATGACTATGTACTGTTAAAATACATAGTTATAATGTCAACGGTCAGATCAAATTATTTAAACAGATATGACAGTTGACATTAAAACTATGTATTTTAAAAGTACATAGTCTTATATGGTGAAGAAAAATCTTATTTATGTTTATGACTAGATCTGTCCATGAACCAGATTGGCCTAGGTTAAATTATTAATCAAATCCTTTACAGCATATGATCAACAAATTTAGCTTATCAATATATATATTTGCTGAAACGTACTAAATTAATTTACTTGTATTATGTACTTTCATATAGAACCTAGCTGGAATTCATTGAGTGATAAGGAGGCTTTTTCCTCTCCTATCCCTGAAAAAAAAAAGTTAGAAAAAATAAGTATTATAGAAGAAACATTGTTACATATTAATTTCATTACTCTTGATCTGGTGAATTCCGACAAAGTGGGCATGTCGGAGTCTTTCTAAGCCACTCATCTATGCAACCAGAATGGAAATAATGGTTGCATTCTGGTATAGTCCTGAGGGTTTGTTTGGGCTGGTACTCAGCCAAACATATTGAGCAAGCTTTATCATCGGGGTTGGGTAATTCCACGCTCTCACCAAGTAGAGTCTTGGGGTACGATTCGATGGTCGCACCATCAAGGCCGGCCACTGTGACTACAGGAGGTTGTTCATTGCTTACTGTGGGTAATTCTGCGGTGGGATGGTTCTGCTGACGACGGGTCCTCATTCTGTCAATTATATACATTGCAAGTGCAAAGATGCACATAATCCCTGGAATTCCCAGGCCTATAATCAAGCCACTTCTTGCAGCACTTGAGAGACCTGACGTTAATTGCAACGTTGAATTTTCTTCCGTTAGTTCATGGTTATATAAGAACATCATGACAACATTGATATCTAGCTAGCTATTTCAAATGTTATTAGAACTTTATTTAAAATCAAAATGCATACATGAAACTGAGACCTTACCTGGGAGCTATACGTACGTACGTAAAATTTTAATTTATAATTAATTATGGAGGTGAAGCAAAATGACTTCATTTTAAGGTTTAGGATTCAATCCTTCTGATTAATTTGGACGCAAACCTCGTAGTTTTAGAAGTAGGGAAAAAAAAATTTGGACGATATCAGCACATATCAATGATGTGGACTCATTTATAAATAGGTCAACATCCAAGAGTTTGGATCTTTTTGTACCAATGGTTTTTTGTGTTGATTTTGCGCTTTATAATCTCTAAGGGCAAAGGCTCAAATTTCTTCTCCTATGCATGGTGATAATATTCTCCGATTCTCGTACGTAAGTGGTATATATATGTAACCCCTAATATAAGGGTATACTAAAATTTTAAATTAAATTAAACCCCCTAAAATATTTATCATACCTTTTGGACCAGAGCAACCAATCTGCAAACTTGTAGCATTCTGAAGCCGACAAGCTCCATGAATTGCTTCACAGTAACGACAATCAGGGTCGACCCATCCCATCCGAAAGCCAAAGTTAATATTTTCCCACTCAGACGCATTTGGTGGAAAATATGGACTGGAGCCCACCGGAACGAAAGCTTTCGACATCACAGAGCAAAGATCAGACGGTACTGGTGGCCCAGACGACAATGAAGGCACAGCAATGACCTTGCTGTCGTCACTGCTGAGGCAAGATAAGGGTGGATAATATGCTAGTACTTCTTCTGCTTTAGGCGAGCAATTGAAGAACTTGTAGTCTTCACCATTAGCATACAAGAAGGCTGAATCCCCAAGACTTATTTCCTGGTCCAGGAACCGCTTGATGAGGCAGCCGTTCCCGGTGGTGTCGTTGATCGATACGATTTGGTCCCCGTAGTTTATGCTGTGGACGAAGAAGTCTCCCGAAGTAGATGGGAGAGTGAGAGTGGTTTGCTTCCTTTCGTAGTCGCATGTGAGACCAAACCCCGGATACCCGCAACGCGAGTCTTGGCGGTTTGTTAACCAGAATGGGAATCGAACCCGTGGCCCTCCGTGGGTGCATTTCGATGCACCGCATGAGCCGGAAGCTATGTGAGGAAGGAAGAAGAAGAAGAAGAAGAAGAAGAAGCTGATGAAGATCTCCAAGGTGGCCATTAGTATATTAGCTATGAGATCGAATATCTGTGTAATGACTCGATTATTATATATGACAATTACCAAACAGCATTTCTATATGTTTCTATTTGTTTTGAGATTATTGTAATGTACCGGCCTACGTACGTACTAGAACCATTTTTGGATGACATGTAGTAGTAAGCTGATTTTGAATTTGGAACCTGACCTCCGTATTCCATTGTTGAAGGCTAAATTGTTCTGAGACGTCTTTTTGCAGAATATGCTAGACTATACTACCTTTATTTTGGCATTGTCTCGCTACAATTAGGATTTTTAATTGGCGCTAAAATGCATTGACATAGTCAAGTCAGTCTAATATTAAACGATATAACTGGCATTTATTGAGACTGTAGAAGACAATAAATTTATTCTAAATTATATGCTTTATTATTCGAATTGAAGCTTAATTGAGTGTTATACTATCCTTCTACGAGTTCAGATCTATGATCTAGGTTACTGGTATTTTTATCAATGGTGTTTTTGAAATCATATATTTACTACTCCTAAAAGCATTCATATTAATTTTCAATTTTACTTTTGGTTGTCGGCAAAATATTATATCACACAAAATTGTACTCTCTGCGAGTTCAGATCTATGATCTAGGTTACTGGCATTTTTATCAATTAATGGTTTTTTTGAAATCATATATTTACTACTCCTAAACGCATTCATATTAATTTTCAATTTTACTTTTGATTGTCGACAAATATTAAAAATCTTAATTACATTTTTACGACCTTATACTTTACACCGAAACTCATTTTTCTTCTTTTAATCCAAATCGTTACAATTTAGTTGTTAAGTGTTGTCGCGGCTCAAACGAAGCTCACTATTAGATGACATGACAATGACTTGCCATGCTCTAATTTTATTAATGTGTCCCTAAATTTATAGTTTCATCGATCAAATAATCGGTGATCAATGTGCGTAGTGATTAGTGGATTTCACCCGTTAACGTTGCTGAATCAAAAAAATTTAAGACGTTGCTGAATCGATCAAATAATCGGTGATCAACGTTGCTGAATCAAAAAAATTTAAGACGTACTAGAGGATTTGTGCTCAAACGTACCACCCAAGCAAAGCAAGAAATCATGTCAATTAATTCAGGATAAATAAATAAACAAGATATATTATGTAGAATGCACAATATATATATATATATGTATATGGTGATCAAATTCCTGAGATCACTAAGTTAAGAGCCAGAAGGGTGGCGGTAGTAAAATCAGTATCATACACATAATTAGTATACAAGATTATGATAGATCAGCTCTTCAGTTAAGGTTTGAAAGGTGACACAACCCTCATTCCAAAGGAGAGACTATAGAGTACCAACATAAACTGTACATTGTGTGTATATTAAGGAATCAAGTGTATTATAAATTGTTACAAAATATGAAATAAATCCTAGTTCTAATGGAATTGTTATTTTTCATCTCCTTAAATTAAGAGTTCACCTCTTTTTTTCCCCCACTTTTGGTATTGTGTGACTAATTGTTTTTTTTAATAATTATTGTGCAGGGGGTTCTCAGAGAAAGGGGTCTTTCTCTTGAAGGATTGAAGGCGGCAGGGTCTTGTGCCCTACCATTGCTTACTCTCTCGTTTTTTTTTGGCCAAGACTCTCTTTTTTGTTTAATTCGTTTAAACAGAATCAAATTCCAACGTCTTGAAACGGACATCCGGTTTCCCTTGAACCATGAGACTATGAGAGGACCAATACCAAAAAACAAAAACAAAAAGATCGAGTTTTACTTAAAACAAAATTGCATTAGCTAGTCAGAATAACAATTGTTTGACTGAAATATTCTTGCTTTTGATTTAAGAAAACTAAATTAAAAAAAGTTCCAGATTAGTGTGTATGGTAGAGTTTTACAGGTCGATCACTTCAAAGCTAGCCAGTGAGGCAGGGATTGATAGCTTGGTTTGGGAGAAACTTATACTCAAATCAAAAGCAAATTAAAACTCCTTTTCCAAATCCTTGTAGGAGAAAGGCTTCTGATCACTGAGTTAGAGTAGCTATATATATATATATATATATATAGTGGAGACAAATCATATATCAGGCTTTCTCCACTACGACTATATACTTTTAAAGTACATAGTTCTAATATAAACTGTCAAATCAGATAATTTAAACATATCTGACGATTAATATTAGAACTAAGATTTTAAAAGTACATAGTTATATATAGTGGAAAAAAAAATTATATAATGCATTTACCCTTCATTAAGATCAACTTATTAGTGATTCTCCCTTCATTAAATATTCTATCTCCATTAAAATCATTTGTTCTTCCAGCATGTCCAAAGAGCTAGAGACATTACATTTGATATAAAGCGTCGCAAACAAAAACAATTAAATAAGCAGCCAGACCCCTGACAGGTAAAATAATCGATCTATATATATATTTGTATTATGTACATGCACCAATCTAGCTAATAACAAGCACACCTTGATCATAAACAATGGCGAAAAAATAATGACATACACACAAAGAAATTAACCAAAAAGATATAGAAACTCTATTGTAAGGATGCTAAAGAAGACGATGATGATGAAGACACTGAAGAAGAAGGGGTGACAAGAGATGACTCCTCTGGCGACTTCCGGCATACTGGGCACGTGGCATTCAATTTGAGCCATTCGTCTATGCAATTAGCATGGAAGTAATGGTTGCATTCTGGTATGGTCCTCAGTGCTTCTTTGGGTTGGTACTCGCCCAAACATATTGAGCAAGTGTTGTCGTTTTCCCTGGGCAATCTCCGACTCTCCCCAAGCAAAGTCTTGGGGTACGACTCAATAGTTGGGGCGTCGAGCCCTACTACGACGTTGGCAGATTGCAGAGCAGTTGAGGTGGAGAGGTCGTCCGTGCTTGGCCGGTAGAAGCGATCAAAAATCTTGCTGTAGATGTAGTGTATGATACCAATAAGCAATAAGAGCCCTGGTATTCCAACGCCTAAGATTATGCTGTATTTTACACCTCTTGGGAGACCTGCAAGTTCAACATTCAAACTTGCCATAGATTAGTTCAATATTTACTTCAATTTCAATGAAAGAAACATTAATTAATATCGATAAAAAACTTCCATATATTGTTCGACCGAAAATTCTAGAGTGCCTGGGAGCACTCAAACTCCCTATCTTCCCACCCTAGGATTAGAGGACTTTCCTTCAATCCCATTGACCCAAAAACCCCCCTGCAAATACAGGCCATTAGATCCGGGGGAGTATTGATCCCCGGGAGTACTGTAGAACCTTGCCATTAGAAAATTAAATAACAAAAACTTGAGGCAAATTAAATTAAATAAGTCATTTTCTCGAAGCGTGAATAGTACGGACCGATATTCCCGTATATAAAATATGCAACTACATCATGATAGCTAGCTAGGATATTGAATAAAAAAAGGAATGTTAATTTTCATATGTCTGCAGCTAGTTGGGTCAAACTACTCGATTTCATGGAGGTGGACTTTCTTTATTTTCTACATGTTCTGAAGCTGTACGTTGGTAATCATGGAACTTTCAGTCAAGCTCCGCGTTTGAGCAACCCCTCATTTTCTGGGGTTGACTATGAGCATTAGGACGTGGAACAGAACAATGAAAACCGCCATGACACGTTTTCATTAGCTTAATTTCAGTGCTTTGGTGATGATGGATCCAGGAAAAGATGTCTTACCTAATTAAGCTTTTGGTATGAGGGAGGGACAGACATGCAACATCAACGAGGGAGGGACAGACAGGCAATCAACATCAACCCTCCCCTCCAGTAAGCAATATTGACTTTTTTTTGTTTTGTTATATCATAGGGGATCCGTGTCCCCTGATCTAATATAATTCTAACTTAATTTCCGATCCTTCTTCGTCATATGGGCTAATCCCAAAGACTTAATATTAACTTTGAATGTATTAAAATACATTTTGTTTAACCAGTTACTTACGAAAATCAAACAGTGCATGTTATATATGAATCTTTCTCTCGAGGTTCCTTGAACCCAGGTGGATTGTTCGAAAAAAAAATCAACTCAGGTGGAATGTTGGAATTCTAGACCAGTGTGTGAACTAATTCCTAAATCACGGAAAACGCTCCTAATATTGTTACATTCAAACAAAGTATTAATCGAAAGTTTTGTTTTAAGTCTCTATGAATAGAATATATTTGTGAAAAAAAATCAGTAAAAAAAATATTACTTGTATAATTAAATCATGATCAATACTGTGGAAGCTATAAGTTCAAATTTCACTAGCATATAAAAATAGGTAAGGTGAGAATAAAAATTATTGTTCATTCTAAAAGAGAAGAGGTCATGATCAAATAAATACATAATCTAGTATATATATATATATGCTTTTTTAACAAATAGTTCGTCAAATGATCTTGATTACAATAAAAAAGTTACTTGTTTTCAATTTGGCTAATTTTTGACAGAAATAGAATTTGAATCGAGCTAGGGTTATAAACTAAAAGGTTTAGATAATTGGAAAACTATAAAAAGAAATCCATCGATCGTCCATCAATCTTCAAATTGCTCACACATAATCTCTCAGTGAATTAGAACTCCACTACCAACAAAACAACTATTGCATACTGACTTTAACCGACGAGAAATAAGTTTTATCCCCACAGATTTTAGTATGCAAAATGCGGTTGCATACCGTACACTCACATATTACTTTTATGTGAGGTTCAAAGGGGGCACTAATGCTCAATACACAAGATTTTATTAGTCTGTGTGATATTTTGCACGAAGCCCACTACATCTACACTTGCATATTTTTATGTTGCTAAATCAGTGTGAATGGAATAACTATTTGTTTAGTTTAGTGTAAATTACTACAACAAAGATCAAAGCTATACAAGGTATGAAAAAATCAATTGGTTACTGAAATTACCCTCAGCCATCTCCAAAAGTTTTGGAACTTTCATGTAGATTTCCATACTTATGAACCTTTCACACATGGATGATATACCATATAATGTACTGCGCTTTATCTATTAACATGGTATATAAAAGAGAGCAGACAAAAAAAAATGGTATATAAAAGGGAGTAATTAAGTAATCAGAAATTAACCTACCATGGTTTTTTTTACGGTCAGAGCACACAATCTGACGTGTATCTGTGTCCAGCCCACAATTTTTATTGCTTGCTTCACAATCCCTACAATCCGGCTGCGACCATGTCACCGCAACACCGCCGCGGCTAACGGCACCGTCCATATTTATTTCCCACTCATACGTCACTCCTCTCGGAACCAAAGCAGTCGAAATCACCGAACATAATTCCGGTGGCGAAGACGACGAAGACGGTGCCGTTGCCGGTGCAGAAGCATAGTACGCACTCGAGGGAACAGCGTAGACTGTGTACTCTCCACTGCTAAGGCAAGAAATACTCGTGGCCGGAAACGTTGACGTTGTCTGAGACGACGAGCAGTTGAGGAAGGTGTAGTTCTTGGAACCACCACGGACAATGAACGGAGTGTCGTGGAGACTGAAGGGGTGGGCTAGGAGCCTTTTGGGGAGGCAATTGTTGGGGTCCTTGATCCACAGCGTTTGAGCCTTGTAATCGATGCGGTTGACCAGGAAGGCTCCGGAGCCTGGGAGGGTGAGCGTGGTTAGTTGGGTCTGGTTGCTGCAGGAGAGATCAAACTGTGGATACCCACAACGGCTATTCTGGATGGATCTGAGCCGGAAAGGAAACCGGACCTGCGGGACTTCGGCCGAGCACCTTGATATGGAGCAGTCAGCCGAAGCTCCTCTTGCTCTTTGAGGAAAGAGGAGGAAGAGGAAGAAGAGTAAGAAGGAGAAGAAGATTTGTAAGGAAGGCATATATGGTATAAGGAGATAGAAGCTCTAGTTAATGAGCGAGCTATCTGTCTGCGAGGATTGTGTCTATGTAGCTAGTTAGAGGAATATGTGGAGGTTTATAATTAATAGGCCTTAATTATCAGGCTATTATATTGTGGCTTAGAGGAAATATTCTTGCATACCACAGTCACCTATGGTGACATGTGTAGACCACGTGATCCAGGCTCACTGAATGTTTTCATTAGATAGCCTTCCCCTTAATTTCTTCGTTCCCATGCAATGAAATGTAATTTATTGATCGGAAATGGTAATTGTAATAAAATGGTTAAATATATTTTGATTGGTTGAGTTTTCAAATGGATTATACGTAGAAAGATGAAGATCAATATACTTTGCCTATTTATATACATATTGGTATTGAAATCATTCTATTCTCAAATATGTTTAATGAAACTTCATCTGAAATAAATCTAATAAGTTAGCAATATCTTCATTAAACAAGTGAAATAGTACAATAACGTTGTAAAGTGAATCAATTAGTTTCCTAATTAATATGATTTTGACCACCATATTGGTCATACCACACAATGTACGTTATCCCATAATATCCAAACCGTACTTTTGTTACCTTTAGATCCCCTTCAAAGCTCGATCAAACATTATCCTTCTCCAAAAAAGGTCAAAATAAATCATAAATATTTTGATAAAGAAAATACACGAATACATTAAGTGTTTTTGATAATTAAAACCATTGAAATGACTACGATAGTAATCAATTTTTTGAAGATGAAACTGAAAAATATAGATGGTTTGAATTACCTTGAATGGTAACCCAAGTATGTGCGTAGTTAGCTTTGTATGGTGTATAGTTAACTTTGTGATATAAAACTATGTGATTCCCAATTATTGAGTTATTGTACACTACACGGCCTAAAACTTTCTTTCATGGTGGACCTCGTGAATGACATATGACGGTGGAAATTGTAGGAATATCATCGACTTCATAGTTCATACTAGGGTTTATTTATTGGGGTGGCATGGAAGAAGTCAAATTTCAGATGCATTATCGAAGTGTGAAGGCATTGAATTTGATTCGAATAGACATGGAGTGTGATGGAGACATGGAGTACTCTTTTTAATTCGTTTACTTTGGGGCACGGGGGGGGGGGGTGGGGGGGGGGGGGGGGGGGGGGGGGCAATTAACTTCACACATACTTTATTAATTACCATTCCCAATCTTTTGGATTCGAGATCCTCTCCTCACCAATCTCTCCTCCCCAAATTTGGCCTTTTTTAGGGAAATGGAGGGAACTGACAGTATCTCTCCCTTTGTGAGGAGAGGATCCGGTCCCAATCTTTTCAATTCTATTTTCTCCCCAAAGAAATGGAAACTACAGTACCCGTGAAGAATGTTCCACATTTTACTAACTACAGTAATCCATATTAAACAAAAGCGCACCATTTGACAAGATCAAATTAGTTTGATTGCTTTGACATGTTCACATCATAAATGTTGGACCAACATATATATATTATTAATTATACTTTTCCAGAATCTGACCCAGACCTGGAGGCTCACACTTCAAATGTTCAATGTTAACATTCAATACATTGAAAGGTACGTTACATCAAAAATCTGTTGTGGGCAAAATCCCATGCATGGAATTGATCCAAAAATTAATATGAATGAATTTGAACGGCACAATTAATCGTGAGTCCACTCCTATCATTAATTGGGTGTCGATGTTAGCATGCATGACTTCTTGATCAAGATATGCTCAACAGCTATAAATTAACTTCAGTTCTATATCTATCAAGATATGCAATAGATATTAATTATTTATATACTAGACTTTCTACACGCGTGCAAAATGTTTGTATCTTTATTTTTAGTTTATCAAAAGTTGATTGAATTTATAAAATGAATGTTCAAAGATAAAATGAGAAAAAATATAAAAAATTCTAATCAATAGATAAATTTAAAAAGTTGGCAAGTGAGTGTGGGTGTGAGGTTTTCACATAATTAATTTATTTATTGATTCTACTTTTTAATGTTTTATCTTTGATATATAAAATTTATATTTTAGATGATGTAAGTATAAAAAGACATTTATTGGGTTTTTAAAAATTTAACCAACCTCATATTTTAGCTTTATATATAGATTTTTTTTTTGAAGAAAGAAATATCATATAAAGAGGAGAAAGGTTACATACGATTATAATCGTAGGAAAGGGCATCCAAGATTGAATCTGGAGCATGAACAAACCATTCAAGATGGGTGTCCAAATCAAAACCTAGACCTGCTAATCTATGAGCTACTGTATTAGAAGTCCGGTAAACATGAGAAATGGAAATTGATGGAAGAGAGGAAAGTAAGACTTTAATATCCTCCACCAAGTTACCTAGCACAGAGAGGTCTTCATTAGAGTTAGAAAGAGCTTCAACCGCCAGTAGACAATCACTGTTAATAATGACATTAGAGACATCCATAGCTTGCAAAAACAAAAGACCATCTTGAATAGCCAGAAGCTCACAATGTAGAGGGGAAGAAACAGACTCCTTTCGATAGGAAAAAGCAGCTATGAAGCTTCCCTGATGATCACGCAAAACACCTCCCACACCACCAAACTGAAAGTTTGGAAGAAAAGCGCCATCAACAAATATATATACACAAATAAATAGATATATATTAGATTTGGTCACAATTATATACTTAACAAAACTAAAAATACGGTTTTTGATGTCTAACCAAAATATTATTGCCTATGAAGTATCGACACCAACACGGACTCGGCGACACGACACGGCGATACGGCAAAATTCAAAAAATAAGACATGACATGTTGTCGATACGACAATTAAAATAATATGTATAATATTTAAATACTAATATAAAAAAATTTATTTAAATAAAAAATACTTCAAAAATCCACAAAATAACACACAATAAATTGAAATACCAACAAAATAGCCATAAAAAAATTATGATCATTCTCATATCAGATCCACTTCATTCATCACTCAGCATCATTGTTTTTGCCTTCATTGTTATCACCAGAATAAAGTATGTGAGCCTCCAATGTTGGCTCATCAAGAGAAAGATTAGCAATCTCAAGCATGCCAACACTATCCCCATCCATAAAATCAACTTCATCTGCTTCAACATCCCATATTTGAGACACACCTTCATTGTAACTTAGGTTATTACTCGATAGCTTTGGATTAAACCCGTTAAGATATAAAAAATTGCAATTATGTACAATTTTTTTTTTAAAAAATATCCTAACACGTGTCGGGGGAATGTCGATTATGACGACACGAGTGTCAATGCCGTGTTGGCCAAAGTGTCGGAAAGTCAAAGTCAACCGACACAAATCCAACACGTGTCGAGCATGTCGGACACGTGACACGACACAATTTTAGAATGTTGATGCATTAGAGATTATTGCCCTCCACTCCCGTAAATAGTTACACATAATTTTAAGTTAATTAGAGCATCTCCAACAGCTTTTCTAAAAAATCTTTATTATAGGGATTCAAAAGTTAAAATCTCTATAATTTTCCTTCCGTAATTCCAACAGTTTCTCTATCATATTCTCTATAATTTATTATTTACAATTAAATATGGTATTATTTTTAAATTTAAAAAGTATAATCAAAGAATTAATGATGAAAATGAATATATTTGGAAAGAGGAAAGAGAAGAGGGTAAAATTTTCCAAAAAGATGTTTCCCTATAATTTTAGAGTTTGCTGTAAATATAGAGATTTTTATTTTCTCTCTCATCATTATCTCTAAAATAGAGATAGATATAAGAAAGTTGTTGGAGCAAAAAAATGCTCAATTTTCCCTAAACTAGAGAAAAAACAAATTATAGGGAAGCTGTTGGAGATGCTCTTATACCATTCATCTGAGGTGTCTTTAACGTTGTGTATACAATTTTTCTGTCTGCTTGTTCGCAAAATTTCGATTTCATCATGCATCAAGATAGCAAAATATAAGATTTTATTCCAACATTGCCCTCTAACTATTGCTACGTACTTTAACATAAAAAGTTCCATTATTAATTTCTCATGAACAACTGGCCAAGTCAATGGTTAATTAATGACATAGAAACTAGCTAGCTAGAAGTGTGGATAAATTACGCGAGGTAAATTTATGCTAGTTAGTATATAGAAATATGTTGTGAACCATATATTATGCTCCAAATTTAGTTTTTAAACCAATGACATGTAATTATGTACTCTACTATTCCATTAAGATATATTCAGTCAAAACAATATTTTTTTTCTTACTGTGGACAGAGAGAATATATTCATTAACAATAACAGATCAAACTTTTTGCAAGCAAGGGCTTAATTAGAATTAAATATCCACATTAAGAATCATGCCCGACCAAGCAAGGAAAAAAGTGTGTCTTACTCCAAAATAATAAACAAGATACATCATTAAGAACAAGTGAAGTAAGCCAAAGAGGATTAAGTTTTCACCAGTATTAAGTATAACAAATGCAACCCTAACTGCGCTATATATAGGCGATTTTATTGCAGCTACGTATATATGCATGCAGGCAAAGTCTCACAACACAAACTCAAAGTTCGATCTCTCGTCACTACTGCAATCTTCCTCACTAGCTATTATTCAGATTGGGTCAATACTTGGCATGGATTTCCTTTTATAATCATTTTATGGAGAAAAAGATCGACACCAATAAAAGAAAAAAAAATAAAAGAAAGAAAGAAAAAGTGGGCATTGAAAGTTTACATGATAAACCAAATTACGTCAATGCTCGGTGGATAAGATTTTGAAGCAAAGTTCATGACATGTATATATATAATATCATCCGGCCCTGGTCCCAAATCCAGCATTATTGTAATTTCTTGGGTTGTATATTTCTCTGTGCAATAACTAAGATTCTATGAATGATAGAAACACAAATTAATATTTTATGATCGATAGACATTTTATGGATGAGATTTAATTAGTTTATGACAGTATATCCAAACGCATGAATCAGTCTTCTCCTGAAAAGGATCAGCTGTAATTTTGCTAATAAGTTGAACAAGAATTATAGTTTGTTAGGAATTAATATATAGTTTGGCCACCAACTTTGTTTATAACTTAATTGTATTATGAAAGTAGGGTAAGAGTCTTATGTCAAAGCTTAAGCAATCAAAAATCCGCTGATAATTGGTTTGAGTTTTGACTAATTAATCATCGTTATATGGTCTATTAAATTCCATGCATATGTATATATATATTTATATAAAGGCTACTGCACTGTGTGTTTTGGCATATATGATCATGAGCTCTTATGCTTTAATTTGTATGGAATGAAGCTAAACGAGAAGATTACTATTGAGACATTTGAAAAAAAATTAAATGGTACGGTCACGCCACGTGGTTATTGTGATCGGCCATAGTAATTGGCCACTGTGAAATAAAAAATAATTATAAAATAAAATATTAATTGAACAAATGATAAAATATTGATAGTAGCCAATCACTGTGACCGGTCACACCACCTGTCCATATGACCAGCTCTTGGAAATATTGTTCATTAGTATTACACGCTTTATATATTAATTTGATAATTAATGTTGTAATCAAGTTGATGAAGGTTTTGTAATTAAATCACGTATATGTTAAATAGCGAACATGTACTTTGTAATGAAATGACGTGCATTGAAACTTTACCCATAGTTATGTTTTGATTAATACTTGCCTTCATCTAAAGGTTACCAAACGAACTAGAAAAAAGATATTGATCATTAAGAAACCCGCCCGGCCACTACAATTGACTCCCATAATAAAACAAGTGATCGAGATTCAATATTGTGTGCTAAATTATTCCCAAGAAAAAAAAAACCCTACGAGAGCGAGAGCTCTCCATATAAACCCTAGTCATCATGGCTTAAGTATTCAACAATTTTTTATGGAATCACCATTATTGTCGGTTGGGTCCTCCCATGCTGCAATCCAACGTCGACATACATCATGAATTTCATTCCTAATTTGGCAAAGGAGATAGCAGATATGGGCGGCGGCGCAAATCTGATTTTCTTCTTGGTGTCCAGTTGTTTGGTGCCTTTAGTACTCAGTGTATCTTCACTTTTATGGATTGCATGGTTCGGGTACAGTTTTTTGCCCCTATTTTGAATTACATTTTCTTTGAAGTTCTGTTATGGATTTCATATTTGGGATCCGGGTGGAAAACATGGTGGTTTGGCAGTTTTGATATTCCAAGACGACGACCTTATATATTGCTTGTGGGCGCTGCTAAAAATTAACCAAAGTCAAATTTGGTTTTTTGATTTGGATCAATTTAATTTATTGTTTAAGAATAAGCATGATCAATTGTGCAAGTTTAGACTGTGGTTTTACTTTCTCTTTTCATGGGTCCTCCTTGAACTAAAATGGATTTATTGGTCTCAATGACAATACTTGTTGGAAATTTTTTTGTTGGAGTTGGGGATTGCTGACAACAGTAATGTACGATGTATGTATTGTTCTAAGTTTCGAATTATTGATTAGAGTTATAGATTTAGACTCATTGATTATGCCACTTACGTGGTCTGTAATGCTCATTTTTAGGATGCCCATGTTAAATATTGTAATTCTCTAAATTTCAAAATAAAAATAAAAATTGTAATCCTCTATTGATTTATGTTTTTTTTCTAACAAAAAAAAATTGTGTGCTAAATTTAATGTAGGTTTATAAAAATTTGATGTAGTGTAGTTACAAGTGCATAACAGGAATTTCACACTCATTAGTATTTAGCTAATTAATTAATTAATTTTTTAATTAGTAATTAAATTCTGATTATATAACAACTTGAATTACACATTAACTAATCATCCGTAAGTCGAACTAGAAAATTAACATGATTAGAATTTAGTGCAAGTGAAATATTATGATTGAATTAGAATAAATTTAATTCTTAATTCTTAAAAAATTATAAGAAAATTGTGTAGACAAAATAAACTGAGAGCTAGGCGGAATTAGGGTAATTACACATACATATGTGTGAAACTATTTTCTATTTTATTTATTTATTTATTGAACATAGTTGTTACTTCTTTTAAATACTCCATGTAACGATTTCTTTTGTATGAATGGATTCCCATTTCTCTTATAAAAATAGTAAGTTAGTAACATGAACGAAAAAAGAAAAAATAAGAAGAAAGTTTATTTGGTTGGTTGGAAATTTGTAATGCGCCTTGATCTCCATCCCAGGCCCACTTGCTTTGCTATTTGTTCAGGCCCAACTAATAAAAAGATAATAGTCTCAATTGGAAAGTAATGCGCTCATAAAATTAAACAATTTTCTTTGAGAAGTAAGAACATCCGCAACAATACAAATCATGTATACATACATGTATACAAGAATCATGTATACACTATTATAAATGGACAAAGTAAATAAAATGTACCAACCCTTGCAACATGAGTAGATTATCAAAATTATAAATAGATAAGAAGCAGTGACTTCACCGACATTTCTACATTATTGAAAGATTTTTACGTTAATCTTAAAATTCTTTATCATTTTAAAATGAAGATTTTCTTGTTGTCTATGCACGAGAGACTCGAAGAGCGTGTAAGGTGTGTTAGCAAGAAATGCTAATAATGCTCCTGAAAATTGAAAAACTAATTTAAGTTAATTTAGTTTATTTTGATCTATTTTCAATGTTCTTTTCACATTTATCGTATTTTATCCTCCCTCTATCTCATATTGATTTTTCTCACTAGTATGAAAAACGAAGAAAAGAAAAAACAGTTATTGATAGATGAAGGTCCTCATTCACCTAAAGAAAAAGAAGAAACAGAGAAAGCATATATTAGGCATATACAAGAAAATAAGAAGTTTATTTTTTTTGGACAAAAGAAAATAAGAAGTTATATATAAAGCAAAGAAATCCAACGATTTTCACAATTGGAGGGAACGGGTTTTTTATAGCATTTATTTGATCTGCGAAAACGCACATTCAAGATGGCGGGAAAATGTCCTTATAGTCCTTCACCGCATATAAAATCTCCATTCCTCAGCCCACACCACCCTTAAAGGTCTCTCTTTCTCTCTCTTCGAAACCCTCTCATCTGCTTCAATCCCACACCTGCTTTCCATCTCCGAGTGCCCTAAGAGACACCTCCGCCGCAAAATTGGTACTTTTCTTCAAAATACCCACTTTATATTTCTCGCAGAATCTAGGGTTTTCTGTTCCGCGGCGGATTCTTCATTTTTAATTGTAGTTTTTTTTTTCCCGATTAATTCTGTGACTGACATTTGTGTTAATTGGGTTTTTGGTATAGAGGTTTTGCGCCGAAGCAATTCATTGTCTTGCTGAAGATGGACCCTGCGTTCGAGGATGAGGGTCATGACGGTGACCAGACCGTTACAATCCAAGAGTATCTCAAGGATGTTGAGGAGCAGGAACTGGTTTGCCTCTTTCTATCCCCTATCTAGTGACTAATTCTTCAATTTTATTTGGCTTTTGTAGAGAAATGTGAAATTGAATTGGTAACAGATGGTGCATTTGTTTGTGTACTTCTAGTGCTTTGTTTCTTATTCATTGTAGTTTGGGGACTTTGAAAAATTATAGGCTTTATTACTATGTTGGCATTCAACTAATTGTAGTCTTGAACAGAGTCCTCATGATGCTATACTCCTCATTGATCTGTTGCTAAGCATGCTTCAAATGGATAATGAAACCATCCTAGGTTGATCTGCACTAAAGATGAGGGCTTTCGCTTAATTTGAGTACTGTGTCATTGTTTAACGATACCTAAGGTAACTTCTGCTTGTAAAAGAAAATTAGTACATGTTTAAATTGAAAAGAAAAGAAATTTTGTTAAGTTGGGATAGTAGAAGTGCTACATTTGCGTTATAACCAGCCCAACTAAGCTGACTTTAGGCTCTTTGAAGCACAGCTGGTAAAGGTATAGTGCCATTGTGCCAATGCTCGTCTAGAGGTTAAGTTGAGCATACAACAGCTTGGGTTGACGCACAAGTTCCGACTCTGGAGTAAATTAGCGAAGTTAGGTTAGTACTCTAGGGTGGAGAATATTGAGCTCAACTCAGTCAAAAGGTTAACATGCTCAACTGGAGAAGGCCGGTGAAAAATATTTGATATTGTGAGCAATGCTAATATTTACTCAGCAAACCAAGGAAGGATTTAAACAAATGGGAATGGATTGTGAGATTGAACATAATGAGTAACTTGTTCTTTTGAACTCTGTTCTTAATTCAACAATCCGTAGCTCTTTGACTTGTCAAATTGTTTTAGTGGATGAAACCTCATTCATCTAGTTACTGAGTGTTATAACAATGTGCAGTTTGGTATATTTGTTTAATCAATGGAATAAGGCAAGTTTCAAGGAGCTGGAGCAAAAATCTTGTGGGACTGGCTTGTTCTCCCTTCATAGTCTTAAATCTGAAAAGTGCATTATAGGCATCAATAGAAAAGTTTATAACGTTGTCTATGTTTTGTAACTTTTTGGTGTTTGATATTTGTAGGAAGCTGACTTGGTTTTGGGGGGCGATGAAGGCAAGGAGTGTACCTATAATAATGGTTATATGAAGAGGCAAGCAATTTTCTCATGCTTGACTTGCACACCAGATGGTAATGCTGGAGTATGCACAGCTTGCAGCTTGTCTTGTCATGATGGCCACGAGGTACTTCGATATTCTTATCTTAACTGAATAAATGAAATGGCTATGGGCCTATGGCCAAAAGAAGAAGTACACAGACGCAACTATCAAAGACATGATTTGTGATGTCAAGTATTAATATGATGGCCAATGTCTTGGAAGTTGATATTTTGAGTGAACTGTTGTTTTTAGGAGTTAAGCAACCCAAATTTCTCCCTTCCCACAAATTTTGCTGAAATTTTGGACTGAACTTTCTAGACTCTTTATTTAAAACAGTAGAAATGTCCTGAAAGTGGCTGAAATTTTGGCCAATTCTGGGAATGATTCTGTCTCAGTTACCTGATTAGTGGATCTTCCCTTTTGTATGTATATGTAAGCTTATATGTAAGCTAGTTGCATCATTTCAATATATTCGCTTGAGAGAGAGATTGACACTGTTGACTGAGGAAGTGAAGAATATCCTTCAAGGCTTTTCATATTTGTTTATTTCGTGTCCCGATCTTAGCTTGAAAGATATCTCACTTTAGAAAAATGATTGTTTAGCACCTAAACTAAAGTTATATGGATTTGATTTTATGGTAAGATATAGAGAGGAACAAAAATATTATATGAGCCAAGAGGTGAAATATGGATTTGATTTTAATTGCTTGGATTAGGGTGGAAGTTGGCTGTCTCCAAGCTGAGTCTGAACAGATATGTTTTGGAGTTTGAACCACCTTCATATTCTTTCAAACCAAACCTAGCAGCACTTGCTCTTGCTTTAAAAAGGGTCTGATTTCTTTTTCTAGCTATGTTGCGGGGAAGGAGAATACTGATATCTATTTCTTTTTGGGAACTGCTATTTCTGGTTTATTATATGTACTGATTTAGATTTTCTAAACTACTTAGATGGATATATCTTGGTTTATTACTCCTGTTTTTCCTTTTCATTTGGGTTATATATTTTTTTTTGTCTTCTTACAACTAATGATGGTCATTATTGTTACTTGGACAAGATTGTGGAACTATGGACCAAGAGAAACTTCAGATGTGATTGTGGAAATTCAAAGTTTGGAGAGTTCTACTGCAAGATTCTCCCAAGTAAAGAAATCGAAAATGTTGAGAACTCGTACAATCAAAATTTCAAAGGTTCCTATTGCACCTGTGGCCGCCCCTATCCTGATCCAGATGTGGATGAACAAGTAGAGATGATACAGTGCTGTGTGTGTGAGGACTGGTTCCATGAGGAACATATTGGTCTTGATTCTTCTGATGAGGTTAGTAGCTTGGGCTACTGATATGTTTTTCACTTGGTTGGCATGATATTTTTATCATTTTGTTAACATCATATTTCAGCGGGCTATAGGCACATTATAATTTCTGTCCAAGTGATTAAATTAGTAAATATTACTGGATTACTGTGTCTTGCTGTCAAGGTCAGCAGCCAATTTGTAGACATGACATAAACTAAACTCATGTTGGGTGAGATGGTTAGAATTTTTTGAAGTCTTACGATTTCTCATATGTTCTTGCTGATCAATCATCCAACATTTTGTGGTAGCTGGTTGTACTTTAGAAATGATCCCAGTTCAGTTTTACTCTGAAACTGCTCTTTATCAGTTGGTGATGGCTCATCATCAGTCTTGGCCACATTGATAAACTCTACTATAGTTGTATCATAAGATTAACAAGTCCTACTTTGGAGTACTTTTGGCACTTGAAACCTTGAAGTCTTCCTGATGTTGTACTACGGATTTCTAGACATTCATAAAATTTAAGATTTTATTAAGGCTTATCTTACAAATTTCGTTGGGTTGGAGTCTACTTGTTAAAAACAAATTATCTTTCATCTCTCTCAATCTTGATGTTCACATCCAAAAGTTTCCAATTTTCCATTGGTTGATATTCCATCCAACTATCTTGGTAACAATGTACTCGTCCCTTATTACAGATTCCAAGAGATGGAGAAGGTGAACCTCTATATGAGGATTTTATATGCGCAGCATGCTCAAAAGTTTGCTCTTTCCTAAGATTATATACTCAAATCATATTGGAAGCAAGGAGCCAAAACAGTGCCTTTGTTAAGACTGGAAAAGATAAAGAAGTTATAGCAGATGAAGTACCTTTAGCTTGTGGATCTGGAAAGCTAGAAGATATTTCTCAGAGTTCTAATACCAACTCTGAATCTGTGTCTGGTGGGGAAGTTTCACTTCTTGGAGAAAATTCTGGGAAGAATATATGTTCAGAGCACTGTGCTACAGATGCTGATACACGTGCTACTTGTGTTATTGGATTTAATCTGGCAGTTGCTTCCCCTGTTTCAGAGAGTAAGCCAATGTTTCTTTCAAAAAGCTGGCGGAATGCTCTCTGCAGGTGTGAAAAGTGCGGTGAATTTTATAAACAGAAGCATATTAGTTTTCTAATTGACAAGGAGGACTCAATCCTTGAGTATGAGAAAATGGCAAAGCAGAAGAGAGAAGAAAAGTTGCAGCAACGTGAGGGGGCGGAGTTAAGTATGCTTGATAACCTTGGCCATGTAGAGAAAATTGAGATTCTGAATGGCATTGCAGACATCAAAGATGAGCTTTGTTCTTTCCTGGTATGTCATCCTGGATGAAAAATATAATTATCGCGCATTGCTTTTATAATATAAATAATGCAAAGCGGCTGGTTTAGAACATGAGCTTTTATAGATTATCGATTTTATCTTGTGCTTAAATTTTGTGACATTATTTTGCAGGGATCATTTGATTCATCGAAGGCAATCACATCTGCTGATGTCCACCAGATTTTTGAGAATCTAAAGAAACGCAGGCGTGTAGAGTGAGTTATACCTGGATCTTTGCTGCAGTTGCGTGCATGTAATAATATTAGCCTTCTGTTTCGGCTTTTGGAGTTGATCCAGGTTTCATTAACATTAAAAAAGGCCTTTGAATATCTGAGGTTGTTCTAAATTAGAATGCTCTACTAGTATTAATGTTATTTCTCTGCAGACTTATGTCCCAAGTCTAACACATTATGGTTATGATTTGAACTTCTTCTGTTCAACTTCTTGACATGCAATTAAGTTGGATACATCTAATTGTTAAGAGTATATTTATCAGGTTTTCTTTGGTTAAGCCCGTTACAGTTCACGAAGACCTTGTTTTGCTGTAGAACATGTGAAACTAAAACGCTAAAGAACAGATTTGGCTAGTTGTGAGCTGACAAGTAAATTAATGTAACCTCTTGTGCAAAATAGTAGGAACCATATCTAGAAAGCGAAGTTTATCATCATCTGATTCTTAAGCATCTAGATCTTGATTGGTTTCATCCTACCTTCTCTGTATGTGTAACTTATCTCTTCTATGGTAATAAGCTCATAATTGCATGTCAGATCAGATGTTGATTTCTTGCATCATTCTTCTAGTCTAAAGGTTTCTGGTAATTAAATAATTGGATTGGTTCAGTAAATCTAGGGTCCCTGATTTTGTGATTGACACATAACTATTAACTATTCCCTGCATTATGAATTTGCAATTTTTGTCAACACTCTTTAACAATAGGGGACAAAAGTAGGTTGTTTTGGCTCCCTTGGGAAAGGAAAATGATTGTATTCATGTGTTTTACAGTTGACTGAGTCTTTGAAATTTTTAAAGTTTAGTCATTTCTCTACCTAAACTTTGGAGACTGTCGAGTGATGAGGACTGCTTTACCTGGTCGATGAAAGTGAAATAATCTTGATTTTCTTAGACAAGGAGGAGAAAATTTCTAATTTTAAAGCAAGTTTTTGTGTAAAATATTTTGCTACTCATCCTCATATAAACAAATAACTTAATTTTCTCCTTTGGTTGTGCATTGTTCATGTAAAACGTCATTTGTTGTCATGCTCAGTTCAGCAGAGTCTTATTGAGTAACATTAGATTAGATAATTGATGGGATTGTTGGAATGATAAACTTTGCATAGGTTGCTGTTGCCATTATAAGTGAAGAAAACCTCATCCCCCCAAAGATTGTGATGGTTAAGATTTGACATAGGTCTGAATGATCACTCTAGCAGGAAACCAACCTTACATTACTGTTGAGCATTAACATGAAAGTTAAATTACAGTTTCTTATGGATGGTCCTTAGTGGTTACTTGTTACCTCTTTAGTCACTCACTCCTTAAAGTTACCTATGAGGCAAAACAGAGCCATGTCACCAGAAAATATATGCTTCGAGAGTTCGAGTCTAGAGGTTTCAATAAGATTTTTTTTTATCCATTGTATTCGATTAATCATTGTTGTGCTCAAGATTTTCTTTGTTCTGCTTTTGAACTTGACTCCCTAAAGTTCTTGTTTTCTATTTGGGTCGTGGAATGATGAAGTGAGTGATACTACACATCACAATTCACAATCGAAGTAGCATTTCACTTTTAACAAAATCTAAAGTTAGGTAAAATTCCTCTGACTGTATCTACGTAAATTATGCCACATTCACATGCACAATAAGAAAAAATGATTTATTGTTTTTATATTTTGATTTATAATGAAATGAAATTTTTTAGGCAGTGCGACATTGTGTAAGCAAAATTTTAGAATAGTATAAATGGTTGACGGTGACTAATTTTCCACATAATTTCATTTCTTTTTGCATTAAACAAAAGTGCTTGGACTACTAGCTAGTAGCTAGCTACAAATATTTCAATTTGAGCACAATTTATTATGATATGATCATGTCATGGTGGCCATATGAGGTTAGGTCTAGGAACTGCCTGTATACCCGTGACATGTCGGGGAATGGGGTCGGTCTATTAATTTCAACTTGAAACTTCCATTGATTTATTCTGCAGATTCCAGGAAATGTTCAGATTTCCCAACTAAATAGAACAAAAAGAAAGATCTATGCTTGAGCATAGTATAAAATAAAAAAACAAAGACAAAACAAGTGACAAAAGGGAGTTTTGTATTCTCTCGAGTTTGAGCATCTTACACTTTCAAATTAGTTTTTTTTTTCCTATCAATTTTGGGACTGCAAATACTTCCAAAATCTGGCTAAAATGATTCTTTGGTCCGTGATTCCCCAGTTTGTATTATAGATAAGTTCTAATTTTTGTTTGGTTTGTGATTCCACAGTTTGGACACAGAAAAGTACCAAAGATCGATCAATATCAGCCAGAAAATTGGTACTGACAAATAATGTTTTGTTCTCCCATGGCTTTCGACCAAGCAAAATAGCATCGATTTTCTTACCGACTAACCTCTTCACACATTCTCACCTGTGTGTGAATTGGTTCTTTTGTTTCTTCTATATTCAATTTTGTTTTAAATAATTTTGTTAAATAAAGGGGTTTTCCGGGTTATTGAAAATTTAACTTTGTAAGACTTATTTGCTTAATTAATACTGATACAAAAAAAAATATTGAACAAAATAACTAATAAATTATTTTAGTTTTGTTTTTAGATGGGACACAAACAATTAGCTAGCTGGACCATGACAGCAATAATCCCTTCATAAAAAGTTACAAACCGACGTTTACATGACAAAGGCAGTGAGAAAAGAACGTTTTCACTTTTAAAGAATCAAATCCAAACAAATTACAAATGTTACTAGTCTACGTAATCTTTTGTTCTTTGTTTTTATTGTATCAAAATTAATTGGACTTCCTCACCTATATAAATAGGTGCTCTCCCTTCTCTCATTCCAGCCTCACATGCACTATAGCTCTCTATCTCTAAGCTAAAATTACTTCCACAATCCACTTCTCCATTAGGGTATTTTTCTTTGTTTAGGTTTGGTTTCGTTTGCGGATTTGGAAACAATTTTCTACCATAGAAGAACGCCCAAGATCATGGGAAATTGCATGGAGACATATCCACAGAAGCAGCAAGAAGAGGATCAAATGCAGCAGATGCAGAAAGGACATGAGTGTGAAAATGAAATTAGGTTTGTTAAGGAAAGCATCAATTCGGGGAAAGATGGAAAAGTGAGGGTAAAGATTGTGCTGACGAAAGAAGAGCTAGAGTTGTTGATGCTTCAGCTGCAAGACAAAGGACGGAAGAAGAGCTTAGAAGAAGTTTTGGAGGAGATCCAGAAAGGCAGAGGCAAATTATTACTAGTTGAAGAAGGGTGGAGGCCTTCTTTAGACAGTATCATGGAATGCCCTGAAGTAGTTGAAGATATGGATAGATCATAGATCATAAGTACTCTTGAAATTAAATCCTTTTTTTTTGGTTCATTTTTTTTAACTCTGTTTTTTTTTAGAGTTTTGATGTCGGTGATGACCCAGTTCGATCTGTAACTAGTTAAAATATTCATGAATGCAGAACCGTCAAAAGGTTGAGATGGAACAAGAACTATATATATGAGACCAAATATGAATGTATGTATATATTTGTCAAGGAATTTGAGCACCTAAAATTTTCATGTTCATTATGGTTAATGAAACCACCTCACAAAATCTCTGAAGTAACTGAGCACCAAAACACTCTGTTCTTGTGTTTCCTGTTATAATATTTCTGAGAGAGTAGTTAGTAGCAAGCTAGAGAAAGCTTTTAAAATTATCACAAAAACCCAATGTGAAAATCCATGTTGAAGCAAATAGACTAATTAATCAAATCAAACTTAATACACTCGGGGACCCAATGTTGAAGCAAGCACCGAAAAACCATGTGGTGGTTGATACAATTTATTAGTAGTCTAACAACCAGACTTGGACTACTGAATGTGATGTATGGTAGTAGTGTTCACCTTATGCGTTTCGTTTAGAACTAATGTAAAGAAACTAACCTTCTGAAATATTTACATAAGAAATAAAACCATTTTAGGTTTTGATAGTCTTCAACGTTTTATGTCTCAAAACCAATAAATAATTTCTCGGTATCATGTAGGTTTACTTTGACTTTTCATTTAAGTAATTCCCTAAACCTCTCATTCCAACATTATAAAAAGATCACACTGATCTTCAATATTGCTTACTGATTTCTCAAATAAGATTATTACTTTTGTCTAGGTAATTAATGATGAGTTAGCTAGGCCTACTGTTCCGTCTCTGGCCCAGGCCTTTTATGCTCATGATCAAACCAGGATGGCCTCTTACCGTTTTAAGTAACTTGTTGTATAGTTCCTCTCAGTTTGTGTGTTTTTGTCATTGGCAGCCCTGTTGGTTTTGCCTTTGTGTCTTCTCTTCTTTCTTTGTAAGTTTGTATCAGATTTTTACTTCTTTTGAATGATAAAGCCCTTTATATTAAAAAAAGAAAAAAGAAAAAAAAAGTAAGCTAGGCAATCTGCATGTTAGTATTTAGCAATTAGCAGTAATATCTGAATGAGTTTGTCAGACTAAATTACAATGATTTTGCCACAAGATCTCTAATGTTTCTCAGTCTCGATCTGTTTCTCTGACAATTAAGGTTATATATTAGGTTGATAGTGTTAAGAATTGCATGATCTTCCTTCTCACATTATTAATACTTCAGTAGTTCAAGTTCTGTTGGAGTCTCTTCACCAAAAGTTTGCTCCCTCCTACCATCACAACAATTTAGCCCGCTGAAGCCATGAAAGAATTAATCACCACCAATAAACCTGATTTTGTTCAGATCAATGGCTGAGAATGACACATTTTGGATTGACATTTAACAACTCACTTCCTTATGCCCCAAGAACCAGAGGAGCATAATTAATATCCATCGTGGGTGGCACCGGAGACTTTTTCATGCACCGGGAAGTTGCAATCACAAGGACACGGGGGTTTGAAGATCAAGGTGAAGTGTACTTCAGGCTCTAGGTGGATATCAAATTCGGTTTATGGATGTTGGTGAATTCAATAAGCATGTTAGCATTGGTACTTAAATTGAGAGGTTTTGGGTTCTTTGCAGCTAAGCATGACCTTAATTAGTCTAATATGATTAAATAGTCATGAGTTCATGCATGAGCCTTGCACTTTCAGATCCTTTTCCTTATTATGTGCAAGTGTTATATGACCAGGGTGCTTGCATTTTTCGACCAGGGGCTAAGACCTTTTTCAATATGATTAAGAGAATTGAAGTTACTATAATATAATGAGTTATAACGATCTAGGTAAGTTTCATTGTTTCAAGGTGGTCTTCTATCAGTTAGATTGTGATCTAAGGATATATGCCTTGGGAAAGGGGCCACAATTAAGACCAGCTACCAACTTAACATCATAAAATTGGCAAATACACTTTGTATTTCGTAACTGAAACAACTTTCTTTGTATCTAAATAAGAAGTGTTAAAATAATTATAGAAATCTGCGTTGAAAAGCAGATTATGATCGAATTCGGCCTAAAAAATATGCAGAGCTTACATACAAGTTGCAAATACTTAAATCAGACTATATAATATAAGATCTCATACAAGCCAGGCGCCGTGGCTGTTGCGGTGGTTCTGGTGGGCAGAGCAGAAGACAGAGAGCTGGAGAGGACTTGAAGTGCGCCGGTTGCGTTGAGGTCTGGGCTGGGTAGAGAAGAAGAGAGCACGGGGAGTGAGAAGAGAGAGAGAAAGAGTGTCGGCTGGAAAGAAGAGGAGAGAGAGTTGCCGGCCAATAGAGAAGAAAGGGAAAAACACAAAAAGAAGAGTTCGTGCGCGGGGAAGAGATAGATCTGAGAAATAAATGGCCCAGATTTAAACTTGGGCGATCCAACAGTTGAAATTTTTTTCAAAGAAAGTATATTTGTTTTTATTAAAAAAATATATAAACAGACCATAATACCCCCTCACCTCAAGTGAATGTCACATGTCACGTCACATATTTGGATAAAAAATGTTAGAATTGAAAGATGAGGTGCAAATTGACAATTTTTATCAAATTCAAGGAGTTAATTTTCGCAATTGCAAATTCGGAGTGTAAATTGATAATTATAGCCGAATTTGAAGATATTTTGGTAATTATGCCTACCAACAAGTTAGTGCTTTGTTGATTTCCAGCAATCACTCAATACCCTCAGTATAAGCATCCAATCACTTAATACCCTTAAGATCAGTATTTAGCAATTAGCAAAACCAAATGAGTGCTTAAGAAGAAAAAAAATGGGACTGATTATGACACATCTCTAATATTTTTATTGATATTTCAAATAAGCTAGGTTGAATTTTCCTAGCTACTGATAACTAGTTATATATAGTGATATAGCTATTAATTGCATGATATTTCATTCTCATGTAATTGACATTTCTGTGGGTCAATTAGTACATGTTGGACTCTTCACCCAAACTACGTTTTCAGGGAATATGCAAAATTCCAATTCAAAACCAGCATACCACATGTCTTCCAGTTGAAGAAGTCTAAATTAATTTGCTTGTGTTCTTAAGTCGAGGGCTGAAGTAGTAACTGATGTGCAGGACCAAGCATCCCATGGGGGACTTCCAAACAAGCGACGTTTGGAATTTGTCAATTCTCAAAGGCTTCGATACCATTTTAGACAGTCAGTAGACCCTAAAATTAAACTTTAAATGTTGACGGAAATTAGCCAACAATGTGTATTCAAGATTCAAGCTGACAAAAAATATATATAGTTCAAATACAAATCCCAACTGAAATTTACACTGCTAATTTGCTACTTATATATTATTGACGGCAAAAAAAAATGCTAGCTATTCCTACTCTTCTCAATAATTAATGGAATCTGTAATTAAATTACTCTCAAAATTCTTCAGGGATGCTCTTCAGAACTGGACCTGCAGCACTGCTAGTACAAGCAGGGGACTGATCTAGAGTAACACGATGGATTGGAATCTTTGTGAGCTCATTTGCTACATCTTTGAATTCAAGAACCCCTCCATTTTTGCACTTGGAAAGCATTCGAGCCGCTTCTTGCTTTGTCATCTTAACCTTCACTCTAATCACCCCTCCTTTCTGATCACCCTCTTTCTCTTCCCTCTTGAACAGCAGTGGCTCCGAACTTTCAAAGGAACTGCAGTTGATCTTTTGCTGCTTGTAATTTGAAACTGGCTTCTTACTCAACTCATCTCTGTATATAGCATTTTTGGCACAAGGCTTCCTAAGTTGTAGCGGGCCATCTAATGACTTCCTATGGAAGAAAGACAGCAAAGAGTTCAACATTGTTGTAGAAGAGTGTGAGAGATGTATGAATTCCATATCAAAGTTGGGGGTGAATTTATAGAGAGTGAGAGAGCCATATATAGCCTGGAGTGTACGTTTATTTGGGTGCGTGTAGAAGACTCTTCTTTTGTTCTTCAGTCAAGGCTGCAGTGATTGCATGATGTCAATCCAAAATGGTTCGAGTAGATCAGAGAAAACACCAAATTTGGAATTGGTCAATGCCCTTCTGAGTGTGATCCTTGAATTATTGGGTCTGGTTTTAACTTTTAAGAAGCTACGGTTAAATTGTTTTCGGCCCCAAGTTGCACGGATGCTATCATCATCAACCTCGATCACCACCTGATCGAGCTAGGTTTTCGCTTAGGTCTTTTATCTTGAAAAAACCTTGACGTAGCTTAGAAGAATGTTCCACTGAATTAATGTGAAGTTATTTGCAACGGTGTACAACGATAAAAAAAAAGCTGCTTAATTAAGTTGCCTCTCAATAATTTTTATAAACCGTACGTTGTTTGAGTCCTAGCTCACTTTTACATATGCTATATATAAAACAACTTGGACAACTTTGTTAGTATTTTAGTCGAACTCCGATTGAGTTTTAAAAATGCATTTTAAAAATCATTTGAAAAATAAAAAATTTTGAAAAATGATTTAAAAAATTGATTTTAAAATGAAATTGATATTGAAATGAAATATTTGAAAGTATATAATTTTGAAAATTAATTTAAAAAGTAATTAATTCAAAAAAAAAGTATATAAATATTAAACAACTTGGACAACTTTGTTAGTATTTTAGTGGGTTGATATCACTGGTAGAATTTATTCTCTGATAGCATTGTTAGAATTTAGAAGATTTAGTTGGTGTTTTGAGAGTACTAGTAGTGTTTAGGAGTAGTAGCTTAGGATAAGATATTAGGACAAAGGTTTTAGAATGGAGGAAAATGTATTTATAGGACAAGGTAATTTGAAGAAGAGGAGAGGAAGTATTAAATAGAGGAGGTTGCTTGATGGAATGCCTCTCTTAGCTTTCCACAATTGATTACAAGATGTCTTACACATATATATATAGTGGTTGCTGCTAAACAACCTACAATACTGTAGATCATTCGTCTAAACTATCCTAACGCTAGAACTTACTATACTCACTTAATTACATGATAATTCTACATCACTTCTAAACTAATTTAGGTCATTCTAATTCTAGAATAATTTAGATAATTGTAGACTAGCGTAAAATTCTCCAAAAGGTGCATTACTTTTCAACAAATTTAAATAGGTAGATAAGTCACTTTTAAGCATTACAGTTCCAAACTAATCGACCCCAAGTCGTATTTTGTTTGTCTCTCAACAACGCGCAATTAGTTCCTATAAAAAAAAAACAACGCGCAATTAGTGATTTAATGATCGATTGAGAAAGTGGACTAGATGTGTAGAAGTCTCTGCTTCTGTTTTTAGTCGAGCTCTCAAATGATGCCCCGGGAAAGTTCAGCAAAATTGTTCGAGGACTAGAAAAGACAAATTAAGCACCATTTTGGAATTGGTCAAGGCGTTTTAAGTCTTTCTACCGTTGTGCGAGTCAATAATTAAGTTGCAATCATATTGTCTTCAACTTTGCTAATAGGAACTTACTAAAATATATATATAATTATATATATCTGTGTTAATTTGGTCCCTAATATAAACCCAACTTCACTCCCAACCCTACTCTGAACCTCCATTTGGAAGTGAAAGTATGTGATTCATCGAGTCTTCTGCATGCGAGTCCAGGGGGGGGGCCGGGGGGGGGGGGGGGGGGGGGGGCCCCCCCCCCCCTTTTTTGAAAATCCAAAGTATGAGAGCTTTGTTGACTCCTGGGAAAGGGGCAAACAGCGGAAATGAGGAAGGAGATTGAGATTTTTTTTTCTCCATCCAGTTAGCCAAAACGTTGTCGTTAGGAGGGGGAAGAAAAAACAAAGAATGAACGGGATTAAGGGAAAGGGGGGTCGACCTCATAGCACCCAGAAAAGAAAGCAAAAGTGAAAAAAGGGTTTAATTGACTTGGCCGACCTTGACAATATGTTATATCAGATTAATGATCTCCAGACCAAAAAAATGAATGAATCTCTTTTATGACTTTATTGTGTATTGAATCAATCAATCAACTAATGATTTGTAAAATTGTAGACATTTAGTATTATAGTATATAATTTAGATTTTAGAATTTAGATATTAGTGATTTTATTTTTTGGAAGGTTTAGACATTTCTGGACTTGATTTAATGGTCTAAATATAATTTTCGCGTGGGATCGATGAGAGAGATCGAGCAAAAAAAAGGAAATGATATATCAATAGATATAGGGTTAAAATTTCTGGCCGTGAGAAATATATCGGGAGATTAGAAAAATGATATATCAATAGATATATTTGTTATCGGAAAAATAATGGAATTTTTTTTAAAGTCTTCTTTTTATTCATTAAGTTTATTTTAATATTCAACAATAAAACATAGATAAAGTAATAACGTCGCTTAGATAATCTATTTTGAACTTCATTGTTGAGGATGTGAGGCTTTTGCTCATGGAAAACCAGGATTATAACATTTTTTTATGTGAATCGGCGAGCGAATGGGGTAGCTCACCTTTTGGCTCGTTCGACATTGTTTTCAGATGTTAACCAAACTTGGTTTGGTCACGCTCCCAACTTTATAAAAGATGTCATTCTAAACGATTGTAATCGTTAATGATTTAATAATTTTTTTTTAAAAAAATGGTCCCGACTCGGCCCTTTGTATTAAAATAATAATTTCTCTTAATTCATAAGATGCTAATTTTTCTAACTTTCTTTAGGGCCTATCGAATTTATAAATTAATAACTAATTAAAATACTTAAAAAATAATACCTAAAAATTTATAATGCATATGGAAGAACAATATGACATGATTTTGAGTCTCATAGATTGTTTATATAGAGATCATGTTCTATATGTATATACAAGGGTATTAAGTTCTAAACCACTTTATCTTCTAGGTCTAGATTTCTAGGAATATGCATGTATATGTATTTTTAAAACCATTATATCCTCTTATTTTTAATATCCACTAGAAAGCATTCTAGGTCTACATTTCTTTGAAAACAATTTTTTTTAATAAATTAATAAAATATTAATTTATCGATAAATTAATAAATAATTTATTTATTGATAAATAAGAATCCCGTTAAGATAATACTTTTTTCGAGTCTCGGAAGTATTCATTTATCAAGATTTTATTGCATGTTAGTATGTTACAATAAAATAAATATTAAAATTTTTTAGAATACATATACCACGTGGTGTGACAGTCATTCTGAAAAATTCCTCGATATGATATAGACTTTCAGAACACCAAAATTTCCAACATTGACAATTTCAAAGCTTACAATAAGTTCATGTCAAACATGAATTGATCGATTAGTCTCCCTTGAACAACATGAGTTTGATAATGGAAGAATGACTACTATATTAATTGGTCTATTCAATCTCGATGTTGATTGTGATACACTGATATGGTAGAAAAGATTTGAATTTTGTGAGCAGCAATAAATTCACAAAATGTCATTATCATCAATTGGCCAAATTGCCCAAATTGGAATCTAAACGCATTTTTCTCCAAAATAAGTAGTTTTAAAAATTCACTATCGGTTTACTAGGGATTTCTCCCGCTTGTAACTTAATTCTTACCTTAGCAATTAATTTTCATCATCGTTCATCTTCACCTTCTTCTTATTAGTTCTTCTCCTTCCTTCCACACATGGCAGCTGTAATTCAAGAAACCCAGACCCTAATTAATATTGAACTCGCTTCCCTTTCCGCCTAAGTAATTAACCAATCCCCAGGTTCCCTACGTTGTGGGTTTAGTGCAGGTTTTGATCTCCTGCAACACTCGAGAACAAATCATTATCACTCTTCCGTCCTCCGGGGACTTCTCGGTCGGTCCATATATACCATCGACTACTGGCCGGGAGCAAACCCTCCTCATCAACGACCTTGAAATCTGCCTAACCAAACGGTTCTTCGAAAATGACGCACTTCAGTCTTGCAGCCTCATGCACGTACCCTTCTCGTTCAGCTTGGATGCACGTACTTGATCGATATTCCTCAACAGCTCCTCTAACAATACAATTAATATATGAGTCTGTTTGGAATTACTTTGGAAAAGCCTAAAAACGCTTTTTAAATTTGGTAAAAGCACTTGTCATATGTTTCTTCGTAAAAAAATATTTCTCAAAACTATTTTCAAGTGCTTATAAAACTCACCCGAAATACTTTTTTTTTCATTAGATTTTTATATATTTATAATTAATTTTTTCAATTAATTTAAAAACATTTTTGAATCTCGTAAAATCCATCCCAAATAAACCTTATATTGTACGCACACCATTTCACCCGTCGATCTCTTGCCTAGTTTGGTGATGATTACGTCAGCAATATGGTCATTCCTGTGCCGACTAGACGACTAGTGCAATGCCACCGGACAACTACATACGGATGCTCTGTGATTTCCACAGTTAGGTTTGGCTCCGACATCGTCATGTCTATTGTGGGATCATGACAGGTTTAGGGAAAATAATTTACATAATCAATAACAAAAAAAAAAACCCCTACAAAAAATTACCACCACCGAAGCGTAAGCCCCGTTCAGAATGACCAAGCGAATAACTGTACAAATGGGCCGAAATTCTGGGTTTAAGCCCATGAGGCTCCACACATGTCTCGATACTATATCCAATTAATAGTGGGCCGAATATGATATACTGGCTCTTGATCATGTGCATTGTCAAATTGCCGGTCGCTTAGGACACGCATCGGAAGCGTCGTCGTCGTCTCCAGCAGAAGAAGAGAAAAGATGGGTGGAGCCCAGTTGATGAAGCGAGTCCCTCGCATCAAGTTTCCTCAGAGACATCCAAAGCCCGCTGGTCTGTACCTCTTTTCTTTTCGAACCAATTTTCCGTATGCATATTGCCTGTCAGAATCTCAAGGTTTATGCACGTATTCTTAGAATTTGAGTTTGTGTTGGTGTTGAAATTCTGATGGGTTCTGTTGAATTGGCGTAAGATGATAGATGGAATTCGTAATATGATCAAAACGCCCAGCTTTACAGTGGTTTCGATTGCCTGGTTATGTCACCTGTGCACCTTTTTTGTGGAGCTAATAGATTGCTAGGTTTCATTGTGTTTTAGATTAAGTGTCTCAATTTTTTGAAGGTAAGTCTCTGCTTGTCAAGTTTAAGTGTGTGAACTCTTTGGCTTGTTTGCATCATACGAAAGCTGGAATTGAAGTTTGGGGCAAGTGGGAAAGTAATGGAATTTATCGTATTGAGAATATGATCAGCATTCTACTAGTAAACTACAATTTAATTAAGGATACTAGCTTCTGTACAAGTTTCGAACTTTCTGCTGGTTCCATAGTACAACCCCGAACTGCATTATAAGTTTTAAGAGTAGGTGCTTCTTAAATTGATTTGACAATTTCATGTTGATGCGGTGACACATAGTTGGACTGGACTAGGTGGGAAACCCCACAGCTTAGACTGATAATATGCAGTCATAACATATGGAGAGTGACTTTTGGAGTCTTGATCAAAAGTTTATTGATCTCTCTCGTGCTCTCAGTCACGCAGTCTTCAGGCTTGGAGAATCATGTTTAGCTATTGCAATAAGCATTAAAATTCGGGCCACATTCATCATACATGTATATATAGGATATGACACTTTTGTAAGACAGTCGAATGCGTTATTATTTAGCCTCCTGTTAATGAGGATTATTGATGAGGTGAAATCATGTTTCAATCGCTGGTTGTGATTGATAGTGATGCAACACAATACTTTCCGGTAACATAACATTGTCCGGTAGGAGAACATTATGTACACTGTGTGTAGCTGTGTATCCAGTTTTCTATGTCCACGAGGAATATTTTGATATACATGGGAACACCATTTTTGAGTCTCTTCAGCTTAGTTCTGATGCTTCTTTTGAGCCAAATCTTAAAGTTTCTTACTTGTTCTTTTTTTACTCAAAATGTTTTGTTTTGATACTATGGTGTTCTTTATGGATCATAATTTCTCTGTCTTTCAAACAATAAAACTTGTAATTTACTATGGCAGGTTCTGAATCGCAGACAGCAGCACCTTTGGCTGGAAATAGAGTTCAAACTTTATTCTCAGGTTCAAAGGCTTCAACAACTCTCGGAGGAAAAGCTTCTGAACAGCCTCCACGAACACCAGTGTCCAAAGATGAGATCGAGGCCATTTTGGTATGTGGAACTTTTTTGCATCTATTGCAAGAATTACTAAATTTGTGATTTGATTCATCAACTTTTCCTGAATTGAATTTTCGGCCGAATTGGATTCTCTGTCTTGTGATCTGCTATATTAATGAGGCCTAGAAAATTAATTAACTGGATGAAAAAGACAATGGTTGCCTCTCAAAATGATAATCATTGTTTGTTCTTACATTTGTCATATAGTTGTTTAATGTTCATATTACGTTATAATACTACATCTGAAATACACATTTAATCTTTATGAGCACGCATCTAGTCCATTGTCCATTATCATCAAGATTTTCAAAATGCTGATATGATAATCTTGAACTCAATTTTCTTGCCTGTCTTTTCTTTAGGCTGGCAATTACTGATTTGTTTTAACCATTAATTGGCAGTTGGGTGGCTGCATCTGACCTTGTGCGGAGCTTGAATAATGGATGGTTTATTCTGGATATTGCTTTGACCATTTTAAGCACTTGGAAGTGCTCTTGGTTCACTTTTTATTGTTTGAATGACAACTACTGGCTCAAATTCATAATTATAGTCAAACACGTTAAAGATGTGCTATCAAATTCCATCCTTTGACATATGTTTTATCTTGTGCATGGAACTTGCAGTTTAGAAATAAAGAAATTGTCAAATAAGTTAGGAATTTCTTTATTTGCACATTCCGAATATAAATACACTTGCTTGTGATACAGAAATTAAGAGAATGACTCATTCAGAATCCCTTTGAAGCAGAGGTTCAAGGACTGCAGATCTGGGATTCTTCCCTGGAGGTCCCTTCTCTCTGCGAGTGAGCTCTTCCAGTCGAAAAGTGATTAACCGATCCCAATTTCCTCCCTCAAAAAGAACCCCAGCTTTTCCATCAGTGATTCTCTGAACAATGCCACAGTACATGTGATATGGGTTATTGGGATTGCTCACAATGGCGATCATACCAGGGAGTAACAGTGGCAATTCAGGCGCTTTTGGCTTCTTTGAGCTCACAAGCGCTGCTTTTGTTCCAGAGTCTGCAACTGATGGTTTTTTGGGAGGTGGGTTTTTCTCAATGAACTTTCTCAACCCCTTTTCGCCACCAGGAAATCCCCCAGTAAGCCCCATCAACTCCTTATCGAAGGCAGCTTCTTGAGCACTGTCAATGCCAGTTATTTCAGAACTCTCCGTTGTTTTTTCTCCTTCCTTTGTTTCATCGGCAGCATCTGCTGGTGTTTGTTCTTCGACCTTTCTTGTAAGCTCTTTCTCTACACCTCGCTCACCATTTAAGAGCCCTCTGCCTCCCAAGATTTCGGATAGATTAAACTTGGCATACGGCCTTAGGTAACGGGTCGATGGCCTTCTGGGAGTTGTGAAAGAAGACTTGGGAGCAAGATTAGAGAGGTCAGTTCTTCCAAGGAATTTGGATTTTAGAAGAGGACCTTGAAAGCTAGGGAGACTAATGTTAGAAGCCATTGTTTGACAAATTGCAAGCAGTGGAGAGAGAGATAGAAATAGAAAAAGTAAAAATATTTGTGGCCACAAAGAGCTTTTGTTGTTGGATACTTGGATTGTGTCCTATGATCCTATCCTCCCAACTATTTGATGTATGCAGGTTTTGTCCTCTATATCACCATTTGTGATCTTTGCCAATAAAACACAATGCTTTTGGAACATGGCCAAAAAAAAAAACAGACACGTGCTTGTGATCGACTGATCGCTTGACATTTACCCCAAGTCCAAATCTAAATCCATTTACAAGTGGATCATTTTAGACCGTAGGTGGTGAATGAATTTCTTTCCTTAAATGATTAATTCAATGCACGGAACGTGCATAAGTACGTAGAGCAAAAAAAGGGCAAAATAGTAAATTTTCAATTTGAACATCTCATTTGGGCAGCTGAGATTTACTATAGTTTTACACGGACGATTGAGATTGACCGTGCATAGAATAAGTTCCGTATAAAAAATTATATAAACTAAGAGACTTGAGAGTTGGGTCCGTCACCCACAAAGGTAACAAGTAACCCGGGAACAGCCCGAACCGACATTGTTGAGGGCAATGTTGTCATTTTCTGTCCATTAGAAAGTAGAAACTCCTTGCTTTTACCGACTGTTCTTCACCATTTTGTCTCAAATTTCTCACATATCAAAATTCCCCCCTTTCCTCCTTCTCTCTCTCGCCGGTGAGTTCCCGGCAATCTGAACTGCCATAATTTTCCTCTTATCTCGCCATCACTGAAGTTGAAATTTTTCTTCGATTTCCCTCGCATTTTTGTTCTCTTTGTACTCGGCGGGAGTGGGAGTTGGACGACCATGGCCGCGAGCTCGCAGCAAAAGTCGTCTCGGAAGCAGAGCAAGCACAGTTCAAAAGACGCCGCCGACTACTCGGACTCAGAGACGGAGACAGAAATAGTAGAAGAAAAAGAGTGGAGGACCAAGAACTATAGAGAAGAGAGTTCCGTCGGCGAGAAGCGAAGATTGGGAAACCGCGGCGATAGTCGGTCTCGCCATGGAAATGGCAGTGAGGATTTCGCTGATGTCGAGCAGATTTCTTCGAAAAAGAGGAGAAGAGAGAGTGAGAAGAAGGTGAAGGAGAAAATTGCAGACACTGGTAATGTGACTGAGTTCTACTCTCTGTGTGCTTGTTAATTCTTGCTGTCAAGTTTTGATTTTTATGCTCTTTCTGTTCTTGTTGATAATTGCTGCATATTATGCAATGTACTTTATTACGTATGCTTTGCAATTTACTGTTGTAAATTAACACATATGGAGTGGCCAATTTTAGACGATAGGTGTATCATGTGTTTCGATGCCTCTTGATATGTATGCATAATTTTGTAGAGAGGCAGTCGAAGGAGGAGGTACGAAATCTTGAGTTAAAGAAGGAGAAGGAGCTTGAGAAACAAATTAGGAGGAGCAGAGATGGGTCTGTTGAGAATAAGTATCAGGATTATGTAAGAGACGAAAAGGATAGTCGGCGATCATCAAGAGGCGAGCATGACAAGGATAGGTACAAGGATGGTGCAAGTTATAAAGTTAAGTACGGAGAAGATGCTGACAGAGATAGTAGGCACAGGGATAGCAAGTTTAGGGAAGATTTTGATTGGAAGAAGAGACACCGGGAAGACAGGCACAAGGACGAATATATCTTAAGAGATCACCATAGTGACAGGCCAGGTAGTAAGCATACAAGGGATGAAAGTTATGCCGCTGAAAGTCGGTACAAGAAATCAAGATATGATGATGGAGAACACACTAGGTATAATGATGATAGGGGAAATAGAGCTGGTGATAAGGAGGACCAAAACTATAGTAGATCCCGAAGTACCAAGGAACGACATTTTAAATCAGAGAATGATGGAGAACACACGAAGTATGATGATGATGATAGGGGAAATAGAGTTCATGATAGAGAGGACCAAAACTATAGTAGATCCCGAAGTACCAAGGATCGACATTTTGATCCAGAAAAGAAAGTTACAGTCAGTATCATGGCAGAGGCTGTTGCTGATAAGGAAGGATATCGTTTACGCTGTGCTGATGCTGACTTGAATGCAAGCTGTAACAGAGAAAGGAATTCACCTAAGTCCTATTCTCATCTTTCGAAAGATCAATCCAGGTATGTCTTCATTCTGAGGAAAAAGGTATTAGAGATTGCAGTTTTGTGTTGTACTCCTTATGAATGCAGCAAGTGGTGTATGTTCAAATGCGATTTTTTTCTTTTGTGCCTATTGGTTAAATGAGGCTTTTGTTATTTACTGTTGGATGCTTATATAAGTGTTGTTGCCCTGGTTGTGTTGGTCTTTGGAATGAACCATATTGTGCCTATCATCATCTGTTTGGGAAATAGACTTTGTAGAATGTAGACCATGCTGATAAGTGATAACTGAGATATAAAATGAATGTGTAGTAGAGACGAATGGGAATAAGAATTTTTGTTGTGAAGGAAATTGTTGAGCAAGTAACATACTGGAATTTATTTAACTTGGTCAAAATAGCTTAATGGCCACTTTTATTGGTTCTTTACAAGTAGATAATAGTAACATGCATACACGGATTTGGAGTTTGTCTGGATTTGTCATGGTGATTTTATGAGTTGCTTCTGTTTCACTTTGTTTCTGTGTCTCTTTTGGTTTGACAAGAAGTTGTTGAAGTATTTGTGCTCTAGAGCCTCTGCTAATGAATGTCCTTGTGGACCTTGTTTAGGCCCTCAATCCAAGCAGAATTGAAGTATGGGGACTCGGAACCTGAAGACAGAGTAAGGCAAAATCTTCTTCCTTCAAAGGAGGTTGCAGATGTTTCTGGAGTTCTTGAGCAGCCTTGTTTGTCTAAGCCCACCGAGAGACTGATTGACAAGGATGACAGCAATTTAGGTGACTTATCAGGTGACAGGGGTTTGATTAATGAATCTAAGCCCTCCACTTCTCCTGTGCATCGACTTGATGATTCTAAGTTGACCAGATTTACTGGGGACAATTATGATCACAAAGAATTTGGAAAGAGTAGTGATGTCAAGGATACAGAATCATCTGGTACTGAAGGAAAAGGAAGTACTGAAGGAAAAGGAAGTTGGCAGCTGCCGTCAAAGACACTTCCTGCAGGTGAAAGATCCCAGGAAGATACTGATGTTTTCTCTTCTTCCTCTTCTATTAAACCTGATCAAGTGCCTAGCAACTCATGGTCCAATCTTCCTCAACCTCACAATCGTTACAGGAGGGCTAATCGTCCCAATGCTGGACGAGTACCTGGCAATGCTAGGAAAGGTGTTCCAAATCGGCCTTCTCCACTCGTGAGCAACTTCACTCATTTCCAGCATGGCCCAGTTGCTGTTGGTTTTCATCCCCTCATGCATCAGTTTTCTGCTTTTCCAATGTATGGTGTCAGACCTGTGATGGATATAAATCACCCAGTATTTTCGCATCATGTCCCTGATGCCGACAGATACTTCAGCCATGGGCAACAATGTAGGTGGCAGAATCCTGTTGGCTCACACCCTCCATTGCATTGGCGAGATGCAGATAATGTTGCCACCAGGCCTGAAGCTCTAGCATATGGGATGCTTGATTGGAATCATAATACAGAACCAGTTGGTGGCCAGCAGTTGGAGACAAGTGCAGATATGTGGAAGGGCTCAAATGGCGGTGTGCATCCAGACCTTCCTTCAGTCTCTCAGGAAGAGGATCCTGCAGTGCATGTAAAAGAGGAGGAAACTTGGTTGGGGGTATCAAGACTGCAAGAGAACCAGAGTGATGCTCTTGTGGACAAGGGTCTGATGGTTGAAATTGGTCTAGCTAGTGATGATTTAGCAAGGGAACCATCTAAAGCATCCAAACGTATTTCTGAGACATTACCTAAACTTTCTAACATACCAGAGGATGATGATGGTTGTCTTTGGCTTGTCTATCTCTCTAGGCTTGACATTTCAGCAGAGCTTACTCATCCAGAGCTATATAATAAATGCCTGACTCTAAAGAATGTGGAGCAGAGTGAAAGCGTTGTTGAAGATTCTTTAGAGCTTCTCTGTCTGGAGGTATACTTTATAATTAGAATGGTGTAGTTTATTGTCTTAATGTTAAATGTTTTCAACCTAAATGGTATTTTCATTCTGTCTTATAGGAAGTTGTAAAAACCCAAGTGGAGCTGCCTAAACTTGCCTCAAGTGCTTCTCTTTTTGTTGCCATAGATGATTCTGTTTTTCAGGTATGAACATGCTGGGGTGGTCTATAATTAATACCAACAAAGATTATATAGAATATTCCTCTCTATGTTTTCCCGTTGTGTTTGGAACTCAGTGCTACATTTACTTTTTGCATATATTTACATTCTTCTCAGACATAGTTAGTATTCAACAGCCCACAAATACCCTCACAACACATAATTAAATTGGCATATGGTGTTAGAGGGCTCAAGCGACAGTTCTAAGTTCTTACTTCAGAAGTTTGGGTTTCCCCCTTATTTCTTCGCTGGAATTTCTTTGATTCAAATTTAAGGAGGAAAATGGATTTTTTTTTTGTAACTACAATAATTATTGGATATTGAGTAAAACAGTTGGAAGGGGTTGTGTTCAGCCATACAACTTGTGCACTATTTTTGTTGTAATAAACGCAACTAGTGTCCCTGGAATGATCTGGTATCACATTGGAATTTTCTTATGGATCATATTATAATAATATATGACAATTTCTAAGTATTTGTATTTGTTTTGCAATAGCCTCATATGTGGCTCTAATGCTTCTGATCTGTGATTAACTTGTAGAGAGCCATGTCCTTATACAAGAAGCAGAGAGAAGAGACAAGGGCCATACCTCTTTCCTCATTATCAGATGGAGAGCAGACATCATTTTGTAGTGCACAGAAACTGGATATTGTTCCGATTTGTGAGAATGAGGTAGTACCATTTTCATCTTCCAATGAGGTCAAACAAGGGCAGTTTTTTCCAGCTTGTTGTGCCCCCCACAAGAAGGTAGAGGAATTAGTTCCTTTACTCAGTTTGGAGAAATCTTGTAAACCAAGTCCAAGGCAAGTCGATACGAGTATGATTCTTGATCAAGAGACATTAAATGGCTACATCGAGGACAAGTCTCCTACTCTCCATCTTGCATCGCAATCTGCTCCCAGCCGGCCTGGTTACCTGAGCCGGGCTTGTGACTCCATAGCCAAACATTCTGTCGGCAGTGCTGAAGAAAAGAAGTCACTTGATACAAGGTCTGATGGCATAACATTTTTGAAAGTGTCTGGTGAGGCATTTGAGGGTGTGATGTCTCAGTCAATTGAGCCTGATTCCGTGAGTTTAAGTCGGATACATGATTCTCTTGAAATTACCCATTAAAACAATTTCTATTTTCCTTATCCGATCAAAACTATGCCTCCTCTTATTATTTGAGTTGTGGTTTGCTGCATTTGTCTAGTTCATTTCATCTGATGCTCTTTTTTTCTGCCTTCCACAAGATGCTTGATGACCTTCACTTCATCAAACAGCTTGGTTCATTTCTGTTTACGCTGCCATGATTGCATGTTGGTTCAATGTGTTGGTGGAATCCAATGTGTCTTTTTGGATGGCAAATTGGCAATCTTATCTTGTTATATTGATTGCTATGAGCCTATGAGGTTCGAAAAGCACATCATCAATATTCAAAGTCACAAGGGTTATGATCTTTTTCTTTGTTTTTGGGTGAACAAATTGTCCTAGTTTTATTTTTCAAAAATATTTAAGAAATACTTAGCGGATAATCTCTCGCAGACATGATTAATTGGAACACAATCATCATGAGAGTGTATAATAAATTAATAATCAATATCCATCTAAAACACGCACAAAGCCCAAAAGGCCAGCACAACATTAATCTACGTAACCGAGTAAAACATGGGGACGTAAGGGCAAAATAGTCATCTCACATTGAGAAGTGAGCTACTATATAGTTTATACCAAATAGTCAACATGATTGTGGGTCAAACACTTTCCATGAACAGGAGGACCTCTCCATCATCAGCATCAGCTTGTTTCTTTCTACTGGTATTATTCTTCGCCTCTCTTTCTTTCGCTGTTAGTTTCATTAATACCGCTTTTCTGCGTCCAAAGTATATATCTTTGTTTTTATTATGCTGCAAGCCAGTAGTTGATGAATTCATGTAAGTACTTCTTGTTTTTGTTGGAAGATTTTCAATGTTGTAGTTTTGATTTAGATTCGTGGAATTTGAGGTTGCGATCGAATTGTATGCAAGTTCTTGTTCTTGAAGCCTTGTATTGTTCGCGCTCTTTTCCTTTTGTTCATGTACTTTTGTTCCTTGTCATGTTTCATCGTCTCAGATTGTGATTAGGTAGGTTAGCGTGCAGTCTAGAATTATGGTTTATTCTGCAAAAGAGAAATCAAAATTTCAGTTTGTTATTAAGAGGTGTTTCTTGTATTAATTTCGTCTAAATTTTCAGATGATTTATTTAGAAATAAATAAATCATGGAGATGCAGAGAAAGTAGATGTCGATCTCATGTAATTTATTTAATTATGATGGTGGATCTCATGTAATTTATTTAATTATGATGACTCAAATAGTGATTGTGAGGCTTTGCTTAGTCGGACTAATTAAGTTGTATTCCTTTGCGATAGTGGTTAAAGTTGTGGAACTTTGTTTATCAATTTGTGTTAAATACAGCTTATGTATGGAAATCCAAGTTATTAAGCTCTATTAAGGACTCTGGTTCTTTTGTGATATATTATGGGGATATGGAGAACTATGGGTTTCATGAGAAGTTATTGTGACTTTGTGAGTGATCACAACAGCTTTTTGGGTGGTTAATATTGAAGAGTTAAAAGTAAATTCTGGGTGAAAGCAGTTGAAAACAATTGTTTATCTTCCCATTCTGCAATTTAACTTCATAGCTCATATGGAATATGAGGTGTATAGTATGCTCATTTACCATTTGTTATCACATAATGTTGAGTATCGGTTCTTATCATACTATGGACACAGGTTCGCACCTTCTTCTAAAAGTCAAATTCAGCTTCATGGATGATGGGCTTGGGAAGATAAAGATTATTCCAGATCATTTTACAGCATCCCCACCCAGTGTTGACTCTACTCAAAACGTAACTTCATCTATTTCACGTCCAAGAACCTATAATTACTTGAGGTTGATTTCATCTGTTTCACATCGAAAGGTTATGTAAATTGAGAGACGTGTTGATTTTATTCACTTTGCTTGATCTGGTGTAGGATAGATCCCATACCTGGAGTCGAAGAACATTAAGAACTGCTGCACACATGTTGAAGTTGAACTTATTTAGTCTAAGACCATGGAGTTCTAGCACGGATGGTGAAGAAAAGGTTGGTTGAGTAGTTTTTGCAGTTCCTCAATTGGTTTTTGTGATATTTCCATGTTTCTGACTGCTAGAGTGATGTAACTGGCAGGTTGAGCTATCTGCTGTAGAACTAGAATCACTTCGAACGGAGCTTGCTGATATAGAAGAGAAGGAAGCTCACTTGAAAGCTCAGTAAGAAACTTGATGCTTGACCATTTAAATGTGATGTGCCCTATTGAAAACTACGTATTACTGCTACTTCTGAGCGTTTTGGCATTTTGATCAACTTCTGTTAGCTGTACCTTGATTCATAATCTCTCAACACAATGTAACGAGGAAATCACTGAAAGGCTTATGTTTTACGCAGATTGGAACACGTTGATGAAATTTTGCGATCTGCTCGTCTCTCTGGCTATCTGTACATTCGAACTGTAATGACTATCCCTAAATCAAGTTTTACTTTGAATGCATGATGCCAATTATAGTTTGTTCATATTTTTGTTTTCCTTCTAATAGAGGTGGACAGCACTGCCAGGAGAACCTCCTCCACTTGATGATACTGATGTTGATGACTGGCTTCCTCGCTTTGTTGTCTTGCAAGGGACCTGCATGTTCTTCTACTTGTTTTCCACAGGTGAATAATCATTTAATCATACTCCTGTTCCTCATGCCAACTCAATTTGTTTATTTAACTTTGGGAAATTCTTTGTCACTGTTTGGCAACAAGAAATAGTTTAACGCGGCATTAACACATTCTGGTTTTATTGGTTGACCCTGATCTCGCATTTCATTACATTTTGAATATTCATTTATGGTCAAAAACCCAAAATAAGGTATAGTAGTGCGGATTATTCAGAACTAAGAAGCTCATACGACATTCTTCATCATGGTTTCTCCTATGAAGTGCAACATAATCGTATCACTGACGAGCTTTATGTTTTCTTGTTGTTCTTTTAGATCTGAGTCCTCAAGACTCCACCCTATTATCTGATATTGTTGAAATAGGTCCCTTGCCAAGCTTTACACGAGATGATGAAGGAACTCAGTATGCATTTTATATCTTAACACGTCAAGGACTGCGGTACGAGTGCTCTAGTGTTTCTAAGATACAGGTAAGACAGTTCTTCTGTTTCAGAGGTGTTATTTTTTCTTTTTACTTGGTCCCAAAATCTGTATGATCAATCCCTTGATTTTGTTCCCTCTTTTCTCAGTTGGATTCCTGGTTGTTGGCATTACAAACTGACTGCAAATTGGAAAAGGCTGATGCCACAACGCCAAATGGCTCATGTTGGATGTGAAGTTGTACGCTTTTAGTAGCAGTAAGTCGTAGATTAAGATAGGTAGAAACATAAACGTATAGTTCATTTAGTTAATCTGACTGACTGTGATGTTCTGGGCTCAATAAGTCCCGACTCTGCTGTCATTAAATTCATTCATCTTCTCTGTACATAAGAATAGTATCTAATTGAAGCAGCATGACAAATATATGACGCATAATCGATGCATAATTAAGCTCATCGACCATGTCAATTGTAAAATGTCTTCAAGCACTTCATGTTTCTGCAACCTTCTCTACTGCAATGAAATGCTTCAATTGTCATGAAGTCTTTCTCTCTAATGCCTTCTTCTTCTTTTTTTGTAATTATTTCTTAATGCTGAGTATGAATATTCTCCAATGATGCACAACTTAATGGTACGTGTAAACAGAAATCATTTCCACCCCCCAAACAATAGTGAATAGAAAATTGCTTTGTGCAAGATGGCACGCTAAGCTTGGAATTAAGAAGTCTGTTGTTCAAGATAGACCCCCCCCAGAGGTTTAATGGTTGCTTCTACGCCTCTACCAGAGCTTGACTGCAAGAAAAGAAAACAATGGTTAGAAGAGGTGAAGAAACAACCAAGTGTTTTCACAAGATATAAAGAAAATTATCAAAATTTTCATAAGATAGCTAGCGTGAGCGGCTTTCATAAATTTATACTATGTTGAATTCAAATCAAACGGCAGCAATTTGATGGAGGTGCTTAGTCAATAAGTGACTATAAGTCGATATTTCCATGTGATTTTCTATCATGCTTAATACCGAATTAGATGAGTAGCCAATATTCATATGAGTCGCAAAATGTTTATGATTGTATTTCTTAATTGGTTGAATGTCACGGAAAGAACGTGGAATGTCATGCTACTTATATAAGGATTTGATAATGTACACAACTTGTTTAAATTGTATAATACTATAATGTACACGATTTACTTTTCATAGGGTGGGAAGGGGGGGAGTTATTTGTCAGTAAACTAGGGGGGGTGAGAGGTGGGAATGAATCAGAAGTGTATATAGACAGTTTTAATTCCATGCCCCCCAATGAATTGATAGTTTTAATATTGAGATATTGGCATGAAAATTATATATATTCAAAGAGAAATAGAAAGATATTAATTTTGTTTATAAAACCATCTCTAGGACAAGGGGTCAATCAAAAATAAAAGAGTAATCGAATTTCGAGTGAGGAAAGTACACAATTTGGACATTTTGGTTCTTAGACAATTGGATGGAAGTGAGGTTCACATGTAATCATAAATAGGAGCAAGTAGAAACTTTAGGTCCTTATTTATAATTGAATCAAGAAACATGTGGTTTCGATTCCATAACTTTGATTTTTGGTTATTGTATAACCTTTGAGAAATTTAATGTCCTCATATAATCGGATCAAGAAACATGGGGTTTCGATCTCATTTAATTGTAAACTCATCACCACTTTTAAATATAAATTTTGAGTTTAATATTTCAATTTATTATTTTGAAATATCTAGTAAGTAATCAATTAAAATGTAACCACCATATGCAATTAAGCAAATGAACATTAGAGAATTCAATGAAATAATTACAAAAAAATTATGTGGCAATGTTGTTCTATCACAAAGAACAATTTTGAAGTTATAATCAATATATATATATACAATTACATGAATATAAACAATGATATAGATTGCACTTGTTAAAAGAAATATGAAAACTCATAGATCATGAGTATGGTAAAAAGCAAGATGTTGCACCATATGACTCGTAGATATCATGGAGTTCAAAGAAAAAGAAAAAATTTGAGCGAAGCGTGCTGATAACGTGTTATAAACTAGGGAGAATTGAGAGAGAGAATAGAGAGACAAAATATATGAGGGAATAGAAGTGTGTTATTCATTCTCATTAGCCTCTTTATATAGAGGAAATGTTTACACCATAAGGACAAAACTAATGAGTATTTACGTGGACAACCACGTAGATAATAATATTTATAACAGTTTCTTATTTTTTATTTTTTGTTTTCTTGTGAGAATATTAATGTAATTGCAAAACAATGAACATTATGCGTAATTACAAAACAATTATGCAATGTTTTCTATCACAAACACAATTTTTTACCATCACTCTCAAGTTTGTGACAATAGTACGTTATTAGTCCGTTATAATTTTGTGCTTTATGTATGATGGCACCAAGAAGTTTGATATTCAAGTAAAGTTAGACCTTCAAACACTGTTTTTTTCTTTATCTTTTTGTTTGAGATCGACTCACAAACACCTTGAGTGCAAGAAATTTATTCAAGCAAATAAAATTGGAAATTTGTACAACCTAAATAGCTTTCCTAACAACTTTCAATGTATGCCAATTGACCAACATCATGTATTCCATGGGAAGGAGAAGTCAAGCAAAACATAGGTACTAAACCAATTAAGGGAATCTTAAGCACTTCAAGGTAAAGCTCTTTTGGATTGAGCTTAAATCATATATAAGCATCTTGCTATTAGATTACAGTCTTTTATTGTGGACCACGTACATGAATCACAAAACATTAAACATCTTGTTAATTCATTAGGTTAAATCAAATCATAATTAGTCCCCCCCCCCCCCCCCCCCCCCCCCCCCCCCAAAGGTTTAATGGTTTGCTTCTACGGTTCCACCAGAGCTCGACTGCAAGAAAAGAAAACGATGGTGGTTAGAATATGGTGATACAAATACCCTCTTTTTTGTGTGTGTAGTGGATGAAATACAAGTTGATATAGAAAAGAAAAAAAAAACCAAACCAAATAGTAACAAGATAGCTAGCCAAGTAGCTTAATAAGTGACTAAAACCAATATTCTCGTATAATATGCAACATTGTTATGAATCACAAAAAATGCAAACTTCTTATGAATGCGTTTTTTTTTGTATTGTCATTGAAATAATGTGGCATGTCATGCTAAGTTTACGTGGTTATATAATATATGTATTTGACAAGCTTTCCATACTTGAAAACAGATATATATTTTCCGTCCATCAAATCGATTTATAAGTGAATGTGTATAGAACTCTCTCTCTTTGTAGTATTTCAACATTATTGAGATTATTTATGAAATATTATGAGATATTGGTGAGAATTAAATAGGTTAAAAAAAACATTTATACTGAGGTCATAATGGTTATGATTAATAGATTTAATAGTTATGTATGCATGCTTTGTGGAAGAGATTTGTGCCACTTCAACATTTATTTATTTGTTTTGTTATATCACAAACGTTTTGTAATGTCCCTTGAATTTGCTACATTAGAGGATATGGATAGCTTGCTCAATACGGTCGCGAATTTAAAATAATTTCCAATATCTACCAACTAATCTATTAATTTTTAACGTCACTAGAAATGAGAACTTTAATGTTACGTTGTAAATAAGATATAAATATAACAAGTTTCTTCTTCTTCCTACCAATCCGACCACCTATATATTGTCGTCAACGATGTACGTAACTGGATCAAGGGCAATAAGACCATCCTCTTCTACACTCATCTGTGAAGTAACTTATAAAGGAAAGGTGAACTCACCAAGATAAGCATGAGAAACATATGAAAAATGTATATGTTTTTTAATTCCGTAGAAAGAGGGATTATATGCCCCAGTAGTAAGCCATGCAATTCTTGTAGAGTTACGGGCTTAGGTCGAGTCCTAATAGAGGCAACCAAGTCATCATAACGTTTAGGTAAAAGGAGTAGTCCTTCAAGAATGCGAGAAACTAACTCACAATCATCAACTGGAGACCCTGCCGCTTCGAGTTCATCAGCGATTTGTTTCGCTGAGTCTAGGTAATCCTCCATTCTCCAGTATCTACGCTTGTCCAGGTTTTGGAGGCGAGCCTTGAGCCCTAGTACATGACATGCTGCATTTTTAGCCAAAAGGTTTTCCAAGTATAACCACAGAGCTCGCCCACTTGTGCATTCTCTTGTGTATCGGAGTAGGCTCGCAGATAAACTTGCATTAATCCAAGTCAGGAACATTTGGTCCCTCTTGATCCAATTGGTATAGGCAGGGTCTTCTTTCTTGTCTTCTCCATCACTAGTACTAGTGAGGAATTGTGATGGACACTGCTCTACTCCTTCCGCCAGATTCAACATATCATAGGCCTTCAGAATTGGGATGAACAAGGATTTCCACAGTAGATAATTGTGCTTCGTCAATTGGATTGGCATCAGTTGGATACAAACATGTTGAGGCGCTCCGGGAGGTTGAACAAAGGTTGATGATGATGATGATGATGATGAGTGGGTAACAGGAGACAACATTCTAGTTTTGTTCTTCAAGGACGGTAAGTGACGAATGAAAATTTTTTGGATGACTTTATTCTTCTTCTTTTCTGGTTACAGGATGACTTTATTCTTCTTACTCAGCAGGTAGGTATTTATAATGATACAAGATGCATGTGTGCAATAATTAAGGAATCCAAATTACATTTGAACTAGTAAACTAAAGAAATCCTATTCTTATTTATACACGTACTCCCTCTCCAGCAGCAATTTAACTTGAAACAAATCATGTGTGCAATAAGGAATCCAAATTGCATTTGAACTAGTAAACTAAAGAAATCTTATTCTTATTTATACACGTACTCCCTCTCCAGCAGGAATTTAACTTGAAACAAACACTTATGGGCTAGTGAAGGAATGATAAACCTCGGCCATAGATTCGAATACCCTTTTTTATATATATGCTTTTGAATTGATTGAATGAAGGTTTCATCTTGCTTCAAAACAAAATAGTTATAATTGTTCATTATCTAGTGATTATTATTTGCTAGGGTACGGTATTATTTCTCGTAGTCTGTACAACATCTATTTGTTTTCTCTTTGACGGACTCAGGTATATATAATGCCGGAATGCCCTAGCGTTCACCAGTGAGATGATCAATATTTATTATTCTCTTCCACCAAAAGAGAAAAAAAAAGAAGAAAAAAAGAAGAAGAGGAAGACCATGCTCGTCTGCGCTCCACTCAAATATCAATATTCAAGACAAACTTATTTTTCACTTAGCACATTAATCAAATATTAGGTATTGTTAAAAAAAAATCAAATATTAGGTAAAGCAGTAAACTAATCGGAAAATTCTATATGGAACAATATATTTCTCTTGTCGTAGATGGCTATGACATGTCTGCAACTCCATGCTGAGATGGCAGCACTCAATGTTAAAAGCTTGGGTTCCAGAACAGTTTTTGTCAAGTAGTGTGTAATAAGAAAATACAGTAGTGTGTCTATCAATCAATATTTGAACTTCAGTAACACCTTTTCTGTTTAAAGACATTGAGGAAATTAGAAAAGCATCTGATTTGAAGTTTCCCCACAAGCTGAGTAGATCGAACATTCGAACTTGTCAACGTACGTTGGCCACTGATAATGGTAATATATATTGTGGGCAGCTTAATTTTATTTTTCGGTACTGAGAAATAGGTAGATGTAAGAAAATTTACATTTCATGGGATTCCCTCTGCAGTTAGTTCTGTTAATTATATACATATTTTCAGCATTCTGTTATAAAGTTCATTAAAGATTGGCAGAATTTTGCTGGATTTCCATCAGTACGTAAAAATTCAGTTCTAGAATATTTCATTCATTTTTTGTGTAAACCATTCTAAATATGAGTTCATGTTTAGTTATTTTGAGAATTTGAGTTACCTAATCATGCATTCGTACAATGAGAAATCATCTTATCCCTTTTATACGATTTAATTTATTTTAATTCATACAAGTAATTAAAAAATTAAAGTAAAAATTTTCGTACGAGATATTATTTTTCTAGTATTATGCTACCATCATTTAACAATAGTTAATATGCCATTCGTCTATAATTTTTTCATGCATGCATGATGGCACTAAGTAAAAAAAAGTTTGGTATTCAAGCAAAGTTAGACCTATAAATACCTTATCAATCAAGCAAAACACTTGGAGTTTTCTGCAACCAAACTACAGCTTTTAATAGTTAATTTCCAATGTAACCAATTGACCAACATTCCTGCATGTCTTCCATGGGAAGGAGAACTAAAGCAAAACCACAACTCAACCAATTAAGGGAATCTTAGGTGCTGAAAGGTGAAGCCCTCATTGAGCTTTTTTCTACTTGCTTTTGAGAACATATACAAGCCTAGCTACTTAAGTGCTTATTAGCTGGGTTAATAATATAGATAATCATATCCCGTACACTAAAACAGTTTTGTGTTGTTGGAAGTTAGGAACTAATCAAATCATAAGTGAGAAGGCAAGGCTCACGAGAAAGAAGACAATATATATGGACCCTCCAAAAATAAAGGGTCTGCTTTCTGCTGCATAAGTTACTAAAAGCATATGCTACATGTGTGGTGCCATTTATGCCTCTTCTTTGATGGTGGAGTCGTGTCACAATTTCACTATTATAGCATGCGTGTTTTTTTTTTTTTTGAGAAGAAGCAAACAACTTTATTAAACACTTGAAAGGATTACATCATTGGAACAACTAGAGGTGGGACTAATGCCACGACTTACATTCCTACTACATGAACTAGTTACGGGAACCTCATCATAGATGATTTGCATGAGCCAAGAAGGCTCAACCCCTAATTAACATAAACGCCCAACATCCCGGGCTACAAAACGAGCGATGGAATGGGCTGCCAGATGTTGATGAATTTTTAACTATAGTTTAGTGTTTTTTTTCTTAATCGGAAAATTAAAACTTCCATATATTATCGAAGATCGAAAAACTTAACTCAATGAGGTAGAACTTGGTCTTGTTAAAACTTTTTGCCCCGATTGTTGTTGGAAAAAAATACTATTGGACTAACTTGATATCGATAATACTAGTTATGTTACGTTTTTGGAGTTCTGCTAATTCAAAGCTCACAATTTGATAAAATATTAGAAAAAACTCAAAAGAAGCTTCTAATTTAGGTATTTACTTTTTCTTTTTTTCTTTTTTATTAACAAAGGTCAAGAGAAGAGAAGCTTCCTTCTTGCTTTTCTTTGCAATTGGGCCCTACCGGGCCTACCAGCAGTAGAGAAGCCCAAGTCGGGCACTCCAATCCCGAACCGTCCGTTGGTTCTTACGCATCGTATCCAATTCCCACGCGTACAGTGCGGATAGGGTTTTGACCCGTAACAAACAAAACGCAACCAACCTCTCTTTAACCTCTCAACTCTTTCATCACAACTCTCACTCTCTCGTAACTCTCTCTCCCTCTCACTGAGCCTTTTCAGCTATTGAAAATGAGCTCTCAGCTTTTCCGATCCGCTTCCAGAGCTGCCAGGTCCTTCCTCTCAGCTCCTAAGACCTCTCGTTTTTTCTCCGGTAAGTTGTCATTTCCACTCTCTGTTTTTGGTTCAATTTGTCTTCGGATTCAGTTCGCTAACTGTGTTATATTTCTGCGTTGAAAATGATTGGTTTTACTGAAATATTCGATCCTTCCCACAAATTCGGAGCTAGATCGCCGATCCGTGAAGTGGCAATCGGATTATTTTCCTGGAAAGTTTTTTACCGGGAAAGATTTTGCGCATGATTCATGTTCTTTAAGCAATAAAGAATTGAACGTCAAGCTTGACCATGAAATGAGTGGATTTTATTGGATTTGTGTTCAAAATGGAACCACTTTCCAGGAATTGCTTTTCGTCTGTTCAAAATGGAAACTCTTTTTTATGTAATCATTGTTTTTGGTAATTATTGGATTTGCAAGTTTTTTTTTAAAACTCTGTCTGTGGATTTGACAAATGTGGGATCCACTATGGAATTGATGCCAGCCCCACACTAACATATGATATAATTAATGTTTGATTTTGATATTCTTGTGAGCGAAATCCTTCGACTGATATTTAGGTCCCAACAAATTAAATACCATGAGCAATGGTTGAGTTTGAGATTTTGCTTAGTGAATTTAATGACATTGGTTGAGGAGGGACCATGAGCAATGTTAATGCTCTAAGAATTCAAGCACTAATCGACCAAAGCAAGATTTTCTTTTTCTTTTTCTTGGTACAATAAATAATAAAGGTTTTAAAGAATGCAAGTATTTAGTCTTTTCATATTTCTTACTAACCGTTTTGATTGATCATATATATTTATAAACTTGTGTCCCCTCTGCATAGATTAGTGTAGAAACGTGTAAATTGAAGTGCTAGGTTTATAATTGTGTATTATGTTGTCTCCTTTGCAGAAGGGCAAGCTGTAGCTACTGCGGCAGCGGTGACCTTACGTGGAAAGGTGCCTGCCTTTGCTTCAAATTTTGGAAGAGCTGGTTCTGAAAATGCATCTAGAGGATGGATTTCAGGAGCCCTTGCTGTTCCTGCTGCAGGTATACAATATAAAATTCAATTTTATTTTCCTTTTCGTCTTTTTTTTTTTTCATGTTTCAATTCGTTTTAATCCCTCTCAGTGTTGTTTATCTGTTTCCATACTTGAGTTTCTTGCAATGTTCTAGACTGCTAAGAGGACAATTTTTCTGTTGTAGATTTTTAAATCTGTTCTTTACCTGGAAAACCAACTAACCAAGACCAGGCATATATGTGTGATTTTCTACAACAATTATTTTAACTGTCCCAACTACTAAAGTAAGGAGATATGTCATGTATGTTTTATCTACTTGATGTGGTTTTGTAAATAGCATCATGGTTCTCAGATTTGTAGAAATAGGTCATTATATTACTATATAAGCATATTGTGTTTTCAAGTGATAGCAGGGGAATAGGAGATGATGGCTTAGAAGTAAAATGTCTGATTAGAAAATTTCGGTGCCATGAGTTTGGGTTAAGAGGAAGAGGGCCCGTGTCCCTTGCCCAAGTTTTGGCATTGTGGCTTCCATGGATCCTCTTCAACAACAATTAGATGTGGTTAAGCACAGTAAAGGGGTTGGAATTTTTTTTTTCCTTAGATGTTTCCTTGACTTGAATGTTTCTTCCCTGATTCCTCCCTACATAGTACTTGACTGCCCAAATGTACATTATCTACTTTCAATCTTCTGCTGATCACATTTTATGTGATTCTTCTGGTAATTGGTCGTCAACACATACATAACATTTAGTTTGGAATTGTAACAAGAGTAGTTTAAGTTATGATTTCTTCATGCTAATAGTTAATCTGTTATGCCAGGTTATTTTTTTCTTGTACATCCTTGCAAATATTGATATTGGAAGAATACACTGTAGTAGCATGGCCTGTTGTATCCTGTTAATTGCATAGTTTTTATAAACTGTAATCCTAACATATTTTTGTTTCCTTTTCTCTAATATCTCTAGCTTACATGCTCCTGGACCAGGAGGTTCATGCTGCGGAGGTACTTTGAATAAATTATGTTCCATTTTTTTTATTGTTAATTAATATATCTTTTTTCCGTGTTCTTATAAAGCTTTTGTTCTCTAATCAGTTTGAGCGCACTTTCATTGCTATCAAGCCTGATGGAGTTCAACGAGGACTGGTAATTTAACCATTTGATCTGTGTTTATCCCCCTGAAGCATATTCTGTAGCTATCATAATCTATACCTTTTTGTTTGTGCTAAGCCTTTTAACTTTTGTTTCCAGATTGCAGAAATCATATCTCGATTTGAGAGGAAGGGTTTCAAGCTTGTAGGCATAAAAGTAGTTGTTCCTTCAAAGGACTTCGCGCAGAAGCATTACCATGATCTAAAGGAAAGACCATTCTTCAGTGGCCTTTGCGACTTCCTCAGCTCTGGCCCTGTTATTGCAATGGTTAGTAAAACTAAAGTTCATTTTTCTTTTTGTCTGAACTAGATTCCATCTTAATATGACTAGAACCTTTCATCCTGCCATACTCATTATTCAAACTCTTACAGGTCTGGGAAGGAGAAGGAGTGATTAAGTATGGACGTAAACTCATTGGAGCTACTGACCCACAAAAATCAGAACCAGGAACTATCAGAGGTGATCTAGCTGTTGTTGTTGGAAGGTAATAGCCTGAACTTGAGTATGGACGTAAACTTTATAACCTACCCCTTTACATATTGAACCTACATTCCATTGCCTCCATCCCCTCTTTAGCTTTTAAACTCTGATATTGTTCATTTTTCTGTATCACTTTCTTGTCAAATTAATCTGGTTATTCGTTTGCCATCAGAAATATCATTCACGGTAGCGATGGTCCGGAGACTGCCAAAGACGAAATCAACCTATGGTTCAAACCAAACGAGTTGGTTAGCTACACCAGCAATTCAGAGACGTGGGTGTATGGAGTCAACTAGTGACAATTTTTGTTTTCTAAAAACTTCCGGCGACGTAGGTCCCACGTGAAGAGTGGGGGAAAGTAGAGATTATTGTTAGAATAAAATGTTTCAGTTGAGGCGAGTGAAATTGTTGCTTTCAATGAATAAAATTCGTAATTAAATTTCAAATAATCCTGTTTTTGGCTGCCTCAATATTGTTTCATTTTGGGTTGGTACTTGGTAGTAGCTTTCCCTACCATGTGAAGTTGACTTAATTCCATGGCATTTTGGACTTGATATTGAGGGGAACTAGGTAGCGGTTTTATATACATGCCAGAAATGTAAGCCGGCGGCAAGCCTGTGTTCTCTCAAGGTTGTGGAGATTGGAGAATATGAATCAGACTTGGTGCATCATGGAAACAGTTAACTTTGAAGAGCCAAAGAAAGCTACTTTTACCGACTTAAAATTAGAAAGCCACTTACAAAATCGAAGTATAGAAGTGAAGTGGGGTTTTTGACCAAAGAAAGAAGTGGATTGTTCTTCAAGTTATTATAAACCATCCAAGTTCATTCTCCACCCTTATTAATATTTAATAATTCAAGGCATTGTACGGTACCACACTTCTTTTTTTCTCTCTTTTTTGAAACTGCTTTGAAACTGCAATATACGTAATCAACAAGTATTAAAAACAATATTTTAGTTCTAAAGTTAAGAATATGCAACATTCTTGTTACCAACATATATATCAGCCTGTTGCATAAATCATATCCGATTTTTTTTGTCAATTTTGACCATCAATATTGCTAAATAGGTGGGGATAACATATATATATATATAGGTTCACAAATATAATTTATTATAATTTTTTTATTTTACAAATATTGCTAAATAGGTGGGGATGATCATCGTAACACTATCTCCGCCCCATTTTCGATTTTATAAAACGGGAGGATTGAAAATTCTCATCCCCGTTAATCCATATCCTCCCAAATTCCCCCTATTAAGGGCCAGTCCACATGAGGATTCTTGCCATCTCTACACAAATAATAGCTGCCGAGTAGAGGAACTATTACTAAAAACGCAATCACCAATCAATAATTTGTAACTCGAAAACTAAAATTATAATTGGCTGGTGAGACCATCAAGTGACAGCGCAAAACATACTATTCTACTCGCGACTACAGAGAATAACCCCTCCGACACGTCAGCATGCGCCTTATTTTAGGCTGGTTCCAGCTAGCCTTGCGCGGACTCAAAACCGTATTTAATACGGTTTTGGTCATTGGATTCCCAATTCAGGTCCGCCGAGCTTCGCAAGCCCCTCTCTCCCCCCCTATAAAATACAAGTCTTTCCTCGTCAGTCTTCGCGTTTTCTCTCTCGATTCTTTTACACCAAATTGCGTTCTGCGTTCATCTTCCGAAGCCCTAGCCCTAATTTCGTGCGGTCTGCGATTCGTTGTCGACTTTCTGCTCTCTAATTCGGTAACTTCTTCTCTTTAATCTTCCTCTGAACTTGCATGTACAGTAGGCTTTCGGCTGTTCGGTACATGTTTCGGGCTTTATTGTGTGCTTGCTTAATGAGAAATCGAGGGAAAACGATTGATTTTGTGTGTGTACGTTACTTCTGTTTGCTTTGATTTCGTTTGACAACTTACGAGTCAGCTGCGATTTTGGTACCTTAGGGTTTAATTCTGGCGCGTCTGTCTTTGTTTTATTACTTTTGTTTTATTACTTTCTCACCAACCAAAGCTCTGTTCTTACTGAAGGAACAATCTTTACAAAGAACCCCGTTCTGTTCTTAATGTTTGATTGGATTGGTTATATATTTTAGGGTTAAGTTGTTTTATCTGGTCAATTTTGTATCTGGAGATTAACGCTAATGTTTCCTTCAGATGGCGGCCATTAAACCCCTTACAACTGAGGCCATTGCTCTTACAGAGAAGAAGATGGACATGGCATTAGGTATTGTTTTAGTCTTCGTCCTTTTGTGTTGTGTTTGATTGTTTATGGTGTTTTGTTTCCTGTTTGTGACAAGTGTGAAATTTTTGTCAATGTAGATGACATAATTAAAATGGCCAAAGTTGCTCCCAAGGGTAAGAAGCAGCGGAGGGCTTCGGTAAGTCTCTCTCTCTCTCAAGATTTATTTTTAGAAAAACAAATCTTTTCACTGTATTATCTTGCAGAATGAATTATGAATAGTGCCAAATATTCCATTTCAATGCAGAATAAAAGTCAGACCTTTCCTAAAGGTACTGCTCAAGATAAAACAACAAAGCTGCGTCGCTTTATGGACACAAGATCATCCCTTAGACAGGTTCAAGACTGACTTTGGAAAGTTGAATTCTCATGTTATTTACTTTTTATGAACATTGTCACTAATTTTATTCACCATATGGAAATCAGGGGGTTCTGGCTCAGAGAAGATCTAACTTCCAGGGGAACCAATTCCCGATGGCAACTGAGGCTGCACGGAAGGCAGCTGCTGTTCCACTCCGCGATAGAGCTTTTAATCGTAACCGGGTGCCTAACTGGAAACCAAGGTATTCTTTTTATAAACTTCTAGTTGTTGATTTCGGGGATGCATCTTGGTTTTCAATTCTCAAGGTGGTGGTTGTCTCCATCATTGGCACCTAATTGTAGTATGTGATTGTGAATTCACTACAGGTAAATATCGGTGCTTCTCTATTAGTGATGACCTTCTGCCATGTGCTTCAGATAACACATTTCACCTCCCATAATGGTGGAACTCCTGCATATGATTTGTTTATGCGGCAAGCAGCCAATTTGGGAGTGTACTGAAGTGTTGATTGTTTCTGTAGATGCCATCCACAATAGAATATCTGCATTAAAATTTAATGTTTGTGATCTGCAAAGTATACCATATGTTGAGTGGTGCATATTTCTTGTGATGTGGATATTCTTACCGCAAAATGGAGTTGTGTGGGTTGAGTCAACTGTTCAGTAATGGGATTACAAGACTTGGACATGGAATGGATTTTGAAGGAGTAGAAAAAAGTTAACTCAGTTTGGTTACTTGAAGTATGTAGATGTAGCACCAGCATTTGCTTGAAGTAATCGTTGTGCATTCTAAATGGCTCAATGATAGGATTAACATGTTCAGATGTTTTGCTATGCCAAGTGGGTGTTATTGTAATTACCCTAATCGGTTTGGAAGCTGACACATGTTTGGTTTGAAGTTGAGTCATTCTCAGGGTTAGTGAAGATGTCATTCTCGGTGGTCAGTTTTTCAGTTCATGCTGAATGTGTTGGTTTTCCTGCAAGATGTTAAATTACTAGTCGTTGGGATGTGATAGGTCCAGAAATTCCTTCCATATTGCTTTATTATTTTATCTTCAGTAGTTCTTGCAAATAAGTATTGCTGATGTGCATCATTTGGGAGGCAAATATTGGACAGTTCTTTTCCTTTATTATGAGACATAGGACTTTCAGGAGGCTTCTGACTGAGAATTTTTCACTTTTTGTTTTATGACGACTGATACTTCACTCCTCTGTGTTCCCTGGTCTTCTTTTCCTGCTAAATGTTGATTGAGTTTCATCTGCTTTAAGGTGCACTGAGTGGAGTTAAACGGGTAGTTGGCCAACCAAGCATCAGTTCCTGATGAAAAAGAACAGTTATTTTGTTCTGATTTTTTGTGTATTGTGATCTTTTCCACATTGGTTAACGAACGGGGATGAATGTTCAGATGGGATGAATATTCAGTTGGTGAACGTCTAGGTCCAGTAGGGTAGAGCTTTCTGCCCTTGATTTGTTTCTCAAATTTTATTGTGGGTGGCAGCTGTTTTGGTCCTGTTCTATTTTTTGTGGTTGGAGAACCATAACCTGTCTCTGGTCTTCCTTCACAATGTGTTACTTTCTTTTGAGCTGGGATTGGAAGTCCTTGGGGAAGGCATTTTGTCCATTCAATTGAATGGATTGTTCATTAATTGAATAGGAAGTGAGCCGCCTGTTGTGAATCATCTGTTCTGCTGCAACGTGAAGGTCTGTTCTTAAGGGTTTCTGTGATAAAGCATTTGCTTGGAGAGGCTTTCATTCAGATTGTGGTTTGTGGTTAGAGGGAGCTTTTGCAGAATAAAAAGGAGTTGCACTGCTGATAGATCTTCATTTTTCCGTTGACTGTTTTGTCCTCAATTGGTTTGTCTTGTGAATTGGATATTGTATATTAAATTGATGGTGAGGCACTTTAAACTTCAATCCAGGCGAATGCATATCTCTTCATGGTCTTGGGTTTGGTGCAGGCGTATTGGATAGCCCTCGTATCTGTTATCTAAGTTCAGTTATTTAAAAATAAGTTTTAGTCAATTCATCAACCATATTTTGCTATTTCTGGGTGCAGGCCTGGTGCTCCTATTCAGAGAAGGGCTGGAAATGTTGGCTTTGGTACCAAGGTATTCTTAGTTCATTTTGACCTTTTTTATATTAATTCCCATCAACATACTTTGGTATCAGTTGCTTCTGTAGTTGAATAATATATATAAAAGAAGGGGTTTATGAGGATTGGTGGTAAGTGATTGGCTTTCGTTGGTCAAAGTTTATTGGGTAGTAAATATCACTTGGAAGTTGATTATGAAGTTTATAAGAAGTTTGCATTTGGTTTGCAGCTTCTGCCAGCCAGCAGCAGCAGCAGCATCATCGGCAACAAGAGAATGCAGTTGCTAAGCAAAGGCCTCAAACACTTGATTTGTTGTTCGCAAACATGAAGGAGCAAAGGATGAGGGCCCAACCACCACGCCAAAACAATGCTGTACAACAACGCAATAGGGGCCAGCCGAGGCTTCCTTGGGGAAGAGGTGGACGATTTGGCAACTAATTCACAATTACTGTACCTTCTAGAAGACCATTGCTTGAATTGATTCTACTTCTAGATGTGGCGAACTTACATAGCTGAAAGTGCTCATGCAAAAATATAATGGGCCCGTTCTACTTGTGTGTTGCCCTTATTTTCTACTGTTGTGACTCTGCAACCTTTGGTATCCATTTTGTTTCATTTTTCATCAGTGTGTATATAGTAGTCTCTTCTTTTTTGGACTACTGATTCCTGCTTTCCAAGTATAAAGTTGAATTTTGTAGTCTTCTTTTTTGGACTACTGTTCTTGGTACAAATCAGTGATTCCTGCTATCCAAGTTATAAAGTTGAATTCTGATCTCATCCTTCTTTTTACTGTTGCCACTGTTCCTTTGCGACAGTTGGTTATCCAGTTGATGGTGATGGTGCTTTGTTATTTGTGTACCGCATAGCATAGCATATAGTTTAACAACATTTATGCATCTGCATCTGCTCAGCTTCGTCTGGGGCCTTCCAGTTTCGATGCCTCAACAACAGTTCTTTTTAAATTATATTCATTTGTACCATAAATTATTGAGTCTTTACAATAGAGATGCTCTAAGAATTTACATTTCAAAGTAAGGTTTAGCAACTGGAATTGGCTCGTTCAATTTGGTAGTTGGTTCTCTTTTCCTCTTCATCAGCAGCCGTATTTCCAAATAAAGTTCAGCCACAATAAAAACAAGAAGAACACATAAAAATGTCATCTTTAACCTTACATCTCCATTTCCAATATAAAGTCCAATTGGAATGTTGAGAGGTCCGAGCAAGATTGTCACTCTCCCCACCCAATAATGAGACAAATTCCAGTAGTAGCGAAATTAATTATTGTTTAGGATTATATTCATGGCATGTATGTTTACTTGGAATGAAAATGAGAATGAATCGGTATTCATTCCGATGGAATCATTTTTAATACTTACCCCTCCCTTGATAATCAATCTCTGGATGTTCCGGAATGAATTTCTTACTTTTACGTGAGACTCACAGTCATACCGATTCATGTATGTGTTAGACTGTTAGTAAATCGTGCCATCACTGAATACTATAACATAACAATTAAGGGTGGTAAGGAAAAACAGGTAAAACCTGAAGAACACTGAGAGAAAGCACAATGTATCCGATGGCTCTGTGGGACGAAAAGTCGGCATGTATTTGATCATATAGTGATTTTCCAACAGCCACAGTAGCAAGGCCAACAAAGAATCCCACAAACTGAACTGATGAATGAAGATAGTACCATAAAGGTTCATACTCCCTAAGGTATCTGGCCAATGCTACTCCTAATGGAATGATTATGCCCCATCCAATAACACCCAGTATTCCATGGTTCATCTTCACTTTTCTGCTGTCTACATAACCAAGAGTGAAAGTACCTGCATGGTCTCTGATATCAGACAACCACTAAAACCCCAAAATTTTAAATGAACAAACAAAAGGATCAATTAATGTCCATGACCAACCTCTAGAGAAGTCAACTGCCATGGAGGTTTTAAATTTATGCTTTGGTAGGATGTTGTTGTTACCGGGCTTTCCTAAGCCGGCAGCAAATATAAAAGGTTGATAAGCAAGAGGGTGTGGAAACTGGAGTTCAAATGCCAGGTAAATGACTTTTTCTTTAAGAACCATTATAGGGGAAGCTTTAGCAAATTGCAAATCACCTTTATCTGGTTTGCATTGTTCCTTCAATTGATCCTCTAAAGAATACTGCTTTATAACACTTGAGTTACTGTCATTGCCTCGCAGCCACCCCACGTACCACAGCACTCGAACCAACCATTTTCCCATTGTTTGATACTCCAATTCCAATCCAGTTTTTTTCATAGATACCCGATAGTACTGTTGTAACAACATTATCTTGATCTTGACGGAACTATCATGAAATTACACAAGAAATTAACAAAATAGGTGGGCGTTGTTAGAAACCCTAAAGCTTAACATGTTCGAAAATAGGTCAAAATCATTGTATATCAAGCTAATAACTTCGTTCTAAATGTAACAAGAAGTCATGTTCTGATGTCGTTGTCGAAAACATAAATCGGATTTTAAAAGATAAACAGTAAGAAATCGAGGAATTAATGGATATTTAGGTCGCATTGCATTGAATGCTATGATAAACCACCAAATTAAGCACAGAAAAGTGCAAGCATGACATTGAAGACATATTAAAGCAAATTTGAGATGAGAAAATCGACTTACGGCGATGTCGTAGCCGTGCCAATCAAGCGATGAACAGATGAATTTAGGGATGTCATTATAGGGGTCCTGAAGATGAGTCGAACGTGTAACACAAAAATTAGGAACTACATTATAAGTTGAATCCGTAGCATTCACCATTTGGTTCTTCTTTGGCTCTAATAACAATATCATCATCCTTATGAATACATAGAAAATGGCTATCAAGTACTTCCCATGATCTACATATATGACCAAAATAAATTTGAAAAAAAAAAACTATAATCTGTGAGGTTGCATTCTGTTTATATTTACACCCATAAAGAAAGAATCCTAGCAGGGATGAAGATGATAGGTTGCCAAAAAGATGGGAGATGGTTCAATGTACAGTACATAATAGTTCCCGCCATTTTTCTTCCTAGAGATGAAATTGAACAAGGTCCATTAAATTTCTGCTGCCTCTCATGACCGCAAAATGTGAAAACCAATTTTGATCAGGTCAACGAGTTTTCTGCTTCCTTTACTTCGTTTTTACCTTTTAGTAGTCCTCCTAATAATATTTATATTTCTAATTACAAAATCTCTAGGATGATCGAAAAGCTCCCTAAAATTTTAATGTTTAGATTTTGAGTCAAACATTCCAAAACAGTGAAACACGACTCGGGCCAAGGGTAAAAGCCTCATTTACCATTGTGGTAAAAACGGGGTCTATATATGTCTACAAGAGTTGTCCTCAAGTTTTTTACATTTTTTTTACACTAACTTCCATACCTGTCACTTGTCTTGTCCCATGTCCCAACTCCTACTAACCACCTCTCATTCCTCATCTTCATCTCCACAACACACACACAAAGAGACCACCTCGATTACGTAATTACGTCTCAACCTAGCTTAAAGACATTATAGAGCTTTCTTCTCCAATCTTGATTCGAACCCATTTCAAAAATCATGACTTTATACCTGAGCTCCCCACCATGGCTCTCTCACCCATCTCCACCCCTCCCAATTCTTCCCACTTATAACAACACCAACGCCTTGTTCTTCAGACTAAGCTTAACTTCAATCAACTTCTCAAAGATTCTTACAACAAAGGCGTCGTCTTTGGGTGAGAGTGAAAGTGCTAATGGGATTGCAGAGGACTCTGTTTCTGAGCTATTGGACGAGGAGTTACTTAGTAAAGTTTCGGGTGCTAAAGATGCCCAAGAAGCACTGAAGATGATCGATGAATTGCCTGAGAGAAAAATTGGCGGTGTAGTGAGTGTTTCTGATTGTTGTACTATTATATCGGCTGCCCTGAAAAAAAACAACCCAGAATTGGCTCTCTCTGTTTTCTATGAAATGCGGGCGAGTTTCGATGAAGGTACGTAGTTGTTTAATTTGGCTTATGATATGATTCAAGAATCAAGAGTCAGACTTTTAACCCCACTAGGAGTACAGATGATCCAACATTTTAAGTCCGAGTTTTCAATATCAAATGATCAATATTCTCATAAAGAATGGGTCTTCCCTATTTAGTTCATCTACAGAAAGCTTTGCTTAATTGCATTGCTAAATTGTCTAGAAGACCTACATTAGCATTTGAAGCTTGAACCCATTTGGGGCATTAGATAACATATGTGTTCTGACAGTTCTGTTAGAATGTTAGTGCTGAATTTCATCTGTTGTGTTTAGTACATTACTTCTTGAGGTTTTAGAAATTGTTGATATCTTGTTTGGGTCAGGTGTTGATGAAAATGGCCCTGTAGTTGAAAGGTGGAAGTGGTCCAGACCAGATGTAAGTGTCTATACATCATTAATTCTGGGTCTGGCTGCATCTCTGAGAGTTTCTGATGCCCTTAAGATGATCAACAATATCTGCCGGGTGGGAGTGTCTCCAGCTGAGGAGGTAATAGCAGTTCTTATTGTTTTTCGGTGTTTGACTTTGCCACCAGCAATTATACTTGTAATCTATGGAAAACTGTACTATCTTTTTTTCCTTTGTTCAATTTGTCTTGGCCACCTCTGATCAAATTAAGAAAATTTTTTTGGCCACATGGGAAAATTTTCTGGCCGACTTAAAGTCTTTGGTGTGGATTTCATGGATGTTTTGCAGGTCCCCTTTGGAAAAGTTGTTAGGTGTCCAAGCTGTATGATAGCTGTTGCTGTTGCACAACCACAACATGGTATTCAGGTAAGCATGTGGAACAACTTGGATCTCATTTTTCGAGGAATGCCTTAGATTAGATTCTTTGTTCAAAGTGATGTTACTCATACCACAAATGTCATGCAGATAGCATCCTGTGCAAAGTGCTCCTACCAATATGAACTTGTTTCTGGCAACATAGACAGTATTGCGTCAGAAGAAATCGGGTTGGATTACTTATCCGATTTTGTTTTGTGTATCTCATTGAATCTGTAGTGGCTGTATTTGTAAACACAGACTAGAGCATTTGCAGTAACCATACTTGTAATAATGTAGAATCTATAGCAGTTATTCCATCCAAAGATTTTGAGCATAATTACAGTTTTATGTGTAATTATGTTAAGTTTATGTCAATCACACAATCTAATTATGTGTGGTGTTGATCCTGGGATATTGACTTTTTCTAAGGATCTCCTCCTGCCGAACGCAGCATGGATATTCCAGCTTGGAAAAGGGCACTAAGATCCCTGCAGATATTGAAGCAAAACATTCCTGCTGCTGTTCACTCCATTGTGGTATTATATGATACCTTTGGAATGTTCAATTGCCTGTGAAGATTTCTGTTTCTTAAATCTTAATATATTCTTGTAATATTAAAACCAATCCATCCACGTACACCTACTCCATCCTTTGGTAATCATTTTTCCTTTTGCACTTTTTTTCAGGTACAAACCCCTTCTGGCATGGCTCGTACACATAGGTTTGCCACTGAAACAGTTGATCTCCCAGCACAGGAAGGAGAAAGGGTAACTATTGCTCTAGCAGCTCCATTAAGTGTATATAGAGAGGTGGGTCCCTTAAAATTTAGTCCAAAGGCCCCCAACTATTACCCTGCTGAACCTATCTGCCTGACGAACCATGAGGATGGCCGGGAGTCGCAACTATTAAGAGCCCCTGTAAAAGATGGTGGCATGTCTCTGACTAATCCTTCCATACTTTTTCCAATTGTTGCTGTTTTGGCCACTGGTAATGCTGCCTCTGGAGTTATAGACCCCAGCCTACCTCAATTCCTTTCAGTTGCTGCAGTGACATCTCTTGCTGTTGGAATTTCTCTCAAAACGTTTGTTTTGCCCCAATTGAATCGTGTAAGCAGTAGTCTTGTATTTCTTTCTGTATAACTGGCATTATTGATTCAAATCCCATAGGAACAGAAGAAAAGAAAAAGAACATCATGTTATTCAGATTTGTGGTCCTTTGAGAGTTGAGACTATTATTAGAACTAATTTCTAACTTCTCAAGTGATTCTAGATGTTGAATGGTTATGCAATTATGTAGTTTTGCTTACTCGGTGTAAGACGACTTTTAATGTTTATGTTCCATTTAAGAAATTCCTTCAACAACTGAGAAGTGGTGTCTATATTCTTGATTGTTTTGTCAGCTTCCTCAGAGAGTAGTGGATACAGTAGCCATCAAACAGCAGCTTTTATCTCAGTATGACACACTCCAATCTCGTATAAAGGGCCTCAAAGAAGCTGCTGAAAAAGAGGTAAGCACCCTTGCTAGTTGCGAGTGTTATGTAGTAATCTTTTCGAGTGGATCATCTTACATGCATGAAGATTTTTGTGTAATATTTTTCTTGTTTATTAGATCATGTTGGGTAGACTTTATGATCATAAAAACTTACTTAATTTCTAGAAATCTGACCTAAAGTATGATTTTCTGAATAAATCTTCTAAAAGAGTTACTTTGAGAGGTACACATCAGACCATCAGTGACAGAAACAATATATGTAATTCAACAATTTTGTTTTCATGGGCACCAGTCACATTTTGCACGTTGCCTTTCATGCATGAGTTAACAGAGTGGCCTGGAGATATAAACGATAAGTGTTTCCTTCGTAGGTCTGGATGTTGGCTCGGATGTGCCAACTTGAGAACAAAATTTTTGCTGTAGGAGAACCTTCTTATCGGTGAACCCTCTAACATCTTCCTTTCTTAGTTATTAGTATTGCTCCTTGACTTTAATTTATGCTGAAATAAGTTCTAGTGATATAGCAAGTAGCAACTAGTCTGATAAAGTGTGTTGGTTATATATAGTGCTCGAAGAAGTAAAGTCAAAAGGGTTCGAGAAGGCTTGGAAAATTCTCTCAGGGGAAGAATTGAGCTGATTGACAGTTATGCAAGGGTATGGTTTTGTCATTGTTCACAAATTAGCCTCCACTCCACAAATGTCATCAATTAAAGAAGTTATGCTGTCCAATGTATCAGATTTCTTCGATGATTGAAATTGAGGTAGAACTGGACTCTGATGTTCTTGCTGCTGAACAAGCAAGCAATGTGGTAAGCTCAAGTTAGTTGCATTGCTCGCCCCCCTTGATATGCCTTCACACAAAGCTAAGTTGGTGATTCTTATTTGCAGGAAAACATTGCTGAACAAATACAGCAAACCATGGAGCTAGAAAATCTTGAAGAGGTGACTCTCCCTTGACTTTGAACCCTTTATTGTTTTTGACTTAAACACGAATCACCTATTTTAAATTCGTCCAGAAAAGTAAGAGAAAGAATGTAGTGATCCTCTAGTCCCTGTCACATACCTCTCCTTTTATCCTCGATCATAGTTCTGAAAGTACTCTTTTAGGAGTAACATCATTGGATCAAGCCTCCGCTTAGAAAGAAATTTAAAGTATTAGATGCCACTCTTTTATAGGATATTTTGGAGGTTGCCTTCTGGAGAGAGAGGTCTTGAATCTCTCTTTACATCATTAGAAACATTTTCTTTATTCTCTGAAATAATCTCCTCTTGATTCATGTATTTGTTTGTTAATTTTTTTTTTTTTTCTACAGAGATGGAGAATACAAGTTGAAGCAAATGATGAGGCAGAAAGACTTCTTAGTTCCCAACCACTACCCACAGAACAAGTTTAATTAGGATCTTTATCTGTGGTGTATCATATGTTTACTCCAAATAGTCTTTGGTTGTATCAATCAGAGCCTCAGAGGGATGAGACAAACTCCTCTTACATTCTACCAAACAATGCCGAAAGATATAGGACGATCAACGATGGTGACTGCAGGGAAGGAAGGTGGTGACTTCAGAAGTAGGTGCTGCTTGTTCATGTGCTGCTGAAGAATGTCTTAGAGAGTTAGAGCCACCGAGTACCTTGCAATTGTATTGCTGAAAATATTCTTGATACATCATTTGCTACAGTCGAACAACGTACAAGATTACACAACTATTGGTACAGACACCACCGACATCATGTTTAACAGTGATGTATGTACACAAGGTTCTACATAGCAACCTTTCCTTCTCTACACTAAATAAGATGACATAAGATTCCAACTAAGTTTCATGTGGGTTGGCATTGATGCCACAAACCGAAGGAGATCTGGCTTCGAACTAACTTCAAGGTCCCGGTTGCCTAACTTCTGATCCAGTAAAACAAGGAACTTGGCAATATTGGGAAGTATGAGCTCTCTGCAGTGTAGATGTAACAGAGGGACCTTCGATAGAACACTTCCCTTCTGCACATCCAGACCTGCTGGCCTCCTCAACTTGTACGGTAGCCCAGTTGTTGGCTCAATATCGACTCGAGGCATTTGTTTCCACCTCCGGTGAACAAACCACCCATACTTATAGTCACCCACAATTGGCGTGCCTAGAGCTTCAGCACAATGAACACGGAGCTGTACAAATACAGCACAATTAAAATCAGAGACGGCCTCAAATCATATATCCACCAATATTTAAGGAGACAGAAACAGCATAAAAAAAATTTGTGCTCTATAGCAGTATTATGAAGGATTTTGTACCTGATGCTTTCGGCTAGTGAGTGGTCGTAATTCTATCCATGAGCATCCATTAATCGTGGGACCAAGCACCCGATATTCAGTTAGAGCCGGTTGGGAAGCTTCCAATCCTGACTGATTAGCCAAGATGACCCTCTCTGTCTTCCCATCGTCAAGAAGCACCTGCAACCAATGACAAAATGGATACAATCACTTTATTTCTGCACAACAAACAGAAAACTGAAATTTGACTTTAGAGATAAAGACCTTCGTAAGCGGAGCACAAATTAAGCCTTCCTTTTCCGTTGGAGACCCTATAACCAATGCCCAGTACCTCTGACATTTTGCTTTAGATGCAGTATTCCAAGCCTAGAATTATCCGAATCATATCATTCTTAAGAATAAAATCCTTTAATAGCTTCTACATATCCCATATTAGAAGTTAGTGCCTGGTGCTACACAGAGTGAATAGAAACATGAGGTACGATACCCTGCACGATGATTTCCCAACATTGGTGTCAGTGTATAACGATTGCAGCAGAGATACACTTTCTTTTGTTCTTCCCATTAGAAGGAGGCCACTGCTCTCCCTGTCAAGCCGATGAACCTGATAAAATATGCATATACAAAGAGAAAACAGAGATGTTCTTAAAAGAAAACCAAAGAGTCTTAGACTACTGATATGAACAGTCCACAAAGCTAGTAAGTACGATACAAAGACAAATTTTATTTGACAGGAGTCATATAGAACTCAAAATCTTACCAATTTAGGACCTTCATCATAATCATAAGATAATGCTGCTGCTGCCAATGCATCCATGCTGTTATGGACTGGCACATTACCCTAACCAATTCATTATACACATAGATGGATCAAGTGGTAGCAGAATATGCAGATACTGTAGAATAGTAGACACTGCAAATACTAGCACAGTATAGATTCTAACCTTGACAGGCAATTTTGGGGGCTTGTTCAGCACTATTATAGCAGAGTCCTGATATATACCGAAAACAATAATCAGAAACATAAACACAGTGACAAGAAACGATAAGTGCAGCTACATAAGATACCCAGATTGGCAACCGATTTATAGGTATAACCGAAAAATATCAGAATTGAAAAACGAAAACATGAAACAAATGAAGACTATTTAGAGAGTGTAGGAGTTTGAGACTTAAAACATGCCTTGTACTTGACAAGCCTTTGCAAGTAGTCAATCTCATCAGCATTTGGGTATAATGTTTCACTTGGTATGCAGTCAAATCTCCTTGAAATCCTACTCTCCGCAACCGATACAGGTACATATACTCTTGCCCCTTCCTCCATTACCTCACTAGGCCTAATCTATTTGAAATGTATTAAAACTCACGGTAAATCAAACTGAAAATGGAAATACTTTCTTGCTACACAATCAACCCGATCACAAGCATCATTCATTACCTTTCTCATATGTTTCACTTTTCCAATTGAACTTGGGCATTGCAACTGAACCTATAAAGTTAAAATTGAACAGAATAAAAGGTGCAGTATTGAGACAGAAAAATCAAAACTTTAGAGCGGAGAGTTGATGAAGTCGACTTACAAGGCCTTTGTTGAAATGGGACCGAATGGCAGTGTCATCAATCTCATCGAAGTAGTACTTGAGCCAACTGACAGCAGTGACATGCGAAACGACGCCGTCTTGGTGCGACTTCTTCCCGGGCAAAGGGTGGTGACCTGGGAAAGGCGGCAAGGAGAGGAGCTGCCGAGGCTTTGGGCCTTCTTTCGGTGGGCCCAGTTTGGCCACGTGGTTCGCCACCCGGATGAGTGGCGGTCCGGCGCTGGCCGGCGGTGGAGGAGATATTCTGGAATAAGAATACTGCCTCTTACACAGTGACACGTGGAAGTAGAGGATGCTTCTTCTCCGCATCGTTTTACATGTTCAAAGCTGGATCGATTGATTGCAGAGAGAGATTGGCAATATGGTGTTGATTTTTCTTTGAACATTTGTGATTGGATGGGCCGATGTGATTTTTTGGTAGTTTAGTACCAACTACCAAGTAAAGGCCCAACAACCTCGTGACGAACTGGATCAATTATTTGCCCAACCTAGGACAGGCAATTATCTGTCTTTATGTATGATATTTTATGGGTGTGAACTGTGAAGAGAACAGGTGAGCTAATTGCTAGCTCAAATTGTGTGTTGATTATATGATGATGGTGGTGATGAGGAGCTGTAACATGTCAGCATGGCTACCAAAGTACCAATCCAGCAGTGCAAATTAGCTTTCCACCATTATTATTATATTTTTGTCATGTGGTTTGGTTATCATCAAGGTCACACAAAGTGTCAAAGGTAGGTGAATTAGGAGAAGCATATTGGAATAATCTTGTAGAATAATATAGAGGGAGCTGTGCACAGACATTGATTACCCCTTGTTATGTAAATGGTTGGTAGGTCATTTGCTTCTCTAAAAACCAATGAGAGAGATAGATAAACTTTAAGGGAAGAAGCTCCGGAGAAGTAACGGAGGTGGAAGGTGGTAAAGTGCTTAAACAGCTCGTTCGAGTGTTAAAATTGTATTCAGTGCACTGAACAACTTCTTATAGGGCATCGCTCTCGCTCCTTTGACGAATGATGCCCTTTTGAAGATTTTTGTTCAATGCGAATAAACTCATATCAACAAAAATGAAAGCCAAGTATTACTTCATCATTTTCTTTATTTAAGATGACTTTTATTGACTAACAAGTATCTCATGTTTCAATATCATTTTCATACATAATATTTTGTTTTCATTTTAATGTATCATGTCAAATTGTAGAACATCTCTTATGAGAATTTAATTCGTTAAATAACACACCAAAATATATCGTGATATTGAGTAATAAGACTCCATACAAAGACGTATTGCCCTCACCAAATTAACATATAAAAAAAGTTAGATATTTTTGAGAAGCGATCTTCACATTTTATGTGCTAGCTAGTTAATTTGCTAGGAATCTCATCCTATAGCCAAATTAGCTCGTAGTCTTCGACTCTTTTCTTTCGATGAATACAAAAACATATTCTATCCAATGGTATAAGTTTTGATGCAGTTGGCGACCAAAACCAGTGAACCCCAACTTTCTCAAGGATTATATATTCCATGTCCAACTTTTTTTAATTTTCTTTTCCTTTCCCTTTTCAACACGTGCCCGTCCGTCGGTACCGTCCCCCTTAATTCCTTGGACTTTTCTTCCTCCTTTAACTGGGTACTACGTGAAGAAACTACACGGCACCTTAAAATATATATATGTACTAGGCCGGTGGAGTCATTTCAATTCTTCTTCTTCTTCTTCCTGTACATTCACGAAAAGCTTATGATTCCTTTTGATTTTTAACACTTGTTTACATAAACAAAAAAGGTGACACACTAGTTCCTTGTCATCACAGCCTAACACGTTTGGCGTGCCCAAAACTCACGAGACTTGGAGGTCGGTCCACCGTTTCTGTTTTATTGAATGACAAGCTACTACTACTCCTTTTGAAGTGAATCAAAGCTTTTATGATTGAGGTTTGAGATTCTAACTTTAACATAAAGAGAATACGATCCTAGCTCACATCAAGAAAGAAAGAAAGAGAATATAATCATCATCAAACTTATTATCCATTTTAGTGTTGCTTTTTGTCAACATCTTTCCAAATCGAGACCTCATTTAACTTTGGAATTATATTGGTTTGTGATCAAAATGAAATTATTGTAGAATCTAGATTTAAATTCTTATCAGTATATGATAGTTACATGGTTTGGTGTATAGTTAATCAGACTTTTTATTCCCAACAATCCATAATGACTGTCATTTGGTCTCAATATTGTACGACAAACATGATTTATGAATGTTTTACAAAATAATGATAAAGTACTTTTGACATTCAACCCAAAATTAATTAACAGTCACTGTATGAATTGAAGCACAAAAACGATTTTTTTTTGTTTCAATGTAGAACAGCACTCACTTTATGTATGCAAGGATTTAAAGCATCTTTTAATAATACTCGTTTTCAACTTCAATATAACACGATTTGTGCTCGATTTTGATAATTTCAAACTTGATTGGTTTTGCTACATCACGTATTAATGATAAGGATAAAATATCCTATCTAGGTCCTATAGAAATGAAAAAAGAACAAAATGCACAAACCCGATTTCTTTCGAGTATGAAATCCACTTTTGGTGTGTGTGAAAGTGACTAAAATTTGGATCGACAACATAATGGAATTTTGGATTTTACGATTTGCTAGATTTCTAACCAATTATAAATAAACATTAAAAAAATGATTCATTTATAAGTACATAAAAAATGGGATTCGTTTCATTATTTAGTATTTCCATGACCCCAACCATTAATAAGGTCAAAATTTTGTCAATTTCTTCAAATAAATATTCCCCATAAATGCCAGCGTATTAATGAAAATATATGGGCCTTAATAATAACGCCTACAGTTAAGGTAAAAAAACCAAAAACGGATCAAAAACATTAACCCGTCGAGATTTTTTACCTCCACTGTCATCAAACCCCAAGATTCTTCGAGACCTAAAATCCCAGGCCAGCAACGCCATTAAAAACAGTTTCCTTCGCAAGTCCTAAACCTGCTCTCTCTTGCGCTGGTGGACATGTGAGTCTTCACCCCAGATCGCACCACGTGGCAGATCTGGTCCACCACGAACCCCTCTCATTTTCAATTTCGCCCTAAAACCAATCAGTTAGTTTATTCTTGTTCAATTTCGGTTACTACCTTACTGAGACGGGCTTACTCCCTTTTTGAGATATTTGTTTTAATTAATTAAAGTCTGGCGTTGTCTACTGCAAGAGAAGGACTTGTGGCATCTTCCTCCTCCTCATCGATTCCTATATATTGGACTTCCTGTCATGCTTTTCCTGCGCTACCAAAACCACAAAGCTTCACACTTTCTTATACCATTTCATCTTCTTCTTCTTATTCTCTGCGTAACCCCAAATCGGCGTTGATGGCCAAGACCATTTTGGTAACCGGCGGAGCCGGTTACATCGGCAGCCACACCGTGCTGCAACTTTTACTCGGTGGCTTCAGCGCCGTTGTCGTTGACAACCTTGACAATTCCTCTGAAATTTCCATTAACCGTGTCAGAGAACTCGCTGGGGATTTCGGCCACAACCTCTCCTTTCACAAGGTTTTTGCTTGTTTCTCTTTGTATTTCATGTTAATGAATTTTGGGTTCTGAAAATTTCGATAATTTGGGTGATACCTGACTGACACTGATGGGTTGTGCCTTCTTCTTTGTACCCAACTGTCACAATTTTGTTTTTGTTTTGGTGGGTGTGTTAAGGAACTGTGTTCTGCTTCCTGGGTTCTGAAATTTGGACAGATTGTGCAGAGTTCGGGTCTCCTATTATATGAATAGCCTCTGAGAAATCTGGAAATTTCGAACTTTGTAGTCCTATACTCACTTAGACTTGTCCATGTGCACGTTGGTTTCTAAGTCTTTTAAGTTTTTCCTATTTTAAAATTTGTGCAAGTTATGTAATTTCTTGATGTTTGTGATTTAGTAGTTATATAAGAAAGTCTATATATGCAGAGTTGATGGAGTTATCAAAGTTTGCACTTTTTGAGTGCTGCCAGTATATTCACTGTTAATTAGACCTGTCCATGGCTATGATTTCTCATAATTCTATGTTGATGTCTAGATTGACCTCAGGGACAAACCAGCACTGGAAAAACTCTTTTCTTCGACACCGTAAGTCTCTTTAACCCAGAAGCTCCCTACCCAAACTCTAAACTATCATTGTTCTGTGTTGAAGTTTACTTGGTCCAAATTGCCTATCCAAACTGCAGATTTGATGCTGTCATACATTTTGCTGGACTGAAAGCAGTTGGTGAAAGTGTTCAGAAACCATTGCTCTACTATAACAACAATATAATTGGGACAATTACTCTGTTGGAAGTCATGGCAGCCCATGGTTGCAAAAAGGTTCTCTTTTTATCACAGCATTTGGTTTCTTCAGCTTTGATAGAAATTTGATGAAATATTGGTAGTTGTTGTTGACAGGTTGTGTTTGTATCTGATCTTTAATTGACGTGGATCTCCCAATGTTTTGAACAATTTCAGATTGTGTTCTCATCGTCAGCCACTGTTTATGGTTGGCCGAAGGAGGTCCCATGTACCGAGGAGTTCCCTCTTGCTGCAGCAAATCCATATGGACGAACTAAGGTACATATTCTCATACTTAGGGTGTCCACTCCATTTTATTGATCATACTTGTGATACTATGCATATGCAGCTTCTTGGTTATTGATTTGAGGATTGTTGTATCTTTCAGCTCTACATTGAAGAAATTTGTCGTGATATATACCGCTCAGACTCTGAATGGAAAATCATATTGCTGAGATACTTCAATCCAGTTGGTGCGCACCATAGTGGCTATATTGGTGAGGATCCCCATGGGATCCCAAACAATCTCATGCCATTTGTGCAGCAAGTTGCTGTTGGTAGGCGTCCAGCACTGACGGTGTTCGGAAACGACTATAATACCAAAGATGGTACTGGGGTATGTGCTCATTTACCTGTTTTCATTATACAGATTTTATTTTTTGCTATAGGTTTCAACATTTTTTTTCCCGTATCTACTCAATTGTGCAACTTGGTTATTTGCTAGATTAATATAGATGCTCTGACTTTATTACTTTAGTTTTTTGATGCTATGTTGGTATCTGTGCTCATTTTAAGGTACATTTATAAATTGGATCTATATAATAAATTGTATTATATGTATTAAGCATCTGTTATAGTAGTTGGAAATTCAGGGGAGTAGTTGTTGATCATTTGTTTTGCCTTTTTGTTTGTCCTATACTTTTGTTGGAGGCTCAACTGTAATGGTGTTTGTTCTATTTCAGGTGCGTGATTATGTTCATGTTGATGATTTAGCAGATGGGCACATCGCTGCATTGAACAAGTTAAAGGAAGCTAATATAGGTATGGGTTGAACTGGTTTCTGTTAGTTTCCCTCAGTTAACTTTTACTTTTGATGCCATGCCTCACCCTCAAACTGTTGAATATCTCTTGAGGTTTTTATGTTAATGTTATTCAGACATGGCTGAATATAGAATTTATTTGTACATGTATCCACAGGTTGCGAGGTGTACAATTTAGGAACGGGTAAGGGAACATCAGTCTTGGAGATGGTTGCAGCATTTGAAAAGGCATCTGGAAAGGTTAGTTTTTTCTTGTCAAATATTTCAGTGTTGCCCATTTTGGTGGTTCATTTCACTGAACATAAATGTTGTATTGCCCAAGCCCATATGCCAAATCTTTGTTATTAACATGTTCGAATCCTGCCACCTTTCTTGTGGATTGCGGCTCTGATTCTGGAAGTGTTTTCCAAATTCTTATTTTCTAGGATAGATCTTATCTGCGTAGTCCCGTACTTTATATGAAAATTGACAGAAGTGTGCTTTATTGGCAAAATTCAAATCTAAGACCCTCTCTTCTTAAATCCAGATGGTAGACTCATATTGACTTTTCTAATTTCCCAAAGTTCTAGAATTTTTCCATACACTCGATCTCTGAAGAATCTCAGCCCTTGTTCCACACATTACCAGTCCTGGTCCACAATACTCAGTTGGTGTTTAACCATGTCTCCTGTTAAGCTTATGTCTTTTTTATTCTATTGTTTCAGAAAATTCCACTTGTCATAGCTGGCCGGCGACCTGGTGATGCTGAAGTTGTCTATGCATCAACAGATAAGGCAGCAAGGGAGCTGAACTGGAAGTAAGTGCTTACTGACTTGCAAAAATTGTTAACCTAATGGAATTCTGGTTGCCCTGGTTGACCCTGAGTTCAGACCAAAGAAAATGGTTGACTGAGATGCAAAGATTAGGTTTTTGTGGCTCATTAGGAGTTTCTTTTGTAGAAAGTGGAATTGCTTTGAGCTATTGCATCATCCCCAACCACCCACCTACCTGATGCTATGAAATGATCATATGAATCGTGATTTTATCTTACGAGTTTAATCTCCTTGCAGGGCGAAATATACCATCGATGACATGTGCCGGGATCAGTGGAACTGGGCTAGCAAGAACCCATATGGCTATGCAACTAAAGACAATATATAGCAACTGAAAGCTGATAGTTGATATGCTTTACAATTTAGTTTAGTGGTTACCATCAGTGGAACTAGGCTAGGCAAATCCATATATATGGATCTCCAGATTCTAGCTACAACTAAAAGCTGATAGTTTCATATACTTTATATTTTAGTTTAGTGGTCATCTCTCACCCTCTATGTAAAGCTTTTGTGGCCTTCCAGAGTTTAGGTTTTTGTTTGTCGACAGGACTTTTAAGCTGATAGTCATTGTGGTGTTACATGCTGGATTACTTGGCCATTTAATGTTATGTTCTTATATCCTTTACTTTGATCACAGTTGTATTAGCAAAGTTGTAACCTTCGGATAAGATCGTGAGATCAGATTGCTACCTACTAATATATTTGCTAAACAAAAATTTGGACTTGTCCTGCAGAAACTTGTGTACAACAGTTTGATTTGTTCTTTGTAGTTTGCTTACATCTCTATTCTGTGACTCATTCAAGTGTTGCCCACAAAACCCGAAGTTCTTTGAGCAGTCTCAAAAACCCAGATTTAGTTACTAGCTGCCTCAAAGATTCAAAGCGGTCTCGATCTATTGCAGAGAGCCAACAACACAGCTTTGGGTACAGCCATTGCTATAAAACAGAACAATTTCAATGAACCGTCTCGATTGTGTTAAGTTTAGTGGTACTTTTCATCTACTCTAGCAAAAAGCTGATAGTTTCATACACACTTTTCATTCCAAATAATTGAAGATGGACATCATTTTGTGCCGTTGGGTTGGACCGTTGGGTTGTTGCAGCAGTTCAAACTTCCAAAGATAGAGAGCTTTTCCCAATAGAGTTTGAATTCAAATTGAAACAGAGGTAGCTGTTGTGCAATAAATCCAAAAGCAAATGCATGGATTGAAGATTTGGGCCTTTAGAATTTACATTATTTTAAGGATAACAGATATATAGAAACAAGAGAGAACTCCTGCCGGTAGAAAACAAAATAAAAGGAGAGAGCAAATAATTTTCTCGAGAATATCATGGGGTGTCCCAAGGGGCCGGCACGGCCAAGCTATGATTCAAACATGTACGTTTGGTGCCCTTCTTTCTTTTAGTGGTTGGTATTATTCTCATTTCCTTTGTTACCGTGTTGTAAAAACATGTGATTAATATTAAATTGTCTCTTACAATTTCATTTGCAGTCTACTGATTAAAATTTTGATAACACATTGACTTATTTGGAATGATTGTAATGATTGTGAAATAAAAGAAACGATTCTAATACATGACTTCCAATGCATACACAAACGCTAAAAAAATCGGAGTCTCAAATTAATTTCGTGAGAGATTATCGGGTTCATAGGTAATTGAATCTCAATTGAGTTTATTGTCAAATTATCTTTTCTCCATTCTAGTAAATAAGTGCAAGAAGTCTATTTGGTGTAATACTGTATTTAATTTTTATTTTTTGGCAAATTATTTAGCTTTTAGTTGAAAATAAAAATAAAAATGATAAAGAAACTTTTTTTTGGCTCGAGTAAATTTTATTTTACCCTATAAAAAAAAAAGTTAAATGAGAAACGCGGCACTTTAAATACTGGGGGTTGACACGGCAACGTAGATCTAGCGAGTGAAGCGACTTTAGGTAGAAACTAAACCCAACGCTTATTAGTCGTTGCTTTTACAACTCCAACCCAATTAAAGCGTCTCTCTAGTCTCTCCCCGTCGCGTTTGAAATACTCGGAAAGTTCCCGACAGCTCTCTATTTCTCCGTGGCCGGCTCCTCACCGTCATAATCAACATCGCAGATCTAGTTTCTCCGAAACGTCAACGTTCCAGATCCAGGCGATCTGACTCTGTCCACCGCTAGTCTCAGATATGGAGAACCTGATCTCGTTGGTGAACAAAATCCAAAGAGCTTGCACAGCTCTAGGTGACCACGGCGAAGCCAGCGCATTACCGACTCTCTGGGACTCGCTCCCCTCCATCGCCGTCGTTGGTGGCCAGGTCAGCTCCCAATTCCTTCACCCTCTGATTGATTCAGCTGCACGCGCTTTGCTTTGTCAGTTTTCAACCGCCGTGTAACCTAGTTCTGTATTTGCTATTCGTTTGTATCTGTTTGCTTTGCTCGATTGAACTCTGTTGCGCAATTTGCACAATTTGATGCAGCTCTAGGTGACAATACTATTATGTGCGTTTGCTTAATTTGGACCAGTTTTCAAACTTTAAACTAGCTTATAGTTATTGTGCTTTAAAACGAAAGCAAATTGCCTTTTATGCATTTTGGTGGAAGTGGAATTGCTGGGAGCTGTCCATGTTAGCTGAAACATGTTTGTTAATTGGAAAGGAGTATAAGAAAATAAGATATGCGATGAATAGAATAGCCAATTTGAGAAGAAAATGTCCGAGGAATGAATTTAATGTGATGTTAATAAATATTGTTGCCTTATGTTTTGGTTTGGTGGTGCAGAGTTCTGGGAAGTCTTCTGTCTTGGAGAGCATTGTTGGGAAGGACTTCTTACCCCGTGGTTCTGGTAAGATTATGGAGAACCTTAGTGCCGTTCTTCGGCTATTCTTGCCACTCATTCTTGGGGTTCTTTTTATTTATGGTGATTTTTCTTCTTGGATGTTTGGGAAATGATGCATGGACAAATAATTGCAGGAATTGTCACTCGGCGTCCTCTTGTGTTGCAGCTTCATAAGATTGACGAAGGCAGCAGAGAATATGCGGAGTTTCTCCACCTTCCGAGGAAAAGGTTCACCGATTTTGGTAGGTTTCTTTATCTTCTTTTGATTTTGCTCATCTGGATTTTATTGCTATGTGACAATGCTATTTGAATTTATTGGTATCCATATCTGTAAGGTTTCCATAAACTGTTTGCCTCATAGATGATATAGTGATATATCTTTTTTGTGTACTTATTTATTTTCACATGATTTACATGCCATATTGTTCATGCATGCACAGCTGCTGTGAGGAAGGAAATTTCAGATGAGACAGATCGTGAAACTGGCCGCAGTAAACAGATCTCTAGTGTTCCTATTCACCTTAGCATATATTCTCCCAACGGTAAGATAATGGGTTTTTGATTTATTTTTTCGTATTTATTTTGCATCTCGCACTTTTGGAGTGGGAATGAGAAAGATAACGTGGTCGAATGTGTTCACATAGTAATTCACTTGAATTAGACAATCTTAGGTCGAATGTGTTTATAATCTCAGGATAACCTACTCAAGTTATGCATAGTTATCACCTTTCTTTTAAAATGATAAACAACAGATAACTGGAAGGCTATTTCTTGATTTCCAAAACTAGCATTTGTAGAACTAAGGAGTGACCTAGATCACGGATTGTAAGAGTTGTAGCATATTCTGATTACTACATTTTCCTCTTCTCTTCTACTAACATAACAAACTTTATGTTTGGTTCTTGGCAGTTGTCAACTTGACACTTGTTGACCTTCCTGGGCTTACAAAAGTTGCTGTTGGTAAGTATCAAGGCTTTTATATTTTTACATGCATTTCTTTGTCGCTATATCTGACCCTGGAAACGTTTAAAAAAGCCCAAGGGAAATGGAAGAAAAAGGAATGGGAGAACATAAATGCATATCCAGTCTTAACACATATTTCTAGCAATGGGAGAACATAAATGCATATTCACCATCTAATATATATATTTTTTTAATTATTGTTTCTTCCCTTCCCAATTTTCTTGGCAAAACAAATGAGGACAACTTACTAATTTTTAACTGAATTTTTTTATCATTCGTTCTGCAATTGTATATACAATATGACAATAACAATCTGCCTTGGGGAATGTAGAGGGTCAGCCAGATAGTATTGTGAACGACATTGAAAATATGGTTCGTTCCTATATTGAAAAGGTAAAGTCCTTTGGAATTTTGATCCCTCTTTTTTTTGTTTTTTGTTTCTTTCCTCCAGAAGTTTTTGCTATGTTATATAATTTTGTCTGTTCAACATTTTATCCAGCCCAACAGTATAATTTTAGCAATTTCACCTGCCAATCAAGATCTTGCTACATCTGATGCAATCAAAATCTCTCGTGAAGTGGATCCAACAGGTGAGGTCTAATATTTTTTTGTGGGTACTATAAAAATTCATATCCAGTTTTTCTTATTCTTGCATCGCTTTCCAAACAAAGATCTATCCAGTACTTCTAAATCAAAGTTATCAAGTCAATGTACTGAAATGTGAAATCTTTTAGTTGACTCACACTTGACACCAATATCTTTCACCATAATTTATGGAATTCTAGATCTTCAAGTGTTCAGTCTAATGTTAGTCTTTTCACAGGGGAGAGGACACTTGGAGTCTTGACAAAGATTGATCTTATGGACAAGGGTACTGATGCAGTTGAAGTAAGTTGGCCTATTATGTTGGTTTTATTGTGACACTGGATGCTTGGTGATCCTCCATTAAGTTATAAAGTTATAAGAAATAAAGTTTAATTTTTGCATGAAAAATTTCCTTGGATATTTCAAGATTTATTTTTCGATTAATTTTCAACTGGCTGTCCCAATTTATAAGATTTATTTTTTGATTAGTTAGATACTATGATCAGAAAAACTACATATGTACATTTTGGATAACTGTTACTTTTGTAGATTGAAGATGCTGGATAAATTTTCACTACTACATTCTCAGTTTCTTTTCCTTTTTGGGTACTTAGATATTGGAAGGAAAGTCTTATCGCCTAAAATTTCCTTGGGTTGGGGTCGTGAATCGCTCACAAGCTGATATCAACAAGAATGTTGATATGATTGCTGCTCGGCGTAGAGAACGAGAGTATTTTGCAAATACCCCAGAATACAAGCACCTTGCTCACAGAATGGGTTCTGAGCATCTAGCGAAAATGCTTTCTAAGGTAGACAACCGCATATTGTTTTTCAATCCGATTGAATTTCTTTAACATGAAATCCAGATAGTAGATTGTTTGTATTTTACGTTTGGGGTTAGTTTCGGTCGCTTTTCACTAAATCATAATGGTTGATGTCTCAGCATTTGGAAACTGTAATTAAGACAAAAATCCCAGGCATCCAGTCCCTCATTAACAAGACCATTCAAGAACTTGAATCTGAACTGAGTCGTCTCGGAAAGCCCATTGCTACTGATGCTGGAGTAAGTTTATAATGTTTTCAATTTTGGAGTTTTGGAGTCAAATCAACTTATCATTAGCTAGTTATTCTCCATCCTCGGATGAAGGGTTTAGGGTATTTAATATTTAAAAGACTTTCTAGTAATTGATTGCTTTCAAATTGCAGGGAAAACTGTATGCAATCATGGAGATTTGTCGTCTATTTGATGGAACATATAAAGAACATCTTGATGGCGTGTATGTAGCCAACATTAGTCATCTTGCTAAATTATGGGCAATGCTTTTGTGCAGCTTGGCTCAATTTTAGTTTCCTTCTGATAAAATAATCTTAAATTAATATGTTGTTTGTTGTTTACAGACGTCCTGGGGGTGATAAGATTTACAATGTTTTTGATAACCAACTTCCTGCTGCTCTAAAAAGATTGCAATTTGATAAGCAACTTTCAATGGAAAACATACGGAAGCTCATTACTGAAGCTGATGGGTATCAACCTCATCTAATAGCTCCTGAACAAGGATACCGTCGTCTCATTGAATCTTCTGTAATTTCTATAAGAGGTCCTGCTGAGGCTGCAGTTGATGCTGTAAGAAGCTTACTTTTCCTTCTATGCAGAATGCACATATTTAATTATTTACACACTGATTTATTTTCAAATTTTCTTGATTCCAGGTTCATGGGCTTTTGAAGGATTTGGTTCACAAGGCTGTAAGTGAGACTCCGGTACGTTCACATCCAAGTTTAATCTATTGATTCTATAGCATTTTGTTCTTTTATTTTCTTTCATTTTATTTTTGATGGTCCTTGCAGTTTTAGTAATATGCTGGTATTCAATATTGTCTGATTGTTTTTCGTTGATTTTGCTGGGGTTCATAATTTCTCAAGCTCTTGGATAAATGTTGCTTTTTTCTATTTTCTTTTTGGCCCAAAGAGGCAAAGACAAATGTTGCTTCTGTTTGGACTTTTCAATTGTTTGATAAATATTGTGCTGGTTGACTTACAGGAGCTAAGGCAGTATCCTGGTCTTAGAGTAGAGGTTACAAATGCAGCTTCCGATTCCCTTGAGAGAATGAGAGAAGAAAGCAAGAAAGCAACACTGCAGTTAGTTGATATGGAGTGTAGTTACCTGACAGTTGATTTCTTCCGTAAACTTCCTCAAGATGTTGACAAGGGTGGCAACCCATCACATTCGCTGTTTGATAGATACAATGATTCATATCTCAGGCGAATTGGTAAGTCTCTTAAACTAAAAATCAGCTTTGCTTATTCCTTTTTATCTGATAACAGGATTCATTTGATCATGAAAATACTTATTCGAGCACTTAATTTTTTTTACTTAAAAAACAGGGTCAACAGTTCTGGCTTATGTCAATATGGTTTGTGCAAGTTTGCGCAACTCCATTCCCAAGTCCGTTGTTTATTGCCAAGTCAGAGAGGCAAAACGAAGCTTACTTGACCGTTTCTTCACTGACTTGGGTAAATTGGAGGTAATTACACTTATCCATTTTTCACCTTTGCAAAGTGTGCTTATGGTGGAAATCGATTGTTGACTCTGGATTGACTCTAATCTCTTTGAGCAGGCAAAGCAGTTGTCGTCTTTACTGAATGAGGATCCGGGAGTAATGGAGAGGCGTTCTGCCCTTGCAAAGAGGCTGGAGTTATACAGGAGTGCTCAAGCAGAAATGGATTCAGTTGCTTGGTCTAAGTAGATGTGCAGCGGATGTACTATTTCTTTTCGATGTGGATTTTGTCGAGATGGCCACATGATTCATTCATTTAAGATTTAGTTCCCGATGGTGGGGGAAAAGAGGGGTTGGAGGCATCTTTTTGTATTTTATGTACCAACAAATTCCCGAGAGCGAGCTGAAGTCATCTTTCACTACATGTCGTTAAACATTTTCACATTTTTACTTTTGTAACAGCTACATCTATATAGTATATATGATTTGATTGATGGATGTGTCATATTTTTCATTGTAAATGTCTTGGTTTTTCAATGTGGGTTTCGCCAAACAAAGCTTTCTCTGTTTATTTGAATTTGGAAGAACTTGCAACTTAAAATGGCAAGTGATTAGGAAAATACACTTGGTACATAATTATTTTCATTAAAAGTGGAGCACAATATTTAGGCCAGGCAATAAGAAAGGAGTTATGGACATCATCACACTGCTTCCAAATTGGAATTTGCAATTATGTATTTATGTCACAAAAATTGCATTTTTAATTATTTATATAGTTTACTTTTTGGGTGGTGGAAAAGACTAAAAGAGGTCTTTTTGGGTTGGACAAAGCACAACACAGAACAGTTCTCTTTGGTCGGTTCCTGATTTCATTAAACCCAGTTATTTGAGAAGTTTCGGAAACGTTGGAAAGACTTGTTAGACATTTTAACGTTCACGCTCACCAACGACCAACCAACCGCTCAGGCTCTCCCACCTTTTACTTCTTCAAGGTACATTTTCAAATCTCTTAATTTCAATGATTTATCTCCAAAATCCGTTTCGGAATCATTCAGTTTTAGTTTTTCAAAATTTCTGGCTTTCCTTTCCTTCCTTGTCCTGTTTGTAATGAGGAAATGGTGGGTTCATTAGAACATTTGAATTGTATGATTGTCTCTCTGCTGATGCTTATTCTTTGTCTTTGGTTTTACAACTTTTTGTATCTCTGTTTTTGAGAAGGTTATATAGGCTTTATTGGTTCTGCCGGGTTTGTTTTAATTTCAGAATTATGAGAGTTAATGGGATCCATTTGACATTTGTATTTTAGGTGATTTAGTTTGAGGCACCTAAAATGACGTGTGATCAGATCTGAATGGACTTGGATAATAATATAGCCTTGGAAACTGTATTTTATGCCATTGATTCATAATACATCCGGTTAAGGTGGCTTTAGTAAAGCAACTCTTCAAGATCTTTGCTTTGATTTTTTGGGTCAAGCAAGGTCTTTGCTTTTTGAAAAAGGGAGATTGACACCAAAAGCAAGATGGAGGACATAAGGCAAACCCTAATCGTCTTTTTTTTGTAGTAGGCATGAAGTGGGTTCATATTGTTTAACCTTGTACTTCTCAGGAGGCTATGTTATTCCTATTAATATTTGAATTTCCAAAAAAAAAATATCCTATTAGTATTTGAGTTTACGATATATATTAAAGAGTATTGAACACTTTCTGGGCTTGTGGAATGCAGAACAGCTTTTGAGGATATCAAGAGGAAACGCATAGAGTAATCGTTGGTGTAAATGGCCTCCGAGAGGGAATGTTTTGACCTTTCAGGACCATTACATCTAACTTCCATTGACTGGTGAGACATTTAACTCTATATTCTAAAACTCTTTTTTGTTTTTTATAAATCCTTTTTAGGTTGGAATCTGAAGTTTGTGAAGGGCTTGTGAGTTGTGACCAACATTTGCTAATCAGTGAACTAATGTTAACTGACTGAATATGTAATAACAAAACCATATGATGGATTCTGTGGAGTATAGAACTATTTGCTTGTTAGGTGGAACCGTGGAAGTCGAATTATATGTTTGTTATCTATCATAGTCTCGCAATTTAATCATCACACTAGTAGAAGTATATGTCTAATATCATATGGAATTCGGTGCCCGAAGGATTTTACTTTTCTGGCAAAATATTGTTGACATGGCCAAATGCCTACTTATATAAACCAATCTGAAAACTTGCTGCTCATTCCAATTTATCTACCTAGAAGGAAAAACATATGAATATGTGAGTTTTTCATTTTTCATATACGGGCTTCTGTTTCACTAGAGTCTACAGCCTTTCTTATGTTTTGCTTCACAGGAAGGCAGCTGTAATCGAAGTTTTTGCCCAATATGGTATTTTTTCTGCAGCTATTGCATATGGTGTAGTTTTCTGGTTTTTGCTGTTTGTTTCTCTCTGTTGTGGACCTTTCATCCACTTTTACTGTATCATTCATTGTGATCAATGAAATTTGTTCCCATTCACAAAAAGAAAAAAGAAAAAAGAAAAAAAAGAGTTCATATACTTGGCTGTGCATTCTGGGTTATTATGGGTACTTTGTATGGTGTTCGTTTATACATCAGTTATCAAATCTTTGTATGTACCTATGGGATCGCCCAGACACTCATATGCCCAAATATGTCCCATCTAGCATGTGTATATTTTCATGTTGTAGTATACAATATCTGATAGTTTCTCTACCTATATTCCAGAATAAACCTATCCTTGTACAAACTTGTTGCTTAAAGTCTCATTCAATCGTATTCTTTGCATCATTTTCAATATTGGTCAAGATGGAACATTGTCTATTTTGTGGATATGGGAATTCAAAATTTGTGCCGTCCTATGCAGGGAAAACATTCATCATCAAAGGTCTGTTGCTGCTAGTTTGGTTCAGGGTGTCTACATTGTTGAGCGTGACCGCCAAGAGAAGCGAGAAGGTTCTGAGGCCCTTGCTCCTCCTTGGTGGGAGTTCTTTCATTTTAAGTTGCTCCGTCAACTGGTGGACGATGTTGGTTTTTCCATCTTTGGTGCCGTTTATGAATTCAAACCTCCTCCGTCCCTTCGTCACCACTCATTGGAGGGAAGACCTTGTTTTGTAATTGCCTTCCGAGGCACCTTAACCAAGTCTGACTCCGTTTCACGAGATCTTGAGTTGGATGTAGAGGTAATCCGCAATGGACTTCACCGGACCTCTCGCTTTGAGATTGCTATGCAAGCTGTCAGAAATATGGTTGCTGCAGCAGGGGATTCAAATATTTGGTTAGCTGGCCATTCCTTAGGGTCATCCATGGCAATGCTTGCTGGGAAAACTATGGCCAAGAATGGCGCTTTTCTCAAGTCTTTTCTCTTCAATCCACCGTTCGTTTCTGCCCCAATAGAGAGGATTAAGGATAAGAAGGTGAAGCACGGGATTCGATTTGCAGGCAGCGTGATTACTGCAGGACTCTCTTTCGCTATGAAGGCTAAACAACAACAACATCAGGGGAATCGATCAGTTGAAGATCCATTCATTACTCTGTCTTCATGGTTCCCTAGACTGTTTGTCAATCCACGTGATGACCTCTGCTCGGAATATATTGGTTATTTTGAGCATAGGACGAGGATGGAGCAGATTGGAGCTGGGGCCATTGAGAGGTTAGCAACCCAGAATTCGCTTGGAGGTCTACTAATGCATGCAATGGGAAAAGCCTCAGATTCTGAGCCAGCATTGCACCTCATTCCTTCTGCCAACCTGACCGTTAATTTAACCCCTTCGCGGGATCTCAAAGAAGCTCATGGAATTCACCAATGGTGGGCAGACAATATGCAGTTGAAGTCTGAGGTCCACAGATACAAATAGTCTTGGGTGTGATTGCTTTGATGATTAGTGTGTGACATAGTTATGTAGATGCTTTTCGCTTCTTTTTATTCTTTGGTAGTAGTTTCAATCAGTGAAAGCAGCATTGAAGCTCATTTATGAAGTAGATTAAGTTACTAGAGGTTGTTTCGTTGTGTGAATGGAAAGCTTTGTAAATTATTTCTGAGTTCAGCAGCAAGGAAATTCCTTGTGAGGTTGTTTAGTTGTGTGAATGGAAAGCTTTGTAAATCATTTCTGAAGCAGCCAAGAAATTTTTTTTTTTTTTGCCAAAACCATGAATTTTTCATCAAAAACCGTGGATTATAATAAACGATTTTTTGTCAAAATCGTATATTCTTATTTTCGCACCAAAATCTTTCCAGACTTAAACCATGATTTTTAATGACTTCTCAAGACGACAGAACGCTAAAATATCAACTCGTTTAATATTTATGATTTTTCAAAGTCAGAAAACAAGAAAATCCATAAAAAATAAACGATTCGAGAATTTTAAGTTCTGTCCATTAGCACATCTTTTAAAAAATATGTTTTATCAATAGTCAATTTTTGAGAAATTTTTATTTTTTTTGTCAAAACCATGGTTTTTCACTCAAAACCGTGGGTTATAACACACGTTTTTTTGGCCAAAATTGCATATTTCTATGTTCACACCAAAATCTTTCCACACTCAAATCATGATTTTTAATGACTTCTTGAGCAGACAAAACGCAAAAATATCGACTCGTTTATTTTTTACAATTTTTCAAATTCGAAAAACTAGAAAATTCATAAAAAATAAACAATCCGAGATTTTTGAGTTTTATCAATTGGAACACCTTTAAGAAAACATATTTAATCAATGGTGAGTTTTTTAGAATTTTGTATTTTTTTTGCCGAAACCATGGTTTTTCACCCAAAACCGGGAGTTATAACACACGATTTTTGACCAAAATCGCATGTTCTTGTTTTCCCACCAAAATCTTTCCACACTCAAATCATGATTTTGAAGGACTTCTCGAGTTGACAGAACGAGTTTTCCGAATTGTTTATTTTTTACGATTTTTCAATGTCGGAAAACTATAAAAGTAATAAAAAAATAAACAATTCGAAATTTGTGAGTTTTGTCGATTGGAACACCTTGTAGAAAATGTGTTTTACCAATGATGAATTTTTTTTTGGCCGAAACTATGGTTTTTCATCCAAAACCGTGGGTTATATTACACAATTGTTTTGTTAAAATTGCATGTTCTTATTTTCGCACCAAATATTCTCACAATCAAATTATGATTTTTTAGGACTTCTCGAGATGACAGAATGCAAAAATATCGATTTTTTTTTTTTTTTATAATTTTTTGAAGTTGGAAAACTAATAAACGATTCGAGATTTTTGACTTCTGTTAATTGGAACACCTCTTAGAAAACGTGTTTTACCAATGATGAATTTTTGAGAATTTGTATTTTGCCGAAATCATGGGTTTTCACCCAAAATCGTGGATTATAACACACAATTTTGACTAAAATCGCATGTTCCTATTTTCACACCAAAATCTTTTCACACTCAAATGATGATTTTTAATAACTTCTCGAGTTAACATAACGCAAAAATATCGACTCGTTTATTTTTTTACGATTTTTCAAATTCAAAAAATTACAAAATTGATATAAAAAAATTTAAACGATTCAAGATTTTTAATTCTGTCAATTAAAACATCTTTTAGAAAATGTGTTTTACCAATGGTGAATCTTTTAGAAATTTTTATATTTTTTGCCGAAACCATGGTTTTTCACCAAAAACTTTGAGTTATGTTGGTGCAAAAATAAGAACATATTATTTTATCCAAAAATCGTGTATTATAACAGTTATAATACACGATTTTTGGCCAAAATTGCATGTTCTTATTTTTGCACCAATATTTTCTCACATTCAAATCATGATTTTTAAGGACTTATCGAGATGACAGAACGCAAAAATATGGATTTTTTTTGTTTTTTACAATTTTTCAAATTTGAAAAACTGAAAAATTCGTAAAAAAGAAACAATTCGAGATTTTGAGTTCTGACAGTTGGAACACCTTTTAGAAAGTATGTTCTACCAATGGTGAATTTTTTAGAATTTATTTTTTCACCGAAACCATGTTTTTTTTCTCCAAAACCAAAAAATATAACACATGCTTTTTGGCAAAAATCGCATGTTTTTATTTCTCCCAAAAAATCTTCCCACACTCAAATCATAATTTTTAATGACTTCTTGAGTGAACAAAACGCAAACATTGATTTGTTTATTTTTCTTATGATTTTTCAAATTTGAAAAACTAGAAAATTCATAAAAAAATTAAAACGATTCAAGATTTTTAAGTTATGTAAATTGGAATACCTTTTAGAAAATTTTCCAAGATGAATTTTTTCAGTTGCGAACCATGGTATTTTCAATTCTCAAATCGGATAATTTTTAATCGAGGGGACGGTTGTTTTTATTTTCACCCTAAGATTTTTCTAATTGCATTGTGCCCCGGGGGGGGACAAAACGCAAAACTATTGATTTAAGTTTATTTTTCTTATGATTTTTCAAATTTGAAACACAATTATATTCAACATTCAAGATCAAGTCCCCAAAAAATTCATAAAAAAATTAAAACGATTCAAGATTTTTAAGTTATCTCAATTCTCAAAGTTAACAACAACTTAACCAAGGGAGGGGAGAGAGAGAGAGAGAGAGAGAGAGAGAGAGAGAGAGAGAGAGAGAGGGAGGGAGGAGAGGGGGTTGGGAAGAGAGAGAGAGATGTGGGAGAGAGAAAGAGATTCCTTTTTTTTTTAGAAAATGTGTTTTACCAATGATTAATTTTTTCAGTAAATTTTTTTTTGCCGAGAACACCTTGGTATTTTGCCCAAAATCGTAGGTTATAATAACGATTTTTTAACAAAATCGCATGTTCTATTTTCACATCAAAATTTTCCCACACTCAAATCATGATTTCTAAGGACTTCTCGAGATAACAGAATGCAAAAATGTCAATTTTTTTATTTTTACGATTTTTCAAATTCGAAAAACTAGAAAATTCATAAAAAAAAATTATCCGAGATTTTTGAGTTCTGTTGATTGGAACACTTTTAAGAAAACGTGTTTTTCCAAGTTGAGTTTTTGAGACATTTTATTTTCTTTTTGCCGAAATCATGGTTTTCAACCCAAAACCGTGAGTTATAACATACGATTTTTAGCCAAAATCATATGTTCTTATTTTCGCATCAAAATCTTCCCACACGTAAATCATAATTTTTAAGGACATCTGGAAATGACAAAACGCAAAAATATTAATTTGTTTATTTTTTATTATTTTTTTAAGTCGAAAAACTAAAAAATTCATATATAAAAAAATTTATTCAAAAATTTTGAGTTTTGTCATTCGGAACACTTCTGAATATGTTCATTACTGTCATGCATTACGAAAAAAAAATTACTTGCGAAAAAATTGACTGTGAGGCGGGTAAGCAATGTGAATGTGTGAATAAAACGCGCGAAGAGTCAAAAAAGCATACTCGAATCCCAATGCCATGTCTGCACTGTCCCCAGTCTCGACTCAATTCAACACTCAGCCACACCTTGTTGTCCCAAAGTAAATAATTATCAATCAATCACATCTGTTTAATCTCACTACTCTGCACAGAAATTTACTGGCCCCATAATTTTATTTTACAGTATACATTCTCTTTTGCACTGTTGCTAAGATCCTTTACTTGATGATTGGGGACCATACCCAATTCCGAGTCTCAAATCCCCAAATAATTGGCTCTTTTATTTTTTGAATTAAGCCAATGCGAATGTAGGATCATAACTTTACTTCCAGTCTAATTAATCTCTCAGCATATTCAAGAAACCTAAGAAAAGTACAAAGCAAAGTCCTCAGCTTTATGAATTGCTTTAAGAATTATGGTAAAAAGTAAAAACCCAGCTAAGATGCACCATGACAATTGCAGAGAAATTAATCGTCAAGAATTACTTCATTTTTACACTTCCACTGAAGAATTGGGTGGTTGAAAGAACACCCAAAGTTAACAATTTTGACCCAAAAAAAAATACTACAAAAGCTACACTCTTCAGTTTTCAATCGCCAGAAAAATGAAATCAACAGTCAACAATGAAAACCCAACACAGATCCGTCACTCACAGCAATGGCGACTGTACACCCGGATTTAGCCTCCGCGTGGTGAGTGAAAAAGTGCATGACCCGAACCCGACCCGCCATCTGCAACCTGGACTCTATCTCCATCGTGGGGCCTCCTCCTCCTCCGCCGCGGAACCCACTGAGCCCATTCCCGAACTCGGGCGAGCCCATCGGACCCTGGAGCGACCCGGCTGCAGCCATATTCGGATCCGAAACCGGGAAGGACTGGAACGGCGAAAGTGGCGGCCATGAACTGGGTCTGACCCGCTTCGATCTTGCCGGCGGGTATGAACATGAACCCGACTTGGTTACCGGAGTAGAGCAGCTGGAGCGTGCTGTCGTAGTGGCGAAACGCGGCCCTGTTGGGGTTCCGAACGGAGACGAACTGGGAGAAGGTGAAGTTAACGGTGGAGTTGAGGATGGCGAAGGAGGGGAGCTGGACGGCGCTAACGGAGATTTTGGGGTCTTTGGGTTTGAAGACGGTGAAGTAAACGATGAGGGAGACGATGACGACGAAGATAAGGAAGATTGTGGCGACTATGCATGAGGCTAGGTTTGTGCGGCCCGACGGAGGTGGTCTGGGTCTCTGAGTCTGATGAGCCGGAGGCTTGCTCATCATGGCGGATCTGTGTGAGTGAAAATTGAGGGAAGATGAAAATGGTGGAGTGGGTTTGAGAATTGAGGACTTGAGACAAAAGTGTGAAACTGTGAAAGTGAGATTTTTGTTTTTGCTTTTTCTTTTTTGTTTGTTTTCTTTTAGGTTTTTTTTTTTTTTTGGGTAGTGCTAATTTAGTAATTTTCAATCCTGGACAAGATTGAAGGTTTGAAGGATTAAAGGGATCTTGGGGCCCAAGAAGGAAATTAGGGAAAGGTGAGTCTCTGACAAGTGACAAAATCAGGACAATAGTCAGTTTTTACTGCATATATTTCGGTTTTGATTTCAGTTCAATCTACAAACAATTCTAGTTGAGAAGATTGTGAATCTGATATATTGATTAGGTAGAAATATGTCTGAATGCATTGAATTTAATGGCAATAGCACATAACATGCTAAATCAAGATATTCGATGCATTATGTGTTAAATAAAATTAAATAGATGTTATCATGTCTCTCGTGAAGCTAATTTTCTATTGACGTTTCTCGTGGAACTAACTTTCTTATTGATGCCGCAACCGCAACGCAACGAGAATTGAATTGATATTTGTATCATTTGGATGACTAGTTTACCATCTATTTTTGTAGTAGCATGTGAGTGTCTTGGACCTAATTGCGATGGTGATGAAGATTGTTAGCTGTAATAAAAATGGAGCATGTAAATCATTTCAGTTAGCATTAGTTTCCCCCCTTTTTGTGCATATAGTGCCAACAAAGCTAAATTCAATTTTCAAATCGAAGAAAACTCACATGGCCTTGGCAGGGAACCGGTACCCATCATTTTTCAGTTAAATCATTGTTGAGGGCAGAAGGGTTTCAAAACCAGCAACACTGATGTGATCATAGCCAAGAAGAATGCTACAACAAGCTAGTGGTTCTGCTTCTAAAGTTGAGCTATCTCTTCTGGTCTCACATGGAATAATAACCATATATACAAAATAGTTGAAAGCAAAAGAAGGAAGTTTCTATCAAAACCAAAACAGATCCCTCAGAATGCTTCTATTTATTAACACAAAGTTACAGCTTTTGAAGGCAAGCTTCAAAGCTACCACAGTTGGCTATGATGTGGATTATGATTCCCAACCTCCAACACTTAGATCACTAAGGATGATAATGCCAAAGTTAAAACATCTATGTACAGCAAATTCTAAGATCCTATCAAGCAATTTGATACAGTCCTGCAATTCATATATTAGAATACATCTTATTCATGATCACTTTAAATAACAGTAGACAGAAGTCATGGTATATATCATATCCTGTCAGCTGACAGAAGTGAAAGGGAAACTTCAGGCTTAAATGAAACAGATAAGCCCTCCACATTTCATACAAGCTTCAGTCCATCTAAAAATGGACTAGTAATTTTGATCCATACGTACAAATAATATATACCTATAAAATAGAGGAAAATTACTTTGCAAGCTTGTCAAGCCGGGAATCCATGATCTCGGAAATGGCTTCGAGAAATGCGGCTTCACTCATGCCAGGGAGCAAAGAATCCAAAGCTTCACTCACAATCTCCTCGATCACTGATTTCTTGTTTATATTTTCCCTACACATGAGGCTACCAATGACAAAGGGGGTGAGACCTCTCTCCACCCCTTTCTTCAGTAGCATGGTTGAGATACGAAGAGTGCGGGCACACTCAAGAGGAATGTCCCACCCATAAAACTTCAGAAGAGCAATATCTTGCTCAGCGTCCAAAGAATTTATGTACTCAATGGTGTCAGATGAATAAGGCTGTCGAGCCTGTGGCCAATAAAGCCAATCGAATGTACAATCTTCAAACTGCAGAGAGAGTAAACAAATAAGCTTATAAGTAAGATGAACAAACACAAAGACCAAACACATGCTACAGCCATCTAATGGTTAAGAAAAGAAATCAAACATCCTTGTGATAATGCTTCTCATATACTGGGGCTAGAACATATCTTAGTAAAAATCAAAGTTTCAAAAGGGTGTCTTAGAAAGATTATTGATGTCCGATTATTGGTGTCTTAACTATCCATCCTAGAACACATGTACGGGTGTTGACAAGAAGTTGCAAATTTGGTCACTGAATCAATGTAAGATATTATTTTCAATCTCTCTTGCAATCCTCGTGAGGATGAATGTGAGAAGCTTGTTTTGCAGTGCAAATATCATTTCCTTGTTAAACCGTAACTAAATGTCAATAAATCTATGTGTTATTTAACCATCCTCTAAGAAGTTTTCTGTTGTCTAGAGACAACAGAAACCATATATCCTCGAGATTTAAACAATCTATGAGGTTCATTAATCTATGTCAATTAAGCTTTATTGAAAGAGCTCATAAACCATCAAACAATCTTTAATTTCCAATCTAAATAGTAGCTATTGTTCTGATAAAAATCCAATCTAGAAACAACATGAACCCTAACTTATGACACATCTAGACTACATGGAGATTTAGTGAACTTTAGTGCCTGGATATTAAAATCTAATGTAAAAGCTTCACCATTCACATAACCTTATGTAGAGGCTATGGCAGGCACAGTTTGAAACATTACTAAGAAAAGCATGAAAGAAATAAAGAAAAGAGAAGACACTCACATTCTCAGGCAGGCAGTAGCCATGATCGATTGGAATGAGCACAGTCTGACCATCTTCGCCTTTTCCAAACAAAATATTCCCGGCATGCCTATCTGCATTAGCCATTCTGATATCAAAAACACTAATCTTGTGCACCTCCTCCATGGGAAAACGACCAGGACCCATGTCCTCGCAACTTCCATCATTCTTCATGAACATTTGCAAGGATCCAATCTTGACATTCTTGGATGAACTGTCAAATCCGTCGGGATGATTAAATCCCTTGTGCAAGCACCTAACAAACATTGTAGGTGGCACCCCAGCAAAGCCCATGGTCTCGCCGGATAACGAACGAGGCCCGCTCCTGGGATGATCTAACAAGAATGCAGCCACTTCCCTGATTGCTCCTTCTCCTACCCTTGTTCCCCTTTTCAACCCTTCACCATCTGGCGATACAGGTAAGCCATGGGGATTGTTGACTGCATTAGGCTCCTCGTCGATAGGCTTGAAAACCGAAATGATTTCCTGGGAGGAATCTTGCATGAAGTAGGTTCCTCCAGTGCCCTCAGAGGACCTGATAGGTTGACTGCCCTTCACAATGCCATTGAAGGTAGAGTTGATCATGTCCCACACATAAGAGGGCAATTCAATCTTGGGATTCACAATGATTGGTTCCAACAGGAAATCTGGACATGTAGCAGGTGAAGGTGAATCCCAAGCAATGGCATTGGTATCTGCTTCATCGATTCCTTCACCTCTTTCACTCGGAATGGATGCCACAACCACAAGCTCCAAATCTTTGTCGAAATGTTTAGACCTGACGTTTGCAGATTTCTTAACCACGACGTGAATGACATCATCGTTGTTCTTGCTAATATCATCAATGAGCCTCTGGTCATCGAGCTTTTCGCCGTTGCAGAAAAGCTCCTGGTCGTCAGGATCATAATCTTTGCCCTTCTTCAAGATCCGTTGCTTCAGATAGCCGACATTTCGGTGTCGATCAACGTGGAATTCGAACTCCTTCCCAAAAATGGTCCTAACAGTTATGTGCAGAAGATCGGAAAGTCTGAGGACCAAATGCAGTACATTCTCACCAGTGATGCCATAGTCCTTAATGAGGGTATCGTTCCGGGCCAATTCCCTGCCTCCAAACACAAGCTTCTGCTTCTTTACCACGAACCCTTTGCATGTTTGGATCCTAAGCTTCACCGAAGCAATCGAATCGGACTCTAAAACACGCATGGGGATAACAGAGCCGGCGACCCTTAGATACAAAAGAATTGATTCGCTGGAGCAATGTCCCAGCTGGCTTGCGCAAAACCCAGCAGAATGAACCGACTCTTTGCGAATCGGGCTCAAAGCAACATCAGCAACGGTCATTTTTCACCTCCCCAAAACGAAAACCAGGACCCTCGATCTTATTCTCTCTCTTGCTTGATGCCTATATTTTGAAATTAATTACAAGGCCTCCATGCAACTGAATCAAGGCCCTTCAATCACATTGATAAAAGACCCAGAAACTAAAACAAGGTAATCAACGAAAACCCAGACCAAAATATCTGTACAAAACCAAAAAAAAAAAACAAAAGGGAAAAAATCAAAAATCCCCAGAAAGAAATGAGATTTGAATCAAATCCCCAGGATTCAAGAACACAACCCTTTTCGAACCAGACGCCAAAATAATCAAAAACAAACAAGAAGAAGAAAAAAAACCAACTTTGTTGAAGCTCTCCCACGTACCCAAATTAGATTTTTCAATCACATCCTTTGGGAAAAAGCAAAGTTGGGTTGTTGAGGCTAAGAGGGTAATTAGAACAGAAAATTAAACTCTCAGACGAATTGGGGCAGAGAATTGTATTTGAGGAGAGAGTGGATTCTTACCTAAGGGGAAGAATCAAGAGAAATGGGCAAAGGATGAGAGCTTAAATTGCAGGACTTGCGGGGGTGGCGATTAATTGCCGAGGAAGTTAGCCGAGTTTTTGCCTCATTGTCCGAGAATGGAGTGTGATCGGTCTTCCTAAGCTCCGCGATCTTCTCCCCGAGTTTTTCTGCTCCGATAAATTCGTTGTCGATAGAGTGAAAGACTGAGAGAACGGAATAATAGCCGTTGGCTTTATAGAGTGCTTTGACCCGAACGACTATATTAGGGGTGCCCAGGACAACAATAGTTAGGTATTACCTTAAAAAACCTGCAACTCATAGCAAATAGCAATAAAATGTAGGTTTCTTTTTTGCCTCATCCATTTCCATTTTACCTCATTATCCTAAAATGTAGGTTAGATCTTGTTGACTCTTCTAAAATAGTAAATCGGTACGTAAACTTAACTGTCGATAGAAAAAATTATGTTTTGAATATCAAATTTTTATATATTTTAACTCAAGTGACATTTAAAAAATTTGCATAATAATTTAAATTCAAGATTCAATTCTCCATATAGTAACGAAATCTCTAAAATTTGAATGGAAAAACACATAAACGTGAAAATCCATGTAATGGTCCAAATTTTCTTCATTTCCTTGAAGCAATGGGGATCATTATCTAGTAAAAAAGGATAAAAGATTAGGGAAAAACCTTCATGTAATCAGTGAAATATCACCAATGCAATGTTTGGTGAATTTTTAAGAACGGTGGTGAACTATTATTGTTCATTATAGCCCGTTAAATATTTCGTAAGTGCGAGTGGAAGGGTAAAAAGTCTTTATTTATTTTTAATTTAATTTTAATTTTTTAATTTTAATTTTAATTTTTTTAACTATTTTCTTTCATTTTTTAATATTTTCTTAAGCTTAGTTTATAAATTATTTTTTGGTGTATTTTTATTTTATAAATACTTGTGAGTTATTTTGAATAAATTCTTAAAACGCAAAACAATTTGTGAACTTTGTATTTTACAATGAATTTGTGTAAATTATTATTGTGTTTATTATCTAGTTAAAACTTGATTTTTTTATTTCTCATTTTTGTGAGTTACTTCAAGTTTATTTTCTAAGTTAAATATTTTTTATATCTTTTTATTATATCTTTTAAATATTTTCTTAGCTTAGTTTATAAAATTACTTTTTGGTGTATTTGTATTTTATAAATATTTGTGATTTATATATTAAGTTTAAAAATACTAGTGGTTTATTGTTACTCAGTGTTAACTAAGAAAATAAACTTGAAGTTAACAAAAAAATTAGAAATAAAAAAAAATAAGTTTTAAATAGATAATAAACATAATAATAATTTAAAAATTATTGTAAAATAAAAGTTAAAATTATTTTGTGTTTTAAGAATCTATTAAAATAATCAAGTATTTATAAAATAAAAATAAAAAAAATAATTGTATAAACAAGTAGAAAATATTAAAAAAAGAAGAAAAAGTAAAAAAAAAAATAAAAAAATAATAAAAAAATGACTAGGCATGCCATGCTCGGACAACGGAATATTTAACGGTATGTCCTATAATGGCTAACGGATCAATAGTTCATGTATCCCACAGCCCTCTTATGAAAATGTGCATCCCAAAATTCCCCCTCCTTCCCCTCTCCTCCTCTGGGTACTGAAGTCTTTCCCAAAGATAATAATGTATACAAGAATTTTCGCTTCTAAACATGCATTATTTACTTGTAGCTTTGTTCATTGGGATAAGGATTTTAAAAAGGGTCATTGAAATTTTGAAATAGTTGCAAGTGCCAAATACATGTCCTTATAGAACAAGTTCCCAATGCAACAAGTACCCAAGTTACTTATTTTAAGAGGCCATATGTAGACATAGTCACATCACATATACTTGTCCAGAGATTAAGATATAATAAGTTTGATTAAAGGGCAAAAAGCACATGGATTGAGGTTCATACCCCTTTACTTAATTCACCAAGTTCATTGCCGTTGCACTCGAAGAGGGTCCCGAATTCATATTACATATTTGCAAAAGTGGCTCGGCATTGTTTTCGCTTTCATCAATTGATCGTATCTTTCGTGTTTTATTTTGTCGCATACTTAACACATTCTTGTAATATGTTCATTTGCTTACTAATGCCAGCTTAAGCTTTGTTTATTAGTTTCATCAAGATATGGTTTCCTCAAAAGAATTGGTGAAGTACATTGAACATGAGCTAGCTCTAACTTCTAAAATGTATTGGACCGGCTTTGAGCTAAGTAATTATGAAGAGATGTGCTTTAGTGAGTGTGAATCACTTTATATAACCAAAAATGATTCTAACACACTTTTATAAATATATCAAACATGAAATATCAAGTATTAGCAATTTGGCACTAATATTGTTTACATCTCAATCATCTATTCAGTCACTATATATCTCAAAAGACACTATCTTTAAAAGTATTAGTAGTGAACTACAATTTTTTTTTGAAGAAAAGATATTAATAGTTTGACCAAGAATTGGAAATGGATGCGATGAAAAACAAAAAACAAAATATTAAAGGTATGCACCATAAAACTAACCAAAGGTGGTAGGAAGGATCGTAATGCATTGAGTTCTAGTCCCATAGCATTATCATGTCTCTTCATGTGCAAGAAGACCCTACATTTCATACCTAATACTATGGTGCATGTATTATATGATATGGGAAGCAAGCTCAAAAGCCAATAAAGCTCAAAAGCTACCCAAAAAATAATTGTAGCCGTTGTACCTTGATCGACACCCATCACATTAGTTGTTAAACTCACACTTGTTTGAAAAAGAAGTACACGAACGATATTGAAAACTAGTACATCACTAATGTGAATCGCTTTGTTCTTTTTACGGATGATCTTGTAAGCTTCCGTTTGGTTTGTATAGTACAAATGTTTGAATACGGTGATCAAACCATTGACGAAAATGGATGAGAATCGTAGTTGGTTCGATCGGGCAAAACCGCCGATTTGCGATACGATCGAATGTCCGCCCTAACCTAGACGGCTAGACATAACTACACTCTTTCTGTCTCGAAAAATGAGGGCTCATGGTAAGCATTATGGGGGAATCTCATCATAGTCCTGCACATAAATCTACAGTGCGGAACCGACTTTCTCAGTAGGGGAGGTGACCGTTGTTGGATAATGATATTCTATACTCAATAGACGACGCTCCTCCTAAAGACTGTTATGGTCCGCCAGCAGTTGTACACGTGTCCCTTTGGTAAGCAATTAGGAGAGATTTTTCAGGCCCAAACGGCTCACATGCATTGTCAGCATTACATGACCGTTGTTGAGATTTGGACTGGGACAGCCTAAGCCCAAATCCCTCCTTCGTTCGGCGTAGAGTATTGGGCTTAACATTCTTTAGGCCCAATTTCAACTGAAAGGGCCATAGTCCTCGACCATTTCTCATTTTCTTTACCCGCCAAAACCACCCCCCCCTCTCTGTCCAAAACATCAAAACCAGGGCGACGATCAATCTTCTTGTTTCTTTTTTGCTCTGCATTCTTGTCACCACCGCCGTTTCACAACCAATCAGTGCTCCGCCATACTCTCAAGAACTCATTGACGCCACCACCCACATCTCTTCTCCCTCTTCTCCTCCTCCTCCAATCTCTCCGACCCCATCACCAGCTTCAATCCCACACACATAACTCCTCTCGTCCCTGCGCTCTTTGTCATCGGAGACTCCTTCGTCGACTCCGGCACCAACAATTTCCTCGGGACTTTCGCACGTGCCGACCGCCTGCCCTACGGTCGAGATTTCGACACTCACCAGCCCACTGGGAGGTTCTGCAATGGCAGAATCCCAGTCGATTATCTTGGTAATTTTGCTTATTCATACACCCTTTTCTTGATTGTAGACGTTTAAGGCAGGCTTAAGATTATTACATTATAATGCACTTTAATTCAAATGAAGAACGGATTCATAGTTTTTGAAATCTGGAGGAGCTTAAGTAGAAATGATGCCCTTTCATGTAAACTTCTGACCTTTTATGGGCATCTAGAGGTTAATAGCTTCCGCTCTTTTGGATACTCATAAACCATTGTTGCGATAATTTTTCCTTTAGGGTCAACATGTTTCCTTGTCTCAGAAAATTCAGCAGTTTACAGATACGTATCAGCAGTTTGTGTTGAGTGTGGGGGAGCAAGCTGCAATTGATCTTGTCTCAAATTCGGTGCTCTACATTTCAATTGGAATCAACGACTACATACATTACTACTTGCTTAATGAGTCGAATGTGCAAAATTTATATTTTCCCTGGAGTTTCAATCGGTTTTTAGCATCTACGGTGAAGCAGGAAATTAAGGTGAGGCGATTTCCTAATCTATGATGATGATGGTTTCTAACAGTTTCCCAATTTGAAGTCTAATTAATTTGCTTAGCTTTTGGTTAATTTAGTGCACGAAATACTCAGAAACCAACATACATCCACATTCCACCTATTTTTCTAAACATAATTAAGCCATTACATTTTCCCATCGAATACCTAATTCTTTTTCCCGAACATCTTTTTCCCATCAAAAACAATTTTCATAAAGAAAAAAGTTGTTGCACCTAGGATCACAACAAACAAAATAGATTTCAACACAATGGCAACAGAAAATTCCATCTTGGTTCGGCAGCTGAGAAACCCATTGCAGCCTAAGTAACCGACACCGCTCTCCACGTCTGGGGGGGCGGAAGTATTGACATGCGCATGAGCGGCAGTGGCAGCAGCATCACGGGCAGCATCTGTGTAGCGCACTACTAGAAAAATAGCTTTCGTCACAACTTCGGCGGCTTCGACAGCGGCTTTGGCGGCGGTTTCGGCTATGGCGGCTTCGGCTTTGGAGGCGGCGGCGGTAGCTTTGGCGGTTGCAAGGTCGGCGTCTCCAGGGGAAGCGGCGGAAGAAGCGGCGGATGCGGGGCGGCGGATGCGGCGGCGGAAGAAGCGGCGGATGCGGCGGCGGGGGCAATGGTAGTAGCACCAACAAGCGCTTTAACGCCATCCGCGACTTTTGTGGCGTCAGCAGAAGCTGACGTTGAAAGAAATTCAGCTTCCGCAGCAGCATTAGTAGCTTCAATGGCTGCTGCAGACGAAGGGTTAGCAACCGCAGCGGCGGCCACAGCGGAGGCAATGGCCTTAACAGCGGCGGATGAGGCGGCGGCCTTGGCAGCGGCGGATGAGGCGGCGGCCTTGGCAGTGGCGGCACTTGATATGGTGAATGGGGAGAAGTTAACATCGTATTTGCCTTCAGTTTTCTTGAAAATCCTTATAGGATTTAAGGATTTAAGTCGGCCCACTTAACCTTGATCGAGTTAAGGATACCACCGCCTTGCATGATAGCACTTTTCTGCAAAATAAAACGCTCAAAGCAACCTAACACACAATGGAGAAATTTTTTACAAGCCAAAGAAAAAAGTGCGGCAGCTACGGGTTTTATAAACAAGGACTGCTAGGGTTTTATAAACAAGGAGTGCGGCTACTAGGTAGGGTTTGGGATGACTGCTAGGGTTTTTTTGGTCGAAAGTGAAATAGGCCCGAACAGAGATACACGCACATAGGCCCGAACAAAGATACACGCACATAGGCCCGAACAATAAGGCATAACAGCCACCCAGAACAAAAGCCCGTTTTCAATACCAAGTATAAAGCCCAAAAAAATTATAATAAGCAAAAAAAACGCATATTTGGGATGGCTGCTTATAATCAAGGATGCCACCGTCTTGCGCTTGATGGAAAACGGGGTAAGACATGATAACACTCTGCAAATAAAAACAAGATTATACAGTTTTTCAATAAACTCAAAGCAAGTGAACATAACACACTATCAACTTATGAAGGAGAAACATTTTACTTTTTGCTAATTGCAGCTGCTAGGCTGCTAGGGTTTGGGATGAGGGGTTTTATAAGCTAAGGGGAAATGTTTTAATTTTTGAAAAGTGCAGCTGCTAGGCTGCTAGGGTTTGGAATGGGAGGTTTTATAAGCAAAAGCCTGTTTCCGAAAGCCCGTTTCCAATACATGTATAAAGCCCAAAAAAATTATAAGTGGGCAAAAAAACCCGCATGTTTGCAAACCAAACCGAGATTGGTTATTCACCGATGCCGGATCTGGCCTCTAATTTAGAAACAAGAGAGAGCGGAAACCATCGATATGGTCATTGCCTCCTTCTGGAAAGGAAAAAAAAATCCATAGATCTCAAATGAAAAAGAGAGGGTTACTGTTACTAAGAAGAAAAGTAAAGAGAACTATGAATTTAGCTAACACTCGCCTCACGAGCATATAATATCACAAAAATGGGTCTTAGGTACCAAAAGAGATGAAATCAAAAGTTTTGAGTACTATTTGTGACAAAAATTGAAACTTTAGGTACTACTTGTGACAAATATTAAATTTCAAGTACCAAGTATATAATTGAGAAATAGTTCAGGTACTATATGTAATAAAAACTCTTATAAAATATTTTACTTATGTGTAAAATTAGATCATGTATGAGATATGCACATTGTTTAGGAATTTTGGATGTTCATCGAAAGAAAATTTGTAAACGAATTTGAAATGAAAAAATAAATAAATTAAAATGATATTTTATTTTAAATTATTTAGCGAAAAATAATTTCCTATTCCAAGATGGCTTAGGGTTTGTTTGTTTTAAATTAGTTAACTGTTTTTTTTATCAAATAGTTAACTGTTTAACTTTAACATAAAGTATACGTTTATAAGCTAAGGACAAATGTTTTACTTTTTGAAAAGTGCGGCTGCTAGGGTTTGAGATGGGGGGTTTTATAAGCTAAGGGGAAATGTTTTAATTTTTGAAAAGTGCGGCTGCTAGGCTGCTAGGGTTTGGAATGAGAGGTTTTATAAGCAAAAGCTTGTTTCCGAAAGCCCGTTTCCAATACATGTATAAAGCCCAAAAAAATTATAAGTGGGCAAAAAAACCCGCATGTTTGCAAACCAAACCGAGATTGGTTCTTCACCGATGCCGGATGTAGCCTCTAATTTAGAAACAAGAGAGAGCGGAAACCATCGATCTGGTCATTGCCTCCTTCTGGAAAGGAAAAAAAATCCATAGATCTCAAATGAAAAAGAGAGGGTTACTGTTACTATGAAGAAAAGTAAAGAGAACTATGGAGTTAGCTAACACTCGCCTCACGGGCATATAATATCACAAAAATGGGCCTTAGGTACCAAAAGAGATGAAATCAAAAGTTTTGAGTACTATTTGTGACAAAAATTGAAATTTTAGGTACTACTTGTGATAAATATTAAATTTCAAGTACCAAGTATATAATTGAGAAATAGTTCAGGTACTATATGTGATAAAAACTCTTATAAAATATTTTACTTATGTGTAAAATTAGATCATGTATGAGATATGCCCATTGTTTAGGAATTTTGGATGTTCATCGAAAGAAAATTTGTAAACGAATTTGAAATGAAAAAATAAATAAATTAAAATGATATTTTATTTTAAATTATTTAGCGAAAAATAATTTCCTATTCCAAGATGGCTTAGGGTTTGTTTGTTTTAAATTAGTTAACTGTTTTTTTTATCAAATAGTTAACTGTTTAACTTTAACATAAAGTGTACGTTTATAAGCTAAGGAGAAATGTTTTACTTTTTGAAAAGTGCGACTGCTAGGGTTTGGATGGGGGGTTTTATAAGCTAAGGGGAAATATTTTGATTTTTGAAAAGTGCGGCTGCTAGGCTGCTAGGGTTTGGAATGAGAGGTTTTATAAGCAAAAGCTTGTTTCCGAAAGCCTGTTTCCAATACATGCATGTATAAAGCCCAAAAAAATTATAAGTGGGCAAAAAAACCCGCATGTTTGCAAACCAAACCGAGGTTGGTTCTTCACCGATGCCGGATGTAGCCTCTAATTTAGAAACAAGAGAGAGCGGAAACCATCGATCTGGTCATTGCCTCCTTCTGGAAAGGAAAAAAAAATCCATAGATCTCAAATGAAAAAGAGAGGGTTACTGTTACTATGAAGAAAAGTAAAGAGAACTATGAAGTTAGCTAACACTCGCCTCACGAGCATATAATATCACAAAAATGGGCCTTAGGTACCAAAAGAGATGAAATCAAAAGTTTTGAGTACTATATTTCAAGTACCAAGTATATAATTGAGAAATAGTTCAGGTACTATATGTGATAAAAACTCTTATAAAATATTTTACTTATGTGTAAAATTAGATCATGTATGAGATATGCACATTGTTTAGGAATTTTGGATGTTCATCGAAAGAAAATTTGTAAACGAATTTGAAATGAAAAAATAAATAAATAAAAATGACATTTTATTTTAAATTATTTTGCGAAAAATAATTTCCTATTCCAAGATGGCTTAGGGTTTGTTTGTTTTAAATTAGTTAACTGTTTAACTTTAACATAAAGTGTACGTTTATATTGTTTATAACATACCCAATTGACCAATTCTAGTGAAAACTTCATTAGTAATTGTATTTTTCCCTTAAAAAAAATTCATTAATTAGTAAGTATGAACTTGCCACAGCCTTAGTTGCCAGCCATTATAGCTCTCTGCAAAATAAAAAAAAAAACAAAATTACTAAACATCCTAGTGAAACAAACAACTCATAGAAACAACCCAAACAAACAAACAACTCAGGGGCAAAAATAGCAATCAAATATTGGAACAACTTCGTAAGTATATTTTCGATACATAAACCTAAAAGGTCCTATTCGAGAAAATTTCCAATTCAAAAGGAAGGTGTATTACGCAGGAATCAACCATTCGTATGATTCTTTGACAGAAAGAAATCACAAAAAATGATATGTTGCTGCCGTTTTGAAAGGATTTAAAGATCACCGAAGTAATGTCTAAACCCAATGATTCAAGGCAAAGATCCTGGAACAAGTAAATACCTTTTTCAATTGTCTTAACAACTAGATCAGAATGAAGAATCAAAATAGATTCTAAAGGAGACAGACAATAAAAGGGTTAGAGACCACTCAATAAATGAAATATCTAAATCTAAAAGGGTTCTCTTTTGAGTTATTTCAGAGTTATCCAACTTGAGTTATGAGGGTGCAAATACGACTAATTTTCTTTTTGTTGGGTAAGAATAAGAAAAAAAAGTACTTAAATCAATAGTCTAATTAATTTGATGATTTTATGGATATATTTGATATTGTAATTCGATCGTTGGTCGGGAGGTTTAAGGGGGGTTGGTGAGAGGGGGGTGGGTTTGTGGTGTGGTGGTGTAATCCTCTTCCCTGTTCCCTCGGGGGTCTTTTTGGGTTGGGTTTTTCCTCCTTTTGGGTTTTGGGTTGGCGGGGAGAGTCCTAAGAGATGCGTTTCCCTCCTCGTGGTTTGTTTGGCAGAGGAACAAAACCGTTGGGGTCGTGTTTTCGTTCGGTTTGGTTTGATTCGGTAGCCTCTTGTAACGCCCGAAATTCGTTCAGTTCTATCTTGAGTGTTTGGGTTTTCTGTTAAGTGGTTGGTTATTGTTCCTTCTATTGGTTGGGTTAAATTATAGTGGGTTGGAAATATGAGGGGTTGGGGGTTTTGTATCTTTCGGTTATAAGGGTCATTTTCTTGGTGTTTTATCTTGATGTTCCTGTTCGGTTGTGGGGGTATTGGTTTTGTTGTTTTGGGTTGTGTTGGAACGTTTGGTTGGGGTTGATTCTCTTTGTGCTTATTATTTCGATTCTCTTGTCCCTTGGACTTCGAGTGTTGGTTTATTGTTTATATCATTTCTCAAATGTTTAGAGTTTTCATATTTTTCGGGAAGGAAATGGTAGGTGCTGGATTTGTTTTGGTTTGTTGGTGGGTTCTCTTTCTTTATGATTATATAGGATTTGTGTTTTATTCGTTTTGTTATTTGTTCTCTTTTGTTGGTTTGGGAGGTTTGGTTTTCCCCCTCCTTTTTTCTTCTTCTTTTTTAAATTGGGTGTGGGGGTTTTCCTCTCCTTCCCTCTTTGGCCAAAAAAAAAAAAAAAAAAAATTACTCAAATCAATAGTCTAATTAATTTGATGATTTTATGGCAGATTTCATGATATAGAAGCAAAACACGTTGAACTAAACATATAGTAGCAAAGCACGATGAACCAAACATACAGTAGAAAAACACGTTGAATCAACCAAACATTTAGGAACAATAGTAGCTAGTAAATATACAACGGGTATTTATGCAAAACTACTAACTCTGATGGATTCAACAGTAGCAAAGTACACATCAAATAAACTCACAAAAAACTTATTTTTGCAAATGAGCGGCTAGGGTTTAATTGGATGAGCAACGTGAGCTTGAATAAAGAAAATCGGGGGTTTTATAGGCAACAATATGGACAAAGACTGAACAACGAGCTCGTCTTCATGACCCCGTCTCCTTGACATGTATAAAGCCCAAAACGGTAGAAGATCATCGTTTCATGCGACGTCCCGTCTCCATAACAAGTATAAAGCCTAAAACGACAGCAGAAGCCCAAAACGCCAACAAATTGTTGTTTCATGCAACATCCCGTCTTCATAACATGTATAAAGCCCAAAACGGCAGCAGATCGTCGTTTCATGCAACGTCGTCATTTCGTAACTCGAGTAAACCAAACTGAGATTGGTTCTTCACCGGCTCCGGATCCAACCTCTAATTTAGAAACAAGAGAGAGCGGAAACCATCGATCTGGTCGTTGCCTCCTTCTGGAAAGGAAAAAAAATCCATAGATCTCAAATGATAATGAGAGGGTTACTGTTACTATGAAGAAAAGTAAAGAGAACTATGAAGTTAGCTAACACTCGCCTCACGAGCATATAATATCACAACAATGGGCCTTAGGTACCAAAAGTGATGAAATCAAAATATTTGGATACTATTTGTGACAAAAATTGAAACTTTAAGTACTACTTGTGACAAATATTAAATTTCAGGTACCAAGTATATTATTGAGAAATAGTTCAGGTACTATATGTGATAAAAACTCTTATAAAATATATTACTTGTGTGTAAAATTAGATCATGTATGAGATATGCACATTGTTTAGGAATTTTGGATGTTCATCGAAAGAAAATTTGTAAACGAATTTGAAATGAAAAAATAAATTAATTAAAATGATATTTTATTTTAAATTATTTAGCAAAAAATAATTTCCTATTCCAAGAATCCAAGACGGCTTAGGGTTTGTTTGTTTTAAATTAATTAACTGTTTAATTTTAATATAAAGTGTACGTTATATTGTTTATAACATACCCAACTCTGATGAAAACTTTATTAGTAATCGTATTTTTCCCTTAAAAAAAAAACTTCATTAGTAATTGTATTATATTGTTTATTATCCTTATTACTAAATTGTTTTTCTTATTTCAGAAATTAGGATTTTGTCTCATTCATCCGTAAGGCCTGAATCTGCTTGTCTGGAAAAGGCCTCCACAAGGCACAATGAAACTAAATATTGATGGTTCTAGAAATGGTCAAAATAGAAAAATTGCTCCTGGCGGAGTCATTCGAAATTACCAAGGACACTGGATTAATGGTTTTCAAGCCAACCTTGGTATTGGGGAAGTTATTGATGCTGAAACCTGGGCTCTCTACCTTGGCCTCAAGCTTGCTGTTGAGTGCAATATGACTAATCTAATTGTAGAGTCAGACTCTGCAATTTTAGTCAACTCCTTGCTATATAATACCAATGATCTTCATCCTCTTGGCTCGTTATTAGCTTGCTGCAAGAAACTTATACAAACTTTCACCTCTATCTCCATAGTTCACATCTATAGAAAATGCAATATGGTGGCTGATGCTCTGGCTAAAAATGGCATCAATCATGATCATGGTGCTATCTTCTTGGACAACCCTCCCTACTATGCTTCTCATGCTTATTCTGATGATTTGGAGGACACTATTCACACCAGAAGAATCCTGAATTAATAGCCATCCAGCCATCCTGGCTAGTTTCTGGTCTTTTGCTTTTGTTTCTCTTTTTGTTAGGCCTTTATAGACCGGCCTCCTTGTAACCAAAAAAAAAACTTGAATGGTTAAAGGAATTGTTCTAAAGAGAGTTGATTAATTATGTCCTCAGCTGAATAAGCTTCCATTCTGAGACGGCTTAACACCGAACAATTAAGATAAATAAGATTCTAAGTTCCAAATTCAAGACCATTATTATGGAATTCTTTTATCGTCTTCAATCAAGGTACATGTGCACAAATGCGATCTTCATTCCTCCAAACTGATGAAAGTGCGTGAAGATATTAAGTGCATACATGCATAATCCACAAGTCTGTGTATGTACCAAAAACCCAATTTCAAGTTGGCATCTATCCATCTCATAGGTCATAATCATACAACAATGGCAACAAAACAATGAGTTCCACAAGCAGAGACTCTAATTTTTCCAGGAAAACATTTGTAATAAAGAGACTCAGGCTCATATAGGGTACAGAGTTATAAATATTTTCCATATCAAAGTGAATTCTTTAAGACACTGTACATTTGCATAAATCCAACAGGCTCTCACATTAGTACTAACAAAGCCTGATGGGCTGTGTCTGCATGAAGCAGATACTTGAATGTGAAAACTCAACTGTTCTTGCTGCTCAAACCTATTGTAAGCTTCCTGTAAAAGAAAATTTTCATTTTGCAACTTATCGATATTGGTTGGAATATACTTACAGATTATATGTTATTTTTTCGCATTACATTCTTGGGTTTTGCAGTCAATGTAACTGAGATAGAAACTTTGTATGAGCTGTTCAGGAAGTTTGTCAGTTCTATAGTTGATGATGGCCTTATAAGTAAAGTTAGTTTCATCTTGATTGATTTTCTTCGGAAACCCTTGCATACATATGGCCTATATATATAGGTGAACATACTGCTGTTCCATTGGCATTACTGAATTATAAGTTAACTAGTTATTACTAATTTACATATTTGTGAGGTTTCAGGAAGAGTTTCAGCTCGGATTGTTCAGGAACAGCAAAACACAAAGTCTATTTGCAGACAGGGTGAACTTCCTTCCTGATTTCAGTTTGACAAATAACAATCGATTAGATTGTGCATGACTTGTAACAAGTTTTATATCTTGGCCTTGCTTATCCTAAAAGATTTTCGACATGTTTGATTTTAATTTAAACATGAGGGGGTAATAGAATTCGAAGAGTTTGTTGGATGTCTAAGTGTCTTCCACCCCGAAGCAGCCCAAGCAGAAAAAGTTTCATGTATGCAATTCTGCACATTTTCATTTCAATGTGTGCATAGGTTGTATCTGGAACTGGTGTGTGAACTGGTTGTATCTGCACATTCGATTTTGCGATTTGATCGAATGTCTGCCCTAACCTATACATTACTAGAATCTTTTTGTCTCGAAAAATGAGAGCTCATGGTAAGCATTATGGTGCATGTATTATATGATATGGGAAGCTCAAAAGCTACCCAAAAAATAATTGTAGCCGTTCTACCCCGATCGACACCCATCACATTAGTTGTTAAACTCACCCTTGTTTGAAAAAGGATGTACACGAACGATATTGCAAACTATTGTATCACTAATGTGAATCGCTTTGTTCTTTTTACGGATGATCTTGTAAGCTTCCATTTGGTTTGTATAGTACAAATATTTGAATACGGTCAGCAAAGCATTGACGAAAATGGACGCAAATGAAAGCTTAATAAAGAAGACGAAGAAAAACTGATAATTGCATTGCTATTTTCTGGGATTAATTGCATTCTGTTACACTTTGTTGGCTATATATCTCCACTTGCATGACATAGGTAATTTACCCTTTTATCCTTAGCAGCAAATCTTAGTTGGTTCGATCGTGCAAAACCGCCGATTTGCGATATGATCGAATGTCTGCCCTAACCTAGACCGAAAATTCTAGAGTGCTTGGGAGCACTCAAACTCCCTATCTTCCCACCCTAGGATTAGAGGACTTTCCTTCAATCCCATTGACCCAAAAACCCCCTGCAAATGCAGGCCATTAGGGCTTAGTTTGGTAAGGCTGGCCTTTTAAGTGAAGCTGGCTATAGCTGTGCTGTGAGAATAAGTGGCTGTAAAACAAAGCAGCTGAGTGTTTGGTAAACTGGCTTTTTGAAAGTGCTGTGAGTACTAAAAGCAGTGAGAGGGTGTTTGGTAAACTGGCTTTTTGAAAGTGTTGTGAGTTTGTAAAATGACCAATATAGACATAGCTGAAAGTAATATTTTTACTATAATTATTTGTTTTTTTAATGATTGTTGTGAGTAATATAGACATAGTGCTGTGAGTAATATATTGTTTGGTAATATAATATAATTTCATTCACTTTTTTGGTTGGCTAATTTTTTTTATGTAGAACAAAATTATTTTTAAACAATTAATTTTCTTAGACCATGGTGACTATGGTTAATATTGGACAATTCTAAAAATTAATATATAGTTAATGTAATTAGGTGATTAACATGTATTTTACGTGCTAAGAACGCTTCTAGATAACTTGAATTAGCTATTCCAATAGCTTATTATTTTGTTTAATGTGTATGTGTATGTTTTCATGTTAAATAAGTAGAATTCGCCAATTGCACTAAAATAGTGCATTTCAACTCCACATTTATTTTTTATTTGTTTCCTTTTTATTTTAATTTCAAAAATAGTTTTTAAAAAGAAATAGAAATTAATTTATTTTATTATTTATTTAATAATAAAAATGGTAAAGACTTTGACTTTTTAGAGAGGTGAATTTGGTTTTAATCCCGATCGGAATTTTCTTCGGCAAGTTTGATCTTCTTCTCTTCCCCGTTCTTCCTCAGTAGTTCCTCTTATCCTCTTCTCTTCTTTCTCCCCTCCTCTTCTTCTCTTATTCTTTCTCTTCTTTCTTCTCTTTACACCCAGTCACCGCCGTCCTCTCTTCTCTCTGTACCCATCATCATCACCAGCGCACTCGAACCTGTGCTGCTGCTCACCACCACCAGACCATCACGGCCTCACCAATTCACCGCCGCCATCATCTCTGCTCCGCTCCACCGACCTTGTCAAGCTGCCGTGTCCTCCCAATACGGTCACAGCCCAAATTTGGGCACCCAATTTCAAATCACAACAAGCACCTCAATTCATCAATCACAGCAAGCAATCTTCTCAATTACAAGTTCATCGGAATCAATTAACGAATCACCACCATCATCGCTGCAATCACCCCCAATTGCAGAAAGTTCTTGTGCCCGGTCAAGCCGCAGCTGCTCCTCCTGAGCCCAGTGGATCATCGCTGCACCACCACCTCGTGATCTCTGCCGCCGTAATACCGAGCCCAGCTCCGGCGTTCATCCTCTTTGGGCACCCTCCTGCGTACCACTTCTCTCTGCCGCCGTTTATTGATGTCGTTCATTGCAGCCGCTTCTGCCCAGCTACCGTCGGCGTCGATCTCAATCCATCCCTGCGACACCGCTGCCAATCCATCCTAGACCCGAGGCTTCAATTGCTGGAGCCGGCGCCACCACCGCTGCACCTCTAGTTCACTCTTTCTCCTCCTTCTCACCATTGCAGTCGGACGACCACATCAATTGCCCCAATAATGGCCTAATGGGTAGGCTGTAAATTTGGCAAGAAAATGAGGACAAAATATGGTATTTTAAAAAGTTCATTAATGAACAGGAACTAGCGCTACAGTGATTTCGGCTTCTAAAAGCTGATAAGCTGGGATTTTCCAGCTTAGGCTTTTGGCCTATTAAAAGCCCAAGCTTCCCATAGAAGCTGCTTTTCCTTATTTACCAAACACCTCTAGGCAGTTGTGGCCAGCTGTGCTTGGAAGCAAAGCTACAAAAAAGTCTTACCAAACTAAGCCTAGATCCGGGGGAGTATTGATCCCCGGGAGTACCGTAGAACCTTCCAACCTAGACGGCTAGACATAAGTCACATAATTACAATCTTTTTGTCTCGAAAAATGAGAGCTCATGGTAAGCATTATGGGGGAATCTCATCATAGGGGAGGTGACCGTTGTTGGATAATGATATTCAATAAAGACCGTTATGGTCCGCCAGCAGTTGTACACGTGTCCCTTTGGTAGGCAATTAGGAGAGATTTTTCAGGCTCAAATGGCTCAAATGCATTGTCACCATTACATGACCGTTGTTGAGATTTGGACTGGGACAGCCTAAGCCCAAATCCCTCCTTCGTTCGGCGTAGAGTATTGGGCTTAACATTCTTTAGGCCCAATTCCAACTGAAAGGGCCATAGTCCTTGACCATTTCTCATTTTCTTTACCCGCCAAAACCCCCCTCCCTATCTGTCTCTGTGTCCAAAACACCAAAACCATGGCGACGATCAATCTTCTTGTTTCTTTTTTGCTCTGCATTCTTATCACCACCGCCGTTTCACAACCAATCAGTGCTCCGCCGTACTCTCAAGAACTCATTGACTCCACCACCCCCATCTCTTTGCCCTCTTCGTCTCCTCCTTCCATCTCTCCGACCCCATCACCAGCTTTAATCCCACACAACACTCCTCTCGTCCCTGCGCTCTTCGTCATCGGAGACTCCTCCGTCGACTCCGGCACCAACAATTTCCTCGGGACGTTCGCACGTGCCGACCGCTTGCCCTACGGTCGAGATTTCGACACGCACCAGCCCACTGGGAGGTTCTGCAATGGCAGAATCCCAGTCGATTATCTTGGTAATTTTGCTTATTTCATACACCCTTTTCTTGATTATTATTAAAGCTATGGTCTTTTTTTTCATCTGGGTTTATTTCGTTTCGATGGGATTGTTGCATTGTTTAATTGAGCGGCGCTTTTGGGTTTCTTGGAACCCCCAAATGCCCAAAATCTGAAATTAGAGGACTTTTGTCGAACAGGTTCTGTGCACAACAGAGTGTATCAGTTTCTTGAAGGACTAAAATGGTTATGAATGCGTTTTCTTGCAACAAAGTTTCTGATAATCTGTGTTTGATGAAAATGGGCTTTAGCTACCTAAAGTTTTTTACTTCCTTTGTGGAATTTTGTATCAGCATTGCGCCTAGGGCTTCCATTTGTACCCAGTTTTCTTGGGCAGACTGGACGAGTGGAAGATATGCTTCATGGATTGAACTTTGCTTCTGCTGGTGCTGGAATTATATTCACTAGTGGGTCAGAATTGGTATGCTTAAACTTTTCCTTTTTTGATTGTTAATATTGAACCAGAAAGCAATAGACTTGTATTAGTTATGCTAGTGATGAATATGCTTGATTGTAGAAGTTTAAGGCAGGCTTAAGATTATTACATTATAATGCACAGACAGCCTTAAGCCCTTTAATTCAAATGAAGAACGGATTCATAGTTTTTGAAATCTGGAGGAGCTTAAGTAGAAATTATGCCCTTTCATGTTAACTTCTGCTCTTTTATGGGAATCTAGAGGTTAATAGCTTCCGCTCTTTTGGATACTCATAAACCATTGTTGCGATAATTTTTCCTTCAGGGTCAACATGTTTCCTTGTCTCAGCAAATTCAGCAGTTTACAGATACGTATCAGCAGTTTGTGTTGAGTATGGGGGAGCAAGCTGCAATTGATCTTGTCTCAAATTCGGTGCTCTACATTTCAATTGGAATCAATGACTACATACATTACTACTTGCTTAATGAGTCGAATGTGCAAAATCTATATTTTCCCTGGAGTTTCAATCGGTTTTTAGCATCTACGGTGAAGCAGGAAATTAAGGTGAGGTGATTTCTTAATCTATGATGATGATGGTTTCTAACAGTTTCCCAATTTGAAGTCTAATTGATTTCTTAGCTTTTGGTTAATTTTCTGCTTTGCACTTTGCACAGAACTTGTACAACATTAATGTAATGAAGGTGGTTGTGATGGGTCTGCCACCAATAGGCTGTGCTCCTCACTATCTATGCGAGTACAGGGTGAAGGATGGACAATGCGTTGAGGAGATAAACAACATGGTAATGGAGTTCAACTTTGTCATGAGGTATATGATTGAGGAGCTAGGCGAAGAGCTTCCATATTCCAATATCATCTTCTGTGATGTGTTCCAAGGATCCATGGATATATTAAAGAACTCTGAACGTTATGGTGAGAGGTTCTGTAAACTTGTTTCTCTCCCATTGAATAAATCTGTTAGTGGTGTTCACATCTAATGCTGCGAATATGCTCTTTCTTTGTTCAGGTTTCGATGTCACCACCGATGCTTGCTGCGGGTTGGGAGACTACAAGGGCTTTCTCATGTGTTTTTCACCTGACATGGCTTGCAGTAATGCTTCCAACCATATCTGGTGGGACCAATTCCATCCAACTGATACAGTCAATGCCATTCTGGCTGATAATGTCTGGAATGGCCTGCACACGAAAATGTGCTATCCGATGAACTTGGAGGATGTGGTAGCGTCGACATACTAAAGATTGGAAGCCGAAGCTGCAACAATCGCCATGGTTGTACAGGAACCAAAAATCTAATGGAGCAAAGGTTGTCCTGGAAATTCTTTGATACCTATACTTACTGTATCAACTGCTGACAAGACTAATGTACAACAGCTACTCGGAAACATGACATGGGTTATGCTACACCAAATTGTTCATTGTTGGCGGTTGTATGCTTAGAATACAGGATGATAATGAAATTGAAGTTTGGAAACTGTTTTTGAGGTTTTCACTATGGTGACAAACTGAAGGCCTAGCTAGCTACTTTTAGCAGTACTAGGCTACTAGCTTTGTTGTCAAAAAATGTTGACTTTGACTTTTATACAATGTGTTAATGAGATTACTAGAGGCCTGGCTCAGTTACTCATTGAAATAAAACAACTAGCTAATGGCATTTATAATTTTAATTAATTATGCAGAAAGATGGATTAAACGCCTTATGTTATCAACAATGGCTTTGAAAAATTTATAGATAAAATCAAATCTGACTCATCATGTGTGTGTGTTTGTTCCTTTACTTTGCTAATTCTTGGTTATATTTCAATCATCGTATATACAATTCTGCAAGAATGCTAGGTTGGATTCCTAACAAAAATGATGTCGTTTTGAACTTTAATTCATATTCCGGTTTGTTTTTTTTTCTTTTGAAAGGAAATAAGGGCCAATTCCGCAGCCCTTAAGCCTTGATTAATAATGAAACTTCAGAATATAATGGGAGAGACTTTGTGCCTAAACCCCAGTTAACATGAAGCATTAAGAGAACCTCCCGAATAATAATAGGAGTCTTCACAAAACCTATGTATTCTAACATGCACAAACTAGCAAAGAGTGCATAAACGGCTACTCTATTTACTTTACATAAGCGGTGACATACCGGAAAGATAACACAGTGTCATAATACAATTAAAATAGTTTTCCCACTATGTTGTCGCACAGAAAAAAATCTGACTATTGTCCGTTCGTTTCACTGTTTTCACATGTATCAAGATTGTAGTTTACACTATTGGGAGGAAGAAGGAATGTGAGAATTTTAATTCCATACTAATGGAAATAGATTTCAATTATAGCTTTTCAAAATAAAAAATCAAAAACAAAATTTCAATTTTATCTTTTTCGAGGAACAATTTTTTGCTCAAACTTCAAAAAACTAAATTTTTATTACTACTTTGAATTTTAAGGGTCTAATCTTTTTTTTTTTTTTAACAAAGAGGAATTTATAAGCCCATCCCGAGGCAGGCCAGTAGACCAGTAGCCGAGAATACAAACATATCTTCCAATGGACAAGCCCATTCGGAAGGTTGAGTATAGGAAATTTAATCTCCACCTGAACTTAGTAAAAGCAGGACACAAAAATTAAACCTAAAAAAAACTAAATCTAGTGCAACAAGCCCAAAAGAGGCCCATAACAACAAAAACACAAAGGAAACATAGGAGCAGCAAACCCTAGCCGCCACCCAATCCCAGAAGCTCCACCACGAGCCAACAGATGCCCCCCATTCATCAATGGACGCAGAAGAGCAAGGAGGGCAGCGCCGAGATTCTGATGCTATAGTAAACCCAAACCGCATATCAAATCAAGATAGAGATGCATGGAGAAGATGGATGTCACACCAGAAACATCCTCGCCACCTAAGAGAAAACCAACCAGGAGCTGCGACCGCCGTGAGGAACAAGAACAAGGACAAGAAACCTGTGACAAGGACCGATGGAGATTCATGGTGGTTGTGAAACCCATGCGTTTGCACCCATACTCCGTTTGATAAGTGGCACCCACTTTATAACAGCAGCTGATAGAACCATTGAGGTAGTCATAGGTAGAAAGAGATGATCGAGTATGAACTAGTGGGAGGGGGGATGAGTGATACCAGATCTGAGAAAAATTTGGGTCGAATGGCACAAAAGAAAGACTAAAACTAAAAACAAGGAGGAAGAAATTCCTCTAAAACTGAAACTAGTCAGCATAATCACCACAAGAGGGTGCAAATATCACCACAGGGGGTGCCGAAATTACCACAGAGGGTGCCAAAATTCACCACAAGGGTGACAAGGGATCAAGGGTCAGTGGGTAGGGAGGAGAAGTTGGGATGGCTGATGGAGGAGGGGAGGAGAGGGGAGATGGCTTCGGTAGACTCTCAATGGGACCCTTGAGAATTCTAGAGAGAAGAGGGAGCCTCTCTCTCTAGATTTTTTTTCTTATTTGTCTTGGGGAGGGTTTTAGTAGGTACCAATAGAATTTTAGGGGTCTAATCAGTTTAGTCAAAACATAATTTTCAATTCTCACCCAATAGAATTCCGTTCAATTGAGACGTTAAATGCTGACATAGCACACCAAATAAAATATAAAATATCCATTATACCCAAGACTTCCCCCTGCCTCTCTGCTCTCCCCCCCTCTCTCCCTAAAAAAAATACACAATACCTACAACAAATATAAAAAAAAAAAGCTCGATACCCGAGAGAGGAGCCAGGGGTATAATGGGCATTTTACATTTATTTAGCTTGCTACGTCAGCATTTAACGTTCAATTATAGATCTCTAAAATTCAAGATAATAACAGTAATTTAGTCCAACCTCAAAACTCAAAACTTGCACTTCTTGAATTCACGTTCCTAATTCTTTTAACTCAAATTGCTCCATTAAATTATTATATATTTTCTTTTAAATTTTTCTCGTCTCAACACACCATTTTTCTTTAACGAGAATTAGAGAGTGTTTGAGATTGTTTCTGAAAGCATTAAAAGCGTTTTTCAAATTTGATAAAAGTATTTTTATATAAGGAAGCACTTGAGAAAACCATTTTCAAGTGCTTCTAAAATTCACTCAAACTACATTTTATTTTTTTATTTATTTTAAAAGATATTTTAGATCTCCGAAAAACAATCACAATTAACCATTTGTGTCAATATTTTGTAACTGATAGAAATAAAAAAAGACATTTCATTTTTTAGCCCGCAACGTGGCTTTACGTTATTGGTAACTCGAAAACCTTTGGCTTGTGCATTAAAGCTGCAAAGGTAAACAAGACTTGAGGGTAGTATCGTCCTTGGACCTCGGCCGGACGAGTATATATTGGGCGTCGAAGCCAATTTCAGAACCGCTTGTCATTTTTTTCTCAGTTTTTCTCTTGGATCAGGAAAATGCCATTCTTACTTGAACCCTATTTTGGACCCAGAAAACACTAGATTCCTTCACCCCGGGCATCCTTGATGATTATATCTCACCCATATTTTAAGATGTAGCGAAGATCTCGTCCTGAAGGGAATCGATGCTCTCCCTTCAGGTCCCAGAACAAGAGATGATGGGTTCCTTCGCTCCGGTTCCGCACCCTCAAAGTCGAGGCAATTATGTGGTTGTTCCGGTTTTCACCCTTCTCGCCAATTTGTGGGAACTTTCAGTAAATTATTACATTTCATTCTAAAAATTACTGTTTCTCTTCTCTTACGGGGCGGGTTCATACCTGTTCGACCCGACCCACATTTTTCACTATATAATGTAATATTTCTTTCCCGCGTACTGCGTTTTCAGAAATAGAAATTTAGCGGAGAGCTTCTTACACTCTCTCTCATTCTCAGTGCGTTGTAGAGTAATCTTGCTGGCCATTTCCGTTCTGATTCTGAGTTTTCTCTGATTTGATCATGGAGGATTATGATAATTTGAAGGTACATTACAATAATCTCTTAATCTCTCGAGCGTTCTGATTTCTTTTTTCCCTGTCTTTTTTTATTTCCAAGCGTCTTTCAATTTCTCATCTCTAGGGTTTGCATGGTAGGAATCTTGGACATTCTTGCTGAATTCTTTGTGATTAATAGGTCGTTTTGGTTAGAAAATATGAATTTATCTAGTTGATTTTCTATGCCTTTTAGGTTTTCCATACTAGATTTTTAGATTCAAATTTGTTCTTCTTGTAATATCTTGATGGAGCATGAATGATTTGTGCGTTTTTTTTAATCTTCCTAAAGTTAATATGGTGACAGTGTTAATATAATGCATAATTTGTTTATGACATGGTTTTCCAGAGTATTGATTCTGATGATGAAGTTGATGTGAAGATTCTGTGTGAGCTACCTCCTAACACCATTGAGGATGGTGTGGACCTTGTGTCAGCAGAGGTATATTAGTACTTACTGGATCTTGATGGAGCATGAATGATTTGTGCGTTTATTTTTTCTTTCAATCTAATCTTCCTGAAGTTAATACGGTGAAAGTTATAATATAATGCATAATTTGTGTATTGACATCGTTTTTCAGAATTTTGATTCTGATGAGCTTCCCCTTAATATCACCGAGGATAATGTGGACCTTGTCTCAACTGAGGTAAGATAGCATTTACTGAATTTCCTTAGTTTATTTGATACTCAAAATGTGCTCTAAGCCCTAACATTGGTTTATACTGGGTTCTTTCTAGAATATTGATTCTGGTAATGAAGACTCTGAACCCTTGAAAACTTCAGTGGAAGAGTTTGATTCTAAGGGAGGAATTCATGATGCTGTCCAGCATGATTGTTTTCCATCTGCCTCCGCAGAGGTTCTGTTGAAATAAGTTTTAGTATCAATACTCTGGATTTTTATACATTATATCTTTTGGATAGCTTTTTTTTTTTTTTTTTAAATTCAATCTTGCTGAAGATAATATTGTGAAAATTGTAATATAGTGAATTTAATTGGTTATTGACATGGTTTTCCAGAATTTTGATTCTGATGAAGTTGATGTAAAGAGTTTTGGTGAGCTGCCCCTTAATATCATAGAGGAAAATGTGAACCTTGTCTCCAAGGTGAATTTCCTTAGTTTCTTTGATATTCTGTTTATGTACTCTATACGTTAACTTTGGTTTATCTGGCTCTAGAAGGTTGACTCTGGCAATGAAGACACTGAACCTGAAAAAACTTCAGTGGAACCTAAAGACTCTGAGGGAGGGGTTCTTGATACTGTTCAGCATGATTATTTTCCATCTGCCTCCATAGAAGAGGTACTGTGGAAATACAATTAGTATCAATACTCTGAATTTTGTACATTGCATCTTTTAGATAAAATTGTTTTTTTTTTTTTCAGAAATTTGATTTCCCTCTTTCGGAATCAAAAGGGGTTTGGTTTGAAGGAAAGCCACCTGTCCTAATTGATGATTATCTAGGCCGGAAGGTATTACATTGCCTCTTTCAGAAATTGTACTTCTGAATTTTTTACATTAGTATCTTGTAGATAACATTCGTTTTTCTTTTTTCCCCAGAAATTTGACATACCTCTTTCGGAATCAAAAGGGGTTTGGTTTGAAGGAAAGCCACCAGTCATCATTGATGATTATGTAGGCTGCCGCAAGGTATTAATGGTGATGAAGCACTTTACTATTGGCAGAAAAAATGATCTGGTTTTGTTTGTTCCCACTTTTGGAGTCCAATAGAATTTAGGGTTTTTTTTTTTTTTTCAGTTTAGTTTTTACTGTTAAGAGTGAACATTTTAATATAATGCATTATTTGTTTGTTGACATGCTTTTCCAGTATTTTGATTCTGGTGAAGTTGATGCAAAGATTTTTTGTGAGCTTCCGTTCCCCGAGGTGGCATTACAGTTAATTTTTTTTTAAATTTCTTTAGTGTTTTGGATACTCTGTTTATGTGGTATTGTAATATTGGTTTCTACTGCTTTTCAGAAATCTGATCCAGATGATGAAGGGTTTGCATGAAGGACTTTTAATGTCATTGACAATGATTCTGAGGTACTTTATGATTGCCTGAGAAATGGATGTTGTTTTGTCTATTCCCAGTTTTGGAGTTCAATAGAAGTTTGGGGTTGTTTTTTCTATTTTTGGCTTGAGTTTAGTTTTTACTGTCAAGGGAAACTGAAGTTACCGACACAGTAGAAACTACCTCTTTTGGTAAATACATTGGTAGAATTATTTCTTATAAGCATATCACTTTTTTCTGCAGTTTACTGAGTGTTAATACTATGACTGACTGACTGACTTGATATTAAATGACAATAAAACGTTCTATTTAATAGTACAGTTAGTAGTTTAGTTTTACATGTGGCATTGAGTTCAGGGCTAGAATCTGTGAGAAACTAAACTACTGGTACTGCCCCAGTGACATTTAGGTGCTAGTGCTGAATGCTGATGGATTAATGCATGGATCCATGATATAGTGGGTTTATTTGTCGTATCTTTGACTGGTTATTGTATAATTGTGTTTTATGAAACAGTTATTGCTGCTTAGGGCCATAATAGCTCCTTATTTTTGGGTTCCTTGTCTGGCCTTTATTACACTTGTTTGCCTAGTTTGCTTGTCAGTATACCTTCTGCCTAGGCTGATTGATTAACACATGGATTCAAGAATATAGTAGGTTTATTTGTTGTTGCATCTTTGACTGGTTTGTGTATACTTGTGTTTTATGAAACAGTTATTGCTGCCTAGGGCCATAACAACTCGATCAATATGGGTTCCTTGTCTGGCCTTTATTACACTTGTTTGCCTAGTTTGCTTTTTAGTATACCTTCTGCTTAGGTTGTTTGATCTCAGAAAAAAAAAGGGTAATTACACTTGTTTGCCTAGTTTGCTTGTTAGTATACCTTCTGCTTAGGTTGGTTGATCTCAGAAAAAAGGGTAATAAATATGAAAAAGAAAATTGATTTGCCAGGTTGATTTTCTATGTCTCTTATGCGGTTTACTTTCTGGTATAATACATTGTATACCTTAGTTCCTTTGTATACCACAGGTACTATATGATTGTCAGTTTTGTTATTGCAGGTGATTTTTGAGCTTCACAGAAGTAATTCTTCCCCCGTTCTGATTGTGAGGATGTTCTTGAAGTGTCTTTACCTGCACTATGTAATTCAAAGTTGTTTGGTCTTAAATTTGCTTGACGTTCTCCCCCTTTATGTTTTTTTTTAGTAGCTGCTTATAATACAACAGTTAATTGTAGTAGAATTGCTCACTACTTGTTACATAAATATTCATACTTTTCTAAATATACACCTCATTGGAATAAGGAATAAAGTTTGACAAGGTAAAAGTAGGTGCTTAATTATAGTTATAATTTTGAGAATTATTCATCTCCCATCCATAAAAAGTAGTAATGATATACAATATTGAAGTTGGCAAAAAAGCCGGCAGTAATTAGATGGAAGTAGTATATAACAAATCCTTCCTTAAGCTGCGTTTGATGGCTCTCCCTCTTCCACAATTGGCATTGCGTATCGGCATAAGGGACACAAGTGGCTGATCTTGAGCCAATGGACAATGCAATTTTCATGATAAATGTGTAAGCAGGGCAAGCGAGTAGTGTTGGTCCTCGTCTTCTCATTCTCATGATTAGTATTCCCATGATCTTGTGCTTGTAATTCTTCTACAGCATCCAAGTGCTCATGATCAAGACCCTCCTTACAAATGGCACATGTAAAACTAGTAGCTTCATCGAGTTTGACTTTCTCCAAACTCTGGATGGATGATATAGATGCAGGAATAAGCTTGGGCTTATATGTTTCCATGGATTCCCTAGTTACCCTGTCCATGGATTCCCATGTTTCACTTTCCATGTAATCCCTTACCCTAACATAGATCCTGTCAAGGCTCTCTACTTGATGATGACGGTCCACAGTAGTGCCGCGGGATAAGCGTACAGTCACGTCCGCTATGATCACAATAATAGGCAGCACAGCTGCCGTGCACAGGAGCTCACAGTCCCTAAATATTCCCCGACTTAGAATCGGCTGCTCAGCTTGTGGGACACCCATGGCTGTAAGAATGTTAAGCATTTGTGTGAAGTATCTACTCCAGTTGCGATGGGCATTCAGCTTTGATTGAGATACGAGGATTATTATTCCATCATAGGTAACATCAATATGATGGTTTTCGGTTATCCTGATGAAAATTAATTTCAAGGGATGCGTGTCCGGTGGGATTATCCTGGTCAGGGGTCTGCTTGTTTCTGTTTGCGACGCTTCATAACAAAAGTAATGTCGCTCTTTGGGCATGCCGGAAGAACTCATGATCGATTTTAATGGAGAATGGAGGGATCGGAGTAAATCTCGATCACTAATAAATTGATCAAGGCTAGGGTACGTGTTTATATGCACATATATATATATATATAGAGAGAGAGAGAGAGAGAGAGAGAGCTACGTACCCTCTTACTCAGCCATCAGAAGCCTAACTCCTACAAAGATTTGGAAAAAGAGTTCTAATTTGCTTTGCATTGGATCGGAGCCTTCTTCCGGACTACAATCTAATTTTAGGTGAAACTCTGAATAAGATCGAGATTAATTTCTCATAGAGGTATGGCAAATTTCAATCCTGAAGGAGTCTTGTAAGAATAAATATGGACAAAGCATGATTATCTTAATGAGCAACAACTTAATTCTAATTGTAGTAGATTAGGTAATCGATAAACCTTAAAGATTTCTATTACGTTATGACCTATAACAATGCTAAGTCAATATTGTTAAGGTTATAATGATCTATTATATAAATGGTAAATCCATTATATGCATGGTTTTGGTTTACAGCCAAACATGCTGTAAATCCATGAACTATGTATTTTAAGCATAGTTCTGTATCTAGGTACAATTCATGCTGTGAAAGTCATACAGCCAAACATGACATGTTTTATTAGTTCTGAACGCAAGGAAAACTTTCAGAGGGAGGTGACTTTGCTGTCAAAGGTGAAACATGAAAACATTATGAAGGTAAGATACTTATTTAGTTATTTCCAACTATTTATTCATATTTAGGCTTTTTTTTATCAAGATATATTAGGAAATCTTTTTAGATTTTGTTTGTCTGGTATGTCCGTATGTGGATACTTTTCCAGTTCCTCAGTTTCAGGGATTAGAAGTATACCCTTATACAAATTGACGTTTGTTTCAAGAAATATATTTCTTCTGTTTAAATTAAGGAGATATATAAACATGAAATTACCTCTAAGTCACTGTACGTCTATTTTTGAATAGTTATTCAATGCCTTGTTGTTGGTAGCTTCTGTAAATTGGATGCCCAATTAATTGAAATTATGGAGTTTTGGAATAATCTTGCCTTGGGGTAATAGTTTCTCTCTCTTAATTTATTAAGCTACTACTGATAGTGATAAACACTTTTTGGTATTATAATGACAGTGAGAATGAAGTATTTTTTGGAGAAACTAGATGAAGCTTCCAGCTATATAGTACAAGAGTGCATTTTGTATTGGTGGCTTTATTGTTTCTTTTTTTGTCTATGCGTTGCCAAAAAGAAGGGATACTATTGGTGATTTTTTTTTGTGTGGCAATTCACTAATGGTTATTTAAGGCTTCAAACTCCTAAATATGATTCTCATAGTCTTCATCTTTTGTTGCTTTTAGTGTACTTGTAGCACATCTGTTCTCAATTGGACCAATTTAGTAGTAGAGTGCCTTCTTTGTAAAATTCAAGTTTCTGGTCAAGGCAAGTGTGGTGATGCCCTTGATTGGTTTTTTGTCTATGGAGCTGAATTATATATGGACTGAATTGTATTGTCGTCTGTGTACAATATGACAGAATTCCTGGGAATGGAGTGAAAGTTGAAAAACATTGAGCTTCTTGTATATCGACTCAATTTAGATTTTCAAGGATCATCGATATTAATGATTTTGTTCACTTTGGTTTACAGCAGCTTTTGTTGTCTAAACTGATATCCTTTTGAATTTAATTCATTTGACTGCACAATTCAGTTGGGATTGGAGTGACTTTGTGTTCTTTATTTCCATCTTCAAATCACATGTATTATAGATTTTTAATAATAGGACTTGCAATTTGGTACTAAAAATTTAAACTGAGGTAACACATATCTGCATGTATTACAAACAAATTTTACAGTAAAACATGAATGTGTATGGACATTACTTTCAATTGCTTCTTTGGAATGAGAGAAATAATGCTTGGCACGGAAAAGCTACTACGTACACAATCTCCTGAAAGTGTGTTTTCAAAAGCCCATGACCTCCTTTTTGAATTCAAGAATGCCAATTACAAAGATAAACCTAGCTCAGAGAGTTTCAAGAAATGTCAAATGGTCCCCGGCCCCCACCCCAAGGTTTCGATGCAGCTGTGAATGAAAGTAGTAACAAACGAGGTCTTGGGGCTATACGTGATCAGAAATGAAAAGGGGCCGGGGCTGCTTTTGCATCTCCTAGATGGGGTTCCTTCTCAGTTCTCACCTCTTACTGCTGAAGTCTGAACTCCTTGCGATCAAAGAAGGAATCATTTTTGCTATGAAAACCGGCCTTACTCCTATCATGGTGGAAGTGGACTGCTCAGAAGCTACGAAACTTGTGAACCCTATGGATTTTTGTTGGTCTGAAAATGGAGCTCGATCTTGTGGAGGACATTAAGCTGTTGATTACCACCTGCAATGTTCCAAGTATTGTTTTCCAACCCCGGGAATGCAATCATGTAGCTCATGTCTTGGTAAAATTCATCCTTGATGAAAGTATTGATTTTCAATGTATTGAACATGACCCAGAGTGGCTGATGAAATCGCTATCATTCGATTTCAATGGTTGTAACCTTCTTTCTCTTCGATAAATGATTACTTTTCTGATAAAAAAAATAATCCTAAACTAATTCAGAACAATGGGAATAATGCTAGATAGCTATAGTTAATTTGTGTCCCTTTTTTTTTTTGATTCCTCATTTGTGTCCCTTGCTATACTAGAAGCCAGAAACCCAACTTAAAACCCTAATAACTTAATTGGATGAAGTTAGTTTCGGATTAGCACATCGATCAAGTTAATTAATTATCTATTAATATCAACGAGGATGATGATGCATGCATCACATATTCAGCTAGCTCCATAACCGGTACCAGATATGCATTGGCAATTAAACACACAAATGGGATGATATATATAATCCTCATGCATGCCTAGCTATATAAGTATATAGCTAGTATAATTATATTGAATCCAACAAAGTAATTAAGCTAGCAGTCATTTGCATTGCATGCATGTACAAGAGTGAAAACGAAAATTTCATGCCATTTCAAACTTTTTTCTCGTAAAATTGATGTGTATCTATATATATATATATACATAAAGGTGATTTCAGATGAACAAATTTATGAAATCCAATTGTTCGTGAGTTTATTAGCGATTCAAGCATCTGTTATTCGCTATTTCGCTCACTTATTAACTTGAACAACTTAGTTCACTGGAGGCACCAGCAAGCGAGGTATATATATATATGAAATAGTTCCATCTTTATCAATATATATATATATATATATAATTTCTGCATGTTTATTCCATTCATTTTTTGTACGTTGTTCGATCCCTTGATTCACTACGACTAGTATCTTTTTTGTTTCTAGATTCTTCGATCATTATTCAAGAATTTCGTGCTCCTTCTTGAACGACGTCTACGTACAATTTGACTCTTAACTTTCTTTTTGTGTCATGGATGTTAACAAGGTATGCGTGCAATTCTTATGACCCTAGCTAGCTGTTTCCTAGCTTCTTGATTAATTCTATATGAACAATAGATGTGTGAATCTTGAATACATGTTCTAACATATATAACATGCACTACTATGCAAATATATATATATATATATTGTTTTTTTTTTTGTATATTTCATAATTCAGATGTTGCATCTGGTCCTGATTATATATGTTTACTACTAGATGTGTGAAATTAATTATGTATGCATTTGCTTGATTATTTCATATTTCATACATGTAATTAATAAGTCTGTTGAACCTCGTATAATTTACTACGTACATTGTAATTAATCGAGTAATCGACCCATGCACAAGCTTACTTTTTAGTTTAGTTTGCTGTCTAATATTACAATCCAGTTAATTTATAAACTGTTTTTTTTTTCTTCTTCTTTAAATTTTGGTGATGGATGTGCATGTGTGTAATTAATTTCCTTGTAATTTACTTAGGCGTGGGTTGAAGTTATCCCCGAGGTTGAATCGGATGCAGGATATATTATGGTCCACCCGGAGACCTTACCATACCTAATTGTGGGTGATGCATCCCAGTCCACCTCCACCTCTGCCTCGCAATCCACCTCTGCCACGCAGTCCACCACTGCCTCGGAAACCACCGTTGCCCCAAAAACCCCTGATGCTTCAAGGGCCACAACTAACAATGCTTAGTTTAAGAATCAAGTATTTCATTTGTAGGTTAATTAGGGCAAAGTAGGACTATATTAAGTCTATAATCCAATTATATATGGAGAGAGGAATAAAACGTACCGTGTGTGATTGTGGTTGCATTTAATCATCACACATATATTACTGATTGTGATTGGGGTTGCAAGTATTGTAAACATTTAAACCTTGTTTCAGATAAATAAAATAACTTACTTTAAAAAGAAAGGAAATTAAACATGGCCAATGACAAAATATATAATACAAGATCGATATATATATATATGGAAAAAGATTATTGGCCTCATTAAGGCCTAAGATGTGGAGACCTTAATCATACGTGGCATACCACATCATATACACATCATTAATTCACCAATTGCCAAATCATTTTAGGAAAAATATTAAAATATATCATAATACTTATTCAACATTAAAACTATCATTTAATTATACTTACAATTATAATTAATTATCTTTACAAATATAATTCTTATCAATCCCTAGATCCGATTGCCAACAGATTAATTTCAAGATCAAACAAAAAGCTTTTGTTATGAAAATAATCGTTTAGGGAATGAAAGATGAGGAATATGGCTGAACATATACAATATATATTTCTTCATTGAAGAAATGGGTATGGCTGATCAAAGAATTATCTTATGAAGATAATCTTAGGGAATGAAAGATTAGGGGTATGGCTTCTCGTCATCTACTCATCATGGAAGGAATGGCTGATAAATTCAGCATAGAATGGTAGTATGACGTCAATAAAAAAAAAACTTAATCAATTGATCAGCGGAAGAACCCTAATATAAGTTTGAAACTTTAAATAGAATCATGCATTTTACAATCAGTTTGAAACTTTTGTGTTCTTCTTTTTCTGTAAACGATATTGTACATGTTTTAGGTTTTAGGGTTTAATTTTTTTTTCTTTTGTATTTTAGATTGCAAGTGATAAATATATAAAATGTCAAAATTTGAAAGGATAATATTGGTTTTGTAATATTTGATATTGAAAGAAATATTAACATGAATTTAAAAATATATTTTATTTTATGTGACATGGCATGGCATATAGGATTAAGGCCTCCACATCTTAGGCCTTAATGAGGCCCCCTAGCATTGCCCATATATATATATATGTTGATATAATTAGTTAACTCATCTTCAATAGTCTGCAAAGAAATTAAGAAGTTGCTTACGGCCTCGAGGGTTAATTTTGTTGGCAATTGGTATCGACACAAGGGACACAAGTGAATCGTTGCTAGCCAATTGACAATGCAATCTCCATGATAAAGGTGTGAGCAAGGCAAGCGATGTATCAGTTTATCAACACCACTTTGTGCAAGGCCCTCCATACAAATAACACATGTCGATGAAATTGCTTCTAATTTCAAACTATCAAGTCGCACTTTCTCCAAGCTCTCTAATGATGATTTAGTTGCAGGAATAAAGTTGACCCTACAATTACTTGCACCATGGTCTACCTCCACTATGCTCACAAGTACAGGAAGCATGGGGACGACCACTTCAAGCACCTCGAGTATATCTACAATGATAGCCCGCCGGTTATCTTCTGGGACACCCATGCATGGCGGAAAGTTTCTTACCAATGAACTCCGCATACTTACTCCTTTCGGATAGTAGATTGTCACGAGAGCCAGGGTGAGGGACTAGAGATATCGTGATTATCAGCTGAATTAGTTGTTGGTGTCATCTTCAATGTCTGATCTCAGCACAAAACTAGGAAAAGCAGTTGTCATGTCCCTGCATATTACATGAAAATTTCCACCAACTTAAACATAGCTAGCTTTGTGATGGTTGTAATGAAATAGAAAATTAGATATTGCCAGTTTGTTGTATGCAAGTGGCCTCAGTTCCTTGTGAAACTACTCGATCATTAGCATTTCTAATTGTAATTAATCATGTAGAGACATGGATTAAACGTGGAACTACTTGAGATATGGAATTGTCATGTTCTTCAATAAGGATGGATTTCGCTCCACGAGTTGGTTCCACTCTTCCCGATCAATCTTTCCATCTCCATTTAAATCCGCTTCCTCGAATGTCTATATATCAAGTGGAAAAGCAAAATGTGTACTTAATTTTTCCACGATTAAATAAATAACAGATTAAATCTTGTATGACTTACCTTATCAAGAATGGCTTCAACAGTGTCATCAGATAAGATCAAGTCTGACTCTTTCAGTAGCGCCATAACCATCTCTTTAACCTTTCACCATGTAAGTGCAAAAACATGAGTGCTTCACGTATTGAATCAAATGCTTGAAGTTGAACATTTGAAACAAGTTCTGATATGTTATTATCTATTTAGGATATAACAAGAAGTAAAACCTGAAAGTGACTTCATACCTCCTCGCGTTCAATGAAGCCGGTCTGCCATATATCATATAACTGAAATGCAACTGCCACACCACACCAGTTCATGTCAAAGTCCAGATACAACCTATGCACACATTGAAATGAAAATGTGCAGGATTGCATACATGAAACTTTTTCTGCTTGGGGTGCTTCGGGGTGGAAGACACTTAGACATCGAACAAACTCTTCGAATTCTATTACCCCATCATGTTTCGAATCAAACATGTCGAAAATCTATTAGGATAAGCAAGGCCAAGATAACTTGTTACCAGTCATGCACAATCTAATTTATTGTCAAACTGAATCAGGAAGGAAGTTCACCCTGTCTGCAAATAGACTTTGTGTTTTGCTGTTCCTGAACAATCCGAGCTGAAATTCTTCCTGAAACCTTATATATATGTAAATTAGTATAAATTCAGTAATGCCAATGGAACAGCAGTATGTTCACCTATATATATATATAGGCTATAAATGTAAGGGTTTCTGAAGAATTCAAATCAATCAAGACGAAACTTACTTTGCTTATAAGGCCATCATCAACTATAGAACTGCTCAACTTCCTGAACAGCTCATACAAAGTTTCTATCTCAGTTACCTTAACTGCAAAACCCAAGAATGTAATGTAAAAAAAAATAAAAAATAACATATAATCTGTAAGAGTAAATTCCAACCAATATCGATAAGTTGCAAAATGAAATTTTTTTTACTGGAAGCTTACAATACGTTTGAGCAGCAAGAACAGTTGAGTTTTCACATTCAAGTCTCTGCTTCATGCAGACACAGCCCATCACGCTTGTTAGTACTAATGTGAGAGACTGTTGGATTTATGCACATTGAAAATATTTATCTGTGTACCCTATATGAGCCTGAGTCTCTTTATTCCAAATGTTTTCCTGGAAAAGCTAAAGGCTGTGCTTGTGGAACTCATTGTTTTGTGGCCAATATTGTTGTATGCTTATGACCTATCAAAGATCGATAGATGCTAACTTGAAATTGGGTTTTTGGTACATACAGAGGCTTGTGGAGGATGCATGCACTTAATATCTTCACTTTCATCGGTTTGGGGGAATGAAGATCTGTTAGGGGGATTTCTAGATTAATCAATTTGGTTCTAGGCTTCTAGCTGGCTGGTTGTGTTTAATATGTGGTGTGTAACATGAATATATAGCCATTGCACGCATGCAACACAACCTAACAAATCTCCTGGAACAAAATCAGAGACATCAATTGTTGTGATCCCAACAATGACACAGTCCTTTAGGACTCACCTCCCTACACTTCAGAGCTGTTCTGCACCACAAAAATCAATGGGCAATACAAGCCACTCGATCATTCAAAATATCCTTGTGGCCGGATCACTTGTACACTAGCTAGTAGCTACTCTAGAGCCTCACCACAATGCTGTATATATACCAATGTTACTGTACAAAGATGTTCAAGGCAAATATACAATTATTCATCATATATTCCAATATCTTTGCTTTCTGCCTTGGTTTTGTTTACATATTCCTCTGTCAAAGCCGACAGAGAGTGAGAGAGGGTGAAGTCTCTGAAAAAGGGTCCAGAGCAAAGTAGCTGAAAATCTGTATTGTTCCGTCTGTCTGTTGAGAGAGAACAGGGTGTAAGGGGTTTTGGGATTGCTACTGTGTGTTCTTGGCTGAGAGAGATTTGAATAGATAATATCTAAGTTGTATAACCTTGTATCAAGTTGTATCTGCAACTGTATCAGAGTTGTATCACAGTGGATGTACGCGGTTTGCCGAACCACGTTAAATCTTTGTGTGTTATCTTTGTCTATTTTTTTTCTCATGCACTTTTTGATTTCTCCATATCTGTGTTTGCTTCAACAAAATCGTATGTGCCTTGATTGAGATGATAATAAATTCCATAATAATGGTCAGATTTTCTTCTATTTGAAATTGGAATTTGGAATCTGGTTCTTCTCTTTTGTTGGTAAAAGCTACTGAGAATGGAAGCCTACTCAGTTGAGGACAATTCCTTTAACCATTAAAGTTGGGGATGAATGATGAGAAAAACTCCTAATCTCTGAAATAACTGAAGCAGTTTAGTAATAAGGATAATAAACAATATAATACAATTCCTAATGAAGTTTCCACCAGAGTTGGGTAATAAACAATACAAACGTACAATTTATGTTAAAGTTAACAAAAAGTCATGCAGCATTAACTTGAATATGGAAGCTAGTTGCTTGATGTGCTCTGCATCTGTGGAGAAACGACAGATGTGGTAATAACGTCACTCACAAGATAACTATGTTTTTCTTTCGGTTAGAGAATGGACATATATTCTTGGCTCATAGAATGTATTGCTATTGAGCGAGTGCTTGTCACTGTCATCTAAAGGTGATATGTATTTTACAATATCTCTTTGTACAAAGGGCAATGAACTCTTCACCAGATTTTGGAAAACAATTCCTCAAATAAAACAAAAGGGTGAAAGATTATAAACCATCTAAACTAACATTTACATGCATCTTATGTAAATTAAACAGTTAAATTACAGCAACTCCTGATGAAACAGTACATCAGGGAATATGGAATAAACTTGGTCTTTTCTTTTAGGTTCCTTGCATCCTCTTTGTGCTCTACAGAGGCTAGCTACTTAATATGTTCAACATCCGAGGAGAAAAGTCTGGTATCTTTGCCATGCAATCATATATATCTAATCTTGAACTTCGGTGGTGAGCACAAAGCTGGGAAACGCTATAGTTATGTCCCTAGAAAACAGAAAAAGAACTTAAAAACTCTCAAACTTATACGAAAACGTGTTTCAGATTAGCAGATCAAGTTGGCTAAAAATGACTCCAGAAATTCATAGTAGTTTGGACATGCAGTTGCTTGTTAATCAGTACTTGTTTATATACCTTCTTAAGTCTTAACTTCTTAAGAAAATAAGAATTCTTAATTATTTCAAGTATGGCTATATAGCATGTTAACTTGTAAGTACTGTAACTCATAAAATAGAGCTAAACATTGATAGAAGAAAGAAACGTAAGCGATGCTGGTGAAACTAATAGGCTTTTTAGGACTTACTTTAGATATGGAAGAGTCATATTCTTTATAACAGATGGATGCTTTGCCACATATTCCTTCCACTCTTCTTCATCAATTTTCCCATCTCCTTTTAAATCTGCCTCCATCATTGTCTTTATAGAAACATGAAGCTAGTTAGGTAGAATAACGAGTAAAATACAACACATAACAAAGTGTAGAACAATCAAAACCTTGTCAATGATTGATTCGATAACATCATCGTCAAGTGCCAGATCTGATTCACTCAAAAGGGCTAGCACCATCTCCTTTACCTTCCATATATAGCAATATTATGGACAGCATTCAGATGCAGAAGAAAAATCAGATCTCTATAAATGATTAAAAGATGAACACAAAATGTGAAAATTAATGTAGAAATGATATGTTCGATTGATATAGGAACCACAATGTACCATATATGCATGAAACTTTGTTCATTGACAGTGCCAACTATCTGAAATGTAAATAATGGACTGCTTCATATGAAATGGCAAGTATCATTTACAAGGAGCAATGTAAGAGTAAGACAAGTACAAGAACTAATGTTGTGCTTGATTGACTACAAATTTGGAATATCCTTAGCAAAAGTGATCAAGCTAGGGGAGGAAAATAGTAGGGGATTCACCTCAACACGCTCGATGTAGCCCGTCTGTCTTAGATCATACAATCTAAATGCGACTGCAAAGTATATACTTCCGCGTTTCAGTAGCAAGTCAAAAATATGGCTAATACAATCCCTTATACACACATACATATAAAAACAAAAGAAAAAAAAAAAAAGAGAACACAGTACGGAATTGAAGACAGATAATACATCATACATGAAATTTTGTCTGCTTCAGAAGCATTTGGGTGAAAAATGCTCAATGACCTAACAAATTCTCCAAATTCAATAACCCCATTACGCTTGAAATCAAACAAATCAAATACCTGCAATGACATAATGAAAAGTGTTAGAATAGATCTCCAATCTTCAATTGGGTTTAGTTTCTACTTGCATAGATTCTTATGGCAAGTTTCTTATTATCCAAGTAACTCTTCCTACTCTTAATTTGTTTAATAAGGTGCAGGTGGACCAAGAGTTCAAGAGTGCAAGAAAGATATAAAAAACACCAACCCTGTCTGCAAAAAGATTCTGCTTATTGCTGCTTTGAAATAGTGCAAGTTGGAATTCTTCCTGTTCATAAAATCATGTCAAACGTACATTTAGTGCCATGGAATCTTAATAGTTAAAGATTCTAATTTGACTTTCAAGGATAATAACTATATCTTTCAGAGTTCATACCCAACAGTAAGTCTTTACCAAACAAAGAATCAAACAGTAAGTCATCTCAAAGAACATGTAAGAAGATTCAAAATTCAAACCTTAGCTAGAAGTGTACCTTGTGTAGAAGACCATCTTTAATTATTGAATTGCTTATTTTCTTATACAGATCATACAAGGCCTCCACTTCATTTACAGTAACTGTCAAATAATTGAGTACTGGAAATTTAGAAACTTTTCAAATGGAAAATAGTTCTAGCCCATAATTAGTAATCAAAGCTACTCTTGAATATTGTACTTACAAGCAGTCTCTGAAGCAAGAATAGTAGGCTCCTCATAGCCAGGTCTATGTCTATCAACTTTGGAACTCTTAAAGCAAAAGCATTTCATGAAAGGAGGCATGATTCCAATACAAGATTATCAGAGGCTTGATCTGCCAGCGTCCAATGAAAAATGCATCAAAATAATTAGTAGTTATTCTTGGTACGTAGATTCAACTGAGCGTTACCCAAAAGAGAAAACAAACTCGCAACACCAAGAAAAGTGAGAAAATCTGACCAGCTGCCCAACAAGTTTTCCATTAAAATGAGAATATCCCCCTGATTGAACCTCAAACTATTATTGTAGGATCAAGTTTTCTGCAAATTCAAAAATTTCAGGCACCCAGTTGCCCAAAATGGGCATCATATCAAATATTCTTAAGGGGGTTGTTAAAGCCATTTGCAGGTCATGATCTAAAATAAATCCAGATTGAGCAAGATCATGATCTGAATCTAGATATACAGTTGCATCATAGTGTTGTAGGTTTAGATCTAACAAGAACATTTTTCTTTCAAAAAAAAAAAAGATCATTAAGAACTGTTCCATTACTTCTAGTAAACATAAATACAAAAGCTAGAACCTTGCATAACCAAGGTGCCAAAACATGAACAAAAAGTCAAACCAGATCGAATTAACTCATATCAGATTTGACACCCTCCAAAACCCAAATTTACCCAAAAAAAAAAGTTTTATTTTCACCAACAAACAAAAAGAAGGAAAGAAACCCAAAATATATACCTGGTGCAGGTCAGAACATAGAAGCATGCAAACCAACCATTTCTACCTTCTCCCCCAGAAAAAGGGATACAAAGTAATACTAGTTTACTATAAAGAGACATCATGAATCATGAAAAGAGGCAGAGATTGGTTGTTTAGTTATGAGAAAACTGACCAGCTGGGTTAGTGCTCCTTCATAAGTTGTACTCCATTAGTCCAAGAGGCAAGATCGAACAAGTCTGTTTCTTATTGCTTATTGATTGGCTTATTATCTTCTGACCTCTTGTGTCAATGTACCTAAAATACTGGTTATCGTTTTCTGCAGCTAACATCATTTTGCCTCCACCATTTTTTTATTTCTTATTTTGGGTTGACTACACGAGCTTCAAATGAATCTTGCTCCTATCTGTCATATATATATAATGTCACGTCGGTATTAAATATATGGCCTGTTCAGAATTATTCGATCCAATTATCAATAAAATATGAACATGACAAGAATTAGGTAAATTTTTTGAAGATATAGAAAAATGTCAGAAGAATTGTCATATTTAATACCAAACAATTCTTGCGTGTGACGTTTGATGAGGGCCTGAGGTGGTAGCAGGCTTAGATTATGTGGGCCTTCTTGGTTTCCCTGGCTCGCGGTGGGGTTCTTTTTGGACCTTTGCCAGTCTGAAAGTGATAGGCCGAATAGTGACAAAAAGATTTCTTTTATTGGGCCGGGACACTCTTTTGGCTCATATTTTGGCTTATATTTCGGACTCAAATTTGAGTCTTGAATTTGAGTCTTACCCACTGTAGGCACAGACTCAAATATGAGACTTTTTTTTATAAAATAAGTGTAATATTTTTTGCATTAGGAATAAGTATATCTTTAATTTTTTTAAAAAAAAATTAAAACAAAATTAATTTGGCAATTTATTCCATAAATACAAACAAAAGGTACAAAGAAACATGAAATAAAAATACATTACAAGTCATCCATTCATTATAAATATAACTAAATAAGGCTAAAACCGCCGAGCTAGGCCGCCCACTCGCCTATTTTATTTATACTTAAAAAAAATGATACTACTTAAAAAACAATTAATAAACAACACTGCCTAAAACATCAGTACAATACTTTTAGTCTTTCCTCTTTGTTCCACGTTGATTAATAAGTCCTTTGAGTTCCTAGCGCGCTACTCCATGGAGCAGCCAATCCTGTAGTCTCCGGTATCGGCTATAGGTTCGGCCGTCTTCGTACTCTCTCTTCTTCCTTCGATACTACTTTCGACCATTTTGTATGAATACTTCCACCGGTGGAGTTCTCTTCGACGATCATATTGTGCAAAATTATACTGTCTTCTTTCTTGCCAAGAAATTCTACCGCCAAACCGGCGGCCCCTTTATAATAGCAAATCGGGCTTGTAGATCCCAAAAGCTCTCTCAACTCCTTGCGATATTTTTCTGTTTATTAGCAAAATATTTGAGCTTCAGTTTGGGGAGAAAGTTTCACAAGCGAGCCCAGGATAGATACCATCGTAAGATAGTATCCTAAGGTGTGTGGTTTATCATTAAGGACAAGTTAACGAGGACCACGCCCAGCAAGCCACAAACAAATGAGAACAATCAAGGCGATATATCGTTAGGGAACCCTTCCAAAGAAGCGCCTATCCAGGTCAGGAGGCCACGCCCGAGCACAATAGTTGGACGATGGTAATGACCAACAAATTGTCCTTGCCAACCAGGGGACAATTTTTCCAATCCCAATGCAACAATCTAATGAACCACACCCGGAAAGCCACGAGTGCCCTACTGCAGAGTCGTTAATGTCCTCTGTGTTGGCTTTCTAAGATATTCCGCGTGTAGATATTCACCACAGTGTTGCAATTGCATCAAACACTCTCGTCGTGCTCTCTCCTATTCGGAGGTATTCATCCGCCCGCATTGCCATCCTAACATCCTCTGCTCACCTTTTGATGAGAGTGAACCCGCTTACCCGCACGGCCGCGAAAGTAGTTGTTAGCAGAGTAACTCCATCAAGGATGCGATAAAAAAGAGAATGGCTCATTCGAAATCGTCTACAAACTTTCTGCGGGAAACCGCCCGGATTGAAGTAGTCTGCCATCAATTGAAGGTGTCCTGCCTCTCGATCTCTAGGAATGTAACGACGACTGGAAGAGGTGCCACCGTGCTTTCTTGATCTTCTCGACTCTTTTTGATGTATCTCATTCATTATGCCAACGATCATTCTCTGGCCTTCATCTTCCCTATCAGAATCGCTATCGAAATCTCCACGCATGTAAGCATTAGACAACTCCTTCAAATTATATCAAATAAACCCTATTAATTAATAACAGAAAAATACCCTAAACCCTAATTGAAAGTATTAAAGATGAACAAAACTCACAATGTCGGCTTCCGTAAAACCGCTTATCCGCAATCTTTTTGTCTCCGCCACTCTTGCAGCGTATTTAGTGCAATTAGTTTTCATAACCTTGAAACGAGAACGAAGGCCACCATGATTCCTCTTCACTGCAAGACCGGTTTCAGCCACATACAATTCTACCCATCTTGCATGAATCTTTTGCCAAAACACAGCCTTTGTTTGCCCCGTGCCAACAATTGAGTCTTCACTTACGTACAAAAATGCCATGCACAGAGCATCGTCTTCTTGACTGGAGAATGCTTTGCCTCTTGGAACTTTTTCTGAATCATTCATATTGTGTGAAAATCTAAAAAAAAAAATAGAGAAATGAAAGAAAGGTAAGTAATTTTAAGTGAAAATGGGTGTGAAAAAATGGAGAAGTGAAAGAAGTTTATATAGAAAATAATCTAGCAGCCGTGGAGAACAAGAAAATGTAACCGTTATTCTCAATATTACCGTTGTATATTTTTAAATTGTTACTGTTCATTACTTTCGGACTTCGTTCTCTTCAATTATATGTATTAATGTGGGGCCAAAGCATTGCATTGCTGTCTGCTGCATCAATTAACCTGATTTTGGACGTTTGTACATTAATTAACCATTTCTCTCTCATCTTTTCAATTGCACGTGGTGGACCTCACAAAATGAGTCCAAAAATTTTTGAGTCCCGGTTTGGTCTATATTTGGCCAGAACTGGACTCATATATGGATCTCAGGCAAATTTGACTCCAATTTATTCCGACCCACTGTGGGTTCTTTCACATCATTTTGGACCCAAATTTGAATTTTGGACCCAAATATAGGTCCCCATTGTGGATGCTCTTACAGAGATGGCTCGTAACATACTAGTTTGTTTTTTGTTCCTTGAGACCTTGACCAACAAGGACAAATAAATGAAAATATTTTTCACTAAAGATGCTACAGTACAAATTTGTCCATCAAAGACAAAAATATCTCGAAATTTTTATTGTGGTCAATAAAATCCAGTGTTCACCCATTTTTAGGAACAATAATTTTTATTGTGGTCAATAAAAATGAGTGAATAGTGAATTTTATTGACCACAATAAAAATTTCGAGATATTTCTGTCTTTGATGGACAAATTTTTATTGTAGCAAAACTTAATGGACAAAAAGTTGCCACGTTTGGACCTAAGAGGTATTTGCTTTTTTTTTGTTTCACAAAATTTCACAAATTGTCACTAACTATGACAATTTCGATATTTTGGTTATTATTTTTTCAAAAATATCATTTTAGTCACTCAAAAAGAAAAATATATTGAAGTTGAGTAATCAAAGTAAAAGAATATATTGAAGTTGAGTGACCAAAATGAAATACGGTATTAAAGTTAGTGAACAAAACTAGTATTAAAGTTGAGTGACCAAAGTAATATTTTTGAAAGTATATCGAAATTGTTATAGTTGAGTGACCATTTGATAAATTTATCCTTAAAAAAAATTCTTGAAGGAGCGAGGATCTATAATTTGATTACTTTTGTTTAGGACGTCAGTTTACACACACACATCCTAAGCACGATTTCTCATGAGACAATTTTGGTATCAATCCACTGCATCAACCACTTTAGATTATCTTATAAAAAAAACCACCCTAGATTATAATTTGATAACTTTTTGAAAAAGGAGAAGGCCTAGCTCCTCAATTATTATTAATAATAGGAATAAAAGGAATACAACTGTGTGGATTACTATCCATCCTAACACAATTACAGTCCTCAAAGAGAACATCCTGAATAATAGCAGAAACCTCTTCCACCGAAAAGAAATCCCCCAAGGAGAAACTAGCAAGGTAAGCGTAAAAAGAAAAGATGCTTGAAAAACTAGCATGAAAAGGTTTGGGAATCTCATGAATTTAAATGATAATATTTCCAACTTAATGTGGATAGATCTTCATGATGTAACCATTCCCTATTATTGAAAAGAATTATTTTCTTATTAGGGAAGATAAATAAAAAGATATAGTTGGAGTCTTGTGGAGAAACTCTCCACTTACGCAATAAATGTACGTAGTATACGGTGTTGAGTCCTTAAATAAATTTATTTATTCTCACAGCATAATAAAAGTTAGCATTATTTTTAAAAATCAAAGCAGTTAGGTATTTGATAAACTAAATTTTAAAAAATGTTGTGAGTACTAAAAAAGTTGAGGAGTCTTTAGTAAACTTAAAATTAAAAGTGCTGTAAATTTATAAAATGACTAATATGGACATAATGCTGAAAATAATATTTTTACTATAATTAGTTGGTAATATAATGTAATTTTTACTACTTTGCCCTTCTTCTTTCCTTTTTTTTTTCGGAGGAGATTTTATCCTGTAACCTGTAATTGTTTTTATTAGATGAAAATTGAAAACAAAACCTTGAAAACGCTTATAACGTGATCACAAATCAAAACGCAGCGTTTACTACGATGCTTCCCAAAGCCAAAGTTTCCGAGTTGGGAACTTGCTGCCGCTGGCCTTGATCATTCGCTTCGCTCAACCCAGAAATGGTGGTCCCTCTCTTTCACAGGTATAATCTCTCCTCCGTCGTCGCTCTCTTTTCCTTGTTTCCCTTTTTGACCTTGACGATTCCGGTTATTTTCATCATCACCCGGCTGATCTCCAAATTCTACAAGATCAGATTTTTCTGTAAATTTTTTACACAAGTTTTGCTTTTTTAAGGTTTTGATTGGAAGCAGTGAGCTCAATTGGTGACACAATGGAAGTGAATTTAGTTGCAAGTGGCATGCAAGAAGAAGAAGCTTTTGGAGTTAATGAGAATTATAACAATGTAAGCTTCAAGTTCGTTTTCTTAATTGAGCTGCAACAAGTAGTTCTCTTTGAGCTTGAATTTGCTGAATGAATAATTGTATATGGGAATGTGTTTCTCTTTTTAAAGTAAGTCAAAAATTTGAAGCTTATAAATAAATATGTGAAATGTGACCTGCTTATTATCGTGTTAATTTAGGATGTGCTAGTTTGAGTTTTAGGCTTTCAGTTACTTGCTTTGCTATTTGTTTGAGATTAATTTGTTGGTATTTTCATAATGTGCAGGAGAATCCTGTTTTGGACGGTGAAAATGAAACGTGTGGGATATGCATGGATACCATTATCGATAGGGGTGTTCTGGATTGCTGCCAGCACTGGTATGCGTTTAAGAGTGTCTTTGAAAATTAAACTGTCAAACATTTGGTGTCGGGGAACAAAATTTTGTAGTTTTAAAAATATTTGCATATTTGGTTTTATTTAAGAATCATTTTATGTGTTATCGAAATCTACCATTTTCTTTTATTTTTCGGATCACAAGAGTTACCCGAGGTGCTCTTCAAGTTACATTACTAATGTCCTTGCAGCCAGAGAGAGGTTTAGTGGAACTGTGGCCTCTAGTTTGATTTTTTTTGTCTGCTTAATTTTCATTTTCCATGTGTAATCAATAGTGAAACCTACTAGGTGTATTAATGATTCAATATATTGAAGTTTGTGTCAGGTGAAAGTATCCTTTTGTTTACTCCCTGAGTGCATTGATTAATGGAGCCAAAATGAGAAAAAGGCGTTGTATATCATTAACTTTTTCTCTGGCATCATGTATTTTCAGGTTTTGTTTTGCATGCATTGACAACTGGGCTACTATTACAAACCTTTGCCCCCTTTGCCAGAACGAATTTCAAGTGATCACATGTGTTCCGGTGAGTTATGCAAGTAAACGATAGTTACTCATCATGGTTATAGTAATCCTTATTGTTGTCATTGATATAGTAATATTAATGTGCAACTACTTGCAAAGCACAGTTCTTTTGATTTCTACACAGATTATTTTCTTGGAGAACAGCAATTGTTTGTGAAGGCTTAAATTGAAATTTTTATTTAATGTTGGTGCAAACTAGTGCTAAGGCCTGTGAGATTTATTTTATATTTTTAGGTGTATGATACTGTTGGGAGCAACAAAGTGGATGATGATTCATCTTCCAGGTACTTTTGCAATTAAGAACAATGTGTTTAAGTATATTGGTGAGTGTGAATTGACACTTGTATACGACTCAAAAATCATTATCATGTGGTTACTGTCCATACTCTTATTTTGGTGTTCTTATAATTATGGCATTCAATATTTTGTATAAGAAATTTGGGGTTAAGCCTTTACTGTTTTAGAGTTGCTAGGTTTTACCAGAGACTAATATTTCCATATTGCAGAGATGATGATTGGAGTATCGAAGGGACGAATAACACTGTCTCATTTCCGTCATACTATATTGATGAAAATGTAATTATCTTTACATCAATTATTTATATGATCTTTCGTTCGTCATAGCTTCTTCCTTAGGTTTTTGTTAAAATCACTTACCTCTTATACCGGGTGTTATCAAGATGATTTCACATGTTAAAATCACTATATTCTGAAACTGCTAACCTGATTGACTCTGTATTTTTTTTGTAAATCCCACGAGTCATGACCTAAGAGGCTAAGAGTCATACTTCTTTTGTTGGTTCCCTTAGTGCTTATTTTGTTCCAACTTCTAAATGCATGCATTAATCTGTGCTCAAGAGCCGGTGCTTTGCTGTATTAAGTAAGGTGCATTGTGCTTATAAGCGTCACAGGGAAACCTGTAGGCGTCATTAGGGACAACAGTAGCCTTCATTATGGAAATCCATAGCCTTTAATAGGTAGAGAACTGTGATTCTTTGCATCATCCCTTCCCACCACATCAAGATCCAGAATGTTAGTGGAAAGGAGTTTATTAGTGGTTTTTACAGGACATGGCCCATTCCAAATCAGGAACCTCTGCTTTTGTAAATAAGAAAACAGAATCTAACAAAACTAGATGAGTTAAGATTAGTGTGATTCTAAAGTAATAGTTAAAAACTTAACTCAAGTGTCCAAGGTTGTATGTTTCACATTTTTATTTTGTCTTCAAGCCTATGTCTCAACTTTTATCGTCTGATATTTCATGTTTTGTACTTTATCATTGTGCAGTCAGTTATCTGCTTGGATGGAAATGGTTGCAAGGTTCGAAGTGGATCAGCAACTATGGAGGAGGATTCCAATCTTGATACATCAATTGCCTGTGATTCATGCGACTTATGGTAAATGATCAATCAGTGTGATTTTGTAAACAAAATTTCACGTAGATATATGATTTATGAAAACTTGTCTCAGGTACCATGCTTTCTGTGTGGGGTTTGATCCTGAAAGCACATCTGAGAATACATGGTTATGCCCCAGGTTAGTTACATAGAGATGGTTATTTTGTTCATTGATATTGCACTTTTAGTTTCTTTGCCAAGTTTTCTTTTTTGGTCCGACTGTTCCTTTGCTAAGTTTAGTTCGTGAATTTGTCCTGAAAGCTCCGTTTTAATCTTCTTTTTAATAAGCATGTATATGCAGAACTGTACCTCGTAAATCAAAGTAGAATAATATTTCAATGGAGACAGATAGGTTCTGGGTCCTCTATATTTTTCATGTTAAATAGATACCTAGCTTCAGTTTGTCAATCGAATCAGGTGATGATTAGCCATCTGATTTATTGCTTGGGGACAAAGAGAACCCTCAATCTTTTACAATTACTGCCAAGTAAATAAACATGTGCATGGATTGCCAAATATGATTGGACTGATTAGTGCAGCTTAATTTGTTGATTGTTTGCATGGAGTTATAAAATTTTGTCCTGTTATAGGTCTCCTCTTTTTAATTTCTTTTATTATAGTGATCATTATTTATGTAGTTATCAATTCTAATGTGTTTTTTTTTTTCTGTAGATGTTTAGTCGATGAAATGCCGCAAAACTCAGATACAGGTTCAGTACAGAGGTCCAATTGCCAGGTTGAACTTGAAAATATTAATAATGAATCTTTGAATGAGGAAACTTTTTCAAGAAAGGTGTCTGTATCTGTTGTTGATACTGGTGACACGGCTGTTGTGGTCTCAATGGTTGGAGATTCAAGTGAGAGCATTCTGCCAACCCTTGAAGTTGGCAAGGACCTTGAAACTGAAACATTGGTATCAGCTTCTGAAGATAGCCACAAGGTGGAAAAATTTTCAGGGGAAAAAACTATTAAATTGGAAACACAGGAATTAGAACTGTCCCTATCCTGTGATACCTCCTTCAGTTTACCTTCAAATGCTTTAGCACATAAGCAGCTTAGGACGAGTACTGGTGAATCAATTAATGAGCTTAGTAGCTTTGAAGGCGTCAAAAATTCTTCTGGGAAGCTTAATGAATCACACATTAGTAAAAAACTATCTGACAGTGAATCCAGTATGGGTCTTGATCTTGGGTTATGTGGGGGTTCGTTTTTGTCAGGTAATTTTATTTATTTTGACTTTTACAAAGGATGAATAATTTCAGGATTGGGATTGCATAAATTTGATGTTTTCATATGCTGCACGTGTTCAACTTGTCTTATTTTTGATGTGCCTCTAGTTGACACGAATAGTAATGGAACTGAACACCACGGCACTGAAGATGTGAAGCAGCATAATCCTTCAGAAGAATATTTGTCTAAAGGTATGAAGTTGTTTAAGGCTTCATTTAATCATTTGTTCTATTTTTTTTTCTTTTGGGTTGGGGGAGTGAAATAAATATTTAATTGAATCAGTTCAACAGCCACTCATGCACGTTCCCTCATTGTTGAAATGTTTCCAGCTGACAAGATTGTACCGGATGCTAATTCAGATGCTCCTGGCATGACTGGTGGAAAGAGAAAACGCACTGATTGCAGGTCTCATGTCACCCAAATATATCCGTTGATTCTTATACGGTTTTCAGCAATTAATGCTCATAACTATGTTGCCTCAGGTTTTGTTACTGCTATCCTCATGCCATAATCTCCCAGCATCAATTGTGTAACTGCCACAGTGCCACTCTAGTTTTCCTAATTTTTGTTGGATGTTGCTATTTTTAAATTTCTGCATAGAAATCCTTGGTTCATTTTGGGGGTTTGTAGTAGATTTTGGGTGTTGGGAGGGAATATCTCCTCTTCATATTTTTTGGTTCTATTATGGTGGTTACTAAGCTTGCTAATACCAATACAGGCATGGTAGGTTGTTAATAAAATTGAACCTGGGATGTTGGGGTGTCAAATAATTGGCTTATCTGTATAGCAGAAGCGATAAAAGGGATAGGTTCCTTAGAGAATTTGGGGTTGTATTGAAATCCTCTCTAGAAGGACCTTGAACTTCAAGGGGAAAATAGGAAAATAAAAGAATGACTTATGAACTCACTGGATGTTCTTATTCATACTTTCATAGTTTGAATAGACTGAGATATGTGACAATCTGCCTCTCCAGGCTACTAATGAACCTCTTAAGTGCATGAACAACATTATTAATGATGGAACATGAACCTATTGTTGCTACATCACAAGCACTAATTTTGAATTTCTGCATTCCTATCTATGGGATTTTCTCCAATAGCCCTTATATTCAACTTAACCTCATTGGTACATATCAAGAATATATGTCTGAAACATTAGAAAAATTGTATGCATAAATCAGTTCAAATGGTTGAACAAACTATGCATCTCAAAGTCATTTCATATATGCTTATTGTCAATTGCCTGAAAGATATGTAATTCAACTGAAAATTGTTATGGGTTTATATTCTTCATGCCATGTAGAACAAAAGTTCTGACTTTAGTTCACCTTCTTGTCTTTTTCAAATGATAGTGATGGCGTTAGTGCTGATGATAGAGATACAGACCCTAAGATTAAGAGCAAACTGGCGGTAAAGAAAATCAGAGATGAGGAGAAGATTCAACAGATTGCTTCCAAGGACCAAGCCAAAGCATGTCTTTCAGACTCTGGAAATGGCTCCAGCTGGACTGTAGTTCCCAAAGATAGCAGGTTAAAATGTCATCCTGTACCGAACCCTACTTCTGAAATATTGAGCATTGTTCGAACTACAAATCGTAAGTCTTCCAAGGGGCTTGCATACGCTAATCCTGGTATTAAATCATCAGAAGAACAAGATTCAATGGCTAGTTTGAGAGTTAAAAAGATCATGAGGAGAGATGCTGAGGACAAGGAGTCATCCATGGTAGTTCAGAGACTAAGAAAGGAAATAAGAGAAGCTGTCCGAAACAAATCTTCAAAAGATTTTGGTGAAAACCAGTTTGATCCAAAGCTTCTTGACGCCTTTAGGGCAGCTCTAGCAGGATCTAAAACTGAACCTGTTAAGAAGCTATCACATTTAGCACTGAAGGCAAGGAAGTCGATGTTGGAGAAGGGAAAAGTACGTGAAAATTTAACAAAGAAAATCTATGGGACATCCAATGGAAGACGAAAACGTGCATGGGACCGGGACTGTCAAATTGAATTTTGGAAGCATCGTTGCATTGGAGAGCCTGAAAAGATTGAGACTTTGAAGTCAGTTCTTGGCCTTCTCAACGGGAGTTCACAGGGTTCAGTTACAAAGCATGAGTCTGATATGCAGTCCACAAATCCAATTCTTTCCAGGTTGTATTTAGCAGATACGTCTGTATTTCCAAGGAAAGATGATATTAAGCCTCTTCTAGCTCTTAAAGCTGCTGGTAATTCAGAGCAGAATGATAAACAACTCTCCGCAATGGAACTGTGTTCAAAGCCTTCTCTTGATAATCTTACTTCGAATTCCACAGAAGTGAATAAGGTTTCATCAAAAGTTGGGGTTCCTTTGTTAGAAACTAACGGGAATAAAAACGATTCTCCTAGCTCAGACCATGGTGCTTCTTCTAACAAAGTACATCAAGACAGACACTCAGAAGGGTCCTTGGTTTCTTCATCTGGTGGTTCTAAATCTAAAACCAAGAAGGAAGTAGTTGATAAAACTGGTGATATAAAAGTTGATAAAAGAAAATGGGCTCTGGAGGTTCTTGCCCGGAAAATGAGTGGTACAGGCAGGAACACAACAAATGAAAAAAAGGAAGACAACTCTGTGCTCAAAGGAAATTACCCTTTGCTAGTATGTAATAACGTTACTATTAAAACGTTTCATTTATGCTCTTTGGTTCTCCTGGTGATATAATCCTATTTTGTGGTTGCTGTGAGCAGGCTCAGTTACCAACAGACATGAGACCAGTTTTGGCACCCTGTCATCACAATAAAATTCCAATGTCAGTGAGGCAGGTATGAAGGTCCCTTTTGTGTATCAAGATGTTCCCCTTCTAGTAACTGAGAGTCTGAGTGGGATGTGTACTGTTTGTCTAATTGTATCTCTTTTTTTTTTTCTAAAAAAATTTAATCATGGAAAAGGTGCTCTGAATGACCTTAAAATGGTGTTTTTCCAGGCTTTAATGCAAATTTAGACAGGTAGAAGTGGTTTAAACTTCCCTGAAGGAACCTTTCCCCTTATTTTTTCATAATCTTTCATGAGACATGATTTACTAAGCACACACCACTGCTTCAACCTCTATGTCAATCCTATCACACTGTAGTCATCACTGAAACCTTTGCTGCTCAGGCTTAGATGCGAGCTCCGACATGACTATCCATTGCCAATTTTGACTAAAGTATTGTTATCTCTGGAACCTGTGAAAATTCGAAAACAATATTTCCAGTTTAACTTATGCCGTATGGTTTCATGAATTTGAGCATTAGAACTGGGATTGATGGCCACAATTATGGTTTCTTTATTTGTTAATAGATTTGAATTTAATGCTCCGAATAGATCCATTAACTGTAAAAGATTAATGAACTTCAGGAAATTGAGTTTCTGAAATTCCATTTTTCATCACTACCTGACTGTACCTTATATATTAACTCAAATCCAACATACCTGGTCGAAAACACCTGTAAAAGCTTAAAGTTCCTCTGGATCATGACAATTTCTCCTCAGCAAATGTGAAAATCAGTTTCTTAGGATACGTTGGTAAAACTTGTAATAGTTTCTTTTTCAACACCACTATATTTTTCATAGTTTGGACTTATTCTGAATTTCGATTGTGCAGACACAGCTATACCGTCTGACAGAGCACTTGCTGAGGAAAGCAAATCTGCCAGTGATTCGTAGAACTGCGGATACAGAGTTAGCTGTTGCAGATGCAATTAATATAGAAAAGGAGGTTTCTGATAGGTCAAACAGCAAGCTAGTGTATCAGAATCTATGTTCCCAGGAGATATTGCATCTTTCAAAAAGTAACAAGTCTAGTAGAGCCCCAGTTCTTAGTTCCTCCCCATCTTCAGTCCCTGCTGATAGATCAGGTGAAGCTGCGCATGAACTGTCAACTGATCCTGTAACTGAAGAAGCCCTGAGAAATGCTGGTCTTCTGTCCGATTCTCCTCCAAATAGTCCACATTCCAATAATGAAGTTCCTGCTGAAGAAGATGATTCCTCATTAGATATCAGAGAGGAAGGGCCTGATAATGTATTTGAAATGGATGTAAATCCAGATCTGGACATCTATGGTGATTTTGAGTATAATTTGGAAGATGAAGACTACATTGGTGCCACTGCTACAAAAGTCTCTAATGCACAACCAGAGGAAGGGGCATCAAAAATAAAAGTGGTTTTCTCTACTCTTCAGCCTGAAATATCTAATGATACTTTAGATCTTGGAAGTACTGGGAAGATTGTTGCAGTACAAAAAGATTCTTCCTGCATGCTCGAGAATACTTATTCAGGTTTGGAAGATTCAACCAGGGAGCGTGAGACTGACAGTGTTCCTTTGGAGTCCATATTCGGTAAAGAAGGTGAAGAGCTTTCTGTTGCAGAATGTGAAGAATTATATGGACCAGATATAGAACCACTGATCAAGAAATTACCAGGAGCATCAGAAATTCTATATGGATCAATAGATGCAGGTTTGGTTAAAGACAAATATCCGAAAGAGAATGAAAGTTGTGGACCCAAGCCAACCGAAGAAATAACTTCTCCATCCGGTAATGAGAACCATGCACAAAATATTGTTGCCAGTCTTGGTTGCAATTCCTCTGGTGGAGAAGATTTAACAAACCATCCCCAACCAGATGGAAATGTTGAAAGGAAGAAGAAATCCAATATGGATTCTAAAGATCAGTCTAACAGCATCACTTCTATATCTAAGAAGGTGTGAATCTCTTTCCTTTACATATTTTTTTTTTTTTTTTATGAACTTGATGTAGTTGACTTGTGGGCTCTTCCCCAATACGTGATTTTGGCTGACCTGTCATTCCAATCCTCTACAGGTTGAAGCCTACATTAAAGAGCACATCAGACCACTATGCAAGAGTGGCGTGATTACAACTGAACAATATAAGTGGGCTGTTGCGAAAACAACTGAGAAAGTTATGAAATACCATTCTAAAGCCAAGAGCGCAAGCTTTCTAATCAAAGAAGGTGAGAAGGTGAAGAAACTTGCAGAGCAGTATATTGAGACATCCCAAAAGAAGGAGAAAGTCGACCCTCTATAACGATAGTCTTCTTTCAGCTCTTAGATTATTCAGAGCTTCTACTCTCTTCTAGTTGTTGTAATCTGTGGATAGTGATAGTTATTTACTTATGAGAGGCATAGTACAGTCACTCAATATCAATACACAAATTATTGTGCGTGACATTTCGATATAGGTGACCAGGACAGGGCCAAAAGAATATGTGAAGGTGGTATGGGTTCATACGTACCCGGTCTCTGAAGGATAGTTGCCATTCTGAAAACCTCATGGAAACAAATGCTATGATTGAAGTGTTGAGTGGATAAGAAATCCAGGACATAGATTACTATTAAATGATGAGAATTTGGGTGCTGAGAATCACAAACATGGTATATTTTAGTGGCTTTATAATTGAATTGTGTAATGTAAAAGTGAATTAGTTGCTTAATCACGATGGAGCAATGCCTAATGTACTCTGCAGACACGAATTCAGCAAAATATACTAAAATCAGTTATGGACCTCGATCAGTCTTATTTTGGCATCCTCGAAGTGCATTTCCCTATTCAGTAAAAACAAATAATCTGCAAAATTTACCATCCTATTGAATACATACACCCACAAAACTCCCCTTGCCCATGAACTAAAGGCAATCCAAGATTCATTTCGTTCAACAAGCAACACCAAAATTTGACACAAACAGTAAAGCATTGAACATGACCATGACAGCAAAGGGTTCCAGCTGCTCTAATCTAGGTGCTCTTGGCCTTCCAAATCCGTCCAGTGACCCGAAGCTTGAGCTCCTTCCTTTGTCCACTGGAGAAAAAAAGTGCCATGTTACTCTGGATTATGAGACCATCGTGGCTATCCCTGACCTTGTGATGGCTGTCACGTATGCTCCGAGGGGTTCCTTCCCATATTAGTTTCCTCCCATGTGCTCCAACCTCCAGTCTGTAACTGAACGTTTGCGCTTCAACCACATCGCCCATGAAACGAAGAAATGCAATGTAAACTGGTGCGATGCCCAGTTTAAAGGCTTCAAAATGCAGGCAGAAGTACTGGCTGTAACAGTTAAACATCTAACAAATATGGAGGAAATGGTGTCAGCATCTAGGTAAAGGGCTTCAATATCACTTTTATTCTACAGTACTCAAATTCACTCTCGGTGTTAACAAGTTACTACATTCCCAACAACAAATGTACTTAGATTTCAATAATCGAAATAGTCACAGAATTTGATGACTAGTTTAGTAAGCCTATATATAGTTAGAACTTAGAGGTAGTCCTTTTTTTTTTTTTTATAGGAATTCAAAACCCATTTATTGTAGAATCAACAACACTAATCCAAAAGGCTGGGGTTAGCCCAAGTGGTGAGGAAGAGTGAGATAATGAGTTTGGATTAGGACAAGACACGGTATGATTCCTTCAACGTAACCAAAATATAACACGAAATCAAGTTGAACAGTGAAAATCCACTTACCATAAGCATCTTGGCTGCATTTTCCATCTTGCGGGGATTAGACTTGACATAAAGATGATCAAAGCTGCATTCGTTGTGCATATCAACCTTGTGATCATCTCTCAAATGATCAACTAGGAAAGCAATATCCCCAACTACTGAGCACTCAGATCCAGGATATGGGCAATTGTATGGTCTGAAGTTACACTTCGCCTCATGCTTAGCTTTTCTGTAGCAAGGAAAGATCTCCATGCATCCCAAAGAGCCATACTTGCAAGGAAGTAGTAGTGACTCTGCTACTTTCTCTAATGCCAGACACCTGATGTCTCCAAGTTCTTCTCCACAAGTAGGGCAGCAGTTATTCACTTTCAATTTGCAAATGGAGCACAGAGTGTGCCCATTTAGGCACTGCATATATTAACACAAACTTAGAAATCAATCAACTACTTCCAAGTTCCAACCAATTTAAGTACAAGTGAATCAAAATGAAAACTCTAGTGCCATGCTCAGCATCCGGATAGATTAATATACATTGTTGATTCATTACCTAACAAGTAGGGTTTAGGAATGGTCGTCTTAGCAGTCTAAATATAATGAAACATGTACAAAGTAAACCCAAAACTTACAACATCATTAATGAACAAAGACAATCCAAATAAAAATCCACATCCATAAAGACTTTCTATACGAACAAGGAAATGGTTATGAATCCAAGCTACATGTTCTCTACTTCATCCCCAAGAAAGAGTCATGCATCCAGAAATACCCACATCATAGTATTACATTTCAACCCAAAACACACTCAACATCAAATTCACCTAAAAGCAATGAACATGAACACACCTGGTTGATTGGTGGGTACATAGAGTTTGTGCAGATTGGGCACTGGAGAAGTTCATGGACTTTTGTGACCCGAGACTTATTGGCAGAGGCCAACAAAAGATGGTGGTGGCGGCGGCGGCGGCGGCGATAAATGTGTTCTTCATAGATCCCATCACAGGTTGACAAACATTCCAGACCATCATCCTCCATTGAAATCCTTAATAACTGATCATGCACTGTAGGTATGAATGAACCATACAAAAGTAAAGAGAAAAATATAAACTAGTGTGGCTTTTTCTTGTCTCTTGATTTATTTGGTGCTCTTCTTGGTTAGTGAATTGAATGATATTTGATGGTACCCAGAAGAGAGTAATGGAAAGGGAACAGGGAGCAGAGCTGGCTTTGTTGGTAGTATTTGCTGAAGGAGATAGACAAGTCGCCATCTTACTTGCCTAAAATATAAATGTCTCTCTTCTACCAAGTGTCAATGCAGTTAATGCTCAAAACAAGGATCAACTGCACCTATATATATTTGAAAAGTGTTACCCACAGACAGTAGTACAGTACCTCCTAGGCTACTTCCCTTCTTCTTTTTTGGGCCTTGGGCTATATTCAGAATGCGATACTGAACAAGAAACCATGTGTTGGTAATGGGTAATCTAATTCGGACCCAAACCCGCTTCGGATAACATTGAAACAGAGTCGGAGGCTCGGAGCTCTCAAAGTTGCACTCTTTCAGTTTCAACTCAAATTCCTGCAACAGAACTGGACCAAATGAATTATCAGCGTTGGTCAATTATCATAAACCCTTGAATGAGATAAACCCTAACAAGCATGTGCACAAATTCCCACATTTCCATCTAATCCCACCAAAAATATACCCCAATTGCTCATGTTTTCTGTGTCATCACAGCAATGGCATCCATTGACATTCTCAATTCACCCAGGCTTTACATTCCCAAACCCCACAGCCACTTCAAATCCTTAGCTCACTCAAAGCACGTCAATTTGATAAGAAGAATTCAAAAGCAGCCAGCTTTCCCTCGCCGGTCACTCACCGTCCTCTGCCAATCGAATTCGAGGTCCGGTGACAATAGCAAAGCCCCTGAGGATGATTTTGTGACCAGGGTCTTGAAGGAGAACCCAAGCCAGGTTGAACCCAGGTACTTAATTGGCGAAAAGTTTTATACTTTGAAAGAAAAAGAGAGTTTGAGCAAGAGTTCCAATGTGGGTTTCATTGAACTCTTGGCGAAGAGGTTGAATTTCAAGAAGGCAGAGCTGAGAAAAGAGAGCAGCGAGGCTCGAAATGATAGTGGAGTGAAGAATGAGGAGGCTGTGTTTTTGAATGATATTTTGAGGGAGTACAAGGGGAAGCTCTATGTGCCAGAGCAAATTTTCGGAACTGAGTTGCCGGAGGAAGATGAATTTGAGAGGAGTTTGGAGGAATTGCCCAAAATGAGCTTTGAGGATTTTCAGAAAGCTATGAAGAATGATAAGGTTGACTTGTTGACTTCTAAAGAAGTTAAGGGTGCTTCTTATGGGATCAGTAATTTCATTGTTGATTTGAAAGAGATCCCAGGCGAGAAGAGCTTGCATAGAACCAAATGGTAAAAATGACTGATCATTTAGATTTAGTTGCTTGAAGAGTTCTGCGTTTTTGCGGTGGTTTAGTGATATCGTTTACAACTTTTTAGGGCAATGAGGCTGGATGAGGGGGAAGCTCAGGCTCTTTTGGAGGAGTATACGGGTCCAAGATATGTGATTGAAAGACATACTACGGTGATCTATCTTTGAACTCTTTTGAGCTTAGTTAATTATAGCTTGTGATGATGTTCTGGTGCTAATTTTCATGTTCTGCAACAAAAGTGTCTCATTTTAGTTAGAGGTTCTGTTATTACTACCCAAAACGTGAGCATGGTTGCATTGGTTTGCCTTGTTTGTAAATAGTATTGAGTGATGGAAATATTTTAAGCTGCATTAGTGAATTGAAATCATCTGATTCTAGAGTTAGCTTATATTTTCTTAGACTTCAATTTGTGGGACCATATCTGTTCTTGTATATGTTCCGGACTTGAGGTTTGTGTCATAGAAGTATAGAACACAAGGCACTGATGGCATAGACTTGGAACCATATGAACGATTTAAAGAGTCAGGCAATCTGCTTTGTTTTCATTTCATATAAGTTGACAAGTTTTCCTTACTGTTTGATTCTTCCGCTGCAGTCTTCGGTTGGTAGCTTACCACAGTACCCTCATCCGGTGGCGTCTTCCATATCTAGCAGAATGATGGTAGAGCTTGGAGTGGTAACAGCTTTAATGGCTGCAGCTGCAGTTGTTGTTGGAGGATTCCTGGCTTCTGCAGTATTTGCTGTTACCAGTTTCGTTTTTGTGTCAACTGTATATGTTGTATGGCCTATAGCCAAGCCATTTATCAGACTTTTTCTTGGTCTCATCTTTGGTATTTTGGAGAGAGTATGGGAAAATATTGTTGATTTTTTCAGTGATGGAGGCATTTTCTCTAAATTATACGAATTTTACACTTTTGGTGGTGTCTCTGCCAGCCTTGAGATGTTAAAGCCAATTTCAATTGTTCTTTTGACTATGGTCCTTCTTGTCCGTTTCACACTCTCAAGAAGACCTAAGAACTTCAGGAAGTGGGTAATGCTGCGTTATCTCTGCAATTTCTTGCCTTATTTCATATGCATTAATGCCTTTCCTTATTTTATGCCCTGCATTTGATCACCAAGAGTTGCATTTAATTTTCAGGATCTGTGGCAAGGGATTGATTTTTCACGATCTAAAGCAGAAGCTCGTGTTGATGTTAGTTTCTAATAGCTACTTATTTGTGCAACTTTCTTATTTTGTAGAAGTTCATCACAAGGTTCTTATAATTTATATTATATTGATATGTTTTAGGGGTCAACTGGAGTCAAGTTTGGTGATGTGGCAGGGATCGATGAAGCAGTAGAGGAACTCCAGGAGGTATTCTTTATCTCTAGTCTGTTAGAATATATTGCTTGTATATTGCAATTTGTCCTCAGTCTTGAATTAGTTATAAATCCATAATACAAAATGAAAACTTGTTAATATATATGATATTCTGCTGTGTAGTTGGTGAAGTACTTGAAGAACCCAGAATTGTTTGATAAGATGGGAATAAAGCCTCCTCATGGGGTTCTTTTAGAGGGCCCACCTGGATGTGGCAAGGTTTGGTATTTGTCCAAATGTTTAATTTATGTGCGTGAAATTACACCGTAGTAATTTTCAGTTTTTCAGACCTTGGTTGCCAAAGCCATAGCCGGGGAGGCTGGTGTTCCATTTTACCAAATGGCAGGATCCGAGTTCGTTGAAGTTTTAGTTGGTGTTGGTTCTGCTCGTATTAGAGATCTATTCAAAAGAGCCAAGGTGATCTTACTTCCCATTTGTAGTTGAATACTGTTAATTGTGATTGCATTCATTTAGTCCAAATTTAATGGGGCAACTAATTTGTGGGGACACTATGGTGTTAACCACATAGGCTCTCCCCGCATTATCTTAATGCGTAACTGAGAAATGAGTGATGCTCCTTTATCTGGAACAATGTTCAGACTTTAATGTTGGCGTATTTTCTTAGTTGAGATTGTTATTGTTCTTGGTGCAGGTGAACAAACCATCAGTTATTTTCATTGATGAAATTGATGCATTGGCTACTAGGTATGCACACTTCTCTTTATTTATTAGAAACATAACTTAAAACTGGATGCCTATAAACTTGATGATATGTGTTCTTCATTGTATGTCAGGCGTCAAGGGATTTTCAAGGAATCTGGTGACCAACTGTATAATGCAGCCACTCAAGAGAGGGAAACTACACTAAACCAGCTCTTAATAGAGCTTGATGGGTTCGATACTGGTAAAGGTGTTATATTCTTAGCTGCTACAAATCGCAGGGATTTGCTAGACCCTGCACTTCTTCGACCAGGTCGTTTTGATCGCAAGGTTTGTTTCTCTTTCTGAATAGTAAGAATCAGACCAAAAACGAATAGTAAAACACTATTAGAACATTGCCAAAAAAGACGGGAAGGGGGGGGGGGGGTAGAACTAGGCCACTGTTAATTTAATGGAATTTAATTCCTTTTTTTTTTTTATGAGTCTTACATATCATCAGTTATAATTGCAGATGAGCCATTATACTATTCTCTGATTATTGGTCGAAATTGACATGCTTGGTGATTCTATATTGGATAGTTTACTGACTTGTTATGAACTAGTGATAGAATATATTGCATGTGTGGATATGTCCTGCTCAGTTATCCATAAATTATATATGTCAGCTCTGTTGAATGAAATTTAGCAGCTCATTGTTCTTTGGTTCTATTCTACAGATAAAGATTCGTCCTCCTGGTCCAAAGGGAAGATTGGATATTTTAAAAATCCATGCAAGCAAAGTTAAAATGTCAGAATCTGTAGATTTGTCGAGCTATGCACTGAACTTACCTGGTATGGGTCTGTCTTTGATGTTCCATTGAATTTGCTATGTGAATGCCTGAATCCAATTTGCTATTTATCAGGATGGACGGGAGCAAAGTTGGCTCAGCTGGTCCAAGAGGCTGCACTTGTAGCAGTGAGGAAGGGGCATGAGTCAATTCTTCGGTCAGACTTGGATGATGCAGTTGATAGACTCACAGTAGGACCAAAACGGGTTGGAATAGAGTTGGGTCATCAGGGACAATGTCGCCGCGCTACTACTGAAGTTGGGGTTGCAATGACTTCTCATCTGCTTAGGCAATATGAGAATGCAAAAGTTGAGTGCTGTGATCGCATTTCAATCATCCCTCGGGGCCAGGTGCTCTTTCTGCTTCTTTACCTTCTCTGTTTTATTGTTCCTTTTTTTCCTTTTTTTTTTGTTTGGGTGTGTGTATAGGCTGATTTCCATGTCTTTGTTGGTCTTTTGTGTCACTTTCTGTTGGAACAGCCATTGTTATGTGGTTCATTATTTCTGTGCTGATGCTTATTGGCGTAACCTGATGATTTCAAAGACTGACCAATTAAAATTGGTTCAAACTTGGCAATTGTCTTTTCAGATTAACTTCAACATTCAGTTGCATGCAGTGGCTAATTTGACATAATGTTGATAGAAGTATTTGACTTGGTATTTTTGTTCCTATCACTTGTCACTAATGGTGTAAACTTGTCAAGTAATTTGTTCAGACACTGTCACAAGTTGTATTTGATCGTCTTGATGATGAAGCATACATGTTTGAGCGGCGGCCACAATTGTTGCATCGTCTTCAGGTTAGCTACTTTTGTATCTTTTGTTCCTCTTTATAATGCATCCTTTCTTTAATTTGATTTGATTTTTTTTGTTGTGTGCAGGTTTTACTTGGAGGGAGGGCTGCTGAAGAAGTCATTTATGGACGGGACACATCAAGGGCATCAGTTGACTACCTTGCTGATGCATCTTGGCTTGCTCGTAAAATCTTAACTATGTTAGTCCCTTATCCACTTCTATTCTTTTTCTTTAGTTCTTTGCTTTCTGTGATGTTGCAATAATCTGATTCTCTCCTTAGTTGGAATTTGGAGAATCCGATGGTCATACATGGAGAGCCACCACCTTGGAGGAAGAAACCTAAGTTTGTTGGCCCTCGGCTGGACTTTGAGGGATCGTTGTACGATGACTATGACCTAATTGAACCACCAGTTAACTTCAATTTAGATGATCAGGTTGCTCAAAGGACTGAAGAGCTGGTACAGAGTATGTATGAAAAGACACTTTCTTTGCTTAAGAGGCATCATGCAGCTTTGCTTAAAACCGTGAAGGTAATTGATCTGAATGCATGCAACAAGTCCAGTCTGATGTCTCTGAAACACCAGTCAAGAAATTGATTAACGGGCTGTACTGACTTTCATTTCAGGTTCTTCTCGAACACAAGGAAATCAGCGGTGAAGAAATTGATTTTATCTTGAACAAGTACCCTCCCCAAACACCGGTGAAGCTTCTATTCGAGGAAGCAAATCCCGGTAGCCTCCAGTTCATGAAACAGGAACAGAAACGTGAGCTAGAGTATGCCCTTCTAAACCAACAAAAAGGTGAAACCCTATAAACGATCCACGAGGCTCCATCTCCCTTGGAACACAATGGCTGAGATTCCTAATTTTTGGTGTACACCCATAATCTATATACACAATGTATTTGTTGTAATTCAAAACAAGCCCTATTTTTTATTTTTTTGGGGGCCTCTTTTAATATTATTGAAAAAAATTGTTCATCAACTAAGCTGTTGTCATTAGAAATGAGAAGGGTAAAGAGAGCATGGTTGATTAAGAACGCATTAGTACTTCTAATGAGAATTTAGATCATATTTCCGAAGTCAGACTTACCATTTTCCTAATTAATTGGGTGGGGCAGGTGGCTCATCTAAACCCACACAAACAGTGGCAGTGGCCGTTGAAACTTGAAACTTGAAACCAAATCAAACCTTAATAATAATATAATAAAATTATGGTTGCAAATTTCCCTTTCAAAAATAAAAAATAAAAAATTATGGCCCAAAATTAAACTTAATCCAAACGCGATTTTTGTGCGCCTTTAAACGGGAAAAAGTAGTTTCCGAAACACTAGGAGTGTTTTAGACTTTTAGCCACAAATATCAGACAAGGCATTTGGGGGATTCCAATTTCTAAGACGAAAAAAACAAAGCCCCAGTTCGTTTTCTTGTTTGTTTCTCTCTGATGAAACAGAAAGACCTCTGTGTACAGATGAGAGAGAGAGATGAAGAAGCCACGCCATGGATCCTTACATATCAAAATTCAAAGCAACGATGATAACTGCAAAGGAGGCAAAAACAATAAGAGCAGCAACAAGGGTGGGAAGAGCTTGTTTGAGCTCTCTCTCTCTTTGATCTTCTCTCTTTGGTGCCTCGTCTTCTTGTTCTACTCTAAGCTTGGTCTTGGCCATGGCAATGGAGGTATGCACTTAGATTCTAATTTCTTAATACCCAATTTCCGGTTTTCGTTTCCTAGCAAACCCATTATCTCATTCTGTATTTTGTATCAAAATAGACAGAGAAAGCTCAAGCCTTTAATCCATGATATGAAGTTACGAGTTTCAATTTCGATTTCTCATTTAAATGTTCTTATGTATTGTTCACATTTCACAGTGCTTTTCTCTATTTGGTAAGAATGTTCATCTCTAGAGACTACATTGTGTTTAAATCCCATGTATTCTTATTTATCGATACTTTCTTGATTTTCTGCTATGCAACTTTTCTGTCATAGTTTATTGATTGCTTCATTTGCTGGTGTATGGTTGGGAAAATATTTTCTTCTGATGGCTTCATTTGTAGAAATGAATAAAAACTTATATAGTGATTTACCAAATCTTATTAGCTGGGATGAGTGTCAATTCTTATAGGAATCACCTTTTGCTTTTTTCTTTTTTCTTTTTGGATTGGTGATTTTAGGATAAGCTATGTAAATGGCATTCCAGCTTTTACCCTGGTCTATTTATTGCTGGCAGAATATTGTTTTAACTTGATCCACTTTCAGGGAATATTTCAGCTCCTGGTAACAGAAGTGCACATTGTCCTGCTGTTCAGAATGGTAAGCATGCATATTCATTTCTGGCAAATGGAGGCGAAAAACAGACAAATGGGGTGCTATTAGATTATAATTCGTCTAAAAGCTGTAATGATTCCAGCCTTGGTCACAACTTACCTGTTTCCAAGTACTCACTTCCAGAGACAAATGGATTAGAAAAGATAGTTTGGAGAATTTTGGGTTATAGCAATTTGGTCTGTGAACTACACCAAGCACAAGAAGAGCAGAACAGAAATTATCCAGGACAGTGTCTGAACAGAACTTCTCACTCTACCTATCTCAATCTTGATGAATTTCGGAACATAACAAAGCAAGAAAAAGATCGTGTAATGCCTAGTCAGCTTGTTAACATTACCCACGGGCTCGAACCTGATGGAACGGAGTACAACTATGCCTCGGCTTCCAAGGGTGCTAAGGTTGTTGCTCACAACAAGGAAGCAAAAGGAGCAAGTAACATATTAGGCAAAGATCACGATCAGTACTTGAGAAACCCTTGTTCCGTAGAAGAAAAGTTTGTTACAATTGAGCTCGCAGAGGAGACTCTGGTAGATGCTGTCAAAATTGCAAATTTTGAGCACTACTCTTCTAATTTCAAGGAATTTGAATTGTCTGGCAGTTTAAGCTATCCAACGGAAGCATGGTCCCCATTGGGAAAGTTTGTTGCTGCTAATAGCAAGCATGCTCAAACCTTTAAGCTGCCCGAACCTAAATGGGTAAGATACCTAAAGTTAGATTTACTAAGCCACTATGGGTCAGAGTTTTACTGCACACTGAGTGTTCTAGAGGTATATGGTATTAATGCAATCGAACGAATGCTTGAAGATCTGATTGTGGAGTCTGCAGAATCTGTGACAAACAAACTGCCAGAGCCTAATGCAACTGAAATATCTTCTACAAAGGAAGAGGTTGGTCCAGTTGACCGGAGAACAAGCAGCGAAGGTCAAAATGGGGTTGGGACTACTGGGGTAGCGATAGAAAGCACTGAAGATGCGCAACGAACCAATTCAGATGTTACCAAGAATTCAGTAACAACCAACAAGATTCTAGAACCAGTTATGAAAGTTAGACAGCAGCCAAATGGAAGAATTCCTGGTGATTCTGTTCTGAAGATTTTGATGCAGAAGGTGAGGTCACTTGAGCTTAACTTATCTGTGCTGGAGGAGTATATCAAAGAATTTAATCGTAGACAAGGCGATGTTTTGCCAGAGGTTGGTAAAGAGCTATTAAGAATATCATTGCTGTTGGAGCAGAGCAAAATGGAGATTAAAGATCTCATGCAATGGAAGGAAACTATGGTACTTCATTTTTCTTTCCTTTATTACATGCATACATTTTGGGACATGAAGCTTTAGTCATATTCTTAGTTGCTTAGCATCCTTCTGATTCTTCAGGAAAAAGGAATGACCGACCTTGAATCATGGAAAGCTGTTGTCTCGTCTCAAGTGAATGCGTTGGTCAGGGAAAATAACATGTTGAGGTTAGAAATGTCCAACTTTTTAGTATAGTTCATCACATCACTATGTGCTTCATGTCAATGTTTTGACTCACTGATGTCAAATTTTTGTTACTGCAGATTAGATTTTGAAAAGATTGTAAATGATCAAGCCAGTCTCGAAAGCAAAGAACTTGCTGTGTTAGCAGTTAGTCTTTTCTTTTTGTGCTTTGCAATTCTCCAGCTAGTTTCGTTTCAAGTTTTGACATTTTTCAGAACTTCTCAGCCTGACAAGGGATGCAGGAAAAGTAGAGGTTGGGTTTTAGTAATTGTTAGCAGCAGTGTGACAATATTCATAACTTTGATCTATAGCTAGTTCCACTTTCCTGTAGTGCAAATTGGAGCATTAGAATAGGTCTCGTCGCTTTGTGACTATAGATTTTGTATTAAGGAAGAATGAAAGTGAAAAAGTTTTTATTTGTAATTTTTCAAGACTTTGGACTACATCCTGGAATTTTTCTTTCTTTGAAGGAAGTGCCGAAAAGTGCTCATAAACATTTTGTAAATAACTTTTTAAAGATTATATTTGTTAAAATCAATCAAATTGGAAATTGCTTAGTCATCCAACTGAATCAAGGAAAATTCTTCAATACACGGCATGTATATACACGATGCAATTTGAGTCGTTCAAATTGGGTCAAAAAGTTGTAAAGTCGTGTAGTTAAGTGAAAACTTTTCGTTGAATCAAGAAAACATATAGATAGTTCATTATAAGAATATGAACAGTTGCAAATCAATCTACAACATACAATGAATGACTATACAATGTGTTTTGAATATTTAATTTGTTTTTCCTTATCCAATTAGGTAAAATGGTTTTTTTTTTTTCAAGGAAAATGGTGAACACTCGCTCACTCACGAGTCACACGCGAGTCGCAACTCACATTGTCGCAAGTTGGCAACCCCACATCTCTCTTCCTCTTTTCCAATTAACTCCTGAAAATCTCTGTGTGTAACATTTCAAACTTCAAATTTAGGGTTTCCAAACACTGTTGCTATACTCAGATCGTGTACCTTGTCGCATCATATTTCTAGGGTTTCATCTTCAGCAAAGCTTTGATGTCTTATGAATGGATATTATTTCCTTTACCCTCTCCTCCACCTCCCAAAAGTCCTTCTTTATAGCCCTCGTTTTCACTCTCCTCGGTTTATTCCTCGCTCTCCTCGCCGTCCGATCACGCTCTTCTAAACCCAGACGCCCCCAATCGGACGGCAGTTCCTCGTCCAACAAAAACGAGAAGCTCTGCAATTGTTTCTGTCACTGTAACGGCGGCGTTTCGGGCTCCGATTCGGAACCCGGCAACGCGCCACACTTGAACGGCGGGACGGAAAAGCAAACAGCAATTACAGGCGCGTCGATGATGGAGCAGTTGGTTCCGGAGATTACCACACACGCGCTTAGCTACCTGGATTATCCTAGCCTGTGCAGGCTTTCCATGACCAATTCGCATATGCGAAAGGCTGCCAATGACGATAATGCGTGGAAAGCTCTTTACCACAAGGTATGGTATTTGCTCGGTTTTCCATTGTTTCTGAGTTTTATTTCAAGCTTCTGTATGATGTAGCTCTTGAATTGAAGAATGGTGATAACCAATTTCAGGGATAGTGTGTTTGGTTGTAGAGCAAATGTATAGACTTTATGAGCTGAAATTGGTTGTAATGTTGATTTTGTTGTTGTTTATAGTGTTGAAACTTGGAATGTGGCTGGACATGTGCGACGATATTAGGGTATTGTGAGTTTCTTATACTGCCTAACTTGGAATGTGGTTTGATTTTTGCATACATTTGGGTAACTAAAAGATGAAGAAGAGAGTGTTTTCTTAGTCTCTTTAAGTGTTGGTTTTGTATTGTGGATACGATTGGAGTTATGATTTGATATTGGAGTAGCATGAAATTATCATTACATATAATGATGAAGTATCTAAAATCCGTTTCTTTTTCTTGTTTAATGTGCTAGCAACTGTGTAGGATTTGAGTTGTAATATAATTTTAGTATTAACGTTTTCACTTTTCAATTTAGTTTAATTGGAAAGTACTTGTCAGAGTTCTGGGTCTTGCTTTCAATTCTATAAAACTTAAGGAAGTATTTGTTTATATAATATTGTATCTTTTAAAGTTACTGAGAGATTGCTTCTCCAGATATTTAGAAACAGTATATAATTTCGCTTTGAAGTCATGTATGCCTTCTTTCTGGAAACTGTATTTAACTTCGCTCAGAAACAGTCCATTAATGCCTTCCTTTCTGGCATCTGCCATTTAACTTTTGTAAGACTTTTTATTTATTTATTATTTTCTTTTTCAAATTTTCTTCTAGGACTTTACGACAGAGCAAGATAGCATAACACCAGTTAATGGATGGAAGGCTTACTATGCTGCTACGAGAGCAATTGTGAATGTCAATCATGAATTCTTCAACTTCATCAGAAATAAGTCACTTCCAGAAATGAGTCATTTGTGGCTGAATGCAGATTATGTGAAGTGTGTTCATCCCTCAGGAGAACTCTTTTCAGGGTATGATTCCTCTTATCTGCATACCTTGTTCAGAAACTACATTTCCACAGATGTTTTCTTCTGCTAAGTTTGTCCAGTAATGGGCACATTTGGTGCTTCTTTTAATGACTGCCAGTCCTGTCATAAGGACTGTTTTTACCCACTCTGAAACTTTATTTGTCTTTCTGATGATCTCATTGTTCTTTACATAATGGCAGTAACATGTTATTTTCTTAACCGAAATTGAAATTTAGAATAAATATCATCAATTTAATGGCCCTGGCAGTTTATATGATAGGGATTGTTGAAATGAGAAGGAAGGACTGTCATGTGACTTAGCTGATTTTGTTCACATGGTTGTTCTAAAAAGCTTTGTTAGTGCTGATTTTGCTCTCCTTGAACATGTCTCTTTGGTGTGCAATTTGTGCCTGATTTGATTAGTAAAGTAGCCAAGTCATTTTATTCTCATTTTCAGGTATAATGCTGTAGTACAGAGTTGGCAACTTGCCTTTAATTGGGAGCAAGGGGTTAACTTTCAGGTTCAGGATGTGCGTGCTCGTGTTCTGACAGACATGGCTTGGGTCACCATGAAAACCTATGTTGTTGATCACCTGGATACCGGGCCATTCAATGTGACTAACGTCTTTGAGTTCCATAACGGGAGGTGGTGCATGGTGCATCATCACAGCTCTGTGTTGGATGAGGTAGAACACCAGAATGCGTAACCAAAAGGAAAGCAGGAATACTCCAATTATATACTTAATACTAGTTACAACACTAGTGGTATTTATTGCACAAGCAAGTGCTTTAACTTTCACTAAGATTGCCTCGCAAGATCCTTTTAATTTTTCCAACCTCAGTTTTGGTATTTTCTGGTTGAGAGGTTATCTTTTCATTATTTCCTCCTTCCTTTTATTGTCGGTATTGTTGTTGCCTGTCAGCAAATTAGTCACTTGGGTATATAAGTGAGGAGTTTGAACTACATTTAAAGCTCGAAGTTGCAGAATTATTAAAGGGTCTGAAGTTCTGGAGAATTTTGCGGTCTCTTGAAAATGGGAGCTTCTCTAGTGAGGACCTCTTAAATGAGGACCATTTGAGGACTTTTTGATTAATGGTTGTGATATCTATTTTTCGATCACATCTCGAGAAATCAACCGCTCAATGTTAAGATATTCATGAGTAGATCACTTCTACAAATTTTCAACAAAATTTGAAATCGTTAAGGTACCAAACTAGACCAAATAAATGAACGAACCAAATCTGTCAATTTTGAACCATTCATATTCATAAATGGTAAATCACAATTATAGATGACCTAACGATTTTAGATTTCATTGAAAATTTATAGAAGTGATCTACTCATAAATATCTAAATATTGAACGGTTGATTTGTCAAAATGTAATAAAAAAGTATGTCTACTAGAAAAGTCCTCAAGTGGTCCTCATTTAAGAGGTCCTCACTAGAGAACTTCCCCTTGAAAATAGTAGATTTGAGGGAAGAATTTGAAAAGAGCTTCAAAACTATTGAAAATTTAATTTTGAATCAGAAAGAATATAATTTTCAAGCAATTCCCTTCCATATGCAGGATCAACAATATATGAACGGTTTGCCTCTCTCATCCAAGTTTCCAGTAAACGTAAGCAATTTTGGTTGAAGCTAAACTCCTCAGTCCTCATTATGAACCTTGGAGTAATTGCCGTTGTTTGTTTATAGTTTCGCAGTAAACAAATGAATAAAATCATCAAACATAAGGAACTTAACAACATTGGTTCTATGGTCTAGTGGTCAGGACATTGGACTCTGAATCCAGTAACCCGAGTTCAAATCTCGGTAGAACCTCCTAATTCTTTTTTTTCTTTTTTTAATTCTTTTATTTTCTTACCTCTAATATTTTTTAGTTCGAGTCTCAGCCTCACAATTGAAACAAAAGAAGGCAAAGCTCGGGTCATATTATCCACTCCTCTGCTCATCTCATTCTACTGGGACAGAGAGAATGGGAATAGCCCTTCTCTCAGTTCAAGCTCCTCATCACATCCCACTCTCTCAATTCCATCACACCACCAACACCAAGTCATGGAAGAGCTTCTCTCAAACGTACCCAGAATCATCCAAGTCTACCATCCTTCTCTGCTCATCAACCTCGTCAGCTTCTGCTCCACCTGATGATTCACTTGGTGTCAAATCAGAATCCGCCACCAACGAGCTTTCCCTCAGGTTGCTCCAAATACTTTACTTAATTCATTCAGTAGTCGAAGTACTTATGCACTTTGGTATTTGAATTCTGAAACAATCTTGATGAGTGATTACAGTGCTGCTTGTAAGTCGTGTGGAAGAGAGCAAGTGGAGAAGGGATGCAATCGTGAAGGAAGGATTCAAGGTGGAATTGCAACGTTTCCAGGATTTGGTTGGTGGCCAATAAAGGCTTACAGGCCATGTCCTGGATTTTTGGAATCAGGCGGCCGCTATAAGCGACAAGGACAAAGCCTCGATGAGGTTGCCTTTGGAAGAGGAAAGGGAGGAGGGAACTAGCATTTCAGGCTCAATATTTGTTCGGAAAAATATGTAAACTAGAGTTTCCATCTTCCATTCCAGTCTACTTGAATACAAGTTCATGCAATTGATTAGCAATGTAACTTAAAGAGGCAGCTTATGAATTGTCTCCATGACAGGAATAAATGCTATTAGGCCTGAAACGTTTCGTCCAAACCATAAGAGCATCCAAGACTTAAATGTTTCATTAGTCAAGTATGTGGCAAAAAGAGTTTCTTTTCATTCTGAAATGGAAACTCTGGCCGGTTCTTCAATTATCCTCCGGTTCACTACTTCAACCTAAACCTAGCCTCCATGTCCCATACCAGCCACGAGCCCCATCCTACAACCCAACGCTGCCCAACCCATCTGATGACAACCCACAAGCCCCATCTCATCCGCCACCATCAGCAGTACACCATGGCCGAAGGAGAGAGGATAAATTTTATTTTTAAAACAATTTGACCAAAATATCCTTAAGAAAATGTATCCTTGACAAATTTTTAAAGAAGAAAACAGAAGCGTGATTAAAGTGAAAAACGGCATTTAAGTTAAGTGACTAAAGTGATGATTTTTTAAAATATAATGACTAAAATATCGAATTAGTTAGAACTATTTTAATTATCGTGTCCTGCTCCAAGAGGCTTCCACAACACTTTTACTCCCTGCAAGAAATAAAAAAAAGTGGCAAATATTATAAATACTTATATCCTACATGGATATCTCAAAAAAAACAGTCGCACATGTAGAGTATATAGTCTCTGGTGACACAGCTGGAGGAAGAAAATGCACGGCTCATGAGAGAGAAGAGGTATAATTCTCCTTCATCAAATAAATTCAGTCATAGGTCCACAATGCTAGTATATATTAATTTGTATATACACTTTACTTTGGGTACTCCACGTACAACACGTTTCTTAACTTTGTTTTTGAAGGAGATGAGAAGTTCTGCTAGTTGTTTGGTTTTCCATCTCTTTGTTCTTCTTTGTTGTAGCAAGATCTTTCTTCCCTTTGTTGTTTGTGTTTATTTTTATAATTAATGAAACAAAACATGACGACGAGCGAGTTCCTCTTTTTATTGAGTGGAGCATTTTCCGACTGACAAATCTCACAGACTAAAAGAAAGGAACAAAAAACAATATTTTTTTGAAGTGCAAGTAATATTTTTGGCTAAAAATTTTTGATAAACAGAGATTCCTAGGTATTATTGCATGTCCAGCAAACAATTATATAAAGTTTTTGCAGTGCAACAACTTTTTCGCATAACAATTAAAGAAAATCTTTTTAATTATTATTTTGGAACTATTTTAATTATCTTGTCCTACTCGAACAGGCTTCCACAACACTTCTACTCCCTACAAGAAAGAAAAAAAAAGTAGTAAATATCCTACATAGATATCTCAAAAAGAAATTTGCTAAAGAACTCAAAGTAGAATCTTATGTCCCATAATCATTTGGTCTAGTTGCATAAGTCTTTACTTTATAAGTCAAAAGGCCTTTAATTTGACTCAAAAATGATCAATTTTTGTGTAATAAAAAAAAATTAGAAACGTTTCTTCTTATACACATATAGAGTGTCAGCAGGATCAATGGATACGAGATTTTGCAATGCTTTCTTCAAGTCATCAACGGAATTGATGGCGAGCAATTCATGCTTCCCATCAACAGCCACCAATATTGTAACCTAACCATTGAAATTCCGAAACAAAATTTAAATATCTCCACGATACTCGGTTAATCCTTTGTGAGAAATAAGAAACTCAATCCTAAATTATACAATTTGCTATATAGTCATCGATATCAAGTTGATTGGCATTTACCTCCATATATTCATCTTGAATTTTATTAGCTGATTTTTGGCCTGTTGAGCTTTTCATTTTTAAGTTGTTCACATCGACGAGTTGCTTTTCATAAAAGTTCACCCTCTCTTGGAGAGAGAAAGTTGATCCAAATAATTTTGTGCACCATCCATGCCGAGTTTCTCAGCCACCTAAAATTAAGCATCCATGTCGTAAGGCACAATATAATTCAAATTGGCAAATTAAGTACTCCAATCTTGGTGATCAACTTACATATGAACTGGCTGAGATGAAACAATCAGGATGCCTATCAAAAGCTACTGCTGTCTCTGCAACCAAAGATGTAGTGAAAAATCATATCAGAATACTTGAACAAAAAATTATAAAACGGTTCCTTTTCTCCTTCATAAAACAGTCCCTGCTGATGTTGAGGTTAGAAATGTCTCAACTTTCTGGTATAGATCACAACATCAATTGACGATATTCATATTAATGTTTTGACTTGCTGATATCAAATTTGTGTTACTGCAGATTAGATTTTGAAGAGGTTTTAAATGATCAAGCCAATCTCGAAAGCAAAGAACTTGCTGTGTTAGCAGTTAAGTCTTTTATTTTTGTTTTTGACATTTTTCAGAACCTCGATCTCTGCCTGATATGGGATGCAGCAAAAGTAGAGGTTGGGTTTTAGTAATTGCTATGACAATATTCATAACTTTGATCTATAGCTAGTAACTAGTTCCTCTTCAGGTTTCGTGGTACGATTAAGATTTTGTATAATCAAATTCGATTTGTTTGAAGGGGAAAAAAAGAGAGGGATCCAAACCGAGAGGGCACCTCAATGTTACATAACCAGCAATTTTTAGCCCAATATAATCTTGGGCATCTGCGGCATCAGAGCCGTTCTAAACGCATTGCAGATAATAAGTAAAGGTCATGCCACCAGTATGGACCAGTTCAACCAGCATCAACCCTGCATAACAATAAAAATATAAAATGGAATGCAGGCAGATTTCACTAGTGTATACGGTTTTCCTTATCCAATTAAGTAGCAACCACATCTTTACGTACACAGAAATTAAAATCCTGTTAGCAATAGGCTCATTGCCATCATAAGAAAACAAATGGCATAAAAGCTGTTTGCCAAACAAATATATTTCACACAAATGATTTTCCTATTGCCGGAAAGTAGCAAAACAATGCCTAAAGAATCTGAATCCCTCTTAGTCTAGTCCACCAAGTTCTTTCGGAGCAAGGGCATTATCAAAAGCTCTCTAGGTTGAGCATCATAAAAAACCATCCACTGACAACCTTCACCAAAAAACAGAACATGTTCCACACCTACAGAAAAACCAAGTAAAAAAATTAATAAATAATTTAGAAAAAAGATTATGTAAAAACAAAATATGAGTAACATGGAGAAAGGTTTAGAACCATACCGAGACAAGAATGGTCAATGGAATTGCAAGGGACAGAGCACGTAGCACAAATGCCAACCAAAAAACAGTACGGGCTTTACCAAGTAGGCCAGAAATAAAATTGAGAACATAACGAGCATTATTCTTACTTACATAACGGATGTATTTATAATACCAGACAAACTTCCTTCCACACCACTCAACTGACAATACTGCTGGCTTACGCCACCACTTCATCCGCTTCCATATTCCATTTCATTACAAGTCCATAAAATTCCGTCTCAGAATGGGCATGAGACTAACCCAATCTGGAGCCATACAAGGGGGGGAACAATATGATGGAATTTTATGGACTTGTAATGAATGGAACATGGAAGCGGATGAAGTGGTGGCGTAAGCCAGCAGTACTGTCAGTTGAGTGGTGTGGAAGAAAGTTTGTCTGGTATTATAAATACATCCGTTATGTAAGTAAGAATAATGCTCGTTATGTTCCCAGCTTTATTTCTGGCCTACTTGGTAAAGCTCGTACTGTTTTTTGGTTGGCATTTGTGCTACGTGCTCTGTCCCTTGCAATTCCATTGACCATTCTTGTCTCGGTATGGTTCTAAACCTTTCTCCATGTTACTCATATTTTGTTTTTACATAATCTTTTTTCTAAACTATTTATTAATTTTTTTACTTGGTTTTTCTGTAGGTGTGGAACATGTTCTGTTTTTTGGTGAAGGTTGTCAGTGGATGGTTTTTGATGATGCTCTCAAACCTCCATCTTCTTTCAGAACACCGTCATCTTTCAGACCTGCATCATACAACTCCCCTTCAGTATAAACCTTTACGCATGAGATTAACCCAATCTGGATCCATAACCAGGCATTTACCACAGAATTCCAAATGTCACTACATCCACCTTTCTTCTGAGCATATAGGTTCTGAGAAAATCCTGTGGAATCTCCTCCATCTTTCAGACCTCCGTCATACAGCCAGGGGGGAGACCATTCACCACATCTTTCATACCCCATCAGGTTTCACAACTCCTCCATCTACAGAAACAGGTGGCAATGGGAAAGAGGGAGAGTGTGGTGGTTCTGTTTCTAATGGATCGAGGGAATAGTGCTTGGCAACAATTGATCTCCTAATCTTAACTACATGGATTGTATCTGAACTTCCGTAGATGGATATGTTCTGAGGATATTCAACTCTGTGTGAAGAGAGATTACAGAAAACCTAAGGGAAAAAAAAAAACAGATATGAAACAGAGGCATACACCGATGCAGCTTTGCACTAAAAGTTCATAATGCAAGTGTCATATTGAAATGCAGTCCTTATTGCTAACAATTATTAGTAAGAAAAAAAAAAGGTTAAAACAACCAGCAAATGCTGTTAAAAAAAATATTTGGCAAGTTAAAACAACAAGCAAATGACACAGAAGAAACGATATTTGGGAAAATGAAATAAGTAACACGATAGAAATGCCAGCATTGTACATTTCTGCACATACATCATGCAAAAAAGGTATCAAAAAGATTGGAATGCACAACGAATCATTCAAAGAATCATAACTAATTCCACAATCTGATCCTAGCCATATTATATTCTGATCCTAGTCACATTAGGCCTCCCCCTTGGGAGCCTAAAACTTCATTCAACATTCTGATCCTAGAACATTTTATATGGCTGTGACCTTGTATAATTGAATGAGGTAAACTTTATAAAACTCTATTATGTTTTGTGGAATTATAAATCATTCTTTCTCCATAATTCTTGGCAATAAAAATCAATAAAAATGAAAAGAAATTTAACAATTAACAAGGCAGAGGTAAGAAAAAATTCACACCGTGCAGGATGGAATTATAAACAATAAAGAAGAAATGATATTGGCAAAACGAAATAAGTAAAATACAGATGAACAGTGTACTTAAATATGATAACAGTACAAAATTTGCAAGAACTAAAACATGCATGACAAAATGATTTGATTACAAATTCTTGATTGAAAATCAAACTATCACAATGAATATTGAATTAACGAACATGAACAAAACCGCGAAACCTAAAAAAATTAAAAAAACATATATATATCAAAATGAAAAGCAATCTAACCTTCGGCAGAGGCCTTCGCGAACAGAATCCATGCCGAAGATTCAAAGAATTCACCGGGCTCTCTGTGAACATTGCATTCGTTAACATCGAAATAGAATGTCGTTACAATTCGCTCAGAAAGAATAACCCCAATTATGAACAAACAATTAGAAAATAAAAACAGTGGGAGCGAAATAGAATTCGGAGTGGTTTTATAAGAAGAGAAACAGTTATGAAATGGTAATTTTTTTACTTACAGAAGTAAAACCTTCAGTAGACATTTTAAAAAAAAATAAAAAATTAATGAAAATTTAACTAAATAAGAAATCCCAAAAAGAGGATATATAAAAAAAGAGAACTGACCTTACAGCCTTACAGGAGCATCTAGCAGTCGGTCGCGCAGAGACGCTCATCCTAAAATTCGAACCATCAGAACTAAAAGAAGAGATGTATTAGATCTATCTTCCCGACCACGAAAAACCCTCAATGTTGAAAAGCGTGGGGAGATGTATTAGATCTATCGGAGAAAGGATGGTTTTGGGTATCCCCTCCCCATATCGGAGAGGAGGAGATAGGGTGGTTTTGGGTATCCCCTCCCCATATCGGAGACGGAGAAAATGGGTGTCTGCCATCGAAGTAGCGATTCAGAGACTCAAATTTAACACTAACTTTCCTTTAACTTTTTTTAAATTTTTTTCAAACTAAAAATTTTAATTCAAAAAAGATATAAAATGACAGAAAGCTCTAAACAATTCATAAACTGTGCATGAGCATTAGTCAATCAATTCATAAACTGTGCATGAGCTTCGTCTACCCGTGAAAAATTCTGTATTGATCGACCTGTGTGACACTAGCCAATCAATTCATTCAATCGACAAGGATGATAACCATAGACTTTTCCTGTTCTTGGAGCTCAATCGCTAAGGCCCCATTTATGTATTGAACAATACTTACGACTAATGTGTCCGACCTCTCTATTTTTTGTTACATTTGATAATCTATTTTTATGATCTGATCGTTCATATTTTAAATTAATATTTCAAGATCATGCCTGCAAAAAATCATTTAAAACGAAAATCGTTTACTTATGCAATTGCATTAAATAAATTGACGGTTATTAATGAGAATATTAATTTTCACCAAAACCGTTCATTTGTTTGATATTAACTTTCAACAAATGGATGAGTTAATGATCTTTAATTTGGATGATTTTTTGCAAGCGTAATCTTGAAATATTGATTTAAAATATGAATGGTTCAGATCATGAAAATAGATTATCGAATGTAACAAAAATGAGAGGGGTCAAACACATTAGGTCCGACCCAGGTCGGACATAAGTTTTTTCCTTAGTAGTTTACTTATACTCTAACACTAGCCAAAGTTTTTCGCTTTGTTTTTAAATATGCCTTTTCATTTTATTATATTATATTTTTAAAAATATTTTTACATAGCATATGGAGAAGGTTTTCATATAGGGTGTTGTTATTAACACACATCAAAGTATTAATAACACATTTTTTCTCTCTATCTCTCTCTACCTAAAGTTAGTAAAGTGTAAACCTTTGCGGCCCCTCCTTGCTCGTCTCCCTGATTGTGAAAGACTTATGTTGAACTTGCGGCGGATCTCCCAAAGTTATCTCCGGTGTTGATCCACTTTTACCCAACTACATCAATTTTACTTTGTTGCCCGACCAGTTCTTTTTAATTTTTTATACTACTCTAACCAGTTTGAACGTTGACTGAGAATTGAAAGTAAGCCTAAACAAACGGCTCATGGTTAATAAACCGCAATGAACGGCTCAGATCCAATGATGTTTAAATATATTAAGCTCATGTCATACACTCGTAGCATGTACTTTTTTTTAATTAATGAAACAAAATATGACGGAGTTCCTTCTTTTTATTAAGCGGAACATTTTCCTCTCTTATCGAGGGTATCTCCGGCCCCGAGTAAGGACAAAAATATTGAGTATCGAGGGAATATTGACGGTCCAAAAATTAGAAATTTTGAAAGAAATATCAATATCGGTAAATATTGGAGAGAAATGAAGGAAATTTAGGAAAAAACATGAAAATTTTAAATAAAATTTTAGGAGATGCTTATTTGATTAATGATCTATTATATTTTAAAAGAAAATGTTGAAAAAACATTAATACGTAATAAGTTGTAGTAATAGATGATGAATTAGTATATGCTGAGTCATTGACAGTTGTTGAAATTTGACTTAATACATCTCAATTTTTTTTTATTGCTAAAAAATGAAAACTGAATGAAAGGTTAGACTATCACGCCTTATATACATTTTTTTTTACATATCATACATTATAAAGTGAAATATATGAACACCTTAGAACTATGTAGAGGACCTATGAGGTTCAAAATTTTAATTGTCTTCATCATCTCTCTATGTAGAAGCTCTGAGTGTATTGGGAAGAATAGTCATTAAATGATACCTCTCCAATGTAATTGTGCATGTATTGACATATATGCCAACCATATGGGTCAGGGGAGATTCAAATCTTGCTAATGACTTTTTTATTTTTCTAGTTTTTATCTAGTCTGCCACAAAAATATATTGAGAATTTCAGGAATATCAGAAATATATCGGAAATTTCGATTGTTTCAACCGATATTTAAGTGGATAGGAAAATAAATATCAAGCATAAAAAAAGAAAATATCGGGGATAATTGCGATATTTTTGTCCTTGACCCCGACATACAATTCTCACAAACTAAAAGAAAGGAACAAAAAACAATATTTTTTTTTCAAAGTACAAGTAATATTTTTGGCTAAAAAACAATTGATAAACAGAGATTCATAAATATTATTGTCCAGCAAACAATTTTATAAAGTTTTTGCAGTGCAACAACTTTTTCGCATAACAATTAAAGAAAGTCTTTTTAATTATTATTTTTGGAACCATTTTAATTATCTTATCCTAATCGAAGAGGCTTCCACAACACTTCTAGGGGTCGTTTGTTATGGGGGATTGGATGGGATTGGACTGGACTATGTGATATAACAGTCCATATCTCATGTTTGGTGAAATCTGGGATTGTAATTAATGAGACTCGAGAGTCCCAAAATCCCCAAAAACAGGGATACCACAGCGGCCCCAAAAACCATGGGATTGTGGAAGCCCAAATTTTCACTCTCTCTCTCTCTCTCAACCCCTTCGCGCGAACTCTCTCTCAACCCCTTCCTCTCACTGTCGCCTTCGAGCCTCCGATTAGAGAGATACCGGAGTTGTTGAGCGGAAGTGCAGAATTGGATTGGGCACGGGTGGAGGCGTTGCTGTCGGCGATAGAGCTTGCGGCGGTGTCAAATTGAACGGCTGTGATTGGTGGAGTTGTTCACGGATTGGAGGAATTGGCAGAGGTTGTAGCGATGGTGAACAGTGACTGTTGTGTTGGTGCTTTGTGTGCTTTGGTTAATATGCTTCTTGTAAGCTAGAATTTCTTTTGAATATTCACTCTGGGATGGTAAATCCATCAACTTTTCTGGGTTTTTTTGCTTTCATGTTTCTTTGATGGGAAAACCGACGGCTTCAGCGACGGGTGACGGCAGTGGTGGAGCTGTGTTTGAATTGGTTTTAATAAATTGATTTGGAATTTTTTTTTAAAGAAATTTCTGGATTTTTGTTCGTGGTAGATCAAGATCTGAGCTTGATTGATTGATTATGGTTGTGCTTGATTGATTGATTACGGTGGTGTTTGATTGGTTATTGTGCTTGATTGTTGATTACGATGGTGCTTGATTGATTATGGTGTTGCTTGATTGTTGTGAAATTTGCTGAGAACATAAAGTTGTTATGTTGAGTTTGTGATGGGGATGAACTGGAGAAGAGGAAAAGAAGAGCAGAAGTACTGCTGTGATTGTGTTCTCTGGCAGAGCAAGAGAGAGGAGAGAGCACAACGACAGTTCTGGTGGAATTGGTTATTGTTTACAACGTATCTTGCTTATTAGTCCTCAGCAACACCAAACATAGGTTAGGAACTGTGGAAGAATAAGCCAGGCTATCACAGTCCAGGCTTGTCATAGAAAATAAGCCTGGTTATCACTGTCCTGTGTAACAAACGACCCCCTACAGTTCTACTCCCTGCAAGAAAGAAAAAACAGTAGTAAATATTATAAAATACTATATGATTATATCCTACATAGATATCTCAAAAAGAAATTTGCTAAAAAAACTCAAAGTAGAATCTTATTTCTCATAACCATTTAGTCTTGTTGCATAAGTTTTCGTTTTATAAGTCAAAAGTCTTTAATTCGACTCAAGGATGATCAATTTTTGTGTAATAACAAAAAAAATGTAGAAACTTTTTTCTTACATATACATATACGGTGTCATTAGGATCAATGGATACGAGTTTTTGCAATGCTTTCTTCAAGTCATCAACAGAATTGATGGAGAGCAACTCATGCTTCCCATCAACAGCCACCAATACTGTAACCTAACCATTGAATTTCCAAAACAAATTTAAATATCTACACGATACTCAGTTAATCCTCTAAGAAACTCATGCCTAAATTATACAATTTGCTATATATAGGCCATAGATATCAAGTTGATTGGCATTTACTGGCCTCCATATATTCATCTCGAATTTTATTTGCTGATTTTTGGCCTCTTGAGCTTTTCCTTTTTAAGTTGTTCACATTGACAAATTGCTTTTCGTAGAAGTTAAACACTTAAACCTCTCTTGTTGGGAAAGTTGATCCAAATAATTTTGTGCACTATTCATGCCGAGTTTCTCAGTCACCTAAAATTAAGCATCCATGTCGTAAGGCACAATATAATTCAAATTAGCAAGTACTCCAATCTTGGTGATCAACTTACATATGAACTGGCTGAGATGAAACAATCAGAATGCCTATACAAAAAAATATAAAGAGTGTACGTACGTTTTACGTCTATACAAATTGTTTTTACTCCTCTTCCCGTAGTAATAAATTAATTATGGGGATGTGGGGAAGGTAAGGTTTAGTCGACCCCTCTTTACAAAAGAAGAGGACTAGCTAGCATCCCCCCAAAATATTTTTGTTTTTTTTTTCTTTAAATATTAGTACAGAATATATAATTTCTTACTTCGATCAAAATGCTACAACTTTCTCCAAGATCATATTTAATAGATACCTTCTGACAAGAAAAAAAATTAAAGCCAAGGCAGCAATATATATCCATTTGAAATCATTATATATTTATTTCCTAAGTGGGTCATTATATGGTTTATATAGGATTGTGTAGAATCATTAGAAATGATAGTTTTGAACTTATATTTGCAACTAGCTGTACTTAAAACAGTTTTAACTCTCTTTGTTATTTAAAAAATAAATTATCGTTCTTACACTAAAAAAATAAAATAGAGTACATTAAGCTAGGATGCAAATGTTTTTTTTTTAATCATATTTCAACCAAGTTAGTCACTTGAACCATGCGTCCAGTCAAACCAAAGAGAGAGAAAAATGTCTTAAGGAAACTAAATTAATGAAAACCAAATAAGATCACAGAGAATAATTGCACTACTAGAAAAATGACCTAAGGGGACAGATATCTGTCCCTACTGCAAGTGTTCCTATTGCTTATACTATTCATCATATCCGTCCCTATTGCTAGTTTTTAGGGACAGATACATTATCTGTCCCATTTTTGCTTTAGGGACACTTACAATAGGGACATATATCTGTCCCTATTGCAAGAAAAATGGGACAGATATCTGTCCCCTTAGGACCATTTTCTAGTAGTGTTGATTATTAAGGTTAGTTTACCTGTCATAATACTGTTTAAACCCTCATAGGTAGAAGTATCTGCAGTTTCAGCAATCCGATTAAGATCCATTTGGAGTGCTCGCCCGGTGTTTGACAAACTAACCTTAAAGATCAGATATCCAAGGGGATGGAATCAAAATATGGTGATTGAAACAATATTGTCCATTGAAAAATTAATCCAACTGAAAATGAAGCCGGTCTATAAATTTAAAATAATGCATCACACCCAATTACCAACACACACATACAAAAAAAATAAGGTCTGTCTATAAGTTTTCACATGACATATATATATACAGCCAATTATTCGAACCATCTATTTTTTATGTTCAAATTGAAGGGATCATTCTTTCTCAAAGTCAGTACCAAATCGAAAACCAAGTTGTAGCCAAGTTGCGTATGCTACCCTTGAGCAAGTTTGTTTATGCACTCAATCTTAGGTTAGAAAAGACAGAAGACAGAAGACGTCTTAGATATACCTTGTATTTATCCTTTCCTTCTACATAATTGTCGACCTATTTCAGTTTGAAAAAAAAATTATGTTGTATATATGTCATAAATTGCTTCTGTACGTACCAAATTTGTGGATTCAAAGTACGAGTATATGTATGTATATATGTGTGAGTATATAAATTGTGATTAATTCAACCATATATATACATACCTGCAGCTGAAGCTTGAAAACACTTAGATGGATTATAGAACGTTACCCAACAAAAATGTAAAATTGGAAACAATAATAAGAATTTTGCTCCATCCAAAGCGGACTCCATCCAAGAAGGCTCAAGCCATTGCAGCAATCGGCACATTATAAATAGCACAATAATTACCACCGAGTGTGCCATCCAAGGATATATCACAATCCACCGAGATGCCACAAACGTCTTCGTCATGTTCGCATGTTGCGATGCGGTGAACCGCTCCCAATCCGAATCAGAACAGGGCGGCATGGTTGCACGGACCCGCCCAACCGAGCCGGCCAATGCCGACTTGGGTTTGTACATCAACAACATACCCACAAGCACCGCCGCCGTGGCAGCTTTCCTCAATGCCTTGAGAGCATATTTCCATGGTTTTTTGACAGCGGTGTTAGGGTTTGCTGATGGCTGGTTTTCTTTGATAGTACAATAATTGTTACCCCACCGAAACTGCAAAGATTCGGCATGCCCGCCTGGATTTGATTTTGGGTCGGTGGTGATTAAGTGGCTCTTCTCCGCCGCCGACACGAAGCTTTTAAGTTTAACTGGTTTGGCCGGAATAGAGCGGAATAGATTATTTGGGTAGCTTTGCTTCCACTTCATTGGGTTTGTTTGGATGAGCAAATTAGCAGCTGCCGTTGCCATGAAATTTTTTGTACAGATGAATTGAGCACCAGCTGTCACCATTCTTGATGGATGATGGCCAATTAGGATCGAAATATTATATATGAAAGGGACATAGGGTTTATATGAAATAGGGTTTACTAGCTTATATGAAATAACAGAAATCAGGTTTCCTACTTTTTGACGAACTTCTTAATTTCCTAGCAGCTTGGGATGTCGGTTTGGTTTTTCGGCACTAACCGAAACGAAAATTCGGTTAACTGGCATATCGGTTCGGTTTGATCCGATTTCAGTTTAATAATTGACCACTATTTTTAATAAAAAAAATTACTTCTTCAATTATAATTTTTCATATTATAAATTAACCTAACTACATTAATATCCACAATTTTAATGCGGACCGAAAAATATGCATTGAAATTCTAACAAGATATTGTACCTCGTTGTAGATGGGCACCTATTGGATGAGATCAAGGCTCTTCTAAGGCGTTTTCAATCCATTTCATGCTCAAGTGGGGAGGGAGAGTTGCAAATTGGGTTAGGACTAGGTTAGCTACTTAGGTCAAGGGTTCGAGCTCCCTTCAATGTAACAAATTTTTCTTAATTAATTATCTTTTTACAAAAATATGAACCAATTAATATTCCAGATTACCCATAGATAAAGACCCCAAAAAGTTAAAAGCAATTGGCCACTAATTCGGAAACCTATAAAATGTTGTTAACTCTTTGTTGTTGTTATTGTTTTTTTTCTCCTAAAAATAAACTTGAAATTAATATTGTGTCCTTACATTTAACTGTAAAAAATATGAAAATACCAAATGGTCTAACGGATGATGACTTCAAGTACCAAGTGGTCATCTTTTACTGACTAGATATTAAATTATCTAAGTAGCAATACATTTTGATACCATGTATATATAGAAGGAATATATTTATCCAAAATTTTATTAAAATTAGTTAATTTTTTTTTGTTACATGGGGACCTATAAAATTAATCCATATCCTTTTTATAACATGAGAGTTAATTAATTTTTTTTATTTGATAAAATTAAATTTTTATTTAGTATTATGGGGAACATTTTTACGAGTAGAAAACTAAGAGAACAAGGGAAGATATATGTATACACTATTATAAAAAAAAAGTGTTCATAGTAAAATACTAGCATTTTGGACACATGCTATGCATGTGTGACAGTTTTTTTTTTGTGAAAAACAATTTTTTCTGAAAAGTAGTTGGTAATTTTTTTTATTTTTAATTATTTTATTAATTATTTTGTCTTTTAACTTTTTGTCCCTATCAGTTGACTTTTATCAAAGATTATTTAATACTTTAGGGTTATTTTAGTACAAAAATTCAGTTTTGGTTGACAAGAGGTGTTCTCTTAATATATAGTATAAATAATTTTTTTGTTAAAAATGATATTTTTATCATTGAGAATGAATAAGAAATAATAATTTTACTCTTACAATTAATAAAAAAATAAATAAAAATTTTAAATGGTTTAACGAAATATAATTTTAAATACCAAGTGGTCGTCTTTTTTTGTTGAGAATGGTCGTCTTTTATTATATTGATTCGGACTATGAATAACATTATGCTCTACGATCATAGAATAATTTATCCTTCTCTTTTCTTGTGGGCAGAAAAAAGTAAAAAACTCTCTTTACTTTTCAGTTTTCACCTCCAACCAATGACGAAATGATAAAACGAAACGTGGCAGATATTACTGTGTGCTTGTCCGCAGGGGAATGCACCCCTTCCTTTGACAGAAACGTCACCACCCCCAAATGCACACACACACGAGACTGAGAAAAGGCGCAGAGCTTCCCCAATTAAGCAAAGAAACCGTTACCGCGCTGCACCACATTCTCTCTGAACAGAGAATAAACATGGAAACGGAAACCCAACGGAAAATCGAGGAAACGGTGCGCCGAATTCTGAAGGAATCGGACATGGACCAAGTGACCGAGTCCAAGATTCGAAAGCAGGCCTCGCAAGAGCTCGACCTGGACCTCAGTAAACCCCCATTCAAGGCCTTTGTCAAGCAAGCCGTCGAGTCTTTCCTCGAAGAACAGCAAAGAAAAAAGAAGAAGAAGAAGCACAGAAGCAACAAGAAGAACCAGCTGAGGAGAACCAGGACCGGGAGTACGATGACAATGGCGATCTCGTAATTTGCAGGGTAGGGCAATCAGCTACTAATCAATTCTTGTGTTGGGTTATTGAGAAAGAAAAAATGGATGTATATTAGTTGTTCTGGCTTTCAGCTAAAAGGAATTGATTTTTTATTGCTGTTTTCGTTTGTGTGGATTTTTGGGTATCGGATATGATGCAGCTTTCACATAAGAGGAAGGTGACAGTTCAGGAATTCAAGGGGAAACCATTGGTGTCCTTGAGGGAGTTCTTCACCAAAGAGGGGAAAGAGCTTCCTACTGCCAAAGGTACTCTACTTTTTCCTATCATAATTATGTGTTATGTGATGTGAGGCAAGGAATTAAGTTTGAAGCTACTGCAGACTTATTTGGACATTGGAGGAGTTGAAATGTGGATGAATGAATTTGTTCCTCATTGTTTTTCGTTATTTTGTGCTCGAGAACTATATGCTTGTTTTCCTATTTCTGAGCACCAATGTTGCGCAGCTTCTGGTTATAGAGCTTAATTAGTTGCAAAGTTGCAATGGACTTGTCTGGATTTGCTCTTGTTCACTTTTCATAAGTACATGCGGGTGCCATAACCTCTTGTTCAGTTTTTAGAGGTAGTTGCTGCAAAGCATTTGCATTCCCTGCGCTGCAGTTTGCAATTTGACACCTAATATGTGTTCATTCCGAAACATCTAAAGATGGACTAAATTCCTGCAGTGGATACGCTTGTTGTTGAATTGGAAAGTTCTTGTTTGCTTACCACATTTCATGCATGCTCGATTTGATTGTTGAGAAATTCTGTTGAAATAGTTGTGATGTGGAGTCTTTGACAGGCTAATTCTATCCTGTCATAAAGCATAGTCTCTCTCATTCTCTAATTTTTTACTCATTCCAATGCACCATCTAATAGTTATGGGCCAGGTTGCATCTTGGTAGTAAGGATTGGTATGGGAATATCGACTATAATGGAGGCCAAGTATATGGACTTGTCATATCTAGTAATCTACCAATGTGAACATTTTCTTTTCGCGTTGCTATTTAGTTATTTACTATGAGCAATGGTGGTATCCTAGGGTGATCTATAACTTCTTTCTTTTGTTAACCCTTTTCTTACTACTTTCTTCTTTACTATCTTGTATCCTGTGATTTTTTTTGGCATTGCTTGGTTCTATCTTTTGTATACTTATGCTTGAATGTGTTTATTGACCGTCTAGGGCTTATAGTGGTGTAATTGCTTCAATTTTTATGAACAGGAATAAGCTTGACAGAGGAGCAATGGTCAGTCTTCAAGAAGAATGTACCTGCTATAGAGAAAGCCATCCAGGAGATGGAGTCACGTATCATGTGAGAATATCTGTTGAAATTTTCCCAGTGTTTATCCTTTGTACCTTGGTGGTTGTAATGTAAGTGATCTGGCTCGGATTTTGGTTATAATTGGAACTGATGTGATGGGTCTAATCATCCCTTGATATTGCAAATCAACTTGTGGTATTTTTCTTGGTTATCGTAGCTGATATGATGATGGAAATATTGTTGTTGAATTGTTGACTTGTGCACATCATCATCTCCCTGTGGTTTTCTTTTCTTTTCTTTTCCATTTTGTAATGTCGAATGCTCCTGCAACTATTTTCTACCCACTTTGCAGTTTTGGAATAATCAAGTGAAAACTCTCTTTCTTACTTCAAGTGAAAACTCGAGCACTAATGTTGTTTTTTCTTCAAGCACTTGTGATATTTTAAATGGCACAAAGAAAAAGTTACAACTTACAAGTGCAAGCGGTGTTAAATTCTTTATATCAGAAGTTCAGATGCAGCAAAATATATACAAGAAAAGAAATAAGTATTCAGTTTTAGTTAAAGTGGCAGTTAAATAGATGGAAATTTACTACTGATTTGCAGTCATCTTTTCCTTTTGCTAAGCAGATCTTCAATACCCTAATGTTGGTGCTCTCAAATAAGGACGCATACCCATTGAAATGTTGACAACAACCTTCACTTTCATTATATTTACAAGATAGTAGAACATAGTTTACCAGACTATCTAATATTAAAAAGAACTAAAGTGAGAGGGTCATTGATATGAAATATTGATTCACTCTCACAAATTTCAGACAATGGTACAGAGAAACATGAAGTTTCATGGCACCACTCACAACCTAGTAAGTATTAGCAACCCCTGGTTGGCCTTCACATCCCACTGTGATCAGTTATGGCCATAGGGACCTTAAACATGTTGGAGAAGATAGGCTTCCAATTCCAACCCCCTCCTCGTCCTCCTGAACCCCATAGGCTCTTGCTGTGCAGCTTCGGTGTACTACTGGCTGTTGCAGCCATCCTCATCATCTCGATCAGAGCCAGAGTGTTGCCTCCAGACAAAATCTCCTCCAATTGCTTAGTGTCGATCACAAGCTTCACTCTCCAAACCCCATCTCCTCCGCACGGCAACACTTCCAGACCTCCTCCTGACCCATTTGCCAAGTTCTCTACAAAATCTGATGCACGCCGAAACGACTTCTTCACCGGCTCAGCTTCTTCTGCACCCTCCAAGTTTTCAACGACACCCATTTCTTGAATTTGTGCTGAAACCCCATTATCAGGAATCTTTTGCTCTTCAGTCCTTAGTGGAAGAAGGTAGAATTGGCCATTAGTTAGGGCCTCTTGATCAGACAATGGCACTGATGCCTTGCCCTGCTGAAAAATGCCATAGCCTGGAAAATCAGAGAGGATCTCAGCGGCTAGTTTAGGGCCTTTGAATTGTAGGACAACCCCAGAATCTGTAAGGACCCGGATGGAGTTAGGACACTCCCCAGAGGTTCCTTTGACAGAGGAGCAATTTCCCATTGTGAAATCTTTTCCCACCTTGATCACAACTGGAGCGGTCGATCATATTTAAGCTGACGAATCTGGCTAAATAATAGTGGAAGCACAATGGGGCTGTGTCAGAAGAGACAGGAGAAGTTTATGCTTATTTCAAAAAATATAAATGGCTGCATGTGAAATTAGACCGTTGGGGGCAATTATTTTTGTGCTCGATTTTTAGTTGATCCAAGGCAAAGGAATAGAATATGGGGGTAGATTAGTGTGTTAAAATAATAGTGGGAAACGACAGGTAGAAGAAGAAGACTAATTCAAATTTGAGTGATAGGGGGTTTGTATTTAGTATTTACCTTTGGTAGGTGTTTGATATTCCATTCCTAAGAGAAAATACTAAATAGGCATCTTCTAGCGCTCTCTCTCTCTCCCCAATTTTGGAAATGTGTTCAATGTATCAGTATCACGAAGTAAACATCTTCTGAAGTATGTAAGAGGTTGTCTATGGGAGCTTCGGTGTAGTGGTACATGTTCTGATGATGTTCACCATGAATTAATTCATCACTTAACCACTAATGGTGAATAGTCAACTGTGAAGTCTAGAATTTTAACTTAAATGGGTACCGTAAATTCGAAAAAAAATTATTTACTTGTTCTATAACATAATAACTAATTAGCAGTTACCCACCAAAGATTTCCAATAAGTCTTTCTAAATTTGAATGCGGAACCAATTATACTAAAAATTTCAATAATTTAGAATTGAAAATCCCAAATTATCTGAATTTTCTTCAATAGTTCTAAAGTTAACAAATCATAATTAGCGACAAGATGATTTCTGAGTACAGGGAGAATTCTATCTCATAAACCAATCCACTTCAAATTTTGCGCCAAAATAAAAATTACCTACGAAAACCCGGTTTAGTCGGTTTTGGACAGAATTTTGGCCACCCTACACGGCCTAGCCGGTCTATCTCAACAGGGGTACATGACAGATAAGTGTCTATTTTTGATTTTTTTTCTTCATATAACACGAAATTAAAGTTGTGGTATATGAGTCTATAACATGAATTTTCACCACAAATCAAATCCCTGACCACTAATATTTGTATGATAACATGCACCAAAAACCAAATTTATTCCCACGTGGCAGAAATCTAAAGGTCCACGCGATTTATCCACTCACATTCATCACAGAAATCCCCCATTTAAATTCAAAGCCACACAAAATCCCTCCCAATCCCCACATATAAACAACATTCCCTCCATAAAACGCCCCACGTAAAATAGCACACTCTCTAGCCTCCAACACACATTCTGGACGGTCCATATTTCACAAAATGGGATGTGCCTCATCGAAACGGATAGAGGCAGCCGTAGATTACAGGCCGGCGCCGGCGAGCTTCGCGGTCTTCAATATCAACGGCATCCAAGAGCCCTGGCTCGGCCTCGAGGATACGACGTCGCAGCAGGAGCACAACGAAAAGCCGGCGCACGTGCCCGCTCAAATCCTGGACAAGCTCGGTGAATCCGACGCAGCTGCCGCGCCGCACACTTGGGACGAGGTCAGTAAGGTGCTAGAGAACCTGAAGCCCAATCTCAGCCCAAAGCCCAGCCCAGTACCGCCGCCACCTGCGGCCAAGAAGGAGCCGGAAGAGGAGAGGAGGAAGCCACGTAAGAGCCTGTCTTTCGACTCCTTCCACACTTTAGAAGAGCTGGACAACAAGCTGACTGCTCCGAAGCCAGCCGGGTTGAAAAAGAGCGAGTCGATGAATTCCTTGCAGTGGAAGAAACCCGAGTCAAACCGGACCGACTCACGAGTTGAACTGCCATCTCCATCTCCAGACGCTCGAACCCAGTCGACAGTGGGATACAAGTCTGTGAAGGAGAACATATTCATAAAGAGGGACAGGCTGGAGAGAGAGCGGGAAGGCCAGGTGGCGGTCATTGATAAGTTGATAAGCCTGCGGGACCCGCTGAGCGACTACCCGGAGAAATGTCCACCTGGCGGAGCGGAGTCCGTGGTCATCTACACGACGTCGTTGCGGGGGGTGCGGCGGACGTACGAGGACTGCCAGAGAGTGAAGTCGGTGTTCGAGGTGAACAGGCTGGTGTATGACGAGCGTGACGTGGCGCTTCACGGGGAGTTTCTGAGCGAGTTGAAAGGGTTGATCGGGGAGGGTTTGGGGGTGCCTAGGGTTTTCGTGAAGGGGAGGTACATCGGGGGAGTGGAGGAGGTGGTGGAGCTGAACGAGAGCGGGAGGCTGGGGAGGATTGTGAAGTGGGCACGTGTGGAGACAGGGGTGGGGCCGCAAGCGTGCGGAGGGTGCGGTGGGGCCAGGTTCGTGCCGTGTATGGAGTGTGGTGGGAGTTGTAAGGTGTTGATTGGGGATAAGAAGGAGAGGTGTCCCAAGTGCAACGAGAATGGGTTGGTTTACTGCGTGGCTTGCTGGTCTTTGACATGATTTGGACATGCAGTAGTAGTGATTGTATATTATTACATTTGTGGTGATTCTATGCTTATGTTTTGGTTAGTGGTGTCATGAATTTTTGATTGGGTGTTGAGAACAAAAACGAAGGTGATTTGTAAAGAAAATTGAAAAATATACAGCTTGTGGTGATCATTGTTGTTATGGGTATTAAAAGGGTTATTCACTTATTTGTATTTTTTTTTAACAAATAAAAAATAAAAAATTAAAGGGCCCAACCGGGTTCGAACCGGTGACCTCTTGATCTGCAGTCAAATGCTCTACCACTGAGCTATGGACCCTCTTGTGAATTTAAAGTATTCACCGTTTTAAATAACAATGTGTATGGGTGAATAGTGTCGCGGGTGATAAGGAGTCAAACTTCAAAGCACTTGGCAAATTCAAATCAACCCGTGAGAAAATTTACCCTTCTGTGAAACAATCAACGGACATCTAGAGCTTCAAGCCCGCCATTGTGGACTCTCTACATTACTATCATCCATTGAATTAAAGGTGCTACGATTGTGTCATGCATGACGTGAACTTGTTTTCCTTTCTCAGCTAGAGAGGAGGAAGAGGAAGAGGAAGTAGTCATTAGTCAATGTTCCAAAAATTCCACAAAATTATAGGATACGTTACGTACTTGAAGGGGTAAAAAAGAAGGGATCTTTTATCACCAAAAGAAGAAAAGAAAAATTCCTTTGGGAAGGGGTCAGAGAAATCCTTGGAGCATATTCTTCTTGAACTTGCAGTCGCTATCTATCACTGTTACAAGTTATTGATCAGAGAAAAAGAACCAAAAAACAATTACGAGTGGAAAAAATGGGGCGGGCAGCTAGCAGCAACACTAACCCTTTAATCTTTCTATATGCTGTCGACCAAGTAGACGGCCTAACAGTAACTACCCGTTAAACTAAAGATTGTCCTCAACCGACACACGTCCACCCTTCTGGGTTTCATCGATTTTGGCCGTGGACGTGCTTTTATCAATAGCATGTTTCCATCGCTTGCCCAGAAAACACCTACTAATTAAGCGCTTTTTCGGAAGTACCAATATAAACTGCTTCCAACACGTTCAAATATGATCAATTCTATATTAGTATCATAGTATAGTATAGTATACTAAATTCCTCTTCAGAAATCATAAGCAACTCGATCTCTTAAAATTCTCACCCGTGCATCACATATCACACAGATAGATGGAGTAGAGTAAATAAAAGTATATGGTAAATAAATATTATTACACCTCATAACAAATATTTGCTTCTCATCACTTGAACTTGCTTAAGTTGCTTATACATATAATAATATCATACATTATGTATTTGATTCACCATCCCTCATGTTTCTAGTCTCAAACGACATATCAATCACGGCAAACAGACTACTACTCACTACTCTCTCTTCACTCTTTCTTGATCACTAATTTGTGTATGTATCTTCTGTAAGCCCCTATATCTTGTTCTTGTTCAAGGGGTTTCAGCTACAAATATATCGTCTTGATCTGCAAATTTATCCAACAGAGAAAGCGCCTGCAAAATAAACAAAGATTATTCATCAGAAATTTAGAACTCGCCTAGATATAAGATATAGAATGTGCCTCAAGCTGGTGCGCTTGAACAAAACTAACTAATCTTTTTTCGCCAAGGAACGTTCATTACCTCTGGCACGCTGAGTTCAAGACGAAATTTCGGGCCATCATAGTGATGAAGAATTGGCCTGAAGGAATCCTCTTCCAGTGGTTCACAGACTTTCCTGGTTAGAACTCGCACCTGTTCATAAAGAGAGTGGAAGTGAGCAAATGAAACACAAAAAATACTTTAGTCTTCCTTTATATTCAATTCAGGATTTGATGACAAACCTGAGCAGGGAAGCGTGATTCGCCGGGACATTTCTTGTCTTCCCAAGCAGATGGATCAAAATTGGTTCCTCCAAAGCTTGCAGCCTAAACATAAAAGTCGGCAACACTGTCAACTATTGGTATTTCCAATCAAGAATCATAAAATTTCAACCAAATTTGGCCAACTACTAAAAGAATTGCACAAACTAAATACCGAGTTAAAGTAAAAGTCATCACAATATAAGATAAGATCATGTTAAAGTGGAAGTCACAAACCTCAAATATTCCATGGAGTTGGTGGGTGGAGTAGTTGTAAAGGAAAAGGGGCAACCCCGGAGTAATGGCCCTAACTGAGTCACGGTAACGTGGAGGCAAACCTGTAAACAATTAAGCAGAGCAATAAAATTCATAAGAATCTATCAAATTAATAGCATACTTAGCTGAGTAACAAATGACAGGATTTACAAATTTGATTATTTCCCAAATCACAATTCCATTTACAATAGAAACTAAAATTGATGCATATAAGCAAAAACAAAATAAAAAATTAAAGGAAGGAATAAAGGACATACCGAAAAGCTCCCTCTTAAGATTCTCCTGCATAGTATCGTTGTTGCAGACGAAGATGTAACCACCAATGGTTTCATTTCTAGGCAGAGACTCAGATGGTGGAAGTGTCTTGAATTTCTTGTCACCCTTGATGTCCTTGTTATTGTCATCACCAGCTTTCTTCTTGTTGCTATTGTTGTTCTTCTTCCCAACTTTAACTCCAAGATCAAATTCCTCACCCTGATTCTTGTATGGCTTCAGGTTAATGTTATTGTTGTGAATTGCAGGCTTGGAATAAATCCCCTTGTTAAAACCACCATTGATGCCAGCAGCACCAGCAGAAGACCCAAGTTTCCACCCTTCATTAAACCCATTAAAGTCCGAAACTTTTGGGTTAAATCCATTGAAGTCTGAGACTTTCTGGTTAAACCCATACCCATTGAAGTCTGGAACTTTCTGGTTAAACCCATTAAAGTCTGAAACTTTTGGGTTAAACGCATTAAACTCTGAAGCTTTGGGCTTGAAGCTGTTCCACCTGTCACTGAAGCCATTCAATTCAGAAGCTTTGGGCTTGAAACTGTTCCAGCCATCGCTGCTTCCATTCAGATCCGACCCTTTCTGCTTATAATCCACCCCGCCGTCGTTGAAATCGGACGCTTTAGGGGTCAAATTGATCAAGGAATTCACTTCACCGCCGACCTTGATATCGAAATTCCTTCTCGCATCAGGCCTCTTGCTTCCGTAGGAGTTGCTCCATATCGAATCGTTGACCGAGAGATTGGCGAGATTGGAGGTCTGAACCCGAAGCTGGTCACTGAATTGCCAGAAGGACTGGTTGTTGTTCTCCATTTTTGTATCAAAAGATGATCAAGACAAATCTGAACTTTAATGTACTATGAAATATGAGAGAGAGAGAGGGAGGGAGGAAGTAGTTGTGGAAGAGATTGATAAATGAAGGGGGGTATATATCTTAACTTTAACCGTAAACTATTCAGATCATGGAGAAGGAAATTGCTTGGAAAGTGACAAAGGGGTTGAGCATAGCGTGTCGACTCGTCAAAGAGAGAAAGCTACAAGCTATTTTTATTGTATATCTTTATTTTTGGGAGATAATTAAATCCCAATAAAAGAGTATTAAGTTTGAGCTAAAGGGATACAGAGGCGATGATGACATTGAAAACGCGTCTTGGGTTGTGAGGTGGCAGAGAGAGAGAGATGACCAGAGAGTGATGACTGGTGAGAGTGTTTGATTTGGCACCATTTCTAGAAGGTCAGGTTCGGTGGGAGTTGAGAGAGTTCACACCATGTCATGACTCTCGCGGAGTTTGATTTTCTTAGCAGATAAGACTTGAAAAAGAAAGAGAGGAATAGACTAATAGAGGAAGGAGCAGGACGCGTAATAGGGGGGAGTGGGGGACTTGGCCATGAGGATTACTCGTCCGGATGAAGTTTCTACATGTGGAGAGAGCTAGAATTTGGATGTACGATTTCACCCACAGGGATGGGTTGGTAGTTACCATCGTACTCCACATGAGTGACGCAATGGGAGAGAGTTTTCAGTACACGGCGTATATCTGCACGGTATTCTATTAGCCGTTTAAAAGTTAAAAATAAATGCTAACTCATTTTTCTGATCCGATTTGAATGACTCAGATTGCATTGTGTATGTACACGCTGTGTACTAAAGACTTTTCTACATTCTTAGATCTCTTTTAGGTATGAACTTTAATCACATGTTATTAACATTTCACAAGACATGCTTGACATCTTATTATGCACATATATTAATAATTTAATATGATGAATTGCGGATGGAAGCATGTTGCAAATTGTGTAAATTTGTGCATATTTCGATTCATATGCATATCATTGTGAGTGTTATAGAATAATTCATGTTTTTTTGTCATATAATTCGTTGATAATTTCTTTATTCTTTTTCTTGATTAATTATTTAAATTAAAACATTGAGTACACTAAAAATTGCTTTACGTTTACCGGATCCTCTAATCTGGATACCCCTGCCGTGATTGAACAGATTCATAAATTGGATTTGAAATGAGATAGTGTTGAGGTATTGGTAGATGAGATAGAGGAACATAAGGAGAAAGGGGGCAGAGGTTCAAGAGTTTGAGGCGGAGAAGAGTTCTAATTGTCAAGAAACTGAAAACATCAATTGCTTTGATTTTTTATTACTCTTAAAACTTTGTATTGATTCATATGTCAATTTTGAAGATTACCACTATTGTCAAACAAGAACGTGTGCTGAATTATTTCTAATATAGTTTCAAACTTAATAGCATTTTCCTTCTTGAATTTCTTCCAATATCTCACTAAAGTAAAACCTAAATGGTTTATGGTGAAAAGTCTATGCGCAAATGAAGCTTTTGAAATTAGACATGGTCATTCTTTTATCTCCCCTTTAAATACAATTCATCATCAATTAATTGGCACTTCCAAACTCATGAGCTTCCTATGATTGTCACGGCAGACTGTTAGCACCAGCAACTAGTTAGCAAATAGATAACTCGTGAGTCATGACTGTGTTTTGCTACAATTCCACAAAGAGGTAACTTGGTAAACTAAAAAACCAAGAAAAAGTGTAATTTGCTAATTGCAAATGTTGTTTCAGATGTGTGATGCGGCTCCATCACATGATCATAGTTTGTAGTGTCAAGTTTTTGTCTCCCCAAATAACCGTTTACAAAATCAAAATATAAGAATATAACTAATCTAATTCTTCGGCCTTTACCCAAAGACATACTCCACCAGACTGAATTCACCAGATTTAGTGGTAGCCTTGAGAGCACAATGTCAGGGAAAGATGGCAAGGAAGCATTAAGCTCGAGGTGTAGTTTGGTCTGTGGGACTTGGGCGGCATAGGGCTGAAGCACCAGAGTAGGTTGCGCTTCAGGACCTAAGAATTGGAAGAACAAGCACTTTTTCTGAAGGATGTAGTTTATGAAATATACAACTGAAGCAAATGCGTGGTATAATAAATATCTGCAGTCTCCGAAAGCTACACAGTACATATAATGACTGTAGATTCAGACCAAAGAAAAATAATAATGACTAATGATACTCATAAGTGAACTATGTTACAGTTCCGCACATACAGATAGAGGTTTCAACTTGATAAACAAAATCAATGAACTCAAGGACAAAACTCTTGATCTTGGTTTTTTCAGCCTAACATATGAAATGCAAACATTTTCAACTACAATTAAGACTCTTTTATATCTTCACCTGCAAATCCCGTGACTGTCAAAATATATTAGATAGTCTGGTGTAAAGATAAAAACTGTTGGTTCATAACAGATCCCCAATCTCTGAATTCACAGCTATGTCTACTGTCCTGGCCAATTCTATTGCTGCACCAACATAACCATGTGGTGTTAAGTTCAGTAGAATGGTCTTGGCTTCATCAGGTAATTCCAACCCTTTGATAAACTCTCTTATACTCTCCTTGGTAACTGCTCTTCCTCTGGTTAGTTCCTTCAATTTTTCATAGGGCTCAGGAACACCATATCTTCGCATTACTGTCTGTATGGGTTCAGCAAGAACCTCCCAACACTGATCCAAGTCCTCAAAAATGCAAGCTTCATTGACCTGAAGTTTTGATATTCCCTGAAGTGTACTTTTGTAGGCAAGAAGAGAGTGCCCTAATCCCAAACCCATGTTCCTCAAAACAGTTGAATCAGTCAAGTCCCGCTGCCAACGTGAAATGGGCAACTTCATGCTCTGCTGAGAAAGATTTCCGTTAGCCACACCAAGATTACCTTCACTGTTTTCAAAATCAATAGGGTTGACCTTGTGAGGCATTGTTGATGACCCAATCTCACCAGCCTTGGTTGTTTGCTTAAAATAACCCAAAGATATGTAGTCCCATATATCTCTATCAAAGTCTATCAATATGTTATTAAACTGGTTGATTGCGTGAAAAAGTTCAGCCATATAGTCATGAGGTTCGATCTGAGTGACATAGGAATTAAAACTCAACCCAAGAGATCTTACAAACTCTTCATTAACTTGCGGCCAATTAACATCAGGATATGCAACTTCATGAGCATTGTAATTTCCAACAGCACCAGCTAATTTCCCCATTATCTCCACACACGATATCTCTTTCCATTCTCTGCTCAATCTGACAGCAAATATGGCCATTTCTTTCCCCAAAGTTGTAGGTGAAGCAGGCTACAAGATGACAGGAAGATATAACAAGCCCGCAGCAGAAGGTACAAGTAAACGAAAGGCAAAGAAAATTATGACAAGAAGCATGATTGAGCCTGAGAAGCTAACACTATCAGAGTTGCCCAAAACTGAATTTGCTCACTACCTTTCAAATGCTAGAAGAAAAGTGCACAAGTATAAAATACAGTTATGTTAAGCCAGTATGTATGAACAAAACTCACAACTTTTTACCTGTCCATGAGTGCGAGACAGCATAGGAATATGAGAATACTCCTTAGCCATGGAACATAGTGCCTGAACCAAATCACCAATGATAGGAAACATAACATTGTTCATAGCTCCTTTTAGCATCAATGCATGCGCAAGATTGTTGATGTCCTCGGATGTGCAAGCAAAATGAAAAAATTCAAGCACCTTCAATAAGAGGAGACAGGTCATATGATACTCAAACATTCAAAAAAGCAAATATTAGATTAAACGAGGAGGTTGTTTTGGCATCTAAAAACCACTAAAGTGAGTTTCAACCTTTGCTATTTCTGGGTGTGATTTGCATCTCTGTTTCAAAAAATACTCCACCGCTTTTACGTCATGATTTGTCACTTTCTCAATCTCCTTGATCTCTAGTGCGTCATTGATGCTAAACCCATCAATTATTTCTTGCAAATAAGACTGAGCACTTTCACCAAAGCCGGTTACCTCTATCACTTCAGGAATTTGTGAAAGCCATAGCAACCATTTGATCTCAACTATAACACGGAAGTAGATTAGACCATATTCACTCATATAAGGAGCCAAGTCCTTCACTTTACCCCAATACCGGCCATCCAATGGTGACAAAGCCATCAAACTTGAAAGCTCAAGTTCACAAGAAGAACTAAGAAACACAAACTTCACCTTCTCAGCAGGAACATTGGTGTCTTTTATGGTGGCTCTAACAGCCACATCTACTGTCTCAGCCAATTTAACAGCAGCTCCAACATAGCTGTGTGGTGTCAACTTTGATAAAATGTTCTTTGGTTCTTCAGGTAATTCCAAGCCTTTGATAAACTCTCTTATACTTTCTGAGGTAACTGTTCTCCCTCTTGTAAGTACCTTCAGCTTCTCATAGGGCTCAGGAACACCATATCTTCGCATAACAGTTTGTATTGGTTCAGCAAGCACCTCCCAAGAGTGATTCAAATCTTCACTCATGCAAGCTTCATTAATCTGAAGCTTTGATATTCCCCGCAGTGTGCTTCTGTAGGCAAGAAGTGAATGGCCTAATCCAACACCCATGTTCCTCAGAACAGTAGAATCAGTCAAGTCACGTTGCAAACGTGATTTAGACAACTTATCACTCAGATAGGAAAAAACTCCACTAGCCATGCCAAGATTACCTTCACTATTCTCAAAATCAATGGGGTTTACTTTGTGAGGCATTGTTGACGACCCAATTTCACCAGCTTTTGTTGTCTGCTTAAAGTAGCCCAAAGATATGTACCGCCATATATCACAGTCAAAGTCGATCAAGATATTATTGAATCTGGAATAAGCATTAAAAAGTTTTGCCATATAGTCATGAGTCTCGATCTGGGTAACATATGGATTGAAACTTACTCCGAGAGATGTGACAAACTCTTTAGCAATTAAGGGCCAATCAATATTAGGATATGCAACCAAATGAGCATTGTAATTTCCTACAGCACCAGCAAGCTTCCCCATTATTGCCACTTGAGAAATTTTTTGCCTCTGTATGCTTAACCTGACAGCGAAAACAGCCATTTCCTTCCCCAAAGTTGTGGGTGAGGCCGTCTGTCCGTGAGTGCGCGAAAGCATGGGAATAGAAGCATTCTCCTTTGCCATGACACATATTGCTTGAATCAAATCGTCCATGACAGGAAGCAGAACATTGTTGATAGATTCTGTCAACATCAATGCGTGTGCAATATTGTTGATGTCCTCAGATGTGCAAGCAAAATGATAAAACTCAAGCACCTATAGTAAAAAAAAAGGGTATTCAAAATTCAAAAATTTGAAACAAAGACATTATCAGGAATCATATCAAATCAAAAGGACAATCCTTTCAAAATTTTAATAAACTCGAATAGTCTCCACCTTAGCTATTTCTGGATGTGAACTGCTTCTCTGTTTGAGGAAGTATTCCACTGCTTTTACATCATGGTTAGTGGTCATCTCAATCCTCTTTACTTCTCGTGCGTCCTTGATGCTAAACCCATCAATAATCCCTTGCAAGTAAGACTGAGCATCTTCACTGAAATTTGGCACCTCTATGACTTCAGGGATTTGAGAAAGTTTCAGCAGCCATTTGATCTGACACACAATGCCTATAAATAAATGAAACCATTCGTAGAAAACTCCAGCAGAACAAAATAACAATGAAAAAACAGACTTGCAAAATGTGTTGATTGGATCAAAATTCAAAGGGTTCACTGGTTCAGAAAACAACCAACCAAAGCATGCAGCATTACAATTTAAATAAATATTAAGCACTTGAAATTTCTAGTTAACTAGAGCATCACCTCAACTAGAACACGGTAGTAGATTAGGCCATACTCACTCAAGTAAGGAGCTAATTCCTTGACTTTACCCCAATAACGACCGTCCAACGGAGACAACGCCGTCAAATCCGAATGCTCGATTCCGCCGGAAAAGACGCCGTTTTTATCGGCGGCGGCGGAGGCGGCGGCCCTGAGAGAGCAATCCTTGCGAAGGAATGACAAGGAAGCATTGGAAGGATGAAGGCAGAAGCTTGAAGGGTCTATTGGTCTTTGGGATTTGGTTGGAAGAGGGCTGAAATTGAGAACCCTAGAAGAGACTCCAAAGTCCATGAATCGAAAGGTGTTGAGGTCCAGGATAGGGGTGGTGCACTTGGAGCTCATATTCCGGGACCTTTTTTGACCTGTGTTGTTCGTTTGGCTGTTGTTAAACCCTAAACGCTACTTTAAGAGGGTTTTACTCAACAACAACAAATCATTTTGAGAAACGTTTTGAGTTGTTGACCTTTTTTTTTTTTTTTTTCCAGTTTGACCCTCCCTCCCTCCAGTTCTATTACTGGGCGCCTGTTTTTCCCGCATTTTCTTTTCCTCTTCTGCCCCAACCTAAATCCGACCATCACAAAACGCAGAAAACTCTCCAAAACCAAAACACCGCAATGGGCGAGACCAAGCGAAAACGAGGCCGTAAGCCCAAAAACCCCACCCCGGAAACCCTAGCTACCACCAGCGCATCACCATCACCGCCACCAACAACAACAGCAGCCACGTCAACGGACGACGACGCCGTCTTCTCAGTCAGCAACGTCGAAATAATCGACCCCAATTCCACTCGCCGCGGCCGCGGCCGCCCCAAGAAGCACCCAAGGCTTTCCGACAACCCCGAAAACGGCGAACGCAAGCTGCCCGCGGGGCCTACCTCGGCCGATTCAGATCCCGGCGCGGCCTGGGAGGGCGCGGCGAGAGTGATGCCTTCAATGGATGCGGTGGTGAAGGTGTTCTGCACTCACACCGAGCCGAATTTCTCGCTGCCGTGGCAGAGAAAGCGGCAGTACAGCTCGAGCAGCAGTGGGTTTGTGATAGGCGGCAGGAGGGTGCTCACCAATGCCCATTCTGTGGAGCATTATACGCAGGTCAAGCTCAAGAAGCGTGGCTCCGATACCAAGTACTTGGCAACAGTTCTTGCCATTGGCACCGAATGCGACATTGGTACTCAAACCTTTTCTTTTCAACTCTTCTCATGAATTTGGGCAGTTTAGTGTTAGTCCTGTGAGGTGACAATGTAGATAGTGATTAATTTTTCGGAAGGCTAGGACAATATCCTTGTGTATAGATATAAAAGATAGACATAAGTGTAGGGGTGAAAACACTGATAAATTAACGCACGGGATGAATTTCTCAAGTCACATGTGAAGTTAGGGAAAGGTGTGAAGTCATCTCATCATGAGTGGCATCAAGTCCTATTAGTTGAATTTATGCATTATGCAAAAGCACATGTTGGTTACTACTTACTACTTGATCCTATGTGGATTTGTATGATGAATTGTTTGTCTTACCTGCCAAGTGTTCTGTATGTGATTTTGCAGCCATGCTTACTGTTGATGATGATGAGTTTTGGGAAGGTGTGTCACCAGTTGAATTTGGGGAGTTGCCTGCGCTTCAAGACGCTGTTACTGTTGTGGGTTATCCCATTGGGGGAGACACGATTTCAGTGACTAGTGGTGTTGTGTCACGAATAGAGATTCTATCCTATGTTCATGGGTCAACTGAACTTCTAGGTTTGCAGGTTGTTAAAATATCAATCTCAGAGAAAAAAAAAACGGAAAATGTCATTCTAGCATTTTGGTAGACACGTTACCTGCATGTTGAACCTTTGACCTAATTCCTTCTCCTTTTCTCTTTTCCAGATAGATGCTGCCATTAACTCTGGAAACTCGGGTGGGCCTGCTTTTAATGATAAAGGAACTTGTGTGGGTATTGCATTTCAGTCCCTCAAACATGATGACGCGGAGAATATTGGTTACGTCATTCCCACACCAGTAATAATGCACTTCATCCAAGATTATCAGAAGAATGGAGCATATACAGGTAAATTTGATACATGTTGATGTGTTTTAACTTTTAAGCATTTAACTTTTATACCTTGTAATCGGAATACTCTGTCTTTCCACATAGCAATATTACAAATCTATGATAATAATTGTGGTAGTCTGGCAGGTCCTTACTATTTTCATTTTCGCACCTACTTTGCATCTTTTAACTGTCCATAATGTGCCAGGATTTCCAATTCTTGGGATTGAGTGGCAGAAAATGGAAAATCCTGATTTGCGTACATCAATGGGCATGAAACCTGATCAGAAGGGTGTTCGTATCAGAAGAATTGATCCCACTGCTCTGGAATCTCAGGTTTTGAAGCCATCTGATATTCTTCTCAGCTTTGATGAAGTCAATATTGCCAACGATGGAACAGGCATGTGTTATTCTCATGGTCCAGTGACATATATAGATATGTATTATGTGTATATTTCTTACATATGTAATTCGTTTTTAGCTAAAAACTCTGCTACATTGTTGAGTTTGTGGTTATTCTTGCTTTTATATGTTTATTCTATGATTTTTCTGGTAAGGTGTCATAATAGTGTTGATATGTATTGAGTTTCCCACTTATATATTGCTGTGAAATGTTGTACATTTATCTCTTTTTTCTTCTATAAATTCTTCTTGTACTCTATGTGATTTGGCATTTGCTGTTTTCCCATGATGATTTTCAGTTCCTTTTCGGCATGGAGAACGCATAGGTTTTACTTACCTCATATCCCAGAAATATACTGGAGATAACTCAAAGGTTAAAGTTCTGCGCAATTCTGAGATTCTCAGTTTTGATATAAAACTTGCATCCCACAAAAGATTAATTCCAGCTCACAACAAGGGCAGACCTCCTTCATATTACATTGTTGCAGGATTTGTTTTCACAGCTGTATCTGTTCCATATCTTCGATCTGAGGTTGGTAGTTTCCCTTGACTTCACTCTGCTAGATTTTTCTATGTGTTTTCTTTAGAATGATCTTAAACCTGTTTCTATCATCTGCTCCGCTTGTGGTTTCTTGCTGGTTTGATACTAAAAGCACTTTGCTCAATGGAAGTTTAGGAGTGGGATATTCATTAATTAATATTACGTCTTACTATGTGTTGCTTATCTACACTGTCTTTGCCTGTGTGTGTAATTATACTATAGTAATCCGAGTTGGGTAGGGCTGAGTAAGACTCGTAAAATGATGTGATCTAAATGTGACATTACATGGCTTGGGTGCCACTTTTAGATGCACTATCTTTGCCTTGGTTGCATTTTGCAACAGTTGCATACCATAGGTAGTGTTTAGGTTGCATATGAAATAAGATCAGTTTCTGTATGCTATCTTGTTATCCAACTCTTTCTGCTTGTATTTACAGTATGGAAAGGATTATGAGTTTGAAGCTCCTGTCAAGCTTTTGGACAAAATGTTGCATTCATTGCGGCAGTCACCAGATGAGCAGCTTGTCGTGGTTTCTCAGGTTTTCTATCTCTGTCTCTCAACTTTTGTGTCTCTATCTATTCTGGTGGGGTTGTTCTATTGATCCATTGCTGACTTTCCCTCCCTCTATCTGCGACAATGTTTCAGGTGCTGGTAGCTGATATCAACATTGGCTATGAAGACATAGTTAACACGCAGGTCAGCAATTGCACTCTGTTGCCTTGTACTTTTATGTTTTATTTTTTCCAGTTAGTGGCGGGAGTACTTCACATAGCCTGCTCTTGGATGACACGCTTTGTCTATTTTTTAGTTTGATGATGAAATACTTTGTTTGTATAGGTTCTTGCTTTTAATGGTAAGCCTGTGAAGAATCTGAAGTGCTTGGCAAGCATGGTGGAGAGCTGTGAGGATGAGTTTTTGAAATTTGATTTAGAATACCAACAGGTTCTCTCTCTCTCTCTCTCATTGCATGTGTGTATGTGTGCCTTTTGTGTGTATCTTATCTTCAGAACTGTTACCGGTGTTTATGCAGATGGCGGTCCTCCAAACTAAAACTGCAAAAGCAGCTACTTTAGATATTCTTGCTACACATTGCATACCGTCAGCAATGTCTGATGATCTGAAGACTTGAGGTTGGACTGTATGCAGGCTCATCACTTTTCTAATTCTTTGTAGCCCTGCCTACAGCTCCGGTTCTGTTTTATGCAACATCTCAAATAGAATATGTAGGACTATTGAGGGCGGACATGCTTCCTCTGTTTTCAGAGTTAGATATTGTTAACTGGCCAGCCGTAGGGGATTTTGGTACTCTCAAATTCGGTTGGTGAGGTGCAGCATCGGTGATTGTTATTTATTTTTACTTGTTCTTTCAAGTGGTTGATATAAACATGAACACCATCTTTACATCTTGTGAGTGATTTGGAAGGAGAAATATTGTTTTATAGAAAGTAATCTTGATCTATAAGCCGACTTCATCAAATATTTCTTTTTTGTTTACTATGACAAAAGAAATGTATATGTATATACTATCAGTTACATACATGCATGTTTTTCTTGTTGCTAGGAATAGGTGGCTTATAAATATGGTGCTACTGATTCAATTATAACGTGGTAATTGACTAATTGCATTTAGCCATCAAACATATGTTAGACATGTATGTGGCTCTCCAAGAGAGGAGTCTTCTGGGACGATGACTGCAGCCTATCAACATCATCCTCCTGGGATTCACCATCTTCCTTTGTTTTTGGGTCCAAACATTTTTCCTCTTTTGATTGCGCCCAGATTACTCCGTAAAAACCCACAACAATTACCGCCGCTCCAATAAGACTGCCAGAAAATAGATATGAATGAAAATTGAAAATAAAGAACCGTATCTATTTTATGACTCTGCAATTCTCTTGAATGGTTGTTTAGAATTAAGTGCAACAATTCTAAGCAACCAAGAAAGCAAAGCCTGACTGGCGGATGCAAGTCATTTTCACTATTTTCCACCTCCCCATATAAAAAACTACCCTCTTTTTAGCTTTTTTATTGTCAGAAAGTTTTATGAACCATGTCATCTTTAGCTTTCTGAGCAAGAAAACCAATAAAAGAATTGAATCCCACAATTTGTATTGTATCCTACAATTTAGTTTAATGAAAGCCTTAAAGCCATCAGAATCAGTCCTTCAGCTTATATAAAGCTATTTTCTTGACTAATGAGACATACTATAAAGGGCGTGCCTATCTAACTCGCTAATGATGATTAAGTCACCTACTAATCTCTGAAGTAGGTAAGGATGATCTGAAAATGCCAATAGAGAGAGAAGTTGTTACCTTCCAACATGTAGTGTCTCACCTAGAAAGATAGCACCCATCAAAGCAGCAATGGCAATCCCCAGAGGCTTGAACATAGCCACGAATACAGGTCCTTTCTTTTGTATGCACCATGTTAGCACAGAGAATGTTACAACACTTCCAAAAACAGCCTGTGCAATAAGGAACGAATGCCGTCGATTAGAACTTAGAAGCTACTTGAAAACAAAGATAAGTTAGCAGATAAAATGAACTGTATGTTAGGTGCTTACTGAATAGAAGATCGAGACAAGCTCAATGTCAGGCCTCAGCGTCCAGGCATTTGGATTTCTTTCAACAAACAAAGAAAGTATTGTACATTGAATGGTTCCGAAGAAGCAATAGAAGGAGACTATGGTCATCTCTGATGGGTATCCTTTAAGAATTGCAGCCTTCAGATATTATGTGAACAAAGATCAGCTCCATTCTCACTGAAAGGGTTTGAACTTTTGAACGAAAAGAGGAGTTAGCACATGGCATTACCTGAGCAGTATTCCATATTGCTAGGGATGAAGAAGCTGTTGCAAGAAAAAGGCCTCCAATGATCCAATGATTCATTGATGGAGATGAAGATGGTTTCGATGGAGAAGAGTCCGGAATTGATTGAACTGGTGCGGATAAAAGTGGAGAACCCTTGTAGAGAGTGACAATCAATGCTCCTGAGATAGATACCAGGGTGCCCATGATTTTGATCTGGCTTCTTGAGTTTCTCAAATCTAACTTCTCCATTCTATAAGCAGACACAAAACCTTAAGTTCCTAGTACCAAAATTCTCTCCTTAAGCCCTTAGGAAATCCCATTAAATTCCCAAATTAATTTCATTTATTGTGCCTCAAACCCTTAAAATTATTGAAGGCCTATAAGGAAAAGAGAAGCACCTGAAGATAACAGCAAGAAAGAAAGTGAAAGCTGGGACCAAGTTGCTCAAGGCAGATGCAAGAGTGGGAGAGCTGTAACTTACTCCAGTGAATACACAATTCTGCATAACAGTTATCCTGAAAATTTGAGTAAAGTCAACAAAACAAGGTAAAATCCCTACATGTCTGATGTTCCAAAGTGAAAAGCTTTTAGATGAAATAAGATAACTGTAAATTTACATACCCAGCAAGGCTTAGAAGGAAGAATTTACAGAGAATAGAGAAGGTGAGTGGTGGTCTCTTATTTCTGCAAATTACAAGAAAACACAACTTTAATTTCAAAAGATGGGATTCAAAATTTGAGACATGAATATGAAGATTGAGTTTAGTACCTGTGGATTATGAAAGAAGAAGGAAGGAGAATGAGAGTGGCAAGAGCATTTGAGTAGACAACAAAGACAAAGTGACTCATTCCTCTGGACATGGCTGCTTTGCTTAGTGTGGTCAGTCCCACATCCAAACACTCCACCATAATCATAGCTGCAAATGGCAACAGTTCCACCAAATAAGTCTTCATCCCTCTCTCTCTCTCTCTCTCCCCTTCACTGAGAGTAGCTGAAATCACTGGTGTTATATAGAATATAACTGGGCCTATATTTCCATTTTTAGACATAAGGCCCATGACCCGAAATCGGCCCACAAGTACCACCCGCCCGAACCCGCGTGTACTATTTCATTTTCTTCGACCTCGTTCTAATTGAGCCTTCTCTCGACCCCAAATTGGTTCTGGTTCTGATTCTGATTCGTTTTCTCTGCTCCTAGCATTGTGTTTGTATGGAGAAGATGGGGGAGGTTGAGCCCAGTTTAGAAGTATTTTTTGAGGAGAAGAAGCGGGTCAGGAACCCTTTTGTTCCAGTTGGTAAGTTTCTTTCACCAAAAAAAAAGTTTCTTTTTCGATTCCTTTTATCATTCGCTAGAATTCAATTCTCTCTGATTTACCTTGTTGTGGTTTTGTTTGATTTTTCGTAGTTATATACTACTTATATGTGATAGCAAAAGGTTTGGTCTTTGGTGGATTTGGGATAATATTATATTGGAGTTTTTATTCTAATATTTTAAAGCGTAAAAACTAATAATTGGGAATCATATTTCTAGTAAAACTAAACTCATCCGTAAGTTCTGTATCTGCTGAATATGAATTTGCAGAAGTAGGCCTTCATTTGACGAATTATGTAATATGTATTACAGTAGAAACTGTGTCTGTTGAAGTTCTGTTTTTGCTTATAGGGTCACCTGGTGAACATTAGGCTTAGACTGCATTTCTTTAACTGCAATTGATGGATGTTGCTTCATTTTTTGGCTCCAAACTTGATATTTAATCAGTTTTAGAGTGGAATAATGAGAATTGAGGGAAAAGTGTGGAAAGGATAAATGCTAGTTAGATTGCTAGATTGAAGTAGGAAAATTGTGGAAATAGAGATTACCAGTGTTGGAGATGTATGTAGGGTGGATTTCGTGGTTTGGGAAAGGAATAAGATGCAAATGGTTGTTATTCATGGCTCTCCTCTTTGCTTTCTTTTGACCATAAAACAAAAATGTTCTCCTTTGTTTATGGTTGTAAGTGATAAATGACTAAATACGACAGTTTATGGTTGTAAGGCACAGATCTTATCTTGGTGATGTGGTGTGTGTTCAGTAGTTGCTTACAGCCTCCAGACAAGGCAGGTGTCAGTTTGGTTCATTATTGTTTGGGGAATTTGAAACGACATAGAAGAAGATTTTTCAAGAATCTGTGCCTTTTGTTTTGAAGAGCTGCAGGTGGCAACGTGTATCCCCTTATTTTCTGCAGGGGAATGCTTTCACTTTCAGTCTTATGTCAGTTGATTGTGTGATCATATATGTCTGCTGCTACTTGCTAGTCTAAAACTTGTATTTGGATATCGTTTATACGAGGGTTGAGCTGACTTGCTGATGATCTTGTGCTTCCTCATTTTACATTTTACTCTTCATTGTGATCATTCCATTAATGTTTGGGAATTGAACTTTTCAGGGGCATTTTTGACTGCTGGTGTGCTCACGGCCGGCTTAATCAGTTTCAAGAAAGGGAATTCTCAGTTAGGCCAGAAGCTAATGAGAGCTCGTGTGGTTGTCCAAGGTGCCACAGTAGCACTTATGGTTGGAACTGCATACTACTACGGGGAGAATCCGTGGATAAAAAGTTAAAACGATTGATTTCTTTTATGGCATCGTTTCATTCTTTTTATGTTACAACTTACAAGTTGCCATATACAATGTTGTTTTACATTCTTGTTGAAGCGAAATTAGGTAGTAGAAGCAATTATATAATAATTGTTGCCATATACAATGTTGTTTCATTCTTGTGTACCTTCCTGGTATGTGGATCTTTATAGCCTGTGCTAAATATATAATAACATCTTTCCAGTTGGAAAACATGACTCTTGAGAATCTGAGTTCTGACCTCGGGTTAGAAGCTCGGAGTACAGAGTCCGGGATCTAAGATTCCATATAACTGTAAATTCCAGATCTTAGGTTTGGGGTTTGTGGTCTTATGGCTCAAAATGTGGTGCTCAGACTTCGCACCTGTCCTTGGGTCATAAGTTTGGAGCGTCGACAGAATTTCAGGCCTGAGATCGTGGAAGCAAGTGAGCATTGGTTGCTATAGGATGCTTATCCTAGTTCTTTAAGGTATCGACGTGCTTCCAAACTATATACGACACTATCCTCTTGTTTTAGAAAATGTTCATGCTCCAAAACTGTATACGAAAACCAAACGATGAGATGTGCATTGTCCTCATTTTGGGTTCGAGCCAAGGCAGTCGTCCGGCATTGTGTGTTGGCAGGCAATTATCTCAAGACTTCGAACAACCATTTGGACCATTTTAGGTACAATTCACATGATAACACTAACAGTAAGGGATAGGATGCCGATCCCTCGGCTTAGGGGGCTAGTCCCTTGCTTCTAACGGAGAAGATTTGATGTGAATTAGGGTTACGAAGAGAGTAGGATGAGGTCGAAATTTGAATCAATTTTCCTTCAAAGCTTATAGTATTTGGATGGGTTACGAACACCATAAATATCAGTTATTACCTTAGGATCTACGAAAATATCTTCTTCTTCTTTTTTGTTACAGACTTACATCTACGAAAATATCTTTAATTGGCGGTGAATTTATTAACTTGGTAAATTGTTAATCATTCAGCCACCACATGCTTAAATTAGACCACCTCAAGTCTTGCTTTCCACGTAATAGGACTCCCATTTAAACACGTGCATCACAATTTGTCGACATTCACCCCTAACTCTCTCTCTCTCTCTCTCTCTACCCGCAGTTTCTTCACCAAATTGATTTTTCTCAATTTCCCATCTTTCTTTCTTTTTCTGTTTGGTTCTGCCCAAAATTTCCAATCAACCAAGACAAGGGTCAAATACCCAGTTGTAAGTTTCTCTCTATATATTCTTTATTAGCCATCTTCAAGAGCGTAACTTTAATTTTGTTCGTTTATATATTTTTTTCTGAGTATGCCGTAGATCTTAATATGATTAAAGCTTATCTGTATAATGTTAAACTTCACTGAACTTGTGGAATAGAATGAAACAAAGAGTTGTTTCGTTTTTATTTTTGTTGTTGTTGGGGAGTCAAATGTTTCAATGCGTCAAGCTGGGATGTCAGAGAATTGGGTAAGAAAGAAAGAAAAAAATTTGGAACTTTTAGTGCATTGGATTACGAAGTTATCGTTTCTCAATGTTCTATTGCTTTCACTTCATCTTTCTTTCAGTCGCATTGCATTTTTTTTTCTTTTGAAGTTTTGATTATGACCCATTACAACCTTTACTTCTGTTCTGGAGCTTAAGGTTGTTATATAAGTGCGATCTTGTATCTGCACAAACAAACTTTCAGATAATTTATTTGTTGGTTGAACATTATATTATCGTGGATTACGGTGAGGTGGCTGCCCGGTTATGGTGAACAATGAAGGATAAGAAGTCAGTGTTAGAGGCTTTCGAGGCTTAGGAGCTGATCCGTTGTCGAACCATACAAGTTCACTAGTCATTTTGAGGATTGCATGTTGCTATTGTCCAATTTTAAGCAAAGGCACATAAGATTTTAAGGAGAGTGTCTTAGTTTGTATTCAATGGGGAGGCGTCTGAGTTTCCGATAGGCAATGCAAATGCATTTTGATTTGGTGACCTGATAACATAGTCGTATAATGCTATTAGGATCTACCGGGAGAGATTTTATGATACAGCATTGTTTGGAGGATTTCAACTTTGTGTTTCAGCTTTTAAGCACAAGCATGAATTGTTGTATTGTCAAGCTTCACCTCAACTAAAAGATGGTTTGGTGATCTTAAATTGCACCAAGGGGTCTGCCTAATTTGTTGTCCCTGTTGGTTGTTGATGTTGAATTACTGCAAGGAAAAACTTAGGTTTGTCTAGTGAGGTGGTTTTCTTTCTGTTGCATCATCCATGGAGTGTTGCATATTTAGGCTAATGATTGTTAAGAGGCGGCCTTGTTTTGTGATATGTGTTGGCGAAATACAATTTCTTATCTAAGCAGATTTTTGAACTTGTTTTACGGGAGTCTTATTGTTTTTTGTGTTTTAACCTACAGATATGTGTTTCAATTCATCCTTGTTTTGAACATTAAATAGAGTCTGAGGCTTTTGTTACTCTATCTTCTGCTTCAACACTTCCCTTCGTGCATCTTGAGGATTTCTGGAAGGTTAGTGCAGTTAGACTGTTTTATTCAAACCGTTCTATAATATTTGAATATCAACTGCACTTTGATTTTAATAGGTTTAATATTCATTTTCCGGAATGTTGACTTCTTTGATGGCAGGTTAGGGAATCTGATATTGTTAAATTCAAAATGTCTTCTCCAAGCAAGAGGAGAGAGATGGATGTCATGAAGTTGTAAGTTATTGGCACCATCATATCTTCAACCTTTGTGATCTGGATCTTAGGTTTCTTAAGATTGGATTTCTCTCTTTCGTTTACCCAATGGGCATCTATAGTCTTGTTGGTTCAAGTATCTGTATCATGTTATTGCCTTCCTCTTGTGCAATACAAAGGCTTTAGAACTTCCTTATTGTTGTTCTAATGCCACTGCATTTCCCATAGTAAATATATGGCTAGTCAATTTCTTTCTGAATTTCTCTAAAAATTTATCACTGTTTTTCAGGATGATGAGTGACTATAATGTGGAGACAATAAATGATGGGCTAAATGAGTTCAATGTGGAATTCCATGGTCCTAAAGAAAGTACTGTCTTTACACGCTTCTTATGCTTTTTCATTACATATTGTTCTCCGTATGATTTTTAGATTTTATATGTGTGCTTTGTTGCACATTATAACAGAACATTGTATAAGTCGCTTTGATTGCAACATCACTCAATTTTTTCAAGTTTTCCATCTTTCTTTGTCTCATGGTAGACATTATTAGAGTTCGCTAAAATTGGAAAGGGTTATTAGAACTAAGGTTTCTTTCAATTCCAGTACTGTTCTATCAGTTGAGGCTCTAACATACATTTTTATACGTTCTTTAAAATTTCAATATTGTTTCATTATACTATATACATGACTATTGTGTTTCAGGCATTTATGAAGGCGGAGTATGGAAAATTCGCGTGGAGCTTCCGGATGCATATCCTTACAAGTCTCCCTCTATTGGCTTCATGAACAAGATTTTTCATCCGAATGTTGATGAGCTGTAAGCATTCTGCAGATTAAAAGGATATCATCTCTAATCACATCCAATAGCAATATCTGCTCTCAAAAGTTTAGAATGCAGTAATATTAGTGCTGATTGTGAAATTCTTTGGATAAGTTTGTGGCACTGCCAACATACTTTCTTTCTTATGTCTTTAGTAAGCAGCTAGAATTTGAACAAATTGTTTGTTGATGTTGTACTCTTCTATAAACTGACTGTTTTATTCTGTTTTCCCGAGTAATTGCAGATCTGGTTCTGTCTGCTTAGATGTAATTAACCAATCATGGAGTCCAATGTTTGGTACTTATCTTCACATTTTTAGTAAAATTTCTCAATATCATATACTGCTGAATTACATTTGGTTTGAATTGTTATACTCTCTTGAATGAGTCAGTGGCGCTTTACTCTTATATTCTGCTTTACTTTTTTTTTTCCTGTTGTTTTCCATTTGGATTTGCTAGGGTTTTAAACATATATATCCATGGTTTTTCTTGCAGACCTTTTAAATGTTTTCGAAGTTTTCCTTCCACAACTGTTGCTCTATCCAAATCCATCAGACCCACTTAATGGTGATGCAGCGTCATTGATGATGAAGGACCGAAAACTTTACGATCAGAAAGTGAAAGGTAAAACTATTCTGTAATTATTGTACGCTTTATTTGAAAAAGTATCCTCAAACTATGCAAAACCATGCCTAGCTGAAACTTTTGGAACTTTGCTGCAAACTCTCTCAACAATTTCTTGGACAAATTGGGAGGCGGACCTTCGAAACATGTCCTTGTGTGGGAGAGAGAACTCTAGATAAGAAATTTATAATTAGACAATTTCTGACTCCCAACTTTTTCATATCCTCACAATGCTTCTGCCCAATCTCCAATTTTCATTAAGACTTTGCTGATTATATGAGATCTAATTCAAAACATGTGCATGTGTGTGAGGATAGTGCTTTATGTGTTGTCTGGCACATGCATTAGTATGCATCCTTTTGATATCCTTTTGGGCAGAAACATTATAATTAGATGTCACCTCATAGCTATGGGGGAGAGAGTGATAGTTTGATCTCTGCAATATGGTCCATGACTGCACCAATAACTAGGAGAGTAAGTATTGTTATATGTTTAGAGGAACTTTTTTGGTTATTTCAAAGTTTTCAGTTTGTGTATATTTCCACTGTCACAGAGTATTGTGAAAAATATGCAAAGAAGGAGCATATTGCTAATACAACACCAGAAGAAGAGAGTGGTGATGAGAACATTAGTGATGAAGGAAGCGATTCAAGTGACGATGACATTGCTGGACATGCAGACCCGTAGGCAGTCAGTTGCAGGGGGAACTTGATATTTATGTTGAAAACCCCCATTACATGTTTACCATTTTATCAAGTAACTACCAATATTGTATGACTAGATTACTTTTGCTTGTAAAAGTATCATGAATAATGTCAAATAATTTAATTCTGATGCAGTCATTGGATATTTTAATGTTATCAATGTTAGAAGAAACAAGAAATGATTATACCCATCTATTTTATGTTTTCTTTCAAAGTATATGAAATACATTATGACTCTGTTATGAGAATAAGTTCTCTGGTAGCTGAAGCCTGAGCATCCATTCTTTTCATTCGGAGACACTTATGTGTTTATGACCAAATTTAAAAGTAGGGGATGGTATTGACCTGAAACTCAAAAAAAAAACATTTGGTTTACTTTCCAGACAAGTGAATAGTTCTCCTCAAACCAACCAAAATATGATTATTATTGTTCTTTTTAATTAATTTATTTATATTAACTATGATTATTGATTACTGTACTTGATGTGTTTTGTCGAATGTGCATGAAATCAAGGAAGAGAACGATACCTTTTATGTGCTAATCCTTTCTTTGTTGGCTTGGCTTCAACCCTTACCTAGTCTGTCACTTAGATACACCAAACTGGCAATCGTTGGCACTTGAGCATTATCTATTTCAAAACTTTGGGACCTAAAAGAAAGAAGGTAATTGAAATATTAAATAACCTCTTTTTACAGTAATGAGATAAAGAACCTAGGTTGCTGAACCAAAATTTATCTTTCTTAACAGGCACTTGCTATTGGCACAGTAAAAATGCCCATGTGGGTTAGTTTGTTTTTATCTGGGAAGGCAAAAGCTGTGACTGCTGTGTGTATATTGCAATGGTTGTAATTTTATAGATTAACAGATGCCATGAATCCATAAATTTCACTTCTGTAGTAATTGACCACCTCTTGGAAGTTCTGTACGAGTCACTATAAATCTTGATTTATTTAGAATCACTAAAATTGTTGTAGCAACGACCATTGAGAGGGACATACCATAAAAAATTGGACTGGTTCAAACTGCCGGCACATATTTTTTAAAACTGTGTTACAGTGCATTTGAGGCTCATTTGATCAGTTCTGCTAGTCCATTATGAGCATACATACACAGAGAATGGTTCAAACTCTTTGCCATTATCAGCCAATTGGCACCAAGTGATTCCAGTAGCAACATCAAGGTTGTTGCTTTCTTCTTATTTTGGAGTTCCATTTTCCAATCCATGGAACCCTCTTCATGAAAAGGAGTGCAAACCACAGAGCCATTTTTCAGAAAAACTTTACTGGTGTATCAAATAATGGATCGTATCCCGATTTGGGTACTCTCCATTGTGATCTTTCTCATCTTTCGCGCTGCGAAATCAGAAGAAAATGAGGTGAAGCAAGCGCTAGTGCAGTTCATGGAGAAGCTTTCACCAGGAAATGTGACAAGAAATGGCATAAGGGGATGGAACATGAGCACAGACCCTTGCATTGGCAACTGGACAGGTGTGGTATGTGACAAGCAGGGTTCTGTGAGGAAAATAATTCTCGAAAAGGCTAATCTTACCGGAGTTCTTGATGCACATTCTCTTTGCGTTACAAAGGCTCTCATTGTTTTGAGTCTGAAAAACAACAACATCACTGGTCTGCTCTCAGAAGACATTGCAATTTGCAAAGACTTGACTCACTTGTATCTGAGTGAGAATCGATTCTCTGGTGACCTTCCGGAGTCTCTCTCCCAGCTGAGTAATCTGAAAAGGGTTGATATATCCAATAACAACTTCTATGGTGAGCTTCCTGATATACAAAAGATTTCAGGCTTGATATCTTTCCTTGCTCAAAATAATCAACTCGAGGGTCAAATCCCGGATTTTGATTTCTCCAATCTTAACGAGTTCAATGTCTCCAACAATTTCTTCAGCGGTCCGATCCCGGATGTCAAAGGCCATTTCACTGCAGCCAGTTTTTTAGGTAATCCTAAGCTGTGTGGGAAACCACTCACTGCCTGCCCACCAATTCCAACACCTATTATCCCAATAAAGAAGTCAAAGAAGCCCTCATCCCAAAGGCTTCTTATCTTCTCAGGCTATGTAATACTTGGCTTGGTTGTGGTGTTGTTTGTTGTATATAAGCTCTTTAACAGAAACAAACCCTGTGAAGATAAAAAAGGAAAGGCTACAAAGAAGGGTGTGGCACATGACAATCCTAGCACTATACCTAGTACTATTGCTTCTAGTGAGTACAAGGCTGGTGCGGGGAATCAGACATCAGAGTATTCCTTGACATCTGTTGAAACCGGAATGGTTCCACCACTTGTAGTCCTCACAAGTCCTCCGTTGAGGGGGTTGACTTTCGAGGAGTTGCTCCGAGCTCCGGCTGAACTTCTTGGGAGAGGAAAGCATGGAAGCCTCTACAAAGTCATGCTTGATGGAGGGGTTAACCTGGTTGTGAAGAGGATCAGGAACTGTGGGATTTCGAGGGACGATTTCAAGACTAGGATGAAGAAAATTGACCAAGTTAAGTGTCACAATGTCTTGCCAGCAGTTGCATTTTATTGTTCAAGACAAGAGAAGCTCTTGGTTTATGAATATCAGCCAAATGGAAACCTCTTCAATCTTCTTCATGGTAAGCTCATTTCTATTATCTTTTGCTACATACAAATATATTATGTAACAAGTACTGATTATTTTGTTTGCATTTTTGTGGTTACAGGATCGCCTACTAGCCAAATTTTCGACTGGGGAAGCAGACTAAATGTTGCAGATAGCATTGCAGAGGCATTGGCCTTCATGCACCGAGAGCTACATGAAGATGGTATTGCCCATGGTAACCTAAAGTCCATGAACATTTTGCTCAACATGGCCATGGAGCCTTGCATTAGTGAATATGGGGCGATGGAGGTCGAAAATCAAGACCAGTCAGTCCTTTCTCCTAAGAATGAAATCCAAAACGATAATGCTAACAAAGGCCATGCATATAACACCTTCAAGGGTGATGTTTATGCTTTTGGGGTGATTCTTCTTGAGGTTCTAACAGGGAAGCTGGTTCAGAAAAACGGTTTTGATTTGCCTAGCTGGGTGAACTCAGTGATTAAAGAGGAGTGGACTGTGGAAGTTTTTGACAGGGCTTTGATCTCGGAAGGTGCAAGCGAAGAAAGGATGGTGAATTTGTTGCAGGTAGCATTGCAGTGCATAAATGCTTCACCAAATGATAGGCCAACTATGAGTCGAGTTTCCTTGATGATAAAGTCAATAAAAGAGGAAGAGGAGAGCTCTATAACTTTTGATCCATGAGGGAATTTTCACAAGTTGTATCTCTTGTTGTAGGAATTTGATTTCAAATAAGTTAGTATCTGTGTTTGCACAAAATTTCTTTGCCTCTGCATTAATCAATGACCATAATATGGTTGTCTTTTCAGTACTAATGGGTTCTATGATGTTCATTTTGGCTTTGAATATCTAGTATAGCACTGACAGTTATGTTCATATTTATTGTGGTATGAACAACCAACAACTACTTGTTCTGTATGTTCATGTTGATTGAACATTTCTCACCAAATTCTCAGATTCAAAAATTACTGATGCTGGTAACCACTCTCTAAATGTAACTGCATAGACCAAAAGGTAAGACAAGAAGCAATAATTTGGCAAATGGCAATGAGAAAAGACATTTTAGTTTATATTAATGATAGCACTGGCCTTCAAAGAAAACAAAATGGACTGATTCCATATCCATATGGAAGCCAAAAATGTCTGCATATGTGCCACATAATGCGCAACTCTGTAGCTTTTATGTAACCATGGGAATCTGTCGACAAGTGAATGATACTGTCATATGGACGGTCCGGACAGAATTGATAGATCACTATGCCCACTCATAGTGCACTAGACAAATGTGTGTGTTTAGATCACAAATGTGTGTGTTTAAAGACATATATGATTCTACGTATTGTAAAAAAAAAAAATATTGATTCTACCTATATGTCTTTTTCATTTGTTAATTTAAGCAATTTTATACATAAAATCATAACTAAAATACAATTATAAAGTTAAAAACACAGAAAAATTTAAAGATTTCAATTTAGTATTTTTAAGTATATTTTTTTCTCATGAAAATTTCTTTTCTACAAGTTTTCACTTCTAAACAAACATGATGAAAAATATTTATCGTTCATTCTCAAGTCTCTAATCTGCAAACTAAGCATTTTCACTAACATAATTGGGTGGTCACTTCAATCATGTCATACATGATACATGTAAGCCTGTAAGGAAAAGCAAATGTAACCCTACCATATCATTTTGTCTACCCTTTAAAATTTCTTTTTTGTCATCATATCAACGCGTGGAGATGATTTGATCTGAAGGGCTAGGTGTTCTGTGCTTGATGTGTAAAGATCCAAAGCTTGTGTGGTCATTCCGTCATTGTGACTCAGAGCCGAACCCAGAAAGTAAGATAGATATTTGAACTTTTTACCAATTTTGCTACTCACCCACTTCATAATTGTGGAAGAAATTACTCTCTTTTTGTTAAGGAAGTTGGTTTGTACACTGAAACTCTGTTAAGGTTGTATATCAACCCTTAAATATATTAACTCTTTTTACTTTTAATGGGTTTAATTCTAAATTCGTTTCGCTCCGATAAATGACGATACTTGAGTAAAATAATAATGAAGTGTTTAGTAGACTAGTATCGATGGAAAATTATCTCATTAGCAGGCAATGAACATAGGATATCATCACTGAAGGATAATCATTCTGATAATGAAGTTACACTGACCAATTTGGACAATCAAATTAGGTGGTGGACCTCATCTAGCTTTTTGTTGAAATGTGACATGTTTCCAAAACCTAAGGAGACAAGTCTAAAAGCCAAGTTTTTCGGGCTTGTTTGGTTTGGCTACAAATACAAATTGATCGGTCATCAACTTTTGCCTGAAGTTGAAACAGTTTTGTCACCTTGGAACTTCTTTGTTATCCAAATGGGCTCAACTGGCCTCCTTGTTATTCAATCAAGTGTAACCGACACTGCTCTTCTCTCTCTCTCTCTCTCTCTCTCTATATATATATATATATATATATATATTCTTTTGGCCAATGCTGTTGCCAAAAACGCAACTCAATTAAAGATCCTTTTCTTCTGGTACTTCTGTGGCGCAAAAGATATTCAAAACCAGACGGTCCAGCCACATCAAAAGGTATACACTTTGCAATATACCACCTATATGACTCTTCAAGAACCCATCTTTATTCCTCACAATACTTAATTTCTTCACATTCTTGATTCCATCTCTTAGTTTGCTCACCCTTTACTCATTCTCTCACACCAAGAGTCTTCTGAAGCTGTGCATCTTGTTCAAGAATTTAGTGTCTAATCTAAAACCCTGATAAGAATCTCCAGAATTCAATCTGGGTTGAACCAAAAAAATGCTAATGTGGTAATCTCACCACCCCCAACTTCATTTTCAGCTCCATCATCTCATAGCAATACGCCAATATGAGTCCACTACTTCTTGTGGTTGTAGTAGTTCTAGCTGCTATCTTTTTCATCGGCGGTTTTGTTCATGTGCTTTTCAGATTCTTCATAAAGAGGTCATCTTCCCCAATTTTCCAATCAAGTAGTAGGCACCCAGAAAGCTCTGGCTCTCGAAATCTTCGAAGACAGCTTCAACACTTATTTCGCTTACACGACTTGGGCCTAGACCAAGCTGTCATAGACTCTCTGCCTGTGTTCTTCTGCAAAGACATTGTTGGTTCTGATGAGCAATTCGACTGTGCTATTTGTCTGTGTGAATTTTCTGAGCAGGACAAGCTGAGGTTGCTTCCTGATTGTGGTCATGCTTTTCACATGGATTGTATTGACGCTTGGCTTCTCTCAAATTCAACATGCCCTCTTTGTAGAGGCACCCTTTTGGGTTCTGGTCTAGTATTGGAAAACCCAGTGTTCAATTTGGATGATTCTAGAGCAATGTCTTGTAGGTTCAATGATGGTGGAGACAATGGGTGCTTAGCTGTGGAGGAAACTGTTGTCGAAAAGAGGGTGTTTTCGGTGAGACTTGGGAAGTTCAGAAGCTCGATAAATGAAGAAGTGGGAGAAACAAGTAGGTGTAATTTGGATGCTAGGAGATGTTACTCAATGGGTACATATCAGTATGTGGTTGGTGATTCAAATCTGCAAGTGGCCTTGTCCCATGATTGTGGTGGAGGCATTGATACCAAGCTTGATATTCATGATGAACAATTCTCAGTTAGTGAGAATTTGGAGGGGAAGAAAATCAATGCGTGCCATAAAGGTGAGAGCTTCTCTGTGTCCAAGATCTGGCTTTGGTCTAAGAAGAACAGATTCCCAGGCTCTTTGAATACTCATAATGGTATACCTTCTTTTAGTGCAACTCCTGCAATCAATGGTGGAATATGAACTGTAATAGAACTCACATTATGTTGTGATTGAAAAATATAAGTTCAATTTAGCATAAGCATTGTGCCAGTTTCCACTAGTTTTCTTGGAGAGCTTGTATTTTGTAAATATTTTGTTCTGAAAACTGAGGCTTCATTTGAGATGAGAATTATTTTTTTCTGAAAGTTGGACTCTTTAATGTTTGGTTCTTCGTGTTCAGAAGCAAGAATCATACAGATTAGACCATAATCAAAAGTATCAAACAGAGAAGGAAAGGGACACATGATGAGAGTTTTGACCTTTGCTTTACTATGCAGCAATCCCATCTTGATAAAGAGAGCACTTTCTTATAAGTTCACAAGAATCAAATTAGCTGAGAATGACAGTATATGGCAAGTGTTTCCTACTTTCCTTCAACAAGACTCTACTTGTTGAAAATGTTAACCAGAAGCAACCTAGTCAAGAACTCAAACATAACCCCTAAGAAAAAAGGCAAAGCTAATATTAATTTTTCTTTGTTCTAGTCTTTGGAATTTCAATTAAGCTGTGATTACATATATATAATTACAGGAAGATTTTATAAATGTTATATTTTCTTAGAGTATTTGACACAATTCGCATTCTAGATGATGTAATTACATATACATGCATAACGAACTATCCATTAGAGTTTAAAAATTTATAACGAATCATTCAATAAAATATACACGTATACATATTTTAAACCTAAAACATTAATTGTTCGTATCTTCTCAACATTCATGAATCTTAGAGGACGGAGACTACATAAGATTGAAAAAAAAAATCAAAATTAAAAACTATTGTTAGTAATTATACTTCAAATGAGTTTTAGTTTGTTTAAGCACCAAAAGGATGCCTATAAAATGAGCAGAGACGGCGTCGTTTCACTGGTCCTCTTTTATACGGATCCTTTTCTATTTTTCTGTGCCTTTTTCCCTCTACTTTTGTCACTCAGTCCTTCCCTGACACTCTCTTTACTTCCTCGGATCATCGGAAGAAGAAGTTTGCGAAACCCTAGAACCGCCGAAAGAGAGAGAAACAAGAATGGGTGTGGTGGCGGAGAGGCCCACCGTCAGAGTCTCAAACATTCCGTGCACAATCACAGCCAAGGAGCTCTTAATCTTCCTCGAATCGACGCTCGGACCGGACTCGATCTTCGCCATTGAAATCGTCAGCGGCCACAACAACTGGAGCTCGCGCGGCTACGGTCGCATCCAGTTCACGACGCTCAAGGACAAAGCCAGAGCTCAGTCTCTCTCCCTCACCGCCGACCTCGTCATCAAGTCCCATAACCTCAGGCTTTTCGAGACCTACGATGACATCATCGCCCGGCCCTTGGACCCCAAGCACCGGCTGAACGACACCGTTTTGCATGCTGGCTTTTTGGTCAACGACGAGACCCTGAGCGTGCTGGAGTCGTGGGAGGGCGTCAGGGCTTGGGTCATGCCCGAGAGGAGTCGGGTCGAGTTCTGGGTCTGGCAGGGCAGTGACTGCTACAAGATGGAGATTGCGTTCGACAACATTGTGGAATCTGTTGGCTGTTGTTTGGGAGGCGACAAAGTTAATGCCCTTATTTTGAAGGTAAATTTTTCTTCTTCTTCTTCTTCAAATTGTTTTTTCCTTTTTTGCTGCTTGGGTTTTCTCGCTTCACAGTGACTGAAATTGAAAGAAGAATACATCAAAACGAGCATGCATTTGTTAAATGTTAATAGTGTGGAGCTGTTTTTGTTTTCAAGATAGTAGCTTTTGCTTGATATGTGTTAGAATTACTGATTTTGACAATATGTTGAGACAAAGCCTTTTGATTTTCTCAGCTCAAGTATGGCCCAAAGATCTTTCGAAAACTATCCGGACCTAATATAGCTTCGAAATTTAGGGCTGATCGGTATCACATTTGCAAAGAAGACTTTGATTATCTCTGGGTGCGCACTACAGATTTTTCTGAAATGAAGTCAATTGGCCATTCGACTTCATTTTGCTGGGAGATTCAGGAAGACTTTTCAGTGGCAGCTATATTTACTAATTTCCCGTCTTTTAGAAAAGATGTGGTAGATCTCATGTTCGAGGATGGTGATGGGTATCTTTCGGTATCTGAGGCAGTTCCACTTGTGAAATATGAGTCAGATTCAAAGTTACCGTATGAGATTCTTTTCCAGCTTAATGCACTTGTCCATTCTCAGAAGATTAGCCTTGCCGCAGCAGAGTGTGATCTGATCGAGTTCTTTGGTGGTTTAAGTATAGACACTGCTAATGTGCTTCTTCAGAAGCTGCAGAAGCTCAAGACCACTCGTTATGATCCTCTATCATTTGTAAAGGCGCAGTTGCATGTCTTAGAAAGAAACTCGAAGAAACGTCTCTCACCCCATCAAAGATTAATGGAGCATAACATTATGAGTTGTCATAGAGCCTTGATTACCCCATCAAAGATTTACTGCCTAGGTCCTGAGCTTGAAAAATCAAACTATGTTGTGAAGAATTTTGCACAATATGCTTTAGATTTTATGAGAGTTACATTTGTTGAAGAGGATTGGAGCAAGCTTCCTGTAAATGCTCTCTCCACAAGTGTTGAGCAAGGATTTTATGCTAAACCTTATAGAACTGGAATATATCATCGGATACTGTCTATACTTCGAGATGGGATTGTCATCGGAGATAAAAGATTTGAGTTTCTGGCTTTCTCGGCTAGTCAACTTCGATCAAATTCTGTTTGGATGTTTGCTTCTAATGACAGTGTAAAAGCAGAAGATATTAGAGAATGGATGGGTTGCTTCAACAAGATCCGCAGTGTATCTAAATGTGCAGCTAGGATGGGTCAACTATTCAGTTCTTCTACACAAACTCTTGTTGTCCCTCAACAAGATGTAGAGCTCATTCCTGACGTTGAGATTTCTTCTGATGGTGTAAATTACTGCTTCTCTGATGGTATTGGAAAGATTTCCCTATCTTTTGCCAGGCAAGTTGCTCAAAAGTGTGGATTGAATCACACTCCTTCAGCATTCCAAATTCGATATGGTGGATATAAAGGGGTGATAGCCGTTGACCGTAATTCTTTCCGGAAGCTGTCTTTACGAAGTAGTATGCTCAAATTTGACTCAAACAACAGAATGCTTAATGTCACTAAATGGAGTTCCTCCATGCCCTGCTTTCTGAATCGAGAGATAATAACCCTCATGTCTACTTTAGGGGTAGAGGATGAAGCATTTGAAGCATTGCAACAGGAGCAATTGCATCTGCTGGGAAAAATGCGGAAAGAAAGAATTGTAGCACTGAATGCTCTGGAGAAACTGAGCGGGGCTGATTCCAATAACATTCTTGTCAAGATGTTGCTCCAAGGTTATGAGCCCAATCTGGAACCTTATCTCTCGATGATGCTTCAAGCACACTACGAGAACCACTTGTCTGATTTAAAGAGTAGGTGCCGCATATATGTCCCAAAAGGAAGGATCCTGGTTGGGTGCTTGGATGAAACTGGTAGTTTAAGTTATGGCCAAGTTTATGTGCGAATTAGCATGACAAAAGCAGAGCAAGAAATGGGGCATCAGAATTTCTTCCAGAGGGTGGATGAGAGAACATGTATAGTAACAGGGAAGGTGGTTGTCACCAAAAATCCTTGTCTTCACCCTGGAGACATTAGGGTACTTGAGGCTGTCTATGACGTGGGACTAGAGGAGAAGAATATGGTGGATTGCCTTGTATTTCCCCAGAAAGGAGAAAGGTATAATTGAGGGGTTCCACGTGATATATATATATATATATATATATATTATACATATTTTCTTTTCTTTATTTCTTGGGCTGAAGTAGCAGTGTAAGTGGAGTTCCTGAATAAGCTGCTCACTAGGTAAGTGGAGAACTGGGCTTTCACGCCATCTGGTTTCTTCTGAAAGAATAGTCTTGGCCCTAGTCATCAGCTTATTTGCGAACTTCATCCAACTTTTCGTGTGTCTGACTTTCTTTTTAACTCCTCAGCTTAAATCAAACTACCTCAATGTTGGTAAAGCAATGTATTGTGGAGCAATAAAAAAAATGGTGTTGGTATTCAAATGTCTTAAATTTATTGTGATTTTTGCAGGCCTCACCCTAATGAATGCTCCGGGGGTGATCTGGATGGAGACTTGTTTTTCATAAGCTGGGATCAAAATCTGGTCCCTCCTCGTACTGTGCCTCCAATGGACTACTCTGCACGGAGACCTCGCATAATGGATCACGATGTGACTTTAAAGGTAAAACACAATATTGAGTCAAACTGTCACCCTATGGTACTGAAATGAACTTGAATATGTAGAGACAATCATCCTATATGTCAATCTAATGTCTTTCTCTGTTTGACTATACTTGAAATGCAGGAAATTCAAAAGTTTTTTGTTGATTACATGATAAATGATAATTTGGGTGCCATCTCTACTGCACATCTAGTTCATTCTGACCACGAAGCAGAAAAAGCCTTGAGTCCAAAATGCTTGGAGTTGGCAGACCTGCACTCCATGGCTGTTGACTTTGCCAAAACTGGTGCACCAGCTGAAATGTCATGGGCTTTAAAACCAAAAGAATTTCCCGATTTCATGGAAAGGGTGGACAAACCAATGTACGTCTCCAATGGGGCATTAGGAAAGCTATACCGTGCAGCTCTTAGCTCAGTTGTTCAAGAAAAAATGACGGTTGTTTGGTCAGAGCAGATGGCTCAAGCAGCTTATGACCGGGAGCTTGAAGTGCAAGGTTTCGAGGCCTTTCTTGAAATTGCAGAGGGTCACAGGGACATGTACATAGAGAAGATGAGGAGTCTGATGAATTATTATGAAGCAGTGAGCGAGGATGAAATCTTGACTGGTAACCTGCGGAACCGTGCAGCGTATCTGCAGCGGGATAACAGGAGATATTTTGATTTGAAGGATCGGATACTGCTGTCACTGAAGACCCTGCAGAAGGAAGCAAAAGGATGGTTTGAAAGCAGCTGCAAGGTGAGTGAGCAGCAGCGAGTGGCGTCAGCATGGTACCATGTCACTTACAACTCCTCTTATTTCCAGGAAGACATGAACTGCTTGAGCTTTCCATGGATTGTAGGTGACATTCTGCTCAACATCAAGTCTCTGAATAGCCGAAGAAACCGCACTGTTACAAGTGCATAAGGGCGTCAAGGGGGATTCGTAATGTTGTATGTGATTAGCTTTAATCTCTCTAAGAATTAATGGTAGGTGTCTGGTAAACCAGCTTGTCAGCGTTACTTGCACTTTTGCTACCTAGTGTCTGTGACAATGTAATCAATGGTATCTATTTAAATGACCTATTTAGATTACAAGAAAAATCATGTATAATACTACAAATTTCATTGTCATTGCAATCCACATCAATGGACCAACTTTCTGCAGGGGACTGCCTTCACTTTGAGTCTAATGTTGGTTGATTGTCTGATCATATATGTCTGCTGCTACTTGCTAGTAAAAAACTTTGTGTTTGGATTTTGTTTATACTAGGATTGAGCTGACTTACTGATGATCTTGTGCTTCCTCATTTTACATTTTACTCTTCATTGTGATCATTCCAGTAACGTTTGGGAACTCAACTTTTCGGGGGAGTTTTTGACTGCTGGTGTGGTCATGGCCGGGTTAATCAGTTTCAGGCAAGGGAATTCTCAGTTAGGCCAGAAGCTAATGAGAGCTCGTCTGCTCGGGTGGTTGTCCAAGGTGCAACAGTAGCACTTGTGGTTGGCACTGCATACTACTGCGGGGAGAATCCGTGGATAAAAAGTTTAAAACGATTGATTACTTTTATGTGATGGTTTCATTTCTTTTATGTTGTCATATACAATGTTGTTTCATTCTTGTGTACCTTTCTGATATGTGGATCTTTATAGCCTAAAAGGGGTCTGCCTAATTTGTTGTCCCTGTTGGTTGTTGATGTTGAATTATTGCAATGAAAAACTTAGGTTTGTCTACTGAGGTGTTTTTCTTTCTGTTGCATCATCATCCATAGGCTAGTGATTGTTGTTGAGGCCCTGTTCTGTGATATGTGAAAGAACTGAAGATAATGAAGGAAATCAGTAGAAAAGGAGTGTTAATTAATTGATTATTCTAAGCAAAACAATAATTAATACCACCATTAATATTCTTAGCATCCTCATCCTCATTTAGTATTACTTTCATATAATTGGCTTCACAATTTGTACACCCACCACCACCACCACCACCACCAAAAAAAAAAAATTATAAAACAAAAAATAAATAAAAATGAAGTGGCGGCGCCACGTCAGACATGGAGGTCAACATTCCATCCAGCTCATTGAGTGGCAATTCCAGCGAGCAATCACATCAGGCGCAAGATAGCAATTTTCACCCTTAAACTGCCACCGCCGACTCCGGGTTCCCGGACTTGACAGGAAGCGAAGCGAACCGGGCCGAGAAATCGCGAAACCCACCGGACTCCTCCTCCTCTTCCGCCACGGGGCCCTCGTCGAAGTTCAAAGCATAACTCAAAGGGTCGTATTGGAATTTCCCGTGCCTACCTCCGCCGCCGCTTTTGCTCCGATTGAACCGCCGAATGAAAGTCTTCCACTTTGGACCGGCGACGATCTCCGACCACTCCCTGACCTTGTAAATAGCCCTGCGGCCTCTGGACCACCATCCGTCGTCGTTACGCACCCGGTCCCACCACGCTGACGAGGACGGGATACAGAAGCAGCAGCGCGAGGTGTTTCTTCCATAGCCTATTGACTCCAAGTCTTCCATGGCCGAATAGACTGAGAAAAAACAGAGAGAAGAAAAGAAAACGGAAACCCAAATCTGTCTGTGTGAACTGTGAAGCAGGCGCGTGTGCTTTTATATAACGGGTTAACAAATAAAAGACGTAACGGAAACCTGGAGTGACCGGGAATACCGGTGACCTGGATACTCATTTAGAGGATTTGTTTCCAGGTTTTAGTCTGATAATTAATTGGTGATTACTGATTAGAGGCTACAGGTTGGGCCCTATGCCACCAAACGGTGGACAGACGCAGCGTTTGGCCCGTTGGATGTGTGACGTCAAACCAAAATGTGGGACCAAGGGATTGGGTGGAATCAATCAACCACAAGATTATCACAATTGAATGGTGATTAGGGAATCCAACCAAATCATAATCAACGCCAGCGCTGCTAGTATTCATTAATCACACCAGCACAAAATTATTCCTTTCTTTTCTTTTTTTTCCCCTTCTCTTTAGTATTTTAGCTTCTTCTTCTTTTCTTTTTTTTAGATAATTAGACCGATTTTGATTTTTGCGATACGAAGGGTTCGAAGCCAAGAAATTTCTGAAGAATGAAGGAATAGGAAAATTTAGCTAGTTTTGACAAATTTTTAACATGACGTCCATTTGCGTTTCGGTGCATTTTGTGTTGGTAAACGTTAAGAATGTCATGTATTGAAATAATTCTCATTATTCTTCAAATCGTTCCAAATTTATTAACGTGCAATAAATATAAAAGAAAAAAAAACTAAATTAAACTTTGAAGAAGAATTTGATTGACAGAAAGAGAATATTATACACATGAAGGACATAACGTGTTATTATGTACAAAAAGTTGATTCATAAGATTAAGAACCCAAACAAAAGGTTCTTCCAGCAATATAGAATTCAAATAAATAGCTTGGTACAACCCAACATATCGATTCAGAAACTAGCATTATCAATAACATTCTATAAGTAAAGTAATTTCCATGATTGGGCTGGTGTTTGAACCTTTGTGAAGAAGACATGAACATTGAACACTAATATAAAGGTGATGATCAAAGCTCAAATATACATTGTGTTTAGTGCTTTGGCCAAGTAAGAAAAAACACTCTACAGAAGATTTATTGTCTTGTGCTTATATATCCACTAATTTCAAAACATTAAACTTGATAATTTGGTCTTGAAATGTACCTTCAGTAATTGTTAGCCTCCAAATTTGGAAAACTAGGTTTACCACTGCTGCTAAAAAAAAATTATACCACGAAATTATGCCCACAATTCTACCACATCATGTTCTTTCATCATCCATACTTTGTCAATACATGAGTCTTGTTCCTTTTTATTCTTGATTTCAATAAAGGCAAGCGACTCTCCGTATTTTGAAATTTTATATCACAAATATGATTCATCTTTTCTCTAAACTTTAGACATGAACGCATTATTGTGAGTTCCTAACAACTTCAATGGTATTAAAGAGGATGTATTTTGATCAAAAAAAAAAAAAGAGGATGTATTAAAATGTATACATCCAGTGAAAAAATGAAGTTTGATTCAATTCTTTGGCATTTAACTCTCTTTTTAAGATCCCAGAAAAAAAGTTTCCAAAAATTTTAAATGTGTTCTTTTGGGAGGCAAAGAACATGATTCACATAAACGAAATTTCATTTGATTTTCAATGCATATAGAGCCCAAGTGGATCAGCAACAACTCAAAAAGAAGAAGTAAATTCTATGGAATTATATAAACTAAACTACTAGCACACTTTTTTCACTAAGACTTCGCACTTTTTTCACTATTTATTTTAATTTTTAAATTGATTTTAAAAAATATATATATAACTCCGGTGCTCAAAACAATGTGCAATTGAATTCCACGGCCATTAAATATGCTTTTGGGATCCAAAGAGCATACTTCATACAATAGAAATTTCATTTGATTTTCAAAAAATGGCATTTCAATTACTAGCTCACTTTTCCCGACGAATATTTCGTCGGCAAAAGTACTACCCATACTATTTATTATTTTTTTTAGTTTTTCACTTATTGAATTATATAAACTAAACTACTAGCTAGCACACTTTTTCTACTAAGACTTCATCGGTACAAGTACAAATCCTATTTTTTTTAATTTTTTAATTAGTTTTTTTAAAAAAAATTATATATAACTCGGTGCTCAAAACAATGTGCAATTGAACTTCACGGCATTTTCATATGATTTTGAGATCCAAAGAGCATAGTTCATACAATTGAAATTTCATTTGATTTTCAAAAAATGACATCTCACATCACTTTCAAGTAACGACCCGGAAAGAAGAAAATTAATTATATGAAACAAAAATACTAAATTACTAGCTCACTTTTACCGACGAATAGTTCGTCGGCAAAAGTACTACCCATACTATTTATTATTTTTTTTGGTTTTTCACTTATTGAATGTATTAAAATGTATCCTTCCGGTGCTAAAAATGAAGTTCGATTAAATTTTTCAATATTATAACTTTTTTCTTATAAGTAAGTAAAGTGGCCTCCAAAATATTAAAGGTGCCAATTTTTGCAAAAAATCATGTGCTATATAGCACATGCTTTTGGGAGCTAAAGAACATGGTTCATATAATTGAAATTTCATTTGATTTTCAATGCATCAGGTGGTTCTCAGATATCTTTAAAGAGTTCAAGTGGATCGAAAATAAATTAAATTAAACTACTAGCACACTATTCCCAACGAACACTTCGTCACTAAAAGTACAACTCCATTTTTATTTTTATTTTGCCAAATTGCGTGTGCTTTCATATGCTTTTGGGATCCAAAAAAACATGGTTCACACAATTGAAATTTCATTTGATTTTAAAAAATGGCATGGTTCTCAGCTTCTCATATCACTTTCGAGCAACGTCCCGAAAAAAAAAAAATTTCTATCAAAGCAATACATAATTAAAGAACATGGTTCAGGTAATTAAAATTTCATGTAATTTTCAATGCATTGAGTGGTTCTAAAAATACAACTCCAATTTTTATACTAAACTACTAGCACACGGTTCTCACTATTTTTGATTTTTTATTATTTTCATCAAACCACTTCTATTTTCGATTATTAGTCGAGGCTTTTGAGCTCCTAAATGTTGAAGGAACCAAATTGGATGTCAAACATTGATTGGAAGCGGTAATGAATTGAATTATTAATTTGCTTTGTTGGTTTGCCATCATATTCAGACACTTTTGCACTCTTAGTTACTGGTCAGAAAATTAGTTTAGAGAAATGTAAACTGTTCTTATCGAAACGAACGTCCCTGATGAGCTTCGAGTTTCTAATGCACTGGCAGCACTGCATTAGAAACTGTTCTTAGAGAAATGTAAACTGTTCTTATCAGTGCCTCCTCGTATTGTTGACTTGTAATTTGGAAACATAATTGTGAACTAAAAATTATAGAAGCCCACAAGTTTTCAGGAAAAGCTCAACGTTATGGACAAGAAACATAATTGTACCACCATCTTATTTGAATACAAAAACATGATGCAAAAAAGAACAACTCCATTAGGGAATTAGGGCTCATTTCCTGCATCTTACCTCAATACAATTCCTGAAAATTTCTGACGGAAAGTAAAACGACAGTAAATGAACAGCTCCAGCTGACAACTCCGGTTAAATAATTGACAAACGAAGCTGACTGAGAATCAGTGTTCCCAATCAAAAAGACCCCTTTTTTGATCGAGCAAACATATTAGTAGACTTGCGAAGTTTCTCCACACGAACGAAATTAACATAGCATAATATAGTTTTAGAACAGCATCATTATCATAGAGGTTTCCACATGACCGATATTGTTAAACAAATATAAACAAACAGCACGAACACACTGTTTCTGCTACTAAACTAAATAGCACAGGTAGAAACTCGTGATATGGGCATAATATCTTCTAGCAGCCGACCGAGAGAGAGAGCTGCACTTACATTGCCATGACTCCTCCTACTTCACCACCATGAACAACCCAGAAAATGCTTCCAGCATCATCAGACTTCCCAACATCTAAAGCAATAGCACCAAAGATTGCTCTGAAAGCCCCACAAACCACCACAGGAGCTGAAGAATTAGTCTTAGGAGAGACTCTCACCACCTTGTGCAACCCCAATCGCAACGCATCAGCAGCACAGGAAGATTCAACCTTGGAGATCTCTGAAATGCGATGGTTCATTTCTTTTGCCGAAATCTCAATATTTTTTCCAAGTAGTCGTAGAGAGGCAGATGTTTCTATGATATTGGCGCCCAAAATGCTCAGTGCCTTGTTGTTCTCTTCGGAGAAGGAGGCGTGGGTCATTGCACGCCGAAGGAGACCAATTTTTTGGAAAGTAAAGCTGAAAACATTGAAATCAACAGTTCATTTATCCAATGTCACACATAAGAGACTAGTACAGATACTCAGCAAATCATAAATATATAAACGCAATAATTGAAAACCAGGATATTATCCCTGCAGAGAATATGAGTATCCTAGATTATCTTGAGATCAGTGAGTTGGTCAAGTTGTATCGATTGTATTAGTCATTTTAACTTGTAAGTTGAAGCTTCAGTCTTTAGATATTGCACTTAAAAATGAGCTGACTGGGGGTAACCATTATATGAATTACACCCACAAAAATCACTGCAGTTTACTCTGTGTCTCATTTCCTATCAACAAAGTTTGACATTTAAGCTCGTCTTATGGTTTCAAATGCAATGATTATATAGCCAAACACAATCTAAAAGCTAACCATTTGATGATTAAGAAATCCATAATCTAAGTTTTCCTCTCTTTTTCCTACAGAGTTTCTGGGAAACCAAACACAATCAATGATCCACCATTTAAAGCCCAAATTAATGAAGGAGGGAAAGTAAAGAGACTTGCCCAATTTGCTTCTGAAGGGTTATAAGGGCGGTTTCAAAGGGCGATGACCGCATGGATATTTGCACATCTTGTTCATTGATTCCGGAACCCTGCACTTGAAAAACCACCCATAAGGAAATAGAGATGAGAATTGTTTACTCAACTTTAGGGTTTAGGGGTTCGGGGTTAGAGAGGTGATCATTTGTTTTCCGATAAGGAAGCAAATAGAAGCTTAAGGATTAGAAGCATACCTGAATAATATGAGGAACGATTGCGAAGACGAAGATGGTGAACACAGTGAAACCACGATGAAGCATTTTTACTGTTCTTGGTTTTCTCTGTAAATTGAAAACCCCAGGAAACAACTTGCAGATTGACTATAAGTCAAGAAGAGCACGAGTGTTAAAAACCAACCCAAGCCAACAGTTCGAAGTTAAGCGAACCCCAATACATGGTTCAGATTAAAAGAACCCAAATCCAACGGTTGAGCTAATACTGGCTTCTATAAAATTTAATAATATATAACATAATAAAATAATAAATTGTTTGTAGTAAGAGTGTGTGGTACTCTTTCTTTTGCGTTCAGATTTTCTACTAAATTGTTTTTATATGCATAGAACGTACTCTATTGAAATTCATCTGTACAAGCAGTGGGTGAAAATTTGGCCACAATGTACTTCATCCCTAGTTGAAGTTGATTTAGACCAAAAGGAATTACAAGATTTATGACATTCTGCAACTTTTATATACATTGAAACGAATTCAATCCTGAGACTTTTGAGTAAGAAGTAAAGAATGGACTATCATTTAAAGGGCAAAGCCAGTTCAAATTTACATAAACTGCTACAGCTTCCCACTAGAAGGAAAAGAAAAGTCATCACTGACCATCACCAAAGCCACCTCGATCATCTTTCTCTTCGAAAAAATCCAGGGCAGCATCATATCGGCTTTCCACCATGCAAAGAATTTGTTAGTATCAAAAGGCCAAGAGTTAATCCTGATTCCGTAGAGTATACTTTGTATCCTGTTTCGAATGTGCAAGCTTTCGTCTCAGAGAATATGCTCGAAAGAGACTTGATCCATTTCCGCATTACACTTTGACTTGAGGCTTGAATCAGCAGCCAGGCCTCGAAGCAATGCCACGACATCAACGGTGTCATCCAGGTAGTACCTAGCTTTACTAGGTTTTTGGCCAACAGTACATGCAAAGATCTCGGGAGGTACATGTTGCGGTGAACTATAGGCTGTGCTTGATATGCTTTCAAACATGTCCTCATCTGATCTATCATCCCCAATGCACAACACAAAGTCGGGCGCTTTCCCATTACTAATCATCAAGGAGAGAACTTTCTCTGCAACTAACCCTTTAGTAACTCCCTGCAACGTTAATAAGCCACACGACATCCTTTAGGTCACAAGAACACAAACACAGAAGACGAGAAGAAAACCAAGAAATGGAGAGCATGAGAAATACCTGTGGCTTTACTTCGACGATATGCTGGCCCCTTTTAACCACCACAGGTTCGTTTGCGAGGACATTTTCAAGATGATTCAACATCTCCTTGGCCTGGCAGGATCCGAAATCAGGATCAGCATCTAGATGGTGCCATACCACGGCACTCTCCTTGGTCTCTATGTAGGAGCCATCGGTTGCCTCTGTGTATAACCTCATCACAGGTTCTGCAATGCGTTTCCAGTCCAAATCTATTGCTAAGGAACTGGTTTCCCAATTTGACTTCCTACTCCATCTATGAGGAAAATCAAAGTAAATATGGAATTAACACAAGTATAGACAAGCGTAGACAATAACATGAAACTTATCATATGTATGTAAGAAAGTAAACAACCTTATGAAGTATCCATGCTCCGCTGCTAGGCCGAGATTCTCACATTGAGAAAACCATTCGCTAAGAGAGTCTTGACCCCTACCACTAACTATAAACACAGTGTTCTTGGGGTCACTGCAAAGGTTGTTCAGAACAGAGATGACTTCAGGACTTGGAGTCTTAACAATGGAAGTTTCGGGCATTATTGTTCCATCATAATCCAAGAAGATTGCCCTTCGACTTGTCCTCTTATATGCAGACAGGATATGGTCAATGGAAAGCTTCCTAAAACTTGGAGAAAGAGATAAGATTCTAAAATGCAGACCAAAACCAATTCCCCAACAACGTTTTCTGTAGTGATCTTTGCAAGCTCGCTCTAAATCCTGTACAAAACTGCGCGCCCAATAAGCCACATCATGAGAGCTAACATACCTGTAATGTTTCTCATGGCGCAACTGCTTTTCCAAATCAGGCATTGTGATCGCCACATTCAGTGCATCAGCTACTGCTTCAATGTTCCAGGGGTTTACCCTGATTGCTCCACTCAAAGAGGGTGAGCAACCAATGAACTCTGAAATAACAAGTGTACTTGTATGAGGCAAATCAGAGGGAATTCCTATAGCTTTATCCGTATTTGGAGTCCCCTGCCTGCAAATAATATACTTGTAAGGGATTAGGTTCATGCCATCCCTTACGGCATTAACAATGCAGCATTCAGCCAATGCATAATAGGCAGTCTTCTCGTGAAAGGGAACGTTGCGATCAATCAAAACAACTGGTTCATAGCCTGGAAAGCCAAAGACTTCATTTATCCTTCTGGTTGTCGAATATGTTTCCTTTTTTGCTTCTTGAACATCTTTCCCTGTGCTCCTTGCAGGGTTTACAATTTGAACCAGGACTACCTTGCCGCGCAACTCAGCGTGCTGCTGCAAAAGCTGTTCCATTGCCAATAACTTTAGGCTGATTCCCTTTGAATATGTCCATGTCATCAACACCAAGTATAAGCTTCTTCCCCTTGAACTGTTCTTGAATTTCTTTGGCCTTCATGGAAGAAGAGGGATGATTTAAAGCAGATTGAAGTCGACCCATGTGTATCCCTGCTGGCAGTATCTTAATGTACACTGTGCGGCCAAAATATTCGAGTCCAATGTAACCCCGCTTCGATTCATAATCAAGGCCAAGCATTCTACTGCAGCAAGATAGAAAGTGGCGAGCGTAGTCAAATGTTTGAAAACCAATCAAATCCACATTTAGCAGGGCTCTCAGAATTTCATCTCTGACAGGCAGAGTCCTGTAGATTTCTGATGAGGGGAATGGACCATGCAGGAAAAAGCCAAGCTTAACTCGCGTGAAACGTCTTCTCAGGAAAGTGGGAAGAATCATAAGGTGATAGTCATGAACCCAAACATAATCATTTTCAGGATTGATCACCTCCATAACTTTATCAGCATATATCTTGTTAGCAGAAACATAAGCCTGCCACAGTAGCCTGTCAAAGCGGTTGCTATGGTCTGGGCACATCGGAAGCATGTAGTGAAAAAGCGGCCACAAATATTGCTTACAAAACCCATGATAGTACTTCTTTTGAAGCTCGGGAGGAAGAAACGTTGGCACGCAATTAAATTCCTCCAGAAGTTTCTGTGAAACTTCTTCTTGTTCGTTTGCATCTATGTCAACCTTCAGAGACCCTACATACATAACCACATCACCAGATGAGAAACCATCTTTCAGCTGCAACTGAATTGAATCCTCATCAAAACTGAAGCACCATCTCCCGGATTTTGGATCCTTCTGAGCATGTAGAGGAAGAAAATTTGCCACTATGATTTTTTTCTCACGGCATTCAGGGGAGAAAACATTTGTATCTTCACTATTACTCCCATCACCATTTTTTACATCAGAAATTATTCCCTCAATAGTCATAACCCTTGGAAGGTTTCTAGGGGTCTGAGGGAAATTCAACATGTCCCCAGATGCCAACTCTAATAAACTTATGCAAGATCTTGAGAACATGATTGCTCCACGGCGTGCTTACGCCAGGTTAATCAATCAGAGCTCTGAATAATGTTGGAGAAAGAACCTACAGAAATGGCAGGACAAAACAATTATCAGTACCTTGTGCAGAATAAGTATTTCTATCAGATTATCACCATATTCCTACTGCTAATCAACTTTGAAAGAACAAATATTTGCTTCTTTTTGTTTATAATGTGTTCTATTTCGGTAGAAGATTGCATATGCTTCTCCCTACATATAGTCAAAACAACAAACTTGAAAAGAATAATAATCAGGGTAACCAAAACATACACAATACCAAGAAAATATCATAATAAAACCCTATACACAGAGTAATACATATATAATTGATATAATAAAAACTTAATCGAAAGATTGAATAACACTAAACGGAAAATTGCATGCGTGCACATGAATACCCGTTTATCAAGTATCAACTAGAAACCGAATCTGCGTCTTTAGTTAATATATGTTGTAATTCATTTTCAAAAGCTCCAACCAACTAGTATGATTTTCCAGTTTGAGTTCTCAAAAAATTTGAGGACCAAGGTATACTGATGAAGCAGATAGACGAAAACTATGAAATCACACCTTTAAATCACCTTACCTGTCTTCTAAATCAACACAATAGGAATAGATTTATGATCTAATTATATTTGGCTAATTCCTTATTCCTCCTTATCTTCATTTTTTTTTTGAAACTACTCCTTATCTTCATTAATTTTAGAAAATATCCTCATCCGAAATAAAGCAGAAGAGAAAAGTAAAACTTTCAAGCAAACATTTCCAGGGAAACATCACTAAATTAGCTTAATGGCTGCAAGAAGTCATTTTCCAATTAATGCCATATAGCTCCGCATTTGGCTACTCAAGGGATTCGTCCTTATCTTTGATCATTATTGATATCCTCACGCAAGAAACTATAAGAGGTAAAAATCAAAATAGAAAGCCATTACTTGTCATTACAGCTATTACTAAAACTTCAAGAACTCTGTTTTTCACAGCAGAGTCAATTCACAAATTTTGTTGACAGTAATTTTTTTTTTTTTTGCCAAGACTGAGTTTTTAATCGATTACCATACAAATAAAAGATACAACCTTTCATATAAACAGAGCTAGAAGAACTGATCAATAAGTAATTAGAGAGAAAGAGAGAGACTTTGACCTGAAATGAAGTCTGATTGATCCAACAACAAAGCTTCAAGATTGGTTTGTGATATCAGCAAAGAGCAAATTTCCTGCACACCATAACTTTTAGACATTGAAGCAACACAGAAAAAGAAAACCGAGTCATAAACTTAAACACCAACAACCCAGAAATGCCCAAGTGTTGATTTTCCCTTAAATTCTAAGCAAAACCAACATACCCTTTTAAAATTTGGAGGAAAATGCTTGAGGGGTTGTGAACAACTTAGAGAGATAAAACGGATAATATGGAGGAAAGAATGTAAATTAGCCTGTGTTTGATATTTTTTATACGAGAAAGAGAGAGTTAGGTTGGAAACCGGTGAGATTTGTGAGAGTTTTTAATGGGATCGAAACTGACCATTAAAAAATGAAAAAGAAAGAAAAGAAGGTGAGAAAAGAAAATGTTGGGGGAAGAAAAGAATTTTCAGATGGGGGGGATTCGTTTGGATCAGTGTTTGTTTGTAGTTGTTAAATTGTTTTTGGATTTTTGGTTTCTTATTCATTCAACAAAGGAAGCTCGTGGAGTGTTGATGAGAGACAGATTGATTATAAGCGTAGAAAGTCAAAAGAAAAGAAGATACATAATGTCGATTGAGATGTGAAGAAGAGTCTAAAGACTACAGTTGGATTGCAACTTCTGGTTGGTCTTACGTTATAGTCCTGTGCCTTTCTCGTCCTCTAGTGGACCTCATTTTCAGATTTATATACGTAAATAACCATACTCCGATTTTTGTTTCTTTTTGAGAATTTTCGATGGTGGAATATCAAACTAAATATTGTTTTCCGTACCTTTTCTTCACGAGCGAGAGAGTCGAACTTAAAATTTCAACCGACATCTTTTTACAACTAAAAATTTATAATGTCAATTGGTATAATGACATCAATTTTTTTTTGCAAGTAAGAGATCCTAAGTTTGACTCATAAACAATTAACAATTATACATTTAAAAATAAATGTATGCCTTAAAAGTGATACAACCTAACCCGTTCATTTCACGACACAAAACTATTCGAGCTTTTTTTTTGTATGCTATGCGAGCTAGAGTTCGTTTTTAACGTCCTCAACAATAATGTTATTTTAGGAAGAGAAAAAATGAATCATCTTAGTCATTTGATTAGTATCACATACTCTCCTTTAGCTACTCATCAATTTCGTATTATTTCACGTTTTACGAGGATGATATTTGAAGAAGTAATTGAAAATGCGGTAATAACAATTTGGAGTGGTCTCAAATGGGTGGTTAATTTAATTCGGATGATATTTTTGAAGTAATTGAAAATGTGGAAAATGTGATAACAATTTGGAGTGGTCCCAAATGGGTGGTTAGTTTAATGCGCATTATAGGTTGGCTAATTAGCTCTAAACCGTCCTTAATTGAGGCAATATACTGTCATATTGGCTAATCTTTGTGTATATCCAAATCTAGTCAACAAACCAACCACTAACCCCCCCCCCCCTTTAAATACGAATACAAAATCTCAATTCACATATTAGTTTACCAACTATTTCTGTAAATAGATTGTTTCATTCTCCAAGCAACTTTATAAATATTCATCTCTCAGTTTTTACTCATTTACCTCAAATCTTATATATGTGACGGGCTATTATAATTGATTGATGATTTTATTAATTTATTTTATTACACAATCATCAATAAAGTAACTCGTTCAGTCATCACACATGTTACGTGTCGTGACGGTTTAGAAAGTTGTACAATCTTACAAAAGATTAGTCTTTAATCACAAAGTGGGTTAATTACCATAAACCTAATTGTTTAGGTACCAGAAAGGTCGTCTTTATTGTTTAAGCAAACAAGATGATCCATTTCAATAGTGTGGTTTGCATTACCGACTGTGGTCGTTGTTTCGTATTTTATTTAATAAAGTTTGACCATACCCCTTCATACCTTAAAGACAAATCAACGAAAGCCTAGTTTTATATTAGCCTTGTGCAAAAAAATTTAAAAAAAAAATTAGCCTTGTCAATTTGAATGTGGATAATTGGATAAACATAGACTGGGGAGTAGGGACCCCCATAAACCACAAAATGGACTGCTACGTGTATGGCAAAAAGTGACACAGATAATCACGATGCTTAATAAATAACTGACCTTTCGATTGTCATTATTCACACGCTGTTGTAATTATGGACTTATGGGAACCAACAAAAAGAACGCCTTGCATAAAAGAAAGACTAAACCACCACGTGGCCGAGTCGGTAAGAGGCAATGAGGCATCACGTGTGGAATACCTTCTATTTGGGTTCGAATTCTATTGACATTTCAGTAGATTAGTATTTGAGTCTATAAAATTTTTGAGACACTACGATCTCGACAAAAAAAAATTATGATGAAGATTGAATAAAACTACTTTTAATTTGATTAATTTTTTATAAAATTACTTTTAAAAAGTTAAGAGATAAGATAAATGATTCAAATTATAAAATTGTAAAATGAGATTATCTATACTATATATTAAGATAACACTCGTTGTCAACCAAAATATAATTTTTTTTACTTTAATACCTTTTAAATATTAAATAATTATATATTCATTTTAATCATTAAGGATAATAAGGTCAAAACACAAATAATTAATAAAAATAAAAAATTCAAAAATTCAAAAACTACATATAACTACCCACTCTCACACTCTCATCACGATTTTCGTCTAATGTTAATCGTAAGAGGCAGATCGATTCACCTAAACGTAAGAATTTCCATCTTAAAAATGACGGAAAGTGGCAAGATGGGATTAAATTGTGGCAAGTAAAACATAATTAGAGGAGTAAAGTGGGAAACCAAAAGTGTAAGCGGCTGTTCGACCATGCAATTACGTTGCCTGTGTCTGTCTGTCTGTCTGTTGAAGTATAAGGCAGTGGCACGTATATGTAAATATGTGAAAAGAGAGGTCCCTCACTCCCTCCTAGAGTTGCGCAGTTTAAACCGGATAAAATCTAGGAGACAAGGCAGCACTCACTCCTACAACGTTATCCCGTTCCGTGATTTCATTTCATGATTCCGATTCGGCAATTCCCACGTTTCCACTTGATGAGGTTTGCTGACATCAATTCCTCTGGAGCCACGTCATCAGCTTCCTGCATCCCGGTTGGTCCTCTGGGCTCCACGTCACATTTCTCAATTTTCAATGTGTCGAACTGTCGACCCTTTAATATTGGATTGGATAAATAATTGAATACAATTACAACAAGAAAAGCAGCCATTAAATAATTGCACTAAAAACGAAAATTTGTAAGAATTGGTAAAGGTCATTAGATTTGGATCAACAAATTATTAAAAAAAAAACAAATGACATGCGTACTTATTTGTTACGATAAAGGAATAAATTCTTTAAAAAAAATTTGTTTGTCGCTCACCACGTAATTTCATTTATTATTTAAAATAAGAGTGCTTTTGTGTTAGCAAATATAAGTAATCTCATGAATCAAACTACTTTCTGTCTCCATTTTGAGTAGGCAGAAGTTTCGTAATCAAAAGAGACGTATCTCTAATTCTTTGGTTGAATTATTATTTTTACATTTTTTTGGTAGAATAATTTGATTAGTGAATTAATAAATCAAAATAAATTAAGATAGTAAGATGAGAGGAAAGGAGACGGTGGGACCCGCATTATCCTCAGAAATAAAAATAAAAAAAGAGAAAGAAGGACGTGAAGGAATGGGAACGGAGAAAAGGGCGTGTGTGGGTCTGCAGTCCTTATCTGTTAAAAAGACCAAAAAGTGGAAGAAAACCGTGGGTCCCACACTCCTATGATATCCAATGGGAAATGGTCCGGTCTGGTATGTTCCAGTTCTTATCCTTTCCGTCCTATGATGTTGCCCAACGCATAAAAAGAGATTGCAAAAGAGAAAATGTTTTGATCTTGTCAAAGTCTCAACCTAATTAGATCTAGATTGTAGGCTAAAAGCTAATTACCTATATTATTAATTTTTTCACCATTTTCAAAAGTTACAGAATTTTAATATCAATCGTCAGATCAAATCATTTAAACAAGTCATACGTAATGAAAAAAGTTTATCTATATTATAGTCATATTACTGACAAAAATAACCAGAGAAATAAAACACACCCATAATTTTTTAGAATAGAAATTTTAGTTAAAACTTTCTTTGTTAAATTAATAATTGAAAGACTGCATGAAATCATATGATAAATAATTTCATCGCAAGTGGAGGATACATTTTGGGCCTTGATTGCAATAGGATAGTACCGTAAGCCGGAGGATGGACATTTCGCTTCTCCAAATAAGTCTCCGTTGGAGTTTGACGTGTGTAGCAAAAAGCTGAATAGGCCTTTTGGCATAGGTTTTTGTACGGATGTTTTCTTAGTTTCTAATTTCTATGTTTAGAATGTCACACTATGTATGTTTGTACCACAATTGCGTGTTCAAGTAAACTAGTGTTGATTTCTCTAGGAGGAGGAGGAGTATGCACTAGACTAGGTATGAATATTTTTAAAACCCAATACTAAGCCCATACCCAAATCCCCCCAAGGAAGACTAGGCCCAAATCCCCGCTTTGTTTCAACAAAAACAACCTTAACTGTCTTTCTCTGACAATCATTCCCCAGACAATAGTTAAAATAAGTAATAAATGAAGTCAGATTCAAAGTTGTGAGCGAGTTGGATGAGATGATGGTAGATACTATATCCAAGCTCAAAAGAGCGAAACACATCTGATCGCAGCTCCTCAGCGGCGGCCTAGCCATGCCGGGCCCTGGTCCGCACCTCATGTACGCCATGGGTTCGGGTCTGGCTCTGACCACTCTCACCAACGGCAGGTTCAGCCCGCACCACACCCTGATCTACACCATCAACGCCTTCTTCGGCCCCGACATCGGATCCTTCACCGAGTGGCTCGCCTCCCTCTTCGGCGGCTTCGGCTACGACTTCGGCTCCGAGCTAGCCGACGCCATCCACCACCCCTTCTACTACGTCATCATTCTCGGCCTCCCTCTCTGTTGCCTCTACTCTTGGCTCTCGAGAATCTTTCTCCTCAAAAAGGTTCTTGATTCCTTCCCTGCGGTGAGTCACTGGGTGCATTTCAAACTCCGACGCACCATGAATTGTGTGATTGTTTGTATGAAAATTGCAAAGCCCAAATCTTTGGTCCGACTTGTGATGATCATAAGATCATGATCGATGATGATGTCACAAACAGGCCCGGCTAAATGTAGTAATTGGTCATTTGTTGTGTGTTTGTGGTACAGGTGCCCCTCACAAAGTTGCAGTGCTTGTTGTTGGTCTCAGCTGGTTCTTTGTCACACTTTTTCCTTGACCACTTGTTCGAGGTAATACAGAGAGAGACTTTGATAAGCTAATGTTGCTTAGTTCTATTCATGTTCATCATATGTTTGGTATTGGTGTGTGCTAGCTGGATAGGATTCACAGAATAAACAAAAGTAAGAATGGGTTACCTTAAAACATTGTTCTCTATAGTATAAGGACAGCATCAATGACTTTGAGTTTGGCATTAGAGAATCTATAGATGTTGCAAAGGAGAAAGATCTCATATCTGACTTTCAGTTTCCGCATTAGTTTCGTATCAAGTAGGAACGGTTAACAGAGGTAGTGGTTTTCGTATGTGACTGGTCCTTGAGTTTAATGAATAGCTAAGACACTTTTTATGTTTGTTAAAGTTTCATATTCTTTCCAAAATTATGCATTTCTGATCTGAGTCTTGTTTTGCGGGGTATAGGAATGATCAAGTTCACGAGTCATGTATCTTCTCTTTACTTTTCAGGAAAATGGGCATTCTAATATGTATACTTGGATTTTGAGCACTGGTTTCTGGGAGGGCCGGGCACCTATTAACCCTGATGCTGTTGTTGTAGTTGGCATTTTATGCACTGGCTTGATTGGTGGCTTTATTTACATCAACAGGTGATTGTTTGGTTTCGTTCATCTATGTTTGGTTTTCTTTTTCCCAAGAATGTGACAGATCCTTGACATATATGTTGATCAATTGTTTTGGCACACAGAGTTAAGCCTCCCAAGTCTGTTAACAAACGATCACATGAATCACTGAAACTAATGATCATTATAGCGAGCCTGTACTGCTTTTGGTGTGCAAGCCAAATATACTTGATTAGCCCTCGTCGTCCAGCAGTTGGGGAAGAGGCTGATCTTGGGGTTCTCGTATTTCTAGCCGCTTATCTCTTTTTCCCTCATTTTTTGTGTATATTGTCCATGCATTCGAGAGGTCATGATGCATTGCAGCTTCCACGATAACAGTAGAATTATATTGATAAAGAGAATATCCCACGTTTGCTGTCAAGCATAGTCAGAATAGATTTCCAAGTCCTTCCACAGCCCTGAGTTTTGTTATATTGTAGCTTGTTACCTTGATTTGTCAGTTACATTTTAATTTGTATCTTTTATTTTTTGTGCTGATATGAATTTTATCTTACTACTATCTTACTGATACGCACACATTGGAATGCTCATTGACTTTAGCTGTACCTTGTAATCCACTGTGACGAAGCTTGGATTTCTGCTCTTTCTCTAGTTGAAACCCTAAACCCTTCTTGCATCGTATATTATTTTGAACGAATGTTTATTTTTTTGGAATATTGGTATTGTTGGAAGATTTTTCAAATTTCTAGGGTAAGTTTCTTGTTTTGGGGAGGAAAATGATGGAAAGGTATCAGTTTGGTTATTTCTTGCCCATCATGGTAAGTTTGGTTATTACTTGTCTACCAAGGAATTGGTTTAAAGTCTTATATCGGTCATGGTCTGTTTGAGGTTCTCACATCAATAGTAAGCTGTGGTAGCGGCACCAACACTAAAAGGGAGTGTTTGTGCCAAAGAGGGCTAATGCCAAAGAGTGGTTTATGATGCAAGAGTGTGTAAGATAGAGATTTAGGATTCTACGTTTTGAGTGTACGAAATTAACTTGAAAGCACAGATGTTTGTGCTCTGGGTTGTGAGGGGGAGATTGAAAGCACAATTCCATTTGAATTTTGAAATAATATCCAAATCATAACCAAATATGATACTACATCATAGCTTATAGCACATAGTTTTAACCAAATATGATAAACCGAAGCCACCCTTTAGTTCCTTATTGCGCCATTGTTGGTTGGTCAAATTTTGGAACTAACAGCCTCAATGGCCTTCTTTGCAAAAGTAGGGAGCTGGAATGCAGCTGTGTGCATCTAAAACAATGAAAATGAAGGAAAGCAAATCCATTAGAGACCTAAGCACTCACAACAAGAGAGAATACATTACAACAATTCCGAAAAGAGGGGAATTTACAGTACCTCGGAGTTGTAGAACTTGGGGGGTACTTTTGACACGCCATAATTCTCAGGGTTTAATGGATTCGCAGGGTGTTTGAAGTCCACTGCTGGCCCTTCAGTGGAGCAAAGCATGAAGCCGATGATCCCACTGGAAACAGAGATTCCACAGTAGAATACTAGAATACATTAGCAAATAGCAGTACGTAGTGTTCATTGTGAAGAGTTAGAATGCAAAGGAGTTCTGCTCTTGCCTTGAATACGCAGGAACTGTAGTCCAAGCATAGTTCACAGACCCCTTAAACACTTTGCGACAGTTTGATATGCTATCTGCAATTTCCTCAAAATCCTTATGCCAATAGCTCGTGGCAGGTGTAGACATGACACCGCCGGGGCGAAGAGCCCTTGCAATTGATTTCAGGAAGTGTTGGTCAGAAAGCTCTTCGGCTCCAGGCCCTGTATATTATTCAGTACAATGTTTAAATTTTTTTTTTAACAAGTAGGACAATGCTTTTAATTAAGTTTCTGGAAATTTGATGGTTTGAATATGATAGAACTTCAGAAATGAGAAAAGAGAAAATACCTATGCTCACAAATGCATCTAGGATTATGGCATCATAGGTGCCTTCAGGAACTGACTGCATGAATTTAACTCCTGCATGTTTGGCAAAAATAAGGCACAAAGAAATGTAGTAATGTACTTCGAAGTAGCTAGGCAAAATTAAACAGATTAAATGCCTTATCATACCATCACAGATGTGTACATTCACTCTTGGATCCTCATATCCAACTGCTATGTTAGGGAAAAAGCGCTTATAGACCTGAAACATCATCAAAATCTCCCATATGTTTATTTATGGATCAAACTAAGTAGTCTTTTTGTCCATTAGATAATGTCTCTCAATATTCAACAAGGAAACTCTGTGCTCACATCTATCAGCATTTTGTCAATTTCACATATGTCGATTTGTTCCACCGAAGAATGGCGCGATACTTCTCTCAAGATGCCACCGTCTCCGCCTCCAACGACCAACACCTGAAGAAAACCAGGTGAATGTTATTAAACTTGTTATGCAGGTTATTGGTTTGGTCTGAAAAGTATATGTTAACCTTCTTTGGGTTTGGGACTGAGCAGAGGGGGAGGTGAGAAAGCATTTCCTGATAAGCAAACTCATCCTTCTCTGTGAGTTGAAGACAGCCATCCAAAATAACTATCTTGCCATGCTGCAATGACTGTTATATTTAGAACCACAAGAAACAACAAATCATGAGTTACATAAGGCACATTATTAGTTTCACTGCTAAATATATATTGATGTTAGCAAAAAATTACAGAACATGTAGTGTAACAAAAAAAAAAAGCTACAGAACATGCTCACAAAGTCCAGTCACAACAATTAGAAGAACCTTAATTCATTGATGTTAGCAAGTACGTACCTGAAAAACCAAAAGGTCCTGGAACTCTGACTTCTCATGGAATAGAATCGTTTCCATCTTGTAGAGGTCTGCCTGACCTGCACCATATGCAGTGTAATGGAAGCGACAATACGTTAATAAGCAGAAACTGTTACATACATGATACATGTGTATATATATAATAATTTTTTTTCTAGCTATATGTATTAATACAAAAGATATTTTTTTTGTGCCAAAAAAAGAAAGATAAAATCTAATCTTTCTGTTGGAGGGGAAAATGTGATATGTGATGGGGTTTTTGAAGTATATTGTGTTTTGTACTTGCACCACCACAAAATCAATGGTCAGTTTTCCAGTTTGGAACCCAAAATGAACTTCTTCCCCACCCCAAAAAAAAAAAAAACAGACAAACAAGAAGAATATCCAAGAAGATAAAAACTTGGCAAAATCTAAAAGAGGAAACCCTTTTCGATCTATGTTTGAAATATGGTAGTAATTCCTTTAATATATTAAAAAAGAGCAACAAATTTATATATATCATCAAAAAAAAGCAATACAAAATTAAAAGTTATATTCGATAACTAAAATAACGATAATTCTGAGTTACATCACCGGTCATCAAACATGTTACATGCAATTGCTTTTTAATTTTTTATTTCAAAACATGTCGAGTATTTTTTTAACAAGATTTTAATAGTCGCTTCATTTTGTCGATTTCAAATCAGATTGAAAGTAAGATATATGATTATACTGTATATGCATGTCTTTATTTAGCCAAATTAAAGGCTTTCTCTAATTTTCCCCCTTTTTTATGAACACGTGACTCGTATTGTACTAAAATCGTAAATTAAAATAATTAAAGAACACATGCATTCATAGAACATTAAATTAAGACATGTAAAATGAAATTAAATGAAATCTTTTCAATAAAATGAAATGCATGATCATAGTTGGGGGTTAGTGAAGAAGGCTTTACCAGGCCAATCTGTGATAGCATCAGCGTACCATCCTTCAGAAAATGGAGTACTAGATATAGTACTACCATTCTCTCCCTGCACTACCACCTTTCCATTCTCTGAAGCCAAAGTCTCACTAATAGAACCAGTACCATTATTATAGGTACCATTCTCTTTAGCCATTAGTTTGATTTCCTCCTCAGAACAACCTGCAGAAACAAGAGCACCATTCTCTTTAGCCATTATAGATAACTGGTTTACTCTCCTCTAGTAATATAATTAAGCTAGCTCTCGATCTGTTAATGTTTGTGGTGCTGCACCACTACTGCTTGAGGCGTTATATATATAGGCATTACCTAATGTGACATCATTTCGTTACCGGCCAGTTGTAACTCATGTGACCCTTAAATTAGGGTTAAATGAACTTGAACTTTTTGGGTTCGTCCAAATCAAAAGGGTTGTCATGCGTGGAACTCGTTTTGGGAGACATTAATGTGGTGTATATTACGTGCCACACTGCATGTAATTGTGGCTCCAGGTGTGTTTGAAGCTTTTGAAATATTAATTGGTAGTTTTGGTCTACTAATAAAGCCAAGGGAGGCTTAATTTAAGCATGGTTTGCGAGCTAGAGAGCGAGCGTTACTAACTGTTATTTAATTTGGATTCCTCTACGTTATCCAAAAAGTTGATGAAATTTCTCACTACTAGTTTCCTTTTAGCGAAATCCCGCCAGTTTAACAGAGTACTGTTCAAAATGTGTTGGTCTAGCTCTCTCCAGAATTTCTGTAATTAATTTCTTGAAGAGAGTTGTGATATTAATTAATTAATGGAATAGAATGCTTGTGACAGCTCCTTGCTAAATATATGTCGGTTAGTAAAATCTCTTGTCTTTAAATTAAGCTCCGTTGCTGATTGCACTTCTGGTGACAAAATGAAGGATGGAAAATCTAGATTTAAATTGTTATTAGTAATGGAGTCAGCCAATAGAACACTATGCTTAATTTCTTAATTATTAAGGTGGATAAACAGTATTGACAAAAGAAAAATTATAGTATTGACACAACTTTTTTTTTTTGGCGTTCACACTGTAATTAACGGTATATATTATCTCTTAATTAACACCCTTTTAACTCTCCACAATTCAGTAAGCAAATAATAAATCAAGTTAACTAGAGAATGGATGCAATTGATGACCTTAAGTCTTTCTTTTGTTCACCAATGACCCTCTATTCAATATTTCTAGCCAGTACAAGCCGGTGTAAACATGTGGCATGCATGCACTTTAGTCTTTCCAAAACCGGTTATAATTAGCATTGTATTACATTAATTCATTCTTGATCGATCGAGGTTTGATATATAAAAATTCATTGATGGAGTAGATAGAGATAGTCCTCCATTCTTTTTGCTTAAAGCTCAATTGTAATTCTTTGCTTGTATCAATGGAATCAAGAGATCGAAAATTATATAAGGAGTTGAGGGATGAAATCTCTGAGACGTCTCTTGTATCATTAGCTTTGCCTCTTAAAGAAATATACTTATTGCCAATAAGAAAATTCAAAGAAGGGAAAAATAAGTACGTAGTACGTCTATTTTCATTTTCGAATTTAGAGCAAACCAATTATACAACATATTATATATGATATAGTTCCGGCCACTAGCAGATCATTGAAAACAATCAAAAACCATTTCGGAATTATATAATGAAAACACAATGATGAGGTTTGGGGTTGGGATAGATTTTGCTGGGGTATGTGTGTGGTATGTATGGCAAACAATTCTAATAATCAATATCGTCGACTTCTTCTTCAATATTCCAAATTTGCCTCAGCTATCTGCAACAAGATTCGTACAGGCCGGCCAACTCCATTCACCACCATAGTGTGCTATCCACTTTATATATATGGAGGTGAGCCATTAATTAATTAGTCATCTTCTTTGCAAACGATGGCAAACAAAATGCAGCCATGTGTACCTGAATAGATCGATCAGTCGATATTAATATTGGAGAATAATGAATATGATAAGTAGCTATCTATATCAGTAAATTAATCAGGCCAATATCTAGAACGTATATATATTACTTGCATTTATATACAAATTAATTAATTGAAGCCAAGAAGTTTACCTCTGAATTGTAAAATTTCAAGGGCTCTTTTGCTACTCCATAATTATAATTGGGGTCGAGTGGGTTAGTAGGATTTCTGAAGTCGACGTATGGCCCCTCCTTGGAGCAAAGCAAGAAACCAATCACCCCACTAATGATTAATCGAACAAAAATTACAATTAGATAACATTCAACGTCAATTAACTAGCTATAGCTAGCTCTGATCGAGACTGTTAAATGCTAAGACATTCGTCTAATATAATTAATATTGTTATAAAAGAGGTTTCCGAAGCCCTAATATTTTCTCAGCCCACACACACGTACCTTGGGTATGCCGGAACAATTGTCCATGCATAGTCAACGGAGCCTCTGAATATTCGGCGACATTTAGCGACGAGGTCCTCAACGTTGAAGGAGCGAAACCATATGCTTTCTGCTTGGATGCACATAACTCCTCCAGGGCGGAGAGCTTTTCTCACCAGCTCAAAGAAGGGACTCTCGTCATGAAGAAGTTCATGATCAGGCTCTGCATGCATGCATAAATATACATTAATTGTGATCAATTATATATATAATGATAATTAATAAGTTGAAATAGAGGGGAAGGGAGAAGCAAAATATTGGTGTCTACTTATCGGGTCGAATGCATCCACTATTATTGCATCATATGTTCCTTCTGGAACATACTTACAAAATGCAGTACCTGCAAATCAAAGTAATTAAGATCATTATTAGCTAGAAAACATATATAAATTATTTAAAATTAATTGGATTGACACTCACCATCTTTAACATGAAGTGTTACACGAGGGTCTTCGTATCCAATGGCAACATCAGGGAAAAAATTCTTGTACACCTTAAAAAATCAGTGATATATATGAGTTACGTACACATTAATTCTTAATTTCAAGTCTCTCAACACAAGGGTCCCTTTTTTTTTGCTTACATTAGATTTTATATCTCTAGCTCCAGTGGGACTGCGAGTTCAATATGCATTTTGAGTTGGCTAGCTATTTCCTAGTGAAAAACGTACAATTGGAAAAGTTCAAAGGACAATGAATGGTATTTGCATGCTCTCATACAGTTATTTTGTACTTTTTTGTGTGTTTAAAATGGTAGTGCAAAATCCCATTAAAAGAGCGAAATGATTTTTGCACTCACATCAACCAGCATGGTGTCTATCTCGCATATATCAATCTGCTCTGCAGAAGAGTGTCGAGAAATTTCCCTTAAGATTCCACCATCTCCTCCCCCAATGAGTAATACCTGCTCATGCAATACATAAGAAATTAAACAACGGTATAGAGTAAGTAGGAGACACAATGATTGAATTTGAGGTTAATTGGCAAATTAAACTAGCATGTTGATTTTATGTAATTAAGTACACTTCAATTATACGTAAATTGATTTCAAATGGAATTATGTCTTAAATGTGTGAGATTGACTCTATTAGATAATCAATTAGATTTTAATTAAATTAATTATATGATGGGGACTTGGGCGAAATTGACCTTTTTTGGGTTTGGAATGGAGCAAAGAGGAAGATGGGTAATCATTTCTTGGTAAGCACATTCATCCTTCTCAGTGAGTTGCAGTGCTCCATCCAGAACAAAAACCTTCCCATATGCGGATGACTGCAAATATGCGATCAACCATATACGATTAAATCTCTTGTTAACTAGTACGTACAGGCACTTGCTATATTGTTATACGGTTGTTACTTTTGACAATATAACGTAATTAATTAATCCAGCTATTAAATGGTAGACTGTATAATGACAGTTAATTAAGAAGATAGATAACGTGTAAACAAAATATTGTTTTACCTGAAATACCATCATACTTTGGTACTGGGACTTTCCTTGAAATAAGATTTTTTCTACCTTCAAAAAGTGTGCTTGCCCTACAAGGTTTACAGTAAACAAAATTGAATAATTGTATCCCCCAAAGCTAAACCACTGGTGACTACTTTCTCGTGAAGTATGCAGATCGAAACTCGTAAATTAAATGTGAAAACCTGAAACTTTCTATGTGTTTACATTGAGGTATAGGATAAAAAGAAGGAAGAATCTGTAACAAATGGATATATTACTCAAAGAAAGTAAGAAACAGCATTCACAAAAAAAAAAGGAGCCAATTTCACACTAAAGCAGTAAGAATGCACCTAAAAGCACCAGACGCATATGCAAAAACGTGTCACACATGTTCTTTTTCTCTTTTTGCCCTTTTTTCCTCATAATTAATTATGAAGTAATTGGGGTTAATTTTCTTTCCAGCATGCACTGTCTAATTATTAAGAAGATCGATTATCATATAAACTTATAATTAACTCCACTGTTTGAAGCAAGAATCACTCCCAAATCCCAATTAACAGATCGAAAACAAAATGAAGCACGTATAATTTTAATGCTTACATATATCTTTTTGAAGGACAAGCGATATGTTCATCCATTATATATATATATATATATGGTAGAAACTTATGAAGCTAGCGTGAAGGAAAACAAAACAAAATAGTTACTAGTCACTGTAATTTAAATCCTTGAACATTAAGAATATAAAATACACACAAGCACACACACATATATATATATATATATTATCATTAAGAATGAAGCTGCTCATTTCGAGTGAAACTCACCTGGCCAAACTGGGCAATACTCAGAAAACCATCCAGGAATCTTGGGATGATCATCTTCAGGTTCTTCATTGTATTCGTCAACTCTGGCTGAGACCGGTACTTCGCTGTGATCACCATTAACCACCACAAGTCGTACTAATTCATCATCTTCTTCTTCTTCTTTTGGCGTTTTGACATACAAATTTGTACCGTAGAATAATGCTGAAGATTCATGCAGAGTAGTAGCAGTACTAGCACCTCTCTTCTCCATGAGTACTAGTGTACTACTAGTTCTTTTCCTTGGCACCTTATAAAACTTCTCTTGGTGGACTCTTTGCCTTTTTGTAAGTAGATCGATAACTAGTTAGGTAGATATTGTTGTCTGCTCTCTGCGCTAGTTAGCTAGGTATGTATATATGTAGTGTTTCTCTGAGGTGGCCAACCAACACCCTGCGTATATGTAAATATATATGTAGAGGGTGAGAGTGATGATTGTTTAACCAATGGGAAAATTCTTTTGCAAGGGATTTAGCTATGACGGGGCATCATTTGATACACACTTTGAGGTTATTTTTCGTATTTTACTATCATTAATTAATTTTGATCACTCTTATATTTTTTCGATATCATAAGGTTTCATTTCAAAACTTTCTAGGTGTTCTGGCATGTACCTTCTGATTGAAAAGCATAGATCTAAAGATATGTTGGGAATTCAATATGAAAGTAGACATTAATTAATCTATGCTACTAGAAAGTTATATTCTATATTGTCCAAAAAAAAGTTATATTCTACTTTGAAAAAGTTGTTTAGTGAGAAAACTGGAATTTTTTTGTTCAAACTACTTTTTTTTATTCAAAACGTATATGAAAACATTCTGGAAAAAAATCGTATATATACTTAGTAGAATTAATATGCTTTCACGAAAATTCTTTTGAAGGTATTATGAGATTAAATGTTGATGGTGCCAGAATTACTCATTGTAAGTGGTGATTTTAGTGGTCGAGGAGCTGTACGTTCTTCATATATATATATATGAATTACTAAGGTGATTGGATTAGAATTAGTTTTCTAGCCAACTTTGGAGTTCGGGAAGTGCTTGATGCTGAAGCCTGGGGTTAATATCTATATAAGTTGATCTTCAAATGGTTATCATATTCGTGGGCTTGAAATTGAGCTGATTCTATATCCTTAATTGGTGAACTATATATATAGGCATTGATCTTCATTCCGTTGGGTTATCTTTCATAGTTGCAAGAATATATCTTCGATCTCTGGTCTAGTTCTTTTTCTCTGTTTTGTTTTTGGGCTTCTCTTGGCCTTCATTTTACCCAAAAAAAAATTTGAAAGGAAAAAATATTAAGTGGGTCACAAATTAGGTACGTACGTAGCTAATCCTATTCTTCATTGGTTGGCATTTTTTTTTTTAATGATCATTGGCCTCGATTAAGGCTTAAATTTTAAGGCCTTAATCATATGTGACAATCGATTTCACACTCATGTCATCATTTTTTTGCCATATCATATTTATCTATACTTATTTACCCTTTTCATTTTGGTAATTCTTTTTTTTGCAAACATAAAATTTCAAAACAATATCACAAAAAAATCTGCAGAATCTCTCTTTCTTAACTACACCCTCTTCGATATTCTTCTTCTTCTTCTTCTTCACTAAAACTCTAATATCTATGACATTGAAGGATTTTGTGGATTCAATCACTTCACATCTACTAGTTTACTCAAGAAAACGGATTCACCCAAACAAATTGATTTCCATGAAAAAATCATAAGAAACACCAAAGCGAAAAAGATCCTTGTATACATCATCTGCAAATTTCATCTCCTCATTGAAATCTGGAATTGGATTTCATTCGCTTGAAAGGAATCTCATATCAACTAAAATAGATTGATATGCATATTTGAGTCTTTTGAGATTTGATTATCTTTTTAATATCATATTAGTTTATAAACTTTTTTTGCTTCTTTGAATTAACCTCAAAGTTCTCAATTCAATATATATCATTATTCATGAGGGCTCCTCGATCAATATTCAATCCCATCTATGAAGTTTGTTTTTTGGTTTTTGTTTATTAATCTATTTTTATGTGTTTTCATGAATTTAAATTGGTAAGAATGACAAAAGGGCTTAAAATCTAATTATAAAAGTAAAGGGTAAAATATGTGTTGTAGAATATGATGTGGCAAAAAATGATCGCATAGATACGAGATGGACCGCCACATATAATTGAGGCCCCTATCATTGCCTTTTTTTAAATTGTCAAAAAACTATTTTGATTTTTTTTAGGGATAAAAAAAAACTATTTTGATAGCTTTAGTAGAAATACATAAAAAGTTTTCTAAAAAGTACATGACATGCATGTGCTTTCTGAAGAAGCACTTCTAACAAGAGCACTTTACAAAAACCATAGTACAAATAAAAACACTTGGATGTAGGCCCAAACGCGGTCTCCATTTGGCGCGTCTTTCCCGGATATGCAACGGTCACGAAAACCCCGAAAGCTCAGCCCCAAGAGACAGAGAGAGGGACAGAGAGAGAGACGTCAAAATACAGGTTTGGGGTTTGGGGTGTCCGATCGATGCCCGAAACATGGTGAACAGTTTCCACCCGTATGCGGCCGCCTCGGCCCGGTTCCGGCAAATGTCGGTCCCGTTCAATCTCCGGAAGAAAAGGCCATGGTGGTACGAGATCTTCGACCCGGGATCGGAAACGGTGAGCAAGTGGAACCACATCTTCTTCGTGATCTGCATCATCGGCCTGTTCCTGGACCCACTCTACTTCTTCTTGCCCGTCATCGGCGGAAAAGGCTGCATGGAGATCGACGTCTCCCTCGGCATCTTCGTCACCTTCATCCGCACAATCGCCGACTTCTTCTACATTTTCCACATCGTCTTCAAGTTTAGAATTGCCTTTATTGCCCCTGGTTCTAGGGTTTTCGGCCGCGGCCAGCTCGTTAAGGACCCATGGGCCATCGCCATCCGCTACCTCCGAAAGGACTTCTCCATTGACCTCGCCGCTTGTCTACCACTTCCTCAGGTCAATCCCATTTCGCTCTTTCTTTCTATTTTATACAATATATTGGTGCGTGTACGTTAATTGATTAGTATTGGTTTGTTTTGTATGCAGATTATGATTTGGTTTGTGATTCCAAGAACTCAAAACAAGACAGCTGCTTATGCTAACCATACTCTTTCTTTGATTGTTCTCCTCCAATATATTCCCCGATTCATTCAAATTTTCCCTCTGAACCGGCGGATTACTAAGGCCACTGGTGCTGTAGCCAAGACTGCTTGGTCAGGGGCAGTGTACAATCTCATTCTCTTTGTCCTAACTGCACATGTAACTAACATACCTACCTACCTACCTGCATATATTATATTCGATCTCCCAATTTGCCTCGTTCGCCTATAAAATGATAGTTTAACTGTTGTTGTTGTTTTTGTTCCAAATTAATTGTCAGTGCAGATTGTTGGATCTTCATGGTATGTGTTGTCCATCAAACGGCAGTATGAGTGTTGGAAAATGGAATGCGGCAAGGAAAATAATGAGACGCACTCTCCATCCTGTAATCTTAAGTTTCTCGATTGTAGTTCTGAAGAGAAACCTGACCGCGATGCTTGGATGAAGAACACAAAAGTGGTCGAGAACTGCGATGCTATAAATGATGACAAAAATTTCGAGTTTGGAATGTTTGCTGAGGCTTTTACCAGCGAAGTTGCTTCAGCAAGCTTCATTGATAAATATTTCTATTGCCTTTGGTGGGGTATGAGGAATTTATGGTACGTATGTACGATTTGTTAAACACTTTTTCAACTCCATGCCTAGCTAGCTAGCTTTTTTCCTGTTACGTGCGCGCTAATTCATGTCTTGATATGCAGTGCATATGGACAGGATATTGACACAAGCCCTCTCATCAGCGAAACCTCGTTTTGCATTGCCATTGCCGTAATTGGCCTCGTCCTGTTTTCACATCTCATGAGTCAGATGCAGGTATCATTTGCGTTCTTCTTTCTCATCTATGTTACAGTTGAAGACTTGAAGCAAATAAGGAGTCCAAGCTAGGGAATATTGCTTAGTTTCTTATTCCAAATTATTAACTGTACCCTTTCTCTCTGTCGTCCTGACATTAACATGTAATTAATATTTTCTGATTTCTCAAGACCTATCTGCAATCTACGACGGCTAGACTTGAAGAATGGAGGGTCAAAAGAAGAGACACAGAGGAGTGGATGAGACACCGTCAACTCCCTCCAGAATTGCAAGAACGTGTGCGTCGGTTTGTTCAATATCAGTGGATTGCCACTAGAGGTGTGGATGAAAAAGCCATCTTGGATTCTTTGCCTTTGGATATACGACGTCAAATTCAAAGGCATCTATGTCTTGCCCTTGTTCGCCGAGTAAGTCTTTCTCGTGTACTGCATGTCTTATTATATATTAATTGTTCACAGACATCAGCTATTCTTGTAATTAAGTCATGACAATGTCATCTAGATATGGATAGGTTGAATTGATAACTGATGCATCAGGTTAGTATATATGCATGAATGTGTATATATATGTCACAGTGTGATATAATATGCTACCACTTCCTAGCTCAAATGCACAATGCGCGCAGCTCAGTCTTGCATCATTTACTGATTTGAAACCTATTAGATTAAGGGATGGTTAAATTCAATTCAATTCCAGGTTCCCTTTTTCGCACAAATGGATGATCAGCTCTTGGACGCCATATGCGAACGCCTCAAGTCATCCTTAAATACCAGACATACATTCATCCTTCGGGAGGGTGATCCGGTGAATGAGATGCTTTTCATCATCAGAGGACAACTCGAGAGCTCCACAACTGATGGTGGGAGGACAGGATTCTTCAACTCCATCACCCTTAGAGCCGGTGACTTCTGTGGCGAAGAATTGCTGACATGGGCCTTAATGCCTTCATCCAGTCTAAACCTTCCAGTCTCAACTCGAACAGTGAAGTCCCTCTCCGAAGTCGAGGCATTTGCACTCCGAGCTGAAGACCTCAAGTTCGTTGCGAGTCAATTCAAGCGCCTTCACAGCAAAAAACTGCAGCACGCTTTTAGGTACTACTCCCACCAGTGGAGAACTTGGGGAGCTTGTTTCATACAAGTAGCGTGGAGGCGTTACAAAAAGAGAAAGCTGGCATTGGACTTGATAAGAGAGGAGGAGTACTATTACACACATGTTTTGGACCAAGACCCTGACTATAACAATGAATCAACAACGGGTGGAGATGACGACGATGATGATAGTGGTCCTAGTACCAGTTCATCACTGCATAGAATAGCACAGCAGATGCACATTCCACTCGGGCCTGCACTTTTGGCTTCCAAGTTTGCTGCGACCACCAGAAGAGGGCTTCAGAAGGTGGCAACAAGGCTTGACCGTGAAGCAACAAGCAGCTCCAAAATGCCCAAAAAGCTGTTTAAGCCGGACGAGCCAGATTTTTCAGCAGATAGTTGAGTGTCTGATCCGAATCATTTGTATGTACGTATCACAATAAAATCTTATAGAGTGATTACCAATGAGTTTAAGTAAATTAGGATGCTATGCTTTTTAACATGTAAATAATCAAGGAGAATTATGCCAACACTCCCAGTGCCATGTGCACCATGTGTGACAGTCTGACAGTACGTGTATTAAATCTAATTGCTCTATCTATTTTAGAATCTACGGTATTGTATTGCATATGTATATGTTTCCCCGGCCCTGAGAGTGTCAAAGTAGGAACTACAAGATGTAGTAATGCTTGTTATACAGTATTGCTGTTTTGTTGCTTACAGCTAAATCTGTTCTTTTTGGCTTGTTTCATGATATTGATCGAGCACCCAGAGAAGTTTGAGAAATTTGGCATGTCAAGCTAACTTCATCAGTGTCAAAGGCCTGGACTGCTCACCATGTGGTTTGGTGAGAGTAAAGCTAATGTTGGAGATTTTTTTTTTTGGCTAATAATGTTGGAGAAATTCTTGATCGAGGAGCCTCGTTCATCCGCGAGTCCTCTTCTTTAATGAGCTTGATTCCATTGCCGTGTGTTTACACGTTGGTTTCCTTGCTTGTATACAAAATTGGACCACAATATGAACCAACTGCATTATTTCCTTTTCGCCTAATCAACGCGCAAAAAGAGACATTACAATCAACAAGCACCTTATTTCGAATATTCAACTTTAACCAAAAAATGAAAGAATGCTAACCGTGGCTGAAACACTCTTTCTTTCTTTGGGTCATGGGGCCTAATAAGCACCAAGTGTTCCTTTGTTTTTATGCTCTGCTCTCTGTTTTTAATTTTGTCTCATCCAATAGTAGTTATTGTTACCCCCACCAAATAAACATTGCTTAACAAACGGTGTAAGGAGGCAGGTGACACCTGTTTTTTAGAAGTTAGAACACAAAATATGCCTGAGTTGATCAGATCAGATCGAGCTGATAATAAACAAAACAAACAAACCACGTTCCCCAAGATAACGGTGAAACCAAGAGCAGGATATTATTGAAATATTAATTGCATATATAAGTAGGAAAATTAATATACGATCGCATATAGAGCATCTTTAAAAAATGAATGCATGTGGTTTAAAATAGTATACTTTAAAACATTCTCAAAAATGAAGCATCAAAAATGCAATATCAAAAATGAATTATTAAAAAGATATTTGAAATGGAGATTTAAAATAATAGTTTTATTTTGAAAGATGATTTAAAATGATGATTTAAAAAAAAAAAATATAGAACCATATATAAGTAAATCTTGTAAAAAAAATTATATAGATATATACTGTACGGGTTGCCAAACTTTCCATACGATTGATTTGATTTTATCATCACCTAATATGAATATGCACCGCCTTTTCATCATGAACTCGTACTAATTAAAGGACTATGGTTACTAGCTAGCTAGGCGTCTTCGTCATGAAAAGATAATAATAAAAATTATAGATAAAATTTATTTATTTTTAATTTTTCAAAGGGCTGGTCCAAATACAATGAGCCCTTTGAAAGGACTATGGTTAGTTGGTTACTCTCATTAATTTTTCAAAGGACTATGGTTACTCTTGATTTGTTTTCTAAGCAAAGACATTTTAATAATAATAAGAACCCTTATCTCTTTCTTTTTTTTCTTTGGCGGTGTATTATTATTAAATGAGTTCCACATTCGATTATTTTCAGTTTTGGACAAAGCATATAAATGAAACGGGTCACTTGTTCAGACTTTAGAGAGAGAGAAAGAGAAGTGTTTGTCTTTCTCCCCACTCTGAGTAACTTTTTTCCCCCAGAAACAGAGGACTGTATATCTCATAGGAACAGGATAAAGGCAATAAGGCTTTTGGAGAGTTATTATTTTCTGTGGACATGGCAGCTCGGAGACTCTCTCTCTTGCTCTCTCGCGCTCTCTCTTCTGGGTCTGCTCCTAAGCTTCTCTCTCAAGGTGACACCACCTTACCTTTCTCCTCCTGTTTGGCTTTCATGGATTTTCTTCATTCTCTACTATGCTGATGATGTCAATCATGTCATGCATTCTTTTAACATATTTGTCTGATTTTCTATGCTAAGCTTTGTTGTTGTTTTTCTTAATCTCATATTATTATGTCTCCTATTATATTTTAATCATATAGGAAGTAATTATCAGATTCCAAGATTTAGTCTTTTCTTAATCTTGTAATTATATGTATAAGAGCTGGTCCAAGAAATGTAAAATTAGTGATATGAAATCCTTCTTATGTGCATTAAGTCTTTAATCTTCGTTCTCAACATGTGTGATGAGATTTTTTCTGACATGTTCTTCAGGGAGGAGTGTAAGCAGGTTTACCACTGCTGCAGCAATCGAGTTAATCACTCCACCTGTTCAAATACAGCACACTAAGCATCTAATCAATGGCCAATTTGTTGATGCTGCATCAGGTAATGATGATCCTTTTGAAACATAAAGAATTAACATTCAATCCATATTGAAAAATGTGTATGAGAAAATGTTGGAAATTTTGTTGATCGATCAGGAAAAACATTTCCAACCTACGATCCTCGCACTGGAGACGTGATTGCTCATGTGGCTGAGGGTGATGCAGAAGATATCAATCGTGCAGTGGCTGCTGCTCGAAAGGCTTTTGATGAGGGACCATGGCCGAAGATGTCCGCTTATGTAAGAGCTATTTTATAGGATTGGCATAAATTTTGTAGTACGTTTTTGTTACTGGATTAGTACTTGAGCAGTTTGCATATGTCAAGATGTTGATTTGCTCTTGCACCGGATCAGGAAAGGTCGCGGATACTATTACGGTTTGCTGATTTGGTTGAGAAACACAGTGAAGAGCTTGCAGCTCTAGAGACATGGAACAATGGGAAGCCTTATGAACAGGCTGCCCATTCCGAATTGCCAATGTTCTCTCGTCTGTTTCACTACTATGCTGGTGAGAACACTAAAATGAACTGATGTTTGTCATTCTTTGATTGCACTGTTGGTTCTACTAATGATGATTTTCTTCCTCGAATTTTCCAGGATGGGCAGACAAAATCCATGGCCTAACTGTTCCGGCTGATGGACCTTATCATGTGCAAACGCTGCACGAACCAATCGGTGTTGCGGGGCAGATTATTCCATGGAACTTTCCTCTACTCATGTTTGCCTGGAAAGTTGGGCCTGCGCTGGCTTGTGGTAATACTATTGTCCTAAAGAGTGCAGAGCAGACGCCTCTCACTGCCCTCTATGTGGCAAAGCTATTCCAAGAGGTAGGCCTGATCAGCTACTCATTAATTTGTAGTGTAAGCTGTAAATACTTTATTCGATCAGTTCGAAACTTATTGTGTTGATTAATTGATGCATTCCAAAATGGATGTATATACTACTCTTAAATATAATGCTATAGTGTTACAGAGGTTATTTGAGCTTCTCTCTATGTACCTCTGCTCCGAAGGATTTCCCAACGTATAGAAACATGGAATACTAACATTGACGAGAGAGGATCAAATATTGTATGATTGTGTTAAGACTTCCATTGCATTTTGATATATGATGTCAAGTTTTTCAATGCACTGCTGGCTGCTGCTTGAAGTTCTATTGTCCTCTCACGAGTCTTTCTTTTCGGCCTTAAGCTGAAGTGTCTATGCTTTTCATTTTTCCCGGCCAGCTCCACTCATCTTGTAATCTATTCAACATTTAATTTCTATGGCAGGCCGGTCTTCCTCCTGGTGTTTTAAATATAGTTTCAGGATATGGGCCGACTGCTGGTGCTGCTCTTGCCAGTCATATGGATGTGGACAAGGTATTCCTGAAGTTCATATGTAAAGTACCAGCTTTAGAGAGTTGAATCATTAATCTTGATTTGGACATGTCGATCTCTTAAAAGTTAAAACCATTACGTATTGTTTCCTTTTCAGGTAGCTTTCACCGGATCAACTGATACTGGTAAGATTATTCTTGAATTGGCTGCGAAAAGCAATCTTAAGCCAGTGACATTAGAGCTTGGAGGGAAATCACCTTTCATAATATGCGAGGACGCTGACATTGATAAGGCTGTAGAGCTTGCACACTTTGCTCTCTTCTTTAATCAGGTTCTTTTCAATTAATTTCCACATGCAGAGCGGTTATGTAGGATGCAAACACATAAGCAATAAATGAATGCTGGATTACATACAGGGGCAATGTTGCTGTGCTGGGTCTCGTACTTTTGTACATGAGCGTGTATATGACGAGTTCTTGGAAAAAGCAAAGGCTCGTGCTTTGAAGCGTATCGTTGGTGATCCCTTCAAGAAGGGTGTTGAACAAGGTCCCCAGGTACTCTCTCTCTCTCTGCGACATGATATCTTGTGTGACGGAAACAATGTCTGTTTTTAAGTGATGCGTCTTCTTCTCCTTGTGGCAAGTACAGATTGACTCGGAGCAGTTTCAGAAGGTTCTTAAATACATAAAATCTGGCATTGAAAGCAATGCCACCCTTGAATGTGGAGGTGAAAGATTTGGCTCCAAGGGGCTACTTCATCCAGCCTACCGTTTTCTCAAATGTTCAGGTATTTATTTCTTGATCCAAAAGTTCTCGCTTCAGACAATATGTATGAAGAAGTATCATTTCGTGACACGATTCTTATTCATTTTACTCGATCAGGATGACATGTTGATAGCACAGGATGAGATCTTTGGCCCCGTGCAGTCAATTTTGAAATTCAAGTGAGTTAAAACTCATGCATTTGTTTACTAATAATGCAAGTAAAATTCAAGTGTGCATTTCTGATCACATGACTAATAATTCTACATTCTGTACCAGGGAGCTGGATGAAGTAGTACGAAGGGCAAATTCGACGCGCTATGGTCTTGCTGCTGGAGTTTTCACCAGGAGCATCGACAAGGCCAACACCTTGACACGGGCATTGAGGGCTGGGACGGTGTGGGTCAATTGCTTCGATGTGTTTGATGCTGCGATTCCTTTTGGTGGCTACAAGATGAGTGGAATAGGTAGAGAAAAGGGAATCTACAGCCTTCATAACTATTTGCAGGTGAAGGCTGTTGTTACTCCTTTGAAGAATCCAGCATGGTTGTAAACCTCTATACAGCACCATGGTCCCATCTGTGATCTATCTGTTTTGAATTAATAAAAGTACACCAGTATCTCTGTACGTAATGGATACAAGTTGGATCATTTTATGGTAAAAGGTCACTACTTCAAAGGTCTTCATCATTTCAATTTCTACTGATGTACTGTCTGGTTATCTGGATTCTGGCACTTAACCGAGGATACAGCATTCGACTTCAGAAATAAAACCAACTGTGGTTCTAAAATAAAATGAGTGTTTAGTTTATCATTTTTTTTTGTCTTAGTACTGTGCAAAAATCTTGAGAAAATTTTAAAAAAGATTCTAGTCATAAGAATGACGTGTTGTATAGCACATATTTACGTCACAAGTGAAAATTATACCAACATTATTCATTCTTTTCTTCTCGTATTAAGAAACATTCATTTCATTAATTTTGGACATTTATAAAGTCGTCATAACCGTATTTATCTTGAGAAGATTCCAGAAATTAACTTTGCGAGTAAACGTGTTATGAGATGTCATGTTTCCGCAAATGCAAACTAGCAAGTAGGTCGTATTCCATGTCACAACACAGTGACTGGCAAGGTGGCATGAGTCCATTAGCATAAACATAATCTTAATCTTTCTGGGATGAAAAAAATTATCAAGATTGTTGCGTGAGTGAGTGTCCCCATCTCATGTTGATTAATTAAGAGTCTGAACGCGCATTGTGATGAAAAGAGATGGAACAGGCGCGTTCGATTTGTCATAAACTGGTTGGTCCACCCGTCAAATCCATTCCCTTCCATCATTGATTAATGATGAAGGAAGAGAAACAAAAGCAATTTCAAGGTATTTAATTGGTGGCCACAAACCAGAAGTGATTTGTGAAACTTCCATGGACGCGCGACCTGTCTCAGACGAGTATGATCAGTTTATCATATCAGACATACGTATCAGAAAATGACCCATGTCAATATTTCATGCGTGTATTCACACTGGAACTTGTATTGCATACACCCATTTCTTCATGGCAATGCTTTTGTTTTTTAATATGTCCTAGAAAATATTATCTACATATGAACTCGCAAGTCGAAACATATATTGTGAAAAAAAAATAAAAAATTAGTGATTCAACGACCCTCAATGGTGTGAGAAAATGAGTCTTTAACTAAAGTTAAATTATTTTGATTTATTGGTCATAATCCGAATAAAATCAAACCAAAAGTGACTCGAGATTTTGGGCTCTAAAAATTAGTTAGCCCAAATCCAATATTCCCGAACCCCTAACTTAGGAGGAGCATTCCGTTGTTAGTGGCTCTGAATGAGATGGCCTGCACAGTGAAGAATCCACCCTGGTTTTTTTTTTTATGAGAAAAGAAAATTACACAACAAAACCTCTAGCACAGCCACAACCCAGCTAGTCTAGATAAATTGCAGAAGCAACACTAAGAGGAAGACTACGATCCCAGATTGAAGTATCAATAGAATGACCAACTTTAGCAATAGCATCTGCCACAAAATTGGCTTCTCTCCAAATGTGAGCAAAACGAATATGAGAACAATGACTTGCAAGTCGAAGAATATCTTGCACTAGAAATGTGATACGCCAAGGGGTTTAAATTGTACCATTGACACTGTCGATGAGAATTTTAGAGTCTCATTCCACCATAATTTGAGAAAGATTAGCATTGATTGCTTGACGCAAACCTTCCCTAAGAGTCATGGCTTCTGCCACAATGACCGAAGACCGACCAATATTTTTAGCAGAAGCTCTAAGTTCGAATTTTCACTTTTCAAACAAATAAAAAAATTGAGTGGTTTTTTTATTTTTCTAATTAAGTACATTTAATTACGAAGAGACATTAAACGCGGTCTTTTGCCATTTAGCCACGTAACACGTCGCTCATTTACTGGGCCACGTGTCCGAGTCGGCTTGTGGGACACACATATCAAGGACAAACTGTCCGGAGACACGAAACGGTACTGAAATGGGAATCAACTTTGACCAGGATCCAAGAACTTGCCCCTGCCCAACCATACCTCTCCACGTGTTTACGAACCTCCAGTTAAGTGTCCCTCAGAAATCGTGGGCGGAAGATAACCCGCCACGTGTTCAGAAAGTTGTATAAGCAACTGGTTATAACTCCATCCTACTCCCTTGTCCTACTTTCATCACTAAAACAGAACAAAACAGAGTACAACTCTGCTCCTCTTCACACACCATAGCTTCAATGGTTAAACCATTTGATCGGAGTGACCGTCGGATTCTGAAATTCCCGGCGGTAAACCCCTGCCAAAAAGTTTCTCCGGCGACCCTTCTTGTATCTCTGACCATTCTCTCCCGCAACATACTCGATTTCAAATCCAAATACTTCGCAACCCAACGGCGAAACTGCAGAGAAACAATCCGCCAAGTTGGTATTCTTCTTCTATTCTTTGAGGAGCTTTGCGACGGTGAACCTGTTCTTTCGGACTCGGTGGTTCTCAGCTTCTCCGAGCTTCACGTCACCTTTCAAAAAATTCGGTTTGTATTGGAAGATTGCACGAGGGAAGGCGCTCGGCTTTGGATGCTAACAAAATGTGAGTTTCTCACAAACCAATTTCAGATTCTGATGCGAGCAATCTCCACAGCTCTGGATGTTCTTCCGTGGAACGTGATAGACGTAGACGATGAAGTGAAGGAGCTGGTTGAATTAGTGAGGAGGCAATCAAGGAAGGCCAGTATTGATGTTCACGCAGATGACAAGAATGTCAACAAGTGGCTGCGTTCGATTTTGAATCAGTTCGAGAAGGGAATTGAACCCGATTCGAGTGATGTAAAGCGCGTTCTTGATCACCTTGGAATCGGAAGTTGGAGTGAATGTAACAAGGAGATTCAGTTCCTGGAGGAAGAAATTGGTTTCGAGTGTTCGGATTGCGATGAAAGAGAGGTTCCTTTTCTCAGCAGCTTGGTTGGGTTTTTGAGCTACAGCAGGGGAGTGATTTTCGAAACATTGGATACTCGAAACCTCGATCAAACCCAAGCCGATTACAGGTCCAACATGGAGACATTTATTTGCTCAAACCCTGAAGATATGAGGTGCCCAATTTCTCTTGAGCTAATGCTTGATCCAGTGACTATATCCACCGGTCAGACTTATGATCGATCTTCCATTCAAAAATGGCTCAGAGGTGGAAACTTTCTCTGTCCCAAAACAGGGGAGAGGCTCACAAACACTGACTTGGTGCCCAATTTGATTCTCCGAAAGCTGATCAGAAACTTCTGTGCCTATAATGGCAGTTCCCTTGGCAGGTCAGGAAGACAAAGCAGTGACATAACACGAACGACTGTGCCCGATAGCCTTGTTACGGCAGAATCCATGAAGTTTCTCTCAAGATTTCTCACCAGTAGGCTTGTTTTTGGTACAAGTGAACAGAGAAACAAGGCTGCATATGAGATCCGTTTGCTTGCGAAATCGAACATTTTCAATAGGTCTTGTTTTATCAATGCAGGCGCAGTACCTCCACTCTTGAACCTATTGTGTACCCCTGCTTCATCCACACAAGAAAATGCAATGGCGGCCTTGTTGAAGCTCTCGAAATACGGAAGTGGCAAGAAATTGATAGTTGAATGCAGGGGACTAACTTCAATTGTTGATGTGCTTAAACATGGTCTGAGTTGGGAAGCTCGGCAAAGTGCAGCTGCAACCATATTTTACCTATCATCGGTTAAGGAGTATCGGAAATTGATCGGAGAAACACCCGAGGTCGTCCGGGGTCTTGTGGATTTGATCAAGGAAGGAACAACTTGTGGGAAGAAGAACGCTGTGGTTGCGCTTTTCGGGCTTCTTCTCTTGCCCAAAAACCACCATAGAGTACTTGAAGCCGGCACTGTTCCTTTGCTAATTGATATCCTAGCCTCATCAGAAAAGGCTGAGCTTCTAAATGACACACTAGCAGTTGTCTCATTGTTAGCTGAGAATGTTGAAGGAGCATTCGCAATTCTAAACTCGAAACCCTTGGATCTAATCGTTGGCATTCTTCAATCTTCGACATGCCAAACAAGGAATGAGTATTGCGTTTCGGCATTGCTGGCTTTGTGCATCAATGGTGGTGCGGAAGTTGTAGCTGTTTTAGCTGCGGACCAATCGTTAATGGCTTCGCTGTTTTCGCTTTTGATTGAGGGAACCTCCAATGCGGGCAAGAAAGCGCGTGCCCTAATCAAAATTCTGCATAGATTCCATGAAACCAGCTCCTCCAGATGGATCTTGAGCTCTACAGTTCCATGTGTGAACTAGCCATTCATGAACGTTGATTCCATGTAAAATATATATATACATACATACATTTTTTGTCAAGAAATTATAGCTCAGTTTTTGCAGGAGCTATTTGCTATGTGACTTGGATACCATTATACAGTTGTATCTGATTTTTCTCATGCAGTGGAAAATAAAATGGTGTGAAATATATGATTCTGTTAGTTGTATTATGTTATTTGTGTTGGATTTTGAAATACATAAATTTGGAACTTACTAGGTTAGTACCTAGTAGATAGTGGTAGTTGTCCAAATTTCTTTTTTGGTTGTTGTTGATCAATATCTTTCCAAGATTTGTATGAGAAACAGTTAAAGAGTGACATGGAGTCATGGATATTACTCAATAAGGACAAAGCATTAGGGCTGGAATTCTCTCAGCATGCCAATCTAGCTAGCCTCTTTGTCATTCGAGTAGGAAAAGTTCATACGATATCAAAACAAAAATGACTTACGCTTACCATAGACAACAATGACTTTCACAGGTACACTTAGCACAAAACTAGTTTAAGTTTCCATTAACATTAACCGATGAGTTTTACCTTTTCTATGTGATGATTTATCTAAAATTCAAATTTAAAAAAGTTAAATTGACTAAAACTTCGAACACATCTTTCAGCTCGAAAAGATAAAATATTTGAGAATCGAGTCCTGACTTAAATTAATTTTTTTTTTCCAATTACAAAAGAAGAAGAATACGTTTGACCAAAAAAAAACCCCACAAAAACTACAAAGACAACCCCTTCTAGGTCATTTTCCATTATTTATTTTTTTGGCTAATAGGTCATTCTCTATCTAAACGGCAGACCTTTTTGGCCGAAAACCAACAATCGTATTAATACGACAGAGCTTTGATAAATCTTGAGCTTAACCTCACCGAGGGTTTGTTTTGATTCTTTTCCGTCTAAACCAGAAGGCTAGACTAGACTAGAGGATCACCATCGCCACCTGAAATCAGCTTAATCTCTATTTCTGTAAGTATTCGTTATCATATCTTTCTCCTCCAATAAGCAAAGTTAGGGTTTTTTTTTGGGGGGCTGAACTGCTCAAGTTCAATTTTCACTTTTTCTTTAGATAAATAAACTTGGTATGCAAAATTTCTTCTTTCAAAAGCTATGACGATGAGTTTTTATTCTGGTTTTGATGGATGTTGAAATCTGAAACGGCTTTTGTTGTGTCGGTGTGCGGTTTAAGATGGCGGCAACGGAGCCCAAGGCAGTGACCGAGGTCGCGAAGATGGACCTGTTCGAAGACGACGATGAGTTCGAAGAGTTTGAAATCAATGAAGGTATGTAATTGCACCTTTCAATAAGTCGAAATTCCAATTTCAATCTCAATTGTGCTATTTCATTCCTAGGGTTTTGAATTGATTGATTGATTGATTATTAAATTGGAGATTGTTGTATTGACTGGTATTGATCTCTTTGGTGAATTCATTTGCATTGGCATTGTGAATATAAGTTGATGGGTTTCTTAGTTTTATCCTCTAGCGTGCTCAAACGGTTGAAATTGAATTCAAATCGGCAACTTCGGTTGATTTCTTAGTTCCCCTGATTCTCAACTTTTTGTTGTCCAAGCTGTGGTTGGGAATAGTTCTGTAATTCCATGCTATTTTTTCTGCAGATTTCATTTGTTTAAGCCCGATCCTGCTTTGCATAACTAGCTAGAGTTCTTCCATTGTGTTTCTGGTTTTCAGCAATTGATAGGTGTTAGTCTATTGTCTCTGCTTGTTATCTTGATTGAGTAGGAGTTGTGCACATTCTAACTTATTTGCTTTCTGATAAGCACGATGCTGCTCTGCATTTTTGTTTTCTGGTTCATAACGATTGATAGGTGTTGGTCTATCATCTGTGCTTGTTATCTTGAACAATTAGGAGTTGTGCCACTTCTAACTTATTTTCTTTGTATAAGCACAGTGCTGGTCTGTATTGCTTGTTAGAGTGCTTGCATTGTTCTTCTTGTTCATACTTAGTGGCAATTGATAGGTTATTATGTTGATCGAGTAGGAGTTCTGCTGCATTCTAACTTCTCCAATTTTCCCATTGAATAATAACAGAATGGGAGGACAAAGAGGAAGGCAAGGACGTGACACAACAGTGGGAAGATGACTGGGATGATGATGACGTTAACGATGACTTCTCTCTCCAGCTGAGGAGGGAATTGGAGAACAATACTGAGAAGAAAGATTAATCTACAGACTGCTTCAGTCATCTGCTTATCTCTGTTGGTTCTTTGAACTATGACATAGTTTCTTGAAGTTGACATGGGTTTTGGTTGTTTATCTTTTCAAAACACAACAGACATAAGATCGTGTTGACATTTCTAATGAAGTTGTGTATTAAAGCTTATGTATTTCGACTTCTTAATCCTGTTTATGGAATGGGAGAATCTTCAGAAAACCATGCATATTGTATGCTTTCCTAGTTGGAAGCTAACATCTAGTTGATCATTCAGTTACTTTCACATAAAGTTGTTGTTTGCATTCTATGGGTGATTGATAGTGAGATGATTCCTTAATATCAATAGTGCTATCATGAATATGCTTATTTAGAGGCCTTCTTGTTGGCTTAGTGCCAGTGTATGCCTTGGTGCCCGAAATTCCCAAAGCCCTACATTGCTTTTCTGCGTGCTAGTTTCTATATAGATGAGGACAGCACCACTTTAACTATTGCCTTTTGTCATTGTATGCACACTCGGATAGAAATGGTTCTTTCAAATGAGGGTATTATCGTTCGATGGCTGGCTCAAAAGAGTGAGTACCAAATCCCAACCTTTGACTTTGAGAGAGGACTTTGAAGCCCAAATACAAGAGTACAAAGCATAAAACTAACCAAAAGCACAGAAACAACAAAGCTTAGGTCCAAAAAGAAGATGCCTAGCTAATTGCCTATTGGCAAAGGACCAGATCGAGTTCTTTTTGGAAAACGAAGGAAAAGAGACGAGCGAGAAAACCTTCGCCTGATATGTTGTGTGGGTTTGATGATGAACAAGAAGATCGTGATCAATATCAACAGTGAACACAAGGCAGAAACAAAGGTGAACTTGGTTCTACGTCATTTCGATTCGAAACTCACCTGCAACCCTAGCTTCCTCACCCAAACTCACATCAATCTTCGGAGGATTGACACAACTCCGACAGACCGGACAAACCGGCGTCTCCAACAACCATGAGTCTATGCATTGGGCATGGAAGCTGTGCCCGCAATTTGGCAACGACCTGCACTTTTCGCCCATCTTTAAATTTTCCAAACAAACTGCACAATCCATAGGGCTAGCAGCAGCCCCTTTCTCTCCTGCCATGTAGTCGAAGCAAGGAAGCATATTCAATTCCTCATTGGTCATCCTTTTCATCCTAATGCTGCTTCTTTGAACCACCATACTAACACCTTGAATATTATTGCCTCCATTGAATGCTCTCCCAACTATACAAACATGAATCACTACTAGAACAGCAATCCCCACAAACAGTAGAATCAGAGAGATAACAATCTCCATAACCATCACAAAACCCAGAAAGAATTCTTGTTTATTCAAAACATGATCATGTACTTAACAAATTAGAAAGAAAATAAAACCAAGCTGAAAGCTTGTGAAGATGGCCTTCATCAAAATCATCGATCTGCTTCAGTTAAACCTGAAGAAGCTGAAACAGAAACAGTCTGGGGAAAAGAAGGGTGTACTTACATGTGTGCCTTACTCGGGGTTTGAGTTATTTGTTTGGTTGAATGTGGGGTGCTTCTGTCTTCTTTGTGTTAATAAATTACACTGAGCATCCTGACCTTATCAATAATCACCAATTTGTTTATAAATGAAAAGAAAACGACAGATTGGATCCTTGAGATTTGAAGCAGAAACATTTCATCCAAAAAAAAACAAACATTTCATTCAAAATTTCCAAAAGGAAAAAAAAATGTTTCAATCAAAGTTTAGACTAGTCTATAACTCTAGAAAAAGGAATAATACTTTTGGATTCCTCTCAAAATCATAATTTTAAGTTAGTAGAACATTCATTAAACTTTTGAGTATACTACAAGGTTTTTTGAGTTTAATTGGATTTGCTTACAATATTGTATATCTAGTGAACAATGAAGTATTTTTCAAATTAATATACATAATTTCTGTTATGAATAAAACCATACATAATTGAGCTAAACTAATATCTCACTCTAATTATAACCACTAATATGTCTATTTCTTTCATAATTGGGCTGTCAACCACCAGAATCTGTTCGAAGGGTTAATTCATGATACAGCACATCAAATGATTTGTCACGGTACCTACATATATATAATTGCTCATCTAGATATGACAGGTTGAGTCATACGGTCATACCTGTTATCTAGCCTAACTTCCTTCACAGAAATAATAAGATATAATGGTGGCAGTTGGAAATTCATATACTCATCATTTCATCTCATATATTGTTAAGTATTGTTTAGAATTTATTTATTCTGTAATAAATTGTAACTGGTCAAAATAGCTTGAGATTATTTTTCGCTTACCTGTCAATTTACAATGTTTAATTACTTGTTGTATTGAGATAAATAGTTTTCAACATATGGTCGTTACACTTTGATCTTTAACAAAAGTTAATCCTACTACAATTCTCATATTGCCTAGTGTGTATCTTCCTTAGGCCTTGTACATGATTCTGAGAAAAAAGAAAAAAGAAAATAGGGAGGGGGAAGTAATTATCAAGTAAAGAAGAACAATAGATCATGATCGATCTCGTAATGAGTTCGGCTAGCTCGTTTTTAGCACAACTATGAGTCTCACTCATTCAAAGAACAATTTTTTTTTTTGGTGACTCTAAATTATTAAGATATATACGTACTTAGTTTCTAAATTCTATACGTGGTATGCGAATTACATACGCGGAAGATGTAAAATTAGGAGAGAGTTAGTGCATGTGGGGCTGATAATTAAGGTAGTTCACCCAGATAATTTTTATTTTTGTTTTCTTTAGTAGAAAGAAAAAAAATTGTTGATTAGTTCAACGATATATAAATTAAAGGTAGTGTCCTTTTTGCTATGTTAAAGTTTGGAGTTTTCTGTAGTTTGTAAACTTAAATTATAAATATGAAACATAAAAAAGAAGCGGTTAAGAAAGTGTAGCAAATGATAGCTAACTTCTTTAATATAGATTAAACAACATTACAAATATCACAAATTAATAAAATTGACGTTGATGTCTATTACGTTGATGCCAAATTAATTTTTTGGCAATTATTGGTCTTTTTAACAAGGTTGACCTTTAAAATTGAAACGATACAATTTTAACAAAAAAAAAAAGAACAATACAGAGAAAATTAGCAAAAAAAAAATTGACCTAGTTCTGGAACATTATTGGTCTTTCTTTTTTGGCAATTGGAACATTGTTGGTCTTTTTAACAAGGGAAAAAAATGAAAAAAGAGTGAGAACAAGAAAAGAAAACGCACCCACGTGTATGATAATCAACTGGTCACCAGAATCATCGCTACCAATCCAACGGTGAATAATCAGTCCACCAGCTGCTTCATGTTGTCCACAACGACCATGAATCAATCCACAAAGAAATTCCGAGTAGAAAATTAAGGACGAGTCAATAGGAACAGAATAATTATATGTGGAACCCTTGAATATTTGTGGACAAAAACTTTCCTGTTTCCTAGTGATATGTGTGTATATATATTTGGAAAGGTCTATCGTCTTGTTAAATATATCATATATTCTAATTTCCCTTACGTACGTACGTACTTGTAATTTTATCCTCCGATTAATAAAGCAAAAATGGCGAACACCGCCATGATCAGAACCGTCGTCGGCATTATCGGTCAGCCTGCTCCAGTTTTCTTTTTACCTCCATTTCAATTTCTCATTGTTCTGCATGTGAAAGAAATTTGTCAATTTCCACAGTCGATTAAACTCACGCATATTGCAGTAGAATCAGAATGCACGCATGGGATACATAAAAAATTAAGATAAATGTGAAAGAAATATGAGTTCTATATCTGCATATCCATCTTCTCATGATCTGGATAAATATATGTCTTCGGACATTCACTGTCTAATAATTGCTGCGCTTTCTGTGTTTCTTAATTGTTCATTACCTCGCAGGTAATATCATTTCTCTGGGTTTGTTTCTCTCACCAATGTAAGTTTTTTCTGTTCTTTTCTTTTTCATCTCTATGCATATTTTGCATTAAGAAATTCAGAATCTTGTGTTAATTAATGAAAATATTGCATGCATGCAGTCCAACATTTACGAGAATTATCAAGCAAAAAACAGTTTCTGATTTCAAGCCAGATCCTTATCTAGCAACTCTGCTCAATTGCGCTGTGTGGGTGTTTTATGGCATGCCATTTGTCCATCCTGATAGCACCCTTGTCTGGACAATCAATGGTGCTGGTTTAATTATAGAAGCCGCCTATATTATCATCTTCGTAATGTACTCCCCTGGATCAAAACGTGTAAGTAATACTAAGTAGTCCTCTAATGGGGTGGCGCTATAGATCTTTAAATTCAATTATACTCATCAAATAATGTGAAAATATTTCATTTCTAATATTCTTATTTATGAGTACGAGTTATGGAATGCCTAGCTAGTAACACGTACACATTATTTTTTTGTCAGGCAAGGATCTTCATTGCTCTTGTGATCGAAGCTGTGTTCTTTGCTATTGTGGTTTTTGTTAACATGTTCTTTTTTCATACCACAAAAGATCGAACTCTTATAGTTGGAATCATCTGTATTATCTTCAACATCCTTATGTATGCATCACCATTGACAGTCATGGTATGTACAAATGCTTTCGATTATGCTAATAAATTGATTTGAATGTGGTGCGTTTAAATTAGAAAAATAAAATTTATGTGTGCTTTTTTTTGTGTGGCAGAAAATGGTCATCAAGACAAAGAGTGTCAAATACATGCCCTTAACCCTCTCGGTAGCCAACTTATTAAATGGAATTGTTTGGCTAATCTACTCACTTCTCAAATTTGATATCAATATTCTGGTAATTAATTACTCGTCTAAAATAAAATTGAAGTTTTATATCATGAGCTTTGGTGCTTTGAACATTCTATAAATATGTCAATTTATATATTCTATCTGACCCTATATATATATATATATATTTGCATGATTTTGTTAGATTCCCAATGGTTTGGGATCACTATCTGGGGTGGTGCAACTCATTCTATACGCTACATACTACAAGACTACCCGATGGGACGATGACGACGATGGTAAATCACGATCAGAAGTCCAACTCTCGAATGTTTAGGGATATTTATCGGCCGATAATATATGCTTGAGCCAAAATTTGTTCTTGTTTGGCCGACCAGTTTTCAGAGTTCTTGTGTTGAGCCATTCATAGCAAATCAATTAAGCAGATATTTATGTTAGTCATAAGAAAGATTATTTCTTGGTTACTTATGTCTGTTGGTCGATTTTGTCTGAAAATAAAGTAGAAGGATTTATTTCTTGGAAGTTTTGTTTTTTATTATTTTTTTTCTTGACAAATTAAGTAGAATTTCATTCCAAAGAAATAACAAAGAACACATAAATTCACCCAAATCCAGATACCAAGAGGAACATACTCCTCATTGTGGCCGGAGGGGGCCGCGGGAGTGGCAATCTGTGGCATCATACAATAAAATATGTATTTAAAAATTTATGAACGACTAGCTTGAATAAGGATGAGACTACTCATATCCTCATATATTAAAGAAGAAAAATAAACAGTTCAAAGGAGAGGGACCAAATCAAAACTTCTCAAAAGAACATGATAACACAAAACATGAGAACTAATTAACCAAAAAAAAAAACCATGCAAGTCATTAGAAGTAGTACCAAAATTCACCAATGCATCGGAAACTTGATTAATTACCTTTTCAAAATATTTGAGAAAAGTGAAAATTCATATGAGAAAGACAATGCAAAACGACGTCCATAGAACTAAACTTGGATAGCAGAGAAATTCTGTATCAAAGGCGGATTAACTACCTTATCCTCCTGGAAGCCAATGCCGCAATGCAATCTGCAGCCTTGTTAGCTTTTCTGCTGGTTCCAACCCAGCTAATATGGTGGGAGGAAGATGCCCAGATTATTGACTACGCAAATCCTCGGAGATACAGACCATTCCACCGACGACTTAGTGGAACACAGAGCATAAATCACTGACAATGAATCTGATTCAACCTCCACGGATGCCGAAGACAATGAAGAGGCTAAAAGAAGTTCTATTTGAAGTTTGAACCCTCAACTTTGTACTAACTCATGACCCATTATCAGAACTCGTTCACTTCTCAATTGTTTGATCATAAATATAGAAGATATTTTGTTTAATAAAATCAATGGAGTACTTCCATGCATAATCATCGAGGAGAATAGGTTCCAGCCAAGTACGTTGGAGCCTCCTTAGTGGAGAAGCCTTCTTGTTGCTGGACTGTGAGGACCATATATATATATAAGTACATCTCTCTCAATCAAAACGATTCAGAAACCCCTAATTAACATCATATATATATATATATGCTTCAAGAAGGAACCCCATTAATTTCAAGGAAGAGGTTAGGGAACCCCTTCTCTCGAGTAGAACCTACGCAGCTTAATTTCATCCACATACATTTAAATTACAGCCACCTTCGATAGGAGACTCCGATTTTCGCAGCTGTACGTACGTACGTGGTAACCTTAGCGTGAAAAGCTCTGATCAATGCGCGCAAGTAATTAACTGCTAAGAGAAACCTCTTCATATATATATGGAGCTGTCTCACTCTTTCAAAAGAAGACGCCAACATAGATCGATAGTGATGGAGAATCGATCTCAGAAGTCATTTCCTTCACCATAGATCGTGATCGAGAATCGATCTCAGAATGCTTAAGCATGTAACAAGTCTCTCTCTGAGGGTCGCTTTGGCTTCTGAGGCAATTAGTACTACGTACGTACGGGTATTTTCGGCAAATGCAAAGGAAACTTAATCTGTATTTTCAGGGATCGATCACTATATAGATATATAGCTAACCCACACTGTTCGCCAAAAATCTGTGCAGCAATTGCGGGTTTGAGCAGCCATGCACCTTCCAAATGTTTCTATCCACTTCTCACGCTATACCACTGTTCAAAATGTATTCTATATTTCTATGTATGTGTATGAGAGCCACCTTTTATTTCTAATTAAGTGGCTAGCTGCCGCCTAAGGCCAAAAATTAACAATGATAAACTGGATAATTGACAGAAAATGGTTACCAAGACAAAAAGGTCAAGTGCATGCCATTTACTCTCTCATTTGCAGATTTGCTAACCTCTGGTCTGCAATGGAATTGTTTGGTTAATCTACTCACTCCTCAAATTTGATATCAATATTCTGGTATTTAATTGTCTAAAACGAAACTTTGATTTGCGTTGGGAGTTTTGAATGCTCTGTACAGCCATTTAAAGCAACATGATGAAGTTTCTTGATCAAATTTCAGGCCCTTTTTTTATGGCCAACACATTTTGAGCCATCTAAATTTTCTAAGTCCTAACCTGTGCATTGTATATTTGCCTCTATTGTAATTTGCAACATTGGTCATAACAAAAACGTTTGTCCAGATTTAGAAAAGGGCAATAGAGATACCATATATTCAACTCAATCCTCATAACAATATAACTAGTATATAATGGATCTTACAAGGGGCAGCTAGTGCCAGTCAAACAAAGACCAGCAAGTCAAAATAAATACACATTGGTTTTTAAAGAAAAATAAACAATAATTAATAAAAGCTTTACATCCTCCAACAAAATGAGAAATAGCTAAGCATTGCTCATCATCAATGTATACCCACCACCAATCTGTTCAACTTCTTCTGATAACCCAAATTCGTTTTTTTTTTCTCCTTTGCTATCATAAACACAAATGGGAACTCTTTGATCTTAAAAATAATCATGTCCCATTTGTTCTAATATAAATATCTTTATGGTCCTCTATACTTGCGAAAGCAGAGACAGCCCTGAGACTGATCTTGAGGGATCATACCTCCACCTTTGGTCGTGTCAATGGCCTCCAACATTGAGACTACCTCATCCATCTCGGGCCGTTTGTCAGGGTTGGCATCCCAACATCGCTTCATTACATTTGCTAGGGCACTTGGACAACATCTTGGTATGTCTGGTCTCAAATTCTGTTATTGCAAAGAGGCACATTATTGCCCAACAAAGGAATTAATCTCAAGGAGTTCTTATCTATACGTAAATAAAAACCTTTGATAAGCAACATAGCATGACAGCCAATGGCTGAGATTGGAGAATGGTTTACCTGGCGAACCACAGCTGATGTCACTTCCGAGAAGCTAAGATCAGGATATGGCATGTCACAGCAGTATATCTCCCATAAACAGATGCCGAAACTGTACACATCACATTTCCGGTTATATGGGTTTCCATTGAGAACCTGTAACCGACCAATTTACAAGTCATTAAATATCCAATAAGCAATTCTTTGTTGTATGTTTCTTCCTGGTAAGGTATACAGCAGGAACATTAGCAAATTACGCTCATCACATCAAGTAAACCAGGGTTTAAAAGGCCAGTAATGCCATTTTCATGCAATACGAGAGTCGTATGCATAACTACATGTGCATAATGTGTAGTAATGCCTATGACAACACACATTAAAAAAGAAACTCCAAAAGATACTAAATAGTTTCTCATATGGTTGTGAAGTACTAGCCAGAATCTCGTAATCAAATACATTAGACCAGATACCTCAGGAGCCATGTAACCAAGTGTGCCAGTCTCCCCAGTCATATCGTTAGGATTTGAAGCTTCAACCCGAGCAACACCAAAATCAGCAATCTTGACAGCACGTGTCTTGTCAAGCAGCATGTTCTCGGTCTTTACATCTCTGTGAACAATCTTTTGCGAGTGCAGATAACTCAACCTGCAAGACAGTACAAATACCGTCTAATTGCTTAGCTGGACGAACACAATTCCCAGTTCATTCTTTGTCTAACAAAATATAATGCTCTGAAGAAAGAAAAAGGAAACTACAAATAGCGGTATACCCTCTAGCAAGATCTAGTGCCAACTGGACAACAACCTTAAAAGCCAACTTCCTTCTCCTATTCTTTATAAGGTATGATTTTAAAGCACCCCCAGGAAGATATTCCACGACAACACAACAGATATTACTCGGCATGCCAATTTGACCATTTTCAGTCTGTATTTGTAGTTCCGATGACCCCATTGTCGCCCCTATAAACTGATAGAGCATAAGTTTTTAGTGAGAATCAATCTAGAAGCAAAACCAACCGGGAGTAATAGCAGGGTGTATCATTTTTTCAGGAAGTCGACATATATTCATTCTGACAAAAAAAAAACATTTTCATAAGATATTAGTGTAAGCATTTAATGTTTTATATAGCCTTTACTAGCATGGTCAATTATTCTATGTATGTTGTCGAGAACAAATAATTATATTGGAAGTTATGGGACTTATGGATTGACTTTATTGCAACATACCTGAAATTACTTGGTCAGTTCCTGAAAATAAGGATACAATAATTCTCGCCTCTATGTCAATATAGTAGTGAGTAATATAACTGAATATCAAACATACGGAAATAAAATCTCTTGATCATGGCTATAAGTACAACCTTAAGTTGTGATACTTCACAGGGGATATTGATACGTGGCCGAAAAGCAATTGTATTACTAGAAATATTTATATCGACACAATATGGATGAGGACGGAAAATACATCCCCTAGTTGAGGTCGCAAATCAATTTTGATGTTCATACAAGAATTGACTTTGGGTTTCACCACACAAGTTGGAAAAAGCCAACCAAATAAAAGGCAATGAGAATAAAGAGGTAGAAAGTTACCTTAGTAACATTAGGATGGTCTAGTTTATGCCAGACAGCAACTTCTTGGGTAAAAGCTGCCCTTAGAGAAGCGATTTCAGCGTCTGTCCTGTGGCCCTCTTCACCCCAGTCAAGCAATTTCACTGAGGTTGAGAAAATGACCAAAGACAGGGTGGGGGAACTTCCATAAGTGAATTGTAGCAATTGCAACCAATTTGTATTATAAAAAATTCATTAAAGAAAAGGAAGACAAAAATACAAAGAACCTAAGAGGTGGTTTTAAAGAGGAACAGAGCAGTAAGCGACAAAATGCTTTGCTGAGCTAAATTAGGTAGGGTGCTAGTATACTTCCCTAATCCATAATTTTATTTTTTTCCTGATGCACAAATGCAAAGTATATGGCGGACTGATGTGGCCCTATCAGTGAGGGATGCTTAACGAATCCTTTCAATTTTATAAAAGCTCTTTCGCGGGATTTCCCGCGAAGTAAGACATTTAAATTTTTCAGAGGATGATGGTGATGATAGTGATCACAATAATGTATTGATAACAAGGATCGTTCTTACTTTAGCAAATAGAGTATTTTGTTATTTAGTTGAGTAGATTTCAACTAACAGGTGGGATCACATGAAAGTTGAGAAATACAACAACATTATCCAAGTTGTTGCTCTCACCAGAAAATTCAACATATACCCGTGAAAGAGTCACGGATTCCATAAGAGTACAATTACAGTGGACAATCAGAAATCCTTCATTTTAGTCTATTGGATATGAATTTAGAATTTTGCTACAAATATAAGTATTCATAAAGTAGCAAACTGGTATTGACTTGCTAAATCAACCATAGATGTGCCTTAAAACAATAAAGATGAATTGACATTATAGTTCACCTAATCCAACATTGAACTGAACAAATTAAACTGAACCTTCGTAAAACAGCATCAAAATCAACCTTACTTGTACACATCAACTACATTTACAATGCAACTGATGAACTAAGATCTCTAATTATCTGTAAAATGAAGTTAAATCAAAGTCCAAATGAAATGGGTATTGATAAATACATAAAATTGAAGTAAAAAATCCAAAAAAGATGGGAGCTTTGAGAACAAAGCTTGGAGTAAAAACCACAAAAATTAGAAATTGGACAACTTGAAACGGACCCAACAAAACAAAAGGAAGGTAAAATGACATACCGGCGACATCTTGGCCGTCGTAGATGCCACGGTGGACAGTCCCGAAAGTGCCACGTGCAATGACGGTCTTGATGATGAGCTTGGAAGGGTCGATCTCCCACTCCTGCCTGTGGCGCTTGGGTATGGCGAGAGTCATGCCGGAAGTGGAGGTGGCGGCGGAGGCGGCGGGGGCGGTGGTGGTGGTGGTGCTGAGGTTGAGACTGCTGAGGTTGTTATTGGTCGAATTGGTGTCTTGGTCTCTCATCTTGGTCTTCTCCAAAGTCAAAACCCTGTTGAGGTGCCTCTCCAGCTGCTCATCCAAGCTCTTGAGATCAATCTGATCCGCCCTCACGAACCCGTCACTGCTCTCCTTCATTTTCGATTCTTCCCAACTCAAATTCGATGGATGAGCTCAAAATCAAAGACGCACAGGGTTCTGCTGCTTCTGAAATCCGACGTTGTTGTTGTTGTGTTTTGTGTTTGTGTTTGGGGCTGGGGAAGTTCGGCTTCTCTTGCTGCTGCCGCTGCTATCTATTCATGTTCCATGTGACATGTGAGCACATGGTGTTGCCTTCGCACAACGTGTTCTTATGACCCACTTTGGTCTCCTCTCCCCAAGTCTCTACCTCCCTCCAGCTCTCTCTCTCTCTCTCTCTAATCTTATTTTAGTCTCCTCTGCTCTCTCTCCTCTTTCTTTTTATCTGCACCTTTCCCTTATTTTCTTTGCTTAAAAAGAAATATTCCATACTATATACAACATATTACTCTTCTTTCTCGAGTACCATTTTTACACATTTTCTTTATTTCATAGACATTTGTTTGATGGTCATTATTTTTCTTTTATAGAAAAATAACTAACCAAACCTGCGCATAAACCACGACTGTGTTTGAATTTGACGACCATTTAATTCACAATGCAATTAGTGATGAGATTCGCAATCGAGTTCAAATGAGTCTTACTACTCGGTTTGATTTGTGAGCTTGATTTTACTTTAGTTTATTCTTAGTGTACACCTTTTTTCGTTTCGAGAGAAACCGTACTTTGTCTAGCGTTGGGTTAACTTTCTTGTAGACATTTAAATGTGACTCACCCTGACACAATTTATCACATGATAATAATTATTAAGTATGAGATAACAAATTGTTTGAGCTACAATATCAATAAATAAAACACTATTTTTAACTTTTTTTTATTCAGGACTTTTTTTTTTCATGATGAAGCAAATTAACTTTTTTGAGTGAACTCTCGCGGTGTCTCAAATGCTTCCTAGGCCCAAAGACTAATCCATAGTCGGGGATCTTGTCAAAACGTTTCATCCCCCTGGCCACCACATAATGAATTGGGATTTAACTCAAATTCGCAGTCAGCATGATTCGAACCCGAGGGGGGGGGCGGTACCACACCTGAAGGCTCTTACCAACTCTACCACCGGTAGTGGTTTGATGAAGCAAATTAACTAAAAACATTTGATTTTTTATGAACATTATAATCTAATTGTAATTCTTTCACTTTATATTTCCCAATAATTCAATGGCTCACTACAATAGTACAATGACAAGATTCCATGAACTTTGAGTCAGTTTAATTTTGAAGTTGCCTTCAAACTTGCCACACCTTAATTAACCCTTTAGTTTTCTCTTTGTGTGATTTGATCAATGAATCCAATATGCTCTCTAATTTTCTAAAAGGGACAATGTTGACGTTTGAGAATTGAGATTGATTACTGGCTCGATACATATATAGTTCATACAAGCCACGTACGTAAAAGAATTCATTAGACAAATGGAAACAAAACTTTATATTCTAATCTCTAACTGATGGATTAGATTTGTCAACATTAATCCCATTAACATACTAATTTGCTTCAGTGTTGAGAATGATTCATCCAATTATATATGTGTCGTTTACTTCTAGTTTGACACAAACTACTGGCTTTGGAAAATTGGAAGTCAGAAGTATTCACAAGGCTAGGCAAACAAACAAGAACGTATACAAGTTGAAGTGTGCTTTTGCTAGCTTTTGAACTTAATGACTACCACTACTTGGACCACTAAATCAACTCACTCGTAAAATCTAATACTAAATTAATATGAAGATAAATCGTGTCCAACGTTGTGTTAGGCTAAGTACTCCTAGCTATTAGATTAGATCGATATATTTATGCACCTATGTCAAAGAAAAAATAGTTGAAATTGAACCATGTTGTATGAAAAACAAACTCATTATTGGGCTACCTTCCCTTTGGAATTTCTTTTGTACAGGCATAGCGATGAAGAAGTCCGCACAAGATCTCGCTTTATTTGTCATTTCTTAAACTAATTCACGGAATAATTTACTTCCATGCGACCATGCTCGATCTTTGAGACTTTGATGCATCTTATTTATGTCTAAGTCTCTGTTAGATACTATGATTAACAAACATCTTGCGTCTACACCCTTAAAAAAACAGCAATATAGATCAAGGTAATTAAACTACTAAGTCAGCATTTGTATGGCTCAATATGTATAAATTGAAGGGAAAATAAAAAATAATCAAAAGAAGAATGATGATATATCGATTTCCAAGGGGACCATACAATATCTTCTTATTCTTTTCAACATATTTATTGTTCTTGGTTTTTTGTTTTCAGTGATGATACTGATACATGCATGTATGCATGCATATTTCCACCGGCCAAGAATTTGCTGCCAAAGACTTGGACTGAATGACCCTAGCTACTTATAATTGAAGTTGACACCCTCTAGGATTCCCACTTTCAATTAAGCACCACCATGTAGCTAATTATTGCAGTGCCTTATAGTTAATTCGGGGGCCGATCTGCCTTGGGAACAAGATTAATTTTCTGGATTTTTTTCAAGTCTTTGTCCCTAAACTTATATTCGGAGGAAGTTAAGAAACCACCCTTAAATTCCTAAAATTAAAAAATTAATTACCTATTAAATATCTAGCAATTGATCATACCCATTTTTGTTAAAACTTTTTTCTCACTTTTTCAATTTTCTGTTTGAAATTGATATCTAGATTTAAAAAACCAGTTAAGTTAAGAGACTCAACCTCATATTATTAATCCTATCGAAACAAAAACCTCATATTATTAATTAAAAAATAAACATGCTCGGGATGGCCTAACATATTGATTTTCTGCGCTTTGTTACCTTGTCATGTTTGATATTTCCTCACATAACCAGTTCACTAGTAGCGTTTCAATTTTTTCTGTATTGTACGTCGGAGATGCACGTCCCGGGTATCCTATATTTCTAGGTCCTTAATTACGGCATTGGATAAGAGGCAACAATGTCGTTTTCTTGGGAGTAAAGTCAAAATATGGAAGTAATTAATTATATATAATTTGGATCGTTTCTAATATATCAAGGCTCATCTAGACCCAACACATCTAATTAATGAATGCTTAGGTCATTTGTTGTTGAAGTGAAGTAGTGAACCTCAAACACCAGTTTTACTTTTCTAGAAGGAAGAACTCCAACGGCGTATACGTTTTAACCAAATATTATACTCGTCATATATTACAATATGTATGATCATTTTCAAGTCCACAGAAAACTGATAACAGTAATAAATATATAACCGAGCAACTTCTTATATAATTTAAACTGTAAAATTAATTTACAGAGAGCTTCAAGAATTTCGAATCCTCATTGAGGAAGCCGATTAAGTATTGTTCTACGTGGTTCTCTCATGCATAGTGAACAGGATGAGGGCCGTCGCAGCGCTCGGACGGCCTCTAGCTTGTAGGCCTCCTAGCTAGGTCAGTCATAATAGAATATCAATGACAATGTAATTTATCATATTCATGAGTTAAGAATCGATCAGTAATTAATCTAGCTAGGTTCACTCGCTCTTTACATGCATATGTATATATATTAAACCCTTTAATTAAGTATCTGATCTTAACTTGTTTCTTCCTTCATTCACAGGCAATCTCATCACTTTAGGGGCGTGTGCCACTACTAGAAAAATGACCTGAGGGCCCTTTTTTTTTTTTTTTTTTTTTTTTTTTTTTTGAAGGTTTTTTTAAATTAAAAAAAAAAGGGGCGTGTGCCTCCCCAATATTGTAAGCTCTCTCCCTCTCTCTGCTGCCTTATGTACCTAGCTAGATATGTAAGTGATCGAACTTGTTGTTTAATTACATTGACTATTGATTGTTGATGATCAAGATTAATGTTGCAGCTAGCCCAACTTGTGTGAAAATAATGAAGCAAAAATCGGTTGGAGAATTCAAGCCGGATCCTTAATTATTTAGCAACTTTGATCAATTGCGCAGTGTGGTTCTTCTATGCTCTACGTACCCACCAGGCAGTAACATGTATTTTTGTTATTTTGATGGGTTAATTCCCATTGATCCTGCAATCATCGCCACCGGATTCTTTCTCGAACTTGTCTACATTGCCATCTTTTTTGCATATTCTCCGGCAACGAAACGCGTTAGTAATACTAGACCCTAGAACTGAAAAAGCGTTCAATTAATGCATTATATATAACACATAACTTCTACATATATCTTACTTACATCTTCTTCTTTTCTTTTGTATTTTCGTTTCTTCGGCGAAATATCGTCATTGCTCTTGTGATTGAAGTTGTTTGCTTTGTACGTTGTTGTACGTTGCTCTCACAATGACCATACGCTTATATGATATTACAGTCCGCTCTGCTAGGATTCTCACATGCTCATGTGTTCTCTTCAATATCAGTATGTATGGATCGCCCTCGACTGTGATGGTATATATGTTAGTATAAACAATTTGTGTGTGTGTGTGTGTCGGGGTAACCATGCATACTACACCTGATCACTTCAAGCTTGTGTGGTTTTTTTGACAGAAAATAGTCATCATTACAAAGAGTGTCAAATGCATGCAATTTTATCTCTCAGTTGGTTACTTTTGCAATGGAGTTGTTAATTTGGCTAATCTATACATATATGACTCCCTATTGTTCCTATACCCTGGTAATTATCCAACACAATATTAATTTTCTATAAATTTGTTTCTTGTTTACAAGGATTCAGTTTCTTTTCTTAGTTTGTTTGACAAAAAATAACTATTTCCTTTGTACAATTGGCAGGTAACAACGTACATATGGTCTGGGATCAGTTTTCGGGTTGGTGCAGCTCATTTTGCACGCCCGCTACTACAAAACCACGCAATGGGATGAGGAAGATAAATGGCCACAACCCGAAGGTACTTTAATTTCTAACGTTTAGGCTTTGTCCGGCCGGCCTCATCATATATAATAATGTATATATATGCGCATATATATAGCTAGGAGCTTTTTGCTTTTTAGCTCACTTGAGTGAAAAATCACCAGTGGACCAAGCAGGAAATATTTTTGGTTTGGATTCTTTTTGGTTTTTCTTAATAAATTACACTTCCTCCGTCGAGGAGTTTCTTAATAAAGTGCCAAGTGAGGGCTCTAGTAAGACTGTACGTAAGATCGAGTGTGGATCGATCTCTCATGATCTCATCCAACTACAGAAAGGGTAATTAACCCTAATTCTCTTGATCGATCGAAGATGGCCGCTTCTCTCTGCATCGTCTTACAGTCTGCAAGCTCACTCAGATTCATGTACAATATAGACGCAGGCGGTCTTCCAACGTCGTGATGAGGAACTAGCTCAGGTCTTATGGTCATCGCGGTATATATGTCTCAGATCGAACAATGATCAAGATGGAGCATGGTAGGCTTTTTATATTAATGTAATTAATAAGGGGGGTCTTGCGTGCTGTTTTCCAAAGAGTATTCCATTCACCCAAGTGCATATTCATCCTTGCGATCCAACAATTGACATGTGGAAAGATGGGTGATCCAAGAAGTGTGTAACAGCTAATACCACCGAAATGCATATTCAATTGGGTGGATAGTAGAATTTTCGGCTGTTTTCTATGGGTTTAGACATTGGAAATGCCTAACCACATAAAGGAGTTGGAAACTAGTGGTTATAAAAGATGCGGGCCTTTATGGCCGGAAGGAATTAAAGACACAACAACAAAAAATTTGGGTCTACATGCATTAATTAAGTAGAAAACTATACTAGAAGTAAAAGTCAATCTGTGACCATATATAGTCGGAAACCATGCACGTAATCATCAATGATGGGAAATTTCACTTCAACTTCTTAAGTTAGGTGGTACTTCATGTCTTCATACTTGTTTGGAGATCCAAGAGCCAAGCCAATTGACCTTCTTACTGTGATACTGTCTTTAGTGGCATATACATCTATTTCAAGATATATATTCACATGCACAAGTGCATACTCTTAATTAAGTCTTCATATATATTTTATGGTTGACTTCTTAAGTCAGTCAGTCTAGGTCGTCCCTGAACCTGATGACGTTTCTTATTCCTCCTCCTTTGCCGAGTTAAGGCTTAATTACGCACGAGGCCTAATTAATTAAGTTAAGCGTGTGCTTTGACTCGAGCTCAAACTTTTATTAGTTAATCTATTAGTTAATCTAGTTTGATTTCTACCTAATTGGGATTTGACCCTTTTTTTATTCTATATGCATGGTGCCGTACTAGTGGATCTTAGACATACTGTACGTCCATCAAACCCTAATACCCTACTAATCATATATATTGGACGAAGGCACGTCCAAACACAAGCTTAATGAGTGCAACTCCATCTTAAGTTTGTCACCGTTGTGATCCGAAGGTTCAGGCTTGGAAGCCTCAATTTTTTTTTTTGTTGGGAAAAAAATAATAATTTTTCAATATTTATTACATTTTTTATTAAACAAAATTAATCACAAATTTTCTCCTATAATTACCACTTCACCTCTTCAAAATTTCTCATTCTCTACCTCTTCTGACATAAAACTTTAAATTTGAAAAATATAGCTAAAAATAATAAAATAGTTGGGGGGGGGGGGGGGGGTCCTAAAATTATAGCCTTAAAGGATTTGAAACCAACTAAATTATGACCTTTAACTGTTTGCATGAATAATGATTATTGGGGTCCAAACATTTAGCCCAAGTTCTGTTTTGCCCCGGGGTATGAGATGGCCAATACACCTCCCTCGTAAAATTATTCATAGATTTGAGATTGAAATTTTGACTGTTGCATTAGTTACTGTATATGTATATATTCAAAGAAAAATTCCAAAGATTTTGCAAATTTAGAATCCTCTTATAGATATTGGGATCTAGGTAATCAAAACGAAATTAAAAACCTCCTATCAGAAATTTGTTGTCATATTTGTAAGTAAGTGTATGATATCACAATATTGTATAATTATTCTATATATATATATATGAAGTAGCATATATATATTTAAATTTATTTTTGTTCTTTTTCTTTTTTGCCATAAATTTGGTATATACAAAATTTGGTGTGTCAAAAATAAATGACATATATAGGTAACATGGAATGCCATATTGGATTAACACTTCACAATATTATATGCTTCTTCTTTAATGGTCAAATGACATATATATATATATATATATTTAGGAAAGATCAATTAAGTTATGGCAAATTCGAGATCCGGTTTCAATAAAGTTGTTAGTTCCAGGAGACATAGAAAGGATCAATTAACTAAGTTCCATTCAATTATTAAGAATTTATACAGACAGCAGTACTGAGGTTCCAAAACCCTATTTTAAAACGATAGCTAGCTTGTGCATGGTTGCCGAACACACATTTCTAACTGGATCGACGACATACTCTAAGCTTTAATTAATCCTAGCGCTACATGTATATAGTACTTGACTACTTGTTGATCAGCATCTCATTACTCGATGGCGCCAAATTACTAACTGGGAATTCACATTTTTAATCCTCAGCTTCAGCTTCATGGTAATTGCAGTCGCTAGCTAGCTAATAAGCCATCTTCATCATCAGTTCAGAGACTAGCTTCGTACGCAAGTGATCTTAGTAAACCAAATCCTGGAGTCTCTGCCATACCCTCGTAGTCTCTACACCAACCCTAGAAAGTTTAACCTGCAGTATGGATCATGAAGATCGAATTAACTCAATGCAAATCGATGTACAATTAATTGTTAAACGTTTAAACGGTGAAAAGAAGAAATAATTACCTGAGCATGGAGCGTGTGGAAAATTTTATCACCCACAGTGGAAAAGTTAGCGCTGACAACTTCGGCTCCTTCTTCCTCAAGAACACTGATGACTTCATAAAACATGAAGTTCTTATTCAGCCCACTGATCAACATTACTTCGATGCTAGAATCCGACTCGCTTAGTTTAACAACAGGCAATCTTGACCCAACCACCGTAGCTTTATTTGCACGATCCACATTATTAATGCTGGACTTGTTACTACTCCCTAATTGTGATCTCAGTTCTTTCTCCTTCCTCTCCTTCAGATTCTCTATTCTTTCTGTCAGTTGCTTTATGTAGGAGGCCGCAAGATCGAGCTGACTTTGCTGTGACATCATGTCCTGAATACATAGAAGAAAACAAGAATTAGCAATTATTAATGGCAAAGTACTTTCTTGTATTCAAAGTGATCGGCACAATCACCCAACGGGCAACGGGTACTTGCCGGTCACCATTAATTAATCTTTTCTCCCTCGTTATAAGGAAAAAGCGAGTAGGGCGAGAAGACAGTTGATGGTCGTGGATACCCAAATATGACGTACAGTACGTAGGGTTTCATTATAATCATAGATGGAGTGTTTGATCTACACACACACACATATATATATATAATAATAAATATGAACAATTCAATATAAACCCAATTCCGATGACAATAACTCATGGCGTGAGACTGATCAATAAGTGTCCGATTTTGATACACGTGAGACTGATTTGCTGGTAAGGAGGAATGAATTCTTGAATGTAATGAGTAGCCCAGTACGAACGTACCTTGGATTTGGAGGATTTGAAGTGCTGAGGAGGAACCATGGAAGCAAGCTTGAGGCAGAGACCTTTCATGTGAATTCTCCGGTTCCTCTCCACCGTCTTTCTGTCCAGTTTGGACGACGGCTCACTCGTACACTTCTTCATCCTCAACTATTTCGATCTCTCTCACTCGATCACTCTCTTTCGATCAAAGAAAGAAACAGAAAGAGAGGAAAGTGAGAGGTAGCTAGCAGAGAGAGAGATTTTCAAGAGATTGAGTTGTGTGCTTATATATATATAGGTGGAGCAGATTGAAAGTCAAGTCCTAGTAACATCACCAAATTAATAAGCGAGTAAAAGGAACCGGGGAGCGAAGTTTCCATTGCCAGAGCACATTTTGGTAGGGCCCACAGAAGCAAAACTATTAATACGTGTCAACATCTAGACTGAGACCCGCCTGTGATGTACGGTGTGGAAATGTTAGATGTTAGACCCGCCTGTGATGTAAGTGGCGGGCTCTTGACCTTTTGACTGTTTGAAGAGAAATCCGCGCTTTCTTCACCGACCATATTTTCAGTTCATAACTTGATATTTCTCTGTCGCAAATTTTGTTTGGATTTGTTTTTTAAAGTAAAGTTATGGTATGTTAACAATTTTCATACATAATGAAGAGAGAAAGGCTCTATCAAAAGTTCAAAACACTTTCAAGTGCTTCCAAAATTTGCTGAAGATACAATGTTTTTTTTTTTGCACATTTTTCTTTTTATAATTAAAATTATTTATTAATTTAAAAACATTTTTGAATCTCAGAAAAGTAATTTTAAACAGACCTTTAATTGCTCTATTTTTCATTTTTTCCATTTAGGAAACAAGTTCATTTTGAGCTTCTTCTTCATAATTTTTTTTCCCTATTTTTACATTTTTATTGCTAAATTCATTTGTAGACGTTAATAATTTATTAAATATATACTTTTGAATTGTCCACTTTAATATTTTACATGAGATGATGGTTTTACATTCCTGCGTCCGTTTCATTGTTTCAACTTTAATTGTACCTATCTAGAGTTGACATTCTCAACAAAGAATGGATAGACTAGAATATATGGTTTTAATAATTTGAAACTTTTAAAACTACGTGCTTGAATTTTTTCTTTTTAATTGAGTCAATCGTATGCGATGATGCTAGACATATATATATATTTTTTTTTTATCAAAATCATGGTATTCTAAAAGTTTTTTAGGTTTAAGGACTAATTCACTTAGTAGCAGTGTCAGGAGTCTACTTCCCCCTGACCAGTCACATAATGAATTGAAATTTAACTTCAATCGACAATTGGCAAAATTCGAACCCAAAATAAGGGGTTTCACACTCGGAAGTGTTTACCAACTCGACCACCAATTGTGGTTTATGATGTTAGACGTATAAGAAAAGGTAATGCTAGGGAGTCAATTAAGGCCAAAATTTTGAAATCTTAATTCCACGTGGTAGTTCATGTCATATCAATGTCATCATTTTCTTCCACATCATATTTTGCAATACCTAGTTTACCATTTATGTTTTGGAATTGATAACCTCTTGTAAGTTTCTTGTTTAATTGGCTGATATGATTTGACTAAAAAAAACATTGTTTGGCTGACATATATAAAACTGCACGTTGTACCTCAAACGTTGATGAAACTTGCAGTGCAAAAGGATAAGAACTCTTTCCAAGTTTCAATCGATAGACCAACTTTGCAGATTATGTATGTACGTATATATGAACTGATATATAAGAATATCTTATGACTTTTTATGGATATATCTTAGGGTGAGCACCACTATAAGATATGAGACGACTAAATTCACAGTCCTTGAATGTAATCAAAATTAGGGTTTTAGTGAAAGAAGAAGAAGAGGGTGTTTTTTTTTTCAAAAGGAAGAAGATCGATGATCCAAAAATTCTACAAATTAATCGTTTACAATTCTTTTTTCTTAGTTAGAATTTTATTTTTCTTGTTTGGGTATATTAATTGCAAAATATGATGTGACGGAGATTGATGACATAAATATGACATTAATTATACGTCACACATGATTCAAGTTTTATTTGAAATCTACAATCATTTTTCTATAAAAAATAACAACAACGCTCTTGATCGAGTATTGATCATATCAGGTGATTTTATAGGCGTCGAAGTATTAACTATTGATTTGGTCGCACGCGCGCACCACATAATTATTATATAATTTATATTGTTCATTCTCAATCAGCATAAAATGATCCAAAAAAAAAGGAGCAAATGATGAAGGATTGTAAAAGTTTAGGTTTTGCAAGATGTTTTACGGTGGCGAGACAAGGAATTAACTAGCAGTGGTGGTTTCGCATTGGGATGGAATACATATAGCTAGTGTGTTGTGTTAGTTGAAGGGCAGGAGTACATGATCATAACCCAGACACAAGTACGACTGTTTAATTGGGTAGGTTTATTAGCCAAAAAAAAAATTGGGTAGGTTTCGTGGGTTGTGCTTCTTATTTAGCTGTAAGATATGACATTAGTTCAGGTGGAAAATTCTAACCTACAAACATGTATGCTATGCAGATCTGGTATGAACCGTTGGATTAACATACCGGTCAATGGCATAGTATCATCTAATGGCTATGCATAGTGATGTATAGCATGCGGTACTGCACATTAGACAAACCGTAGTTCAGGTAAGCATTACGTTACCATATGAACAAAATTCTGGGTTCGCCAACATAGTCAATGGTCGTGGGTCATGATGACATGTAAACGTACATTAAAATTGTTGGAGAAAGCTGCATGTTTCAATTCCATTTTGATGACTAGTCCATTTCTATTAGTTGTCGTACAATAATGAAGCTTGCTAGCTCCCTATATCCCACTCATATCAATCTTAATCTTATCTGCAGCTACTAGTATGCTGTATGCATGCATGTAAAGGACGTGATTCACACCAATGTGCTCGAAAGCTGCAGCACGCAATTAAGCAAGTTGAAGATGGAGCAGCCGAAACTAGATCGATAATATTAATGATCGATCATACACGTTCATTGAATTCGCAAAGCGATTCATTAAATAAATGGCCAACATATGTATCTACGTATGTTTTTCTGAAGGAAATAACTCAAATGGGGAGACAGACACGACTGTTTATGGGTAAATAGTTTTAAAAAGAAGCAGCTGTATATAGTATGGTTTCATAGAAAGCTGTTTTGTACGTGGTTTGCTACTCGCACACATTGTGTGGGGAGCTTTCTAATTTGAGAGTTTAGGGCCGTGTCTAATGCGATTGACTTTAGCCAAGCAAACAAATCAAGACATCCACGCATCTTATCGGAAAAAAAAACTTGACTCACCCAACATCACTGCCCTTCTTATTTATGTACATAGCCCGGTTAGAACACAATTTGATACACAATGACGTACTCTCACCAATCAATTGTGTATTAAATTATTCAAAAAAAAAAAAAAAGACAAATAGAGACACTATGGTTTATGTTTCTAAATTGTAATAAGATTTTTTGTCCAATATGACTGATCTTCCTTTGATGTCTTTGACGGACTCGAGACTCTTGGCAACCAAAAAGTAACGATATATATATATATATATAATGATTCTCATGTAATAAAGTCTTTATTTTATAATATACGGAGTTTTGATCTCAGTTGTCTGATTCGTTTAAATATTTTGATTTGACGGTTGACATCAAAACTATTTAAATTGATCAGACGATTGAGATCAAAACTCCGCACTTTTAAAAATAAGAACCTCCTTATTAGATAATCATTATATATATAGATATATATGTATGTATACTAGAAAGCTGCATTTGTCAATAATTGATTATTGTTTGACAAAATAAGCCAATGCACCCTTGTTGTACCTCAAAAAATTTTGGTATCGTTGTGTGATTGTACGTACCTTCGATCGATTCATCGATTCATTTATTCTCATTGTTGTGCACAGGAATTATTACAAAAGGCTCAAAGGTAGGTTTAGCTAGTAATTCAAGTGGGTAGAGTTTCTCCGATATGTTCCGAAGATTTTCACCGGATTCAACCCCGAATATGTAACATTCTAAAGTACCATATTTATTTATTATTATTATTTTTTAAAATGTTTTGTGTTTGGCCATATTCCAATAGTCAAGTTCTTAATCAGAAGTCTTCGGTTGTGTTTCGGCGCCGGCATTAAGGGTCCCTGAAATGAAAGAAAGTAATTCAATGTGAAATTATGAAAATCCGTGTGGTCTGGACTACGGAGGATTATAAGCTACTGCATGCGAGTATGTCTGAAGTCGTAGTCTAGATTCCCATCATTACTTAATTTCCTAAATCCTTGTTTTCATCCTAATATTCTCTAAGCATTTCCTCCATTCACATCTGTCCGGTGGAAATTTAGACAAGAAAGGGCAGCAAGCAGTATAGCACCCAAGAACAATAGGCATCGAAAAGAACGACCAAGACAATTGTTGGAATAATTGGAGATGGATGATGCTTAAATAGTTAAATTTGACGAAAAAACATGTACGGAAGGAAATCAAATACATTTACCATTTTTTTGGGTCAATGAAATACATGTACTATTATCAATTAATCATGAAGGAATGGACCAGTAATAGTATGATTGCAACGTTAATTGTACGTGAATCAAATGAATTAATTGTAGAAATAATCCCAACACGTACCAATAAGTCTTGGGGATTTCTGAATTTTTTAATTAGGACAAAAAGTTTTTTTTTCCAAGATAAAAAAAAGGGTTTATTAGAGGTCAATAAAATATTTTACTAGGAGTTTTGTAAATTTTATTGAGGATCAGTAAAAAATTTATTTGAAGTCAGTAAATGTTAATTCATTGGATTTTAGTGATCAATAAAGTTTTTATTAGGGTCGGTGAATTTTATTGGGGATCAATAAACTTTTATAGGGTTTTATTCAGAGTTAATATTTTTTTTGAGGGTTAGTAAATATTTTATAGAATTTTATCAAGAATTAAATAAAAAGGGGCAAAAAATTGGGAACCTTAGTAGCACAAACGTGTACCGCCTTTGTGCTTCTAATTGAAGAGTTCAACTTGCATGGAATGATCTTTTTACTATTAAACTTATAGATAAGCATTTGAGTTTACTCAATGATATTTGTAATTTTGTGAATGTACGTAATATCGAAAACATGAACTGAATATATTAGTTGAGGGAGTATAACTTCCTCGATCAATTCCGGCCTATAAAGAACTCATTCCTTTTTCTTTTTCTTTTTCTTTTTCTTCAAACAATGCAAGTTTCATAATTTCTTCTTTCTTCTGCAAAATCAAAAAGAAAAAGAAGAAGAAGAAGTTTACTGTAAGTCTCTATATCTGCGTGATAATATGCTGGCATAATGGTCCCAAAAACATTATGCAATTATATATTCTGTAGTATGTCATGCCATCAAGTCCTCAATTGCTACTAGTTAGCACACTTGAAAGTTGGAACCTAATTTGATGCAATAATATACCGGTGGCATGCATATATGTTGGTGCAATATTGCTTTTTTGGAGGTCCCGTACGTATTGGGTCCGAGTTACTGTAAATCGGAAAGTTTGTAGTACATGACGCGTAGTTACACGGTCTTCAGTTATCTGTTTAAAGGTTGGAAAAAAATACAAATTTATTTTTCTAATTTGGTTTGGACGGCTCAAATTGCATTGTGTATGTACACGCTGTGTACTGAAACAAAATTATTCTTCAAAATACTTTCGCAATTGTTCTTACATAGCCATACTGAGCAACTAAAGTGACAAGGTAGCGTTAAGCCGTGCCATAACCAGGCATGAAACTAGGGGTGGGCTAGGGTCATCATTTTTGGTCAGTATGGCAAGGTACGTAACTCATTGCAAATACAATTTTGGTCGTCATCGTTTTTGACTAATTCTGGGTTGTTTTGGTTTTGCCGGTCATCGTAGCAAAATATATAGAGGATCAATCCCTGCATCTATTTTGGATAGACCAAATTATCCAAATTCGAGAGCATCTCCAACATAGTAGCTAAAATAAGATTTTAGTAATATTATAGCTATTTTACATCAAAAATCAGCTCCAGTAGAGTAGCTAAACTAAAGTTAAATTTAACTTTTGATTAAACTGATAGCTAAATTTAGCTAGAAATTCTAAATAGCTAAACCAATACATATATTTCTCTCTCCTCTTTTCTTATTTTTCTCCACGTGTTATTGTATTATTTGATAAAAGTTTTTATATGACTAATAAATAGGCTAGTGTTGTTGGAGTGAAATTGTTAAATGACTAGCTAAATCTTATTTTTATAGATATTTTAACTTTAGAAATGTGTATCATTATTGGAGATGCTCTGAGAGACCAAAAAGTAAGATAAAGAGGTAGAGAGATATAAAATTATGGAGTGCAGCAGAATAAAAATGATACTTTTGAAAATATTTTATTAAAACAGTGTAAGCTCTTGCATAAATTTTATGAAGAATTTTTCTCACCAACATAAAGTAATTTTAGCTCCCCTCTCTTTTAATTCCTAGATTTCGTGCATGGCCAAAACAACTAGCACTATGTTTTATAAGTTTTTACTTTTCTTTTCCTTCAATGCAAGTTTTCGTAATTTCTTCTCTCTTTTGTAAATTTACCCAAAAAAATAAAAAATACCTAGTTGCAAGTCTATCAGTATGATAGTTTGCTGGTCCCAAAAAGGGTACGCCTTCCTTCTGTAGTAGTGTATATCTATCATGCCATAAGGTCCTGCGTGCCACTGGCCAGCACACTTTAGACCTAATTTGATGCAATCTATTGGTGGCATGTAGATTACGATTCTTTGTCTTTGGCTTTGGGTGCACGGCACTCTACCCTTACCCTCAAAGCTGCAAAAATTCCATGCTGTCTGTCTCTGCTTTCGAATTCTCTTTTTGACTACTCTGCCTACTTACCTTTGTTTTTTTGTTGAACAATCTCTGCCTACTTGCCTAGTGCCCAAACAAACAACACGCGTACTCAATTTGAATCATCACTTCACTAGCAGAGCAGTGATGGGTGGCTTGGACTATGGAGAATGGCATATCATTCCACAGTAACCACACCCTGAAATTCCCGGCCAGCTGCTCCGATCCAACGCTTTTGTTCCTTGGTAGCTTCAAATTCGATCCAAGCACCAGATCCAATGCTGTTAATTCATTCATTCTTTCTTTCTTTTTGCACCAGATCCAATATTAATTCCCTTCTGTGATATTTTTGTCTACCCTCTCAAGCCTCCTTTTGACTATATCTCCATCCTCCCTTTTTCCTTCTTAGCATCTAGCTACAGTACGAGTAGTAATAAAATCAACGGAAGATCAGACACAATATATACAAAAATGTTTACATGTAACCTTTACTATATAGTATGTCTGTAATTGTTCAAAAAAATATAGTATGTCTGTAATATAAAATAAAATGTAGATTTAAACGACAATGTTTGACTGTTTGACTGTTTGAGTGCTTAAATATATTGGATCCTAGACACATAATTTTTGTCATGTTAATTTCTTGATTAATGCTTTTCTTCAACTTGGATCATCATGTACAACACTTCTAAGTTTAGCTTTTGTAAGGGCGCGAATTATGAACTCTTGCACAGCTACACGGAGATATATATATATATACTTCATCATCTTCCAGAGAATAGAAAGTGTCATCATGTAACTCATGAATAATCATATAAAAGCAAAAGTAGGCAATCCCCTGGAATACAACCTTTTCAAAGAAAAAAAAAATCAAAAGACTTTAAACGATAATAAATTTGGCTGTGTAATATTTAAGACAATTGCATTATGGTCCTTAATCAGCAACGGTCCACGTCATGTCGTTTTCGAAAATCCAATGGCAAACTTCTGTATGTCCGGGACTGGACCCTAGGGCCACGAATGCACCATGTCCCGGGCTCCACGATGACGTGTCAAGATGACAAATCGCAACACCGCGATTGATCTTGTTCCGGTTCTCCACGTCAACAATATCAGCCTCATACACCCTAACCTTCGGTACAGAGTGGCAGTAGTACAATAAGTACGGGTACAAACTCTGATGACACGAAACGGATTCCGTCACTCTTCCACCGTTGATTCCGCTGACCTTTCCGATCATCACCTTTTGCTTAGACCCGCTTACGTTCTCGGTGGTCCTGACCACCACATTGTGGCCGAGGACCGACACAGAGAAGTCTATCATGTCCTCAACCGAGCCCACGCACCGCTTGGTCTCACCGGGGCTCGGAGCCCTCTCGCACTCCGTCAGCGCGTTCGTTATCACGCCTTCCGTGGTAGAGTTGTCACGCGCGTGAAATATCTCCTTCAGCTCCAACATTCTTGACGTAGAAAACGGTAATTTTGACAAAATAGGCCGGGGCAGAAAAGACCTTTGCGGCATTCTGTCCTTAATGTCGGGCATCACCATTACATTCCCCTGCTTTAACATAGATTCTCTAAAGAACTTACCCGGCTCTACCCATCTATTTACAGAAGTGCCACCACTCGCATTGCTGGCGGTTGCCACGGTGGTGAAATTGCTATATTCAGCGAATGTGACACCGCTTTTGGCGTAGTCTTTGAATGTCCGGCCCAGACTGTAAGAGTTGAATCCAACAGTAGTCCGACCCGTCGACCCAGCTCCGTACTCCTTAAACGAATCGTTTCCGAGATTGAACGACTTCCCGTAATTCGAGAAAGTCACTTTCCCGGAATTCGAATTCCTCGCATAAGTCAAAAACGAGTCGTCGCCGACATTCGCTCTGTTCCGGTAGCTCGAGAAGTTATCGATCCCGGATTTCCCGCCAGCTCCGTAGCTCTTGAAATTGTTGTGCGGGTTATTACCGGAGAGACCGTACCCTATAAAAGAGTCGTTGGCTCCGTTCCCGGACTCTCCGTAACCCGTGAAACCCGACCCGACTATGTTCGAGTTTTCGCCGTAGTTGTTGAACTCATTCGGGTTGCCTTTGCCGTTCTTACCGTAGCTGGTGAACGTCTCGGATCCCGCATTGGTGTCGTCGCTGTAGCCTGTGAAGGACAGCTTGTGATTGTTGGAGCTCGAATCGTAGGATGTGAATCGGAGATTCGGGACGTTGACTCGGTCGTGGTAGCTGTTGAACTCGCCGGAGCCGCCGGCGGCGCCGGCGCCGTAGCCGGTGAAGATGTCGTTGGCTACATTGGCGTCGTGAGCATAGCTGGTGAAGTGTTCGCTGTGCGAGTGGGAGTCCTTGCTGTACTTCTTGAACGAGTCTTTGGGCGAGTTCAACCCGTCGGAGTAGTTCTTGAACGAGTCGGCGCCGCCGAGCTGGGACGTGCCGTAGTTGGCGAAGTTCTTGTTTGCATAACCAGCAAAGTTTGCGTCTTTGGATTGGCCAGTAACTAGATGCTCACCAGGTGTTTGTGTTAATGCGTCAAAGGAGCAGTAGAGGTTGGCTAGGGAGCAGAAGGAGGTGAAGTGGGAAGAGAGTGAGTTCTGGGCGGCGAGTTTGGTGAGAATCGCCGAGTCAATTGGGTTTAGCGTCGAGGCTTTGGAGAAGAGGAAAGTGGGTTTTGGGAGATTGTTGGAGATGTGGCTTTCCCAGTAGCGAATCAGTGACGCTGTGTGTGTAAATGGGTTGGGTTGCTTGCTTGTAGTAGCTTCAGTACTGCTACTTGAGCTGCCCATAGAAACAGAGACCGAGAGTGATTGGAGGAGCAAGAACAAGAAGAAGATGCCCATCTTGTTCAGCTGGAAACAGAGAAAGAGAGACAGAGAACTGAGAAATTAGCCTCGGGCACTCGGTCGAGCTTTTTCTGAATGCTATATTGGTTTCTTTGGCCAAAGCTTGCTTTTATAAAAAGCATATATGCCGGGTAGTACAGTATATCTGCATAAACGTAAAGAAGTAATGAAGAAGTACACTAGCTAGAAACTTAGAAAGGTTGGGTATTGATTTAGTAAAACCTTGGAGAAATGGTGGGTTAGTTTATTCAGGGTATAGCCTTATAGGGAATCGAGGACATAATTTAAGCAGGGAGTGGGTTGCTTTTCATTGAATCATGTCAGTTTGTGTTTCAGATCTCAGTTATGGAAAACAGGAGTCAGATTTCATCCAACTTATTCTAAAGGGACACTGATATCGAAAAGCTATGTGTATAAATATATGTTAGCAGCCCAGAGATAACGTTTGAGACTTGATTAGACTTAAAAGTCCAGGGGGTAGTTAAATCCTAGATCTTCTAATTAGAAAACTACAAACTCAAAGATGCTTCATTTTTGGCTTAAGTAGCCCACTAATTTAGTGCAGCGTGCATTTCTTCAGGTACAGAGTTAGTAGTCCCTGTTATCTAGGAAGTCACTAAACAACAAATGTAAATAGTTAATAGCTATGATTCCTAAATTTTTTAATTGAAATTTGGAAAGGAGGGCTAATATGTTTGAAAGGAAGTTGTACCAGATTTTACAAGGATGAACTACGATGTTGGGTCCCTGTTTTGACCCAAATCATATTTGGTTTTTGAGTAATGGAATCAAACAGGGTCAAAAATTGTGTATATACCTTAGAAATTAGACAGTTAGACTTAAAGCAAATATGTAACTTCAACCATTCAAGTTTGATTCAACAAAGTTAGAGTTGAAGGGGATTCAAAAAAGCTAATCAACTACATTAAAGATATTTACCCAATGAGTTTGATTCAACAAAGTTAAAGTTGAAGGGGATTCAAAAAAGCTAATCAACTACATTTTGTTATTTTAAGATATTTTAAACATTTTGGCGTGTATCAGGAAAGTAGTGGTAGATATTAAATACTTTGCCTTTTTTTTTGGTACAAACAAATTTAGATAAAAAGAATATTTCCTTACGCTATCAGGGTCAAGGCAAATTTACAACCTAACCCGATAGGTTTTATGGAATGAGATCCTCTCCTCACCTCACATTTCTCTTATTTCCCCATCAAGAGATCTTGGCCCTCCATTTCGAAATGGAGGGCCCAGATTTCTTGCACTTTTCCTAAATCTCATACCCCACCCCAAAAGTGTATAAAATTTTGGCCCTCCATCTCTTGGTGAGGAAATATTCTCTCCTCTCGGTGAGGAGAGGATCCGAGTGCAGGTTTTATGAAGTTGGACAGTACCCAGCCCCACCAGAATGGAATTAAAATGATACATTCTCTCGCCTCAAAGTCAATGTTGGACTCAAAAATCTCAAATTCATAAACGACATGGTTGTTGGGCCATATAATGAAAAGCCGTTCCGTTTTGGTCGACCAGTTTGGATGAAGGGAAGGGAGTAGAGCAAAAAACCCACCAGTGGTTGTTGGTGTTAGTTAAGTGAGCCCCAAACACCCGCCAAAAATGCTAGTAACATCTGCTTCCTCCATTGCACCCCCTCCTCATCTTCCTCTTCCAAATCCATCGACAGCCTCTAAAGACCCCAACAATGCATTCATACACATCAGCCGCCGCAACCTCCTCGCTGCGCTCACCGTCTCCGCTCCCCCTTTTGCATTCAACCCCATGTCCGTACAGCAGGTAGCTTCTGCTCGTGGGCTCTTCCAGATGCCCCCAGTTAGACTCAGCAACCGGTAATTCAGTAAACCCAGATTGGTTTTCCAACTTTTCTTTTGTTCAATTGCTCATAATTTGGTTGCTGAGAAATTCGAGGAAATGGAAATTGGGCTTTTGTGGATTTTAGGTTTATGTTGCTATTTCTTTAAATTGAAAAAATTTGACTGCATTTAAGCGTGATTAGTGATATATGTTGTTCAATTGAGTAATGGTTGCAGTTTTAATGGGTTTCAAATATGATGCATTAGTTCTGGACTTCTGGAGCTGTTGCTAATTGTTGTTGGTTGGTGTTTGTGGGAAGGTATTTTCTGGTGAGGGCTGGGGAGTCTGAATTTGAGAGCTTGGGAGTCATTAACACAAACCCGGTTGCGAAAACTTCTGTCGATAGCGGGTTGTCAGCGAGAGGGAAGAAGCAGGCAGTGAGGGCAGCTTTTGATTTGAAGGAAATGGGGGCTTGTGAAACCAGCTGTTGGATTTGGCCTTCCATTACTCAGAGAGCTTACCAGGCTGCAGAGATCATTGCATCGGTTAATGGGGTCACTCGAAGGTATGCAATTCAACATGAAAAGCAAAGGGTTATGAGATTTTCAGACTAGAGTGCTTCATTTAACTACTAAGCATGTACAGGAATAGAAGATCATGTCTTTTGAGTCTTGACACCTCTAGTACTAAATGCTTACTCAGTTAAACCTTGACTTGGATTTGTGTTTGTTTTGAATCCAGAACATCGAGTATATGATTGTGGTTGTGTTTCCTGCTCTTGGTTAGCAATCAAAGGCTAAACATTTTAACCAGGAATTGGGATCATGATTTTAGAGGCCAATTAGGAATATCATTGTTATTATAGAAACCTGCTGTTCAGTTATAACTACATAAATACATGTCCATATATATATTCGCTTGCTGCAATCGTCCTTTTTTCTTCTGTTGCAGTAACATTGTCCCAGAGTATAGCTTTCTAGATGCCCGTGGCTTAGGAGCTTATGAAGGAAAGAACCTAGAAGCTGTTTCAGAAGTAACATTTCTATTTTGCTTTCACGGTTTTAAATCATCAGAATGAATCTTGAATTCCATTTTAAGTGAAAGAGATTTATAGTTCTACTATTCTTGTATGACTCAACCAAGTGGAGTACTACTACTCATTGACATTAAGTCATTAATTAGCATCTCTGTTCATACTCAGGTGTATGCATCAGATACCATCTCTCCAAGAATCAAGCCTCCTCCTATTGATGATGGAACCCCAAATGAGAGCGTGTCCGATGTGTTTGTTCGGGTGACACAACTCATGTCCATACTTGAGACTCAATACTCTGCAGACACTGTGATTATTGTCTCGCCAGATTCGGACAATTTAACAATCCTACAAGCTGGTATAGTTGGACTCGACTTGCGAAGGTAATTTGAAACGCTTTAAACCCAAATCCCGCATTATCCTTATCGGCAGGAATCTATGTGTGAAGCTGCAGTACATGTTTTTGTAATTTGGGATAAAGAAAAAATGTATTTCTTCATTTCAGGCACAGAGAACTTTCTTTTGCACCTGGAGAAGTCAGATTTGTTGATACCAATAGTGTACCTACTTACAAGCAACCTGCATCAGCTGTATATAAGTGTCTAAAGCCACCAAATTGTACCTAAACATTATTTTTTTTCTCAAACTATGAAGACTAGCAACTAGTCAAATCATCTCGCTTGTTTATAATCATCATCAATTCTCAATTTCTCATGACTCATAAGGCTTGCTCCTTCTTCCGTTTCCGTACTTATTTGCATTCTCATGAATGAGGGAAAGACACATGAAAATATAGTGTTTATATACCAAAAGAAAACTATTGTCCAAAAAAAAAAACCAAAAGAAAACTACCGGATGAAATTCTGTTTACGGTTTTACTCGTATTTCTGCTATCAATATAATATAGGTAATCTAGCGTGCGAGATGATTAGTTCTGTAACTTGTAACATTAACTGTCTTATCTCTTATGTGTAACCAAAAAACAAAATATGTCCATTTGTTGTGCACTTATGTGTTGTTTTAATTTATAGCCCATGGTTTAATTCAACACCCAGTGCAAATTAAGTGTAAATTAAATTCCAAGCAATTATTAAATTTTCTTTCGTTCGATCTTTGTGCCATAATGAAGTTGCTAAGGATCGTCTACGACCAACTAAAACTGATTATGAGCATCATTCTAGCAAGCCTTATGAGATGCTCATCCTTGAACGGATTTGTTAACGGAATGGACATTTTTGTATGATTTTTTTCGACATTGTGTACATTTTTGTCTATCCTTTTATAGTTTGAGACTTTGAGTATTAAATCAATTCCTTAAGTGTAAATACCCAAATTTACAGACCCATTGGTTTGATCTAGTGGTTGGGGCTAGATCCACCATGTTGTGCGAATGCTACAATGATACTCCTGGCAGTAAGGAGGTCACTGGTTCGATCATCCGCATGTGTAAAGAATCACATAGGGAGAACTTTAACCTTAACCCCTTCCCGGCTCGGAATGGTAGCTCACTCAGCCACCATTTTTTACACAAAAAAAGAAAGAAAAAAAACCCAAATCTACAATACTAGCAAAAAAAGTAAAAGGGTGAACTGCTTAGTCATAACGCCGTAACGGCGTGAAGTAAATGGCAAAGAGATACACTGTCAGCATTTTCGTGTTCTATACTTTCCAAAAGATCAAGTCCATCTCAGAGTCACAGAGAGACTCAGACTCGGCGACTCAGTGGTGGTTCACCGTTCACTACCTCTCCACCTCTCCACCTCTCTCCCTCTCTCTCTCTCTCTCTCTTCCGAGCTTTGTTCTCTTTCCGTCTGCGAAAGATCGGAGTTGGATTGGGCTCTCGGCTTCAAGCATTTCCCTCTTCAAATGAGTATCATCGCATCTTGGAATTTACTCGTATAGCTCGCTGTCCATGGCCATCAGAGGCGTCGATTTCAAGTGGTCAGTACCTTTCTTTCGCTCCGCCCAAGTCTCACTGTGGCAGGTTCTTGATGCCGAATTGTGATTTTGCTTTTGCAGGTACGATGGATTCTTCTTGTCGATGCTCGCGACAAGTGTGTATCCTTTACTGTAAATTAGGGTTTCCATTTTGATTCCTTTTCTTTTTCGATCATCTGTTTGTAAATTAGGGATTCCTTAATGGTTTTCTGATAGAGTAATTGTTGCAATTAATTGGAAGCGGTACCATACTTGTACATACCCGTTGCACATATGGATTGTGGTACGTTCTGAATTCTTAATAGGGGAGGAGGGGACTGTGTTGGAATAATATTTGCTTTGAATTTCAGCTGCCGTTCTGATTGTTTTTTTCTTCTTTAATGGTTCAGGTTGATTACACTACAGTGTTTGTTTTTCGCTTGTTGATGTTTGTTGATAATGGTCTTGCAGCTGGAATGGGTTTGTAAGTCCATTTCTTAGTGAATGTACACCTTTGCTCTTGTTTAATTTTCTTTTATAGAAACAACAAAAATGTAAAGACCCTATAAATTAGCCATGAAACTGGGTTTTGTTATGTACATCATGAGTGAAGTAGTTGCATGTAGAGTTTTCAATGTATCCTGGATTTACCTGATATTGCACGAAATTTCTATGCGACTCACCTCAGATTCTATAACAGTTATACATTACCCTGGCTTTTCTTCTGGGGTGGCAATCTGTGTATCTGAGTCCCTTTAAATCGTTATGTTTGTAGGGATTTTGGGTGGCAGCAAAGATATGCTCGTTTCTGCGGAAGAGTAGTGGTCCTTTCAATTCTGTCTCTGTTACTCTATCCATTTCTTTGGGCTTGGACGGTTATTGGGACACTGTGGTTTAGAAGCTCGAAGGACTGTGTAAGTTAATATTTCTCGTTCTCGGCAGAATAATCATGTGGAAACAAGCTTAATGATAGTGTTGATGCATTTAATCACTTGCAGTTGCCTGAAGATGGTCAGAAATGGGGTTTTCTCATTTGGTTGCTTTTTAGTTACTGTGCACTACTTTTCATTTCATGCATGTCACTTGGGAAGGTTAGTGGTGCCTTTTGTACTTGTACATCTTTTAGAATAAACCAGGACTTTGTTATAAGTACTTTCATTTTCAACGTGCCTTATCAACCCCTCTTTCCAGTGGTTGACACGAAGACAGGCACACTTATTGCGTGCTCAACAAGGGATTCCGGTATCAGAATATGGGGTAAATCCTCAAACATTTGTTTTTGTAGCCAAGTTGTATTTCCAAGGTTTTTGTCATACTCATGTTATTGGTTTCTCTCACTGTTAAAGGTTTTGGTTGATATGATCCGGGTGCCAGATTGGGCATTTGAAGCTGCAGGTCAAGAGGCAAGAGGAATGGGGCAAGAAGCTGCGTACCAACCTGGACTTTACTTGACAACAGCACAGGTCAACCCTCCATACTACTTATAAGGAAATAGCTTATGGTCCATGATTTGAAACAATTTTCAGTTTTGAGTCTGATGATATACTCCTCCTATTGCTAAGTCCTAAATCCATATACTATAATATATATTAATACACATTATTTTTTAAAAGCGCTTGGTTGGAATTTTTGTATTAGGGTAGTTGAGCTATTTATGTATCAGTAGTTTACATGATTGCCGTACTCAAAACTAATGTACGAGTAAGCGGTGCCTAGAAAATAGAGATTCGGGGATTCTAAGTGGTGTTTGTCGCAAGCATACCTGTGTGCATGTGCATGTAGGCTGTTTGGAAACTGGTTAATCTGTCTGAGACATATTGTCCGACTTTAGAGGCCTGTTATAAGATTCTTTTTTTCTTTAAGAATGTATTATTATTGTGCTTTACTGGTAATAAGGTGCTGTATTAAAAGGAGAAAGAAAAATTAATCTGGCTTTCTCTCTCCTTTCAAATATTTTATTGTGAATGATTATTCACTATATATTCTAATGGTTGCAGAGAGAAGCAGTGGAAGCACTCATTCAGGAGCTTCCAAAGTTCAGGTTGAAGGCTGTTCCAACCGATTGCAGTGAATGTCCAATCTGCTTAGAAGAGTTTTATGAAGGCAATGAGGTAAATCTTCTAATTATGTATCTTACTTTTGAAAACCACAGGTATCTCAAGTTTTAAATTAAAATCTTATATGTTCACTATTAAGATCTTAATATATGAATTGGACTCCTTCTGGGCCGTATGTGCAATGTCAAGAGACTTATTGAAAAAACCAAGTGCATAGCTGTACCACTACTTTGCAGACCACCTCACCCACTTAATATATGAATTGGACTCCTTCTGGGCCGTATGTGCAATGTCAAGAGACTTATTGAAAAAACCAAGTGCATAGCTGTACCACTACTTTGCAGACCACCTCACCCACTCTCACGAATACTTACCCATACATATTTTAAGGTGGTGAAGATTCTTAACGGAAATGGTGTTGCAGGTTCGTGGCCTACCTTGCGCTCACAATTTCCACGTAGAATGCATCGATGAGTGGCTTCGACTGAATGTGAAATGTCCTCGGTGCCGTTGCTCAGTCTTTCCAAATCTCGACCTCAGTGCTATATCGAATCTCCGCTCTGAGTCTGAACGGTCATCTGTCATGTTGACGGCCAACCGGTATGCAAGAACCCAACCATCCAGTCAGAGCTATATGTTGAGATTGCAGGGTCTGCTCCAACCTGTCCATACAGTAACTGCAAGCAATGAGGCTGACACTGCTTTGGAAACTGCCGAGAATGGGGTTGTTGCCATGTCTAGCCGGGATCCACTGAGCCCAGGGCAGGTCCCTTCTGTTGAACATATTATAGTTGTTGAGTCCACCCCACAACAGCAACAATAGATTGTTTGTGGACTTTATGTCACAAAATTTTAACTGCATTTCCTAACCCCCATGCTAAGGAAGGCTTCTTGATATTAATACCAGGCCATCATCGTTTGGCATGCTTTTGCAATACCTGTACTACAAAGCTTTTGCAACGGCTTGTCTTTGTAATGAAGATATACAGTCATACAGACTCATATGGTTAACAAATGCAGATTAGGTACTGTTTCATGGTAAAATGCTCGACATGGTTTCATTGTCTATGTTGGCTGTTTGGAAGTTTTCTTTTTCCATCTAAAACTTCAATCAAGCGTGGTAACGACTTCAATCAAGCGTGGTTGAACTTATTTCATTTTTTTATCCTGTAACTTCAATAGTAGAACACGGTGGTCTTGAGCATTTACTTTTACACTTACGAGTAGAAGTTTCTCTATTATGTCAAACTAGACTAAATTTTTAATTTTCACGAGTTTACGTTTGCACTCCCCAAAATGAATTGAACAATTTGTATGGACAACGACATTACGTGACGTTTAATGTTATGCAATAGTAAATTTGAAATGTAAATATGCATTAGTAAAAAAAAAAAATTTGGGTGAAATCCAATTGATAGTTTTTGGCATGTAAGAATACCCACAAATATTATGGGCCAGGCTTTCATGTAAAAAGTCCATACCCTTTGATTCTATCCATATATCTCTTTCTTCATCAAATAAGAGAAGAGTAAGAGCTCAGGAAGAACTCAATATTGAATTGAAAATCCCCCACAAAATACAAAACCAGATTGTGGGGTGAGAGCAAAAGCAGAGATGGCGGTGGCCAATTCATGGGGCGTGGGTCAAGCAATCCCAGTAGCCCAATTCGGACCCTTCTGTTGTTCCGGTTTCGTCTCCAATAAGTCCATCAAATTCAACAATTCCACTAAAAACCTGAGCTGTGTTCTCAGTTGGGGCTTCTCTGTTCAATCCAAGCCTTCTTCTTCTTCTCCGAGTAGGAACAGAACAAGCTCGACTTTGTGTTGCAGTTGCAGTGAAAATAACAGCACTATTGATGGCTGTACTGGGTCTTCTTTGCAATGGGATTGGAATCAGTGGAGCCGCCATTTTTCTGAGATTGAACAAGCCGAGAGCTTTGCCTCTGTGCTCAAGGTTTGTGATATTTCGCTCTTCTTTATCCAGATGCTAAATCGTACCAAAGTTTCATTTTAGTTTTGCTGATTTAGTAAAGGGACTTTTTTTTTTTTTTTTGCTGAAGTTAATTTTGTTTAATACTTACATTATACTTATTTGGCTGGTGTGTCTTTTGCTACCAATGCCCGTGATTTTGATAAAGCATAACCAACCTTTTGGATTCTTTTTCAAAGTAGCTGAGACACTTCAAAAAGAAATTTTGGAACTTGGTTCTTCGAGTCTTGTACAAGCTTAGCATTTGCTTTGGTTGGTTTGAATTGCTTGAGATATTTGTAAAAACCATAAAAGGTGTGTCCTCCCGCTCCCTTTGGATTAGTAAGTTCCATGCCATTTTAAAAGTTGCTACATGGCAGATGGCAGTGATGATATCTACCAGCCTTTTCTTACTTGCCTGAAAGCATGTGTCGATTCACAGAATGAATAATATTTTTTTCCTGAAATGTTGGTTTGTTAGTTTTTTTTCACCATTTGTTGGAGCTGGTTACTAAAGATTAAAGCTCACTTAACTTACCAGGAATATGTCGAATTACAATTTTTTTTTTTTTTACTTGATGTTGTGCTTTGTAGTTTCAACTAGAAGATGCAATCGAGAAGGAAGACTTCCAAGAAGCTGCAAAACTGAAAATGGCTATTTCAGAAGCTACATCAAAGGATACTGTTGCTAAGATCATGTCTCAGTTGAAGGTTAGATAAGCATTTGTGCCACTATAACTGGGGACCTGCTCACATTAGAATTTGTTTGTTGACATGGCCTGTTATATGTTTGCAGATTGCAATTGAGGAGGAGCGTTACCATGATGCTTCAAAGTTGTGTAGATACACAGGAAGCGGACTGGTAATCTTTCAGAAGTACTACTGGCTTAGAAATTCTAATGACATGATTTAATCAATTAGTGGATTTACCATTATTACTTGCCTTGACTGGAATGTTACTAGCAAGAATTGCCTTGTATTTCAATGACTGGATATATTTTGTTCTCCTTTGTAAAATTAATTTTAATGGCTGGCTTGCAGTTTTGGTGGGACTTGGGGGGGGGGGCAAAAGTGTCAGAGGGGAGAAAGGGGTTGGTAATATGTTTTTATCATTCTTATGGATCATTTATTGTTTCATACTCGTTTATAGAATGGGATTTGGTAGATTGTAGTGTTTATGCTTCATGAAACATGACGATAAGATATGTGCTAGTCTTATGGATCTCTAAGGTATTTTACGAATTTGATTGGCAGTATTGTCAATTTGGCGTGGTTTTGGTTGAATTTTTTGTTATGTCCTAATTTATTCTCTCTAAATAAGCAGGTAGGTTGGTGGGTTGGCTACCCAAAAGATTCAGATGATCCCTTTGGAAGACTCATAAGAATAACTCCTGGTGTGGGCAGATTTGTTGGCAGGACTTACAGTCCAAGGTAAGATATTTTGGGTTTTGATTTAAGTGAGATGTACTTGAAAACATTACACTGATATTATTTGTTGCAGGCAGTTGGTTACAGCATCGCCAGGGAGTCCTCTTTTTGAAATTTTTGTGGTAAAAAATGCTGATGGGACATACGTTATGCAGGTGACATAAAAGATTAAAATTGCCTCTGATAGTGATAGTTGATTTGATATATGTGCTTGCACTTCAAGTTTATAAGTGTAGAATATGGCATGGCTCTAATTTGGCTGATGATACTCTGCTTAAACTACATGATTGGGGAAGTTAATTTGCACTCACATCTTGCTACCTCATAGCTCCTTTTTAAAAGCACTGTGTGGGTTGAATATAGCTCCTTTTTAAAAGCACCGAGTGTGGGTTGAATTCACTTCAAGTCTAGTCTGTAGCAGGGGTCTGATCCCGTGGGATATGCATATTTTTCTGTAGTTCTTTCTGTGAAACTCTGTGTGGGTGTGTGGGCGTGGTCTTCTGATATTGCATCTGTTACCAGGTAGTGTACTTGCAACAAGCCAAACCCAACTCAACTGTTACACCATCCAAACCTGAAAAAGGGTCATCTACTCCTGAAGTTGAGAATGCAACTGTAGTAGATGTTCAGAAAAGTGAAGATAAGATAGAGAGTAGTGAAGAGAAAGGAATTAATATTGAGGGAGCAACTGAGGAGGGTATAAAAAGTGTGATAAACTTTCTGAAGAAAAAACTTCCAGGACTGAAAGTTAAAGTCATGAATGTTGATGTTGCTAAGGAAGTGATGGAGGATGACAATTCGGTAAACCAGTTGATGCAAGAAAATAGTGAAAATTCCGAATCCGATGAAAATTCTGAAGATGAAGTTGATTCTTTGGACGAAATTCAGCCTGATGAGGCCACTCTAGGAGAGAGTAGCGATACGACAGATGATGAAAAAGATTTGGATATGAAACTTTTTATTGGGGGGATTGTACATAATGAGGATACTCCCATCAAGGATGAGTATGTGCGTCGTCCTGCTGAAATCAAAGATATGGAGAGAGAATCTTTTGTGCTGCATATTCCAGGAAGAAGCCTAGATCAGGATACTAGAGAAAGTAAAGCGTCCAAGGTCAAAGTGGCAGCTCAAGCAGCTAAGAGTATCTCTGATCTTATGCCATCTGATGTTGCCAAGGCATTTTGGAACTCCGACAAGCTTTCTCCGAAGGTCAGATGAGCTCCTATGCAATCAGGAATAAGTATTGAATTTACATTTTATTGAAAACTCCACTTGGTCTAAGACTGTTGGGTTCTTGAATAGACCGATTTATTTGGATACTTTAGTTGTATGCTAGACTCATGGTTTACAATGATTTTAGATTTAGGAATTTCAAAAGGTCATTCGCTTGTTGCCTTTTTTTTTTTGAATTATTTTTTCAGTAATGTAGTGTATAACGTCTTAATGTTGCCTCATGGCCAGTTCTGTTAAGCTATATATTACCAGACATTACGAAAAATTTCCCTTCTCCCTTTTTAATTTGTATTTCAAATAACTGGTGGAAGTTTTTTTCAGTCAAAGCATACTAAACAGTTGTTTAAACAGTTAAAGATGAGAAAGTTTGTCAAAATGCTCAAATCCTTCAGGTTGCAATATTAAGCATTCCTGAATAATGTTAATTCTAGATTTTTTTTATATGTAGGTTACTAAAAATATGCGTGAAATAGTCAAACTTGCTGTTAGTCAAGCACAGAAGCGGAGTAGATTATCTGAGTATACAACATTTAATCGGATCTGCACCTCAAGAGGGGATCTTGATCCATTTGACGGTGAGTTTTCTTATTGTCCACCATTTATTTCTTTTTATTCTTGAGCAGAAGGACAATCTTTAAATGAATTCTACTGGTTGAATTCATAGGTCTATATGTTGGTGCATTTGGCCCTTATGGCACTGAGGTAGTGCAACTCAGGCGTAAGTATGGGCACTGGAATGGTTCAGATGACAAAGACGATTCTGCCGATGTGGAGTTCTTCGAATATGTTGAGGCGGTTAAGCTAACTGGGGATCTAAATGTTCCTGCTGGCCAGGTTTATATCTACTTTGTGAAACCACATATTCACTTAATACATACATAAGGGTTTATTGTACTAACCATGTGATTTCTGCATATTCCAGGTGACATTTCGTGCTAAAATTGGGAGAGGGAATCGCCTTTCCAACCGTGGGATGTATCCAGATGAATTAGGAGTGGTAATGATACTTTTAAGCGGAACCTTTCCACATCTGCATGTTATCTAGGATTCTTTGACCACACACTCAAGAAAGCTTACACGTCGCTTCCCATTGACTACATTAGTACTACGGAACCTAGTAGATGACTGAACATGCTCCTTTCCATTGACTATATCAGTACTACGGAAACTAGTAGATATATGAACATGCACCTTTCCATTGACTATATCAGTACTATGGAAACTAGTAGATAACTGAACATGCACTTGTTACTTTTCTGCTCTTTTACAGAAATAATCCATTGGAATTTCACTTCACTTAATAAATAACTTCATTGGCATGTATACTGTTTAATGCCATCTTTTGTAGCATTAGTTTATTAGACCTTGTTAATTTAGGATAAACTGTGTGCCCTCACTTCATGTTTCATGAAGTAATTTTTGCCTTTAACTTTGTAAAGTGCATATATGGGGCCTAAAACTCACTGCATTGAACTATTAGAATGTCTTTTAAGCTTCATGAAAATGTAATTCTGGATATGCTTATTAGGATTTCATTTGTTCAGGTTGCAAGTTACAAAGGTCAAGGAAGGATAGCAGAATTTGGCTTCCGAAATCCAAAATGGGTTGAAGGAGAACTACTCCAACTCAATGCCAAGGTGATTAAACCAGTTCAGGATGTTTACTAGCACTTCTTCCTTGCTAAAGCCTAATTAACCAGCAAACTATCAAATGCTCTTTCCTTATATTTCTAACTTTTCCCTTCTCTTGGTTGATGTTTTAAATGTAGGGCATTGGACCTTATGCCAAAGGTGCAGATCTTGGTTTTCTTTACGTTGTCCCGGAGCAAAGTTTCCTAGTATTGTTCAATCGCCTGATACTACCAGAATGAGCCAATTGTACCATCATTTGCTTAAATTCGTACCTCTTAGATATGGCAAGACATCAGACACTGATGTGAGAGACAGGTTCTTAACTGTACCCTATCCAAGCAAAGAAGGTAGGTTTACCCTGTTTAGTAATACTTATGATATGTTAGTTTCTGGCATTTTGTTTCCACCCAAATTCAACTTTTCCCCCCTTGTAACTTTTAGAGCTGTATATCTTTTTTGCTGATTGACAAGAACTGAAATGCTAGGAAAGTCCCAAGTCGTAAACAGTTTCCAGATATTGCCAAGGCTCCCTTTTTGTTGTATGTTAATATGTATCTACTGGCATGATTTCTTGTCATGTAAGATACCAGTTGGTGAATTACATAATGCTAAGTCATGAGTGATTATAGAGTCCCAAGTTAAGAAATCTGTGTTACGTGAAAAGTAGATTGTGATATATGAGGTGTCTTAAAGTTGATGGTGGCTTTTTGTTAATTTAAACACTATAGGGGTTGTGAACTTGTGATTAGTAAACGCTATTCATTGTTTATAAGATGCTTTTCTTGGTAGTGTTAGGTATATACTTATCTCATGGTACTCTTTTGCTGAACTGTCACCTATAGAGTTTGTATTTGCAGATTGTGATTTGTCGTTGATGATTCTAATTGACAATCTCGTAACATAACATATCAGACTTTTAAATATCAGTAGACTCTAATTGACAATCTCGTAACATAACATATCAGACTTTTAAATATCAGTAGACGTATACTGTAGTACTGTACTTAATAATAAGGTGGATGAAGAAGACGTGTGGAGTCCATTATTTCTAAGATCCTATAATTGATTCATTATTGTGAATGTTACTGAAACCAAGAGGAATCTGTGTTCATGAAGAAAAATGAAAAAGTTGGGACGGAATTTTTGCCTTTAGCTTTTTCACAAAGGATAGCGCACCATTAAAGAAACCCAAAAGAACTTTATATAAAGTTTCCACTCAAAGCTTGTATCTATGTAGGTTCTAATTTGTTTTCTCTTGCTTTTCCATGCACTCATGCAGATTCGTCTTGTAGTTTCCACTCTCGCCCTTAGCGTTTCAGTAAGATGGTTTGGAAAATTAATTGGTTCCATAATAACATGGGGAATGGTTATAGTGTTATACTCTAATAGGATGTGGCTTGAGAGTTGAGACCGTTTTTCACTAAACTAATATTGACATCGAAATTACTCGAGATTAATCGGTACTGATGTATGAGAGTAAACTCTATGCTGTTTGACGGAGGTATTCCAAGTTCCAACAACTAAAATGAAGGAATAATATCACATCACACAGTGGTGTTTTCTTAATGACTTGGTTCTCAAAAAATTTGTGGTCACTCACGGTTAGATTTAGACCACTAAGTAGAGAATAGCGATTAAAAGTAAAAAGTGAAAGTCCATAATCATTCTTTGATTCACTTAATTCAATGATGAGCAACATCGAATTTCTTAATTTCCAGCTAAGACTCTCACTCGATGATAAAAGAATTCAGAATCGCTCATCGTTAAATTTATACTGATGGTAAAAAAAATAACGATTAAAATTAAAATATAATTATTTTATCTCCTCTTAAATTTAACGAGGGGTTATCAAACACTAGTGGTCAGCGGCAGCCTGTTCTGCAAAGGAAAATTAGTCTTGTCTTCTCGGTTTACCTCCGGGAGGTCGGAGGGATAATTCCTTAGGAGAAAATCCATAATCAAAAATAAAAAATAACGAGGGGGCGAAAACGAATTTCTTGATCATGGGGAAAATCATTCCTTACTTTAGAGTTTAGAGTAGGTAGGTAGTGTCTAAGAAACAAGCAGTTCCACGTGGCGCAAGCGAAAGGCAAAGGCTTAAAGACTCGTCGTCGGTCTTCCCTCCCCGGTCCCCACCATCACTCTCTTCCACTTTCGCTTTTCCTCCTCACTGCTTCCTTCTTCTTCTTCGATCAATAAATCGAATAGCACCAAATGGAAACCCACAAACCCAAGCCAAGCATGAAGAAATCCTCCTCCATCAACTCCGAGGACTCGGCTCACGCCGACTCGCCCCTCTGCTACCTCTCCCCGATGCGATCCGACGCCGGCGACCCCTCCGAAACTCCCCCCTACGGCTCTCCGGAGCTCTCGCCGCAAAAGCCGCCGCCGGATAACTCCAAGGCCATCATGGCCGTCGACAAGTTCACACAGTACTCGCCCTTCCGCCCTCAGAAACCGTCTGAGAACGCCAAGACGCCGTCGCCGGTGGTGATGTACAGCAATCGGGCCGTCAGGGAGGACGCGCCGCCTTCGGTGTCCAAGGTGGGACCTAACGGCGTAGGCAGGGCACCAGGAGACGGCGTTGACGGTGGTGGGGTTGGGAGATCGAGGGCAGCGATGACGTCAAGGCGGCCGCCGAAGAGAGACGATATGGTGAAGACGGCGGCGCTGGGGTTTAGGGTCAGCGAAGTGGTGCTCTGCTTGATTTCCTTCTCGGTCATGGCCGCTGATAAAACTCAGGGATGGAGCGGCGACTCCTTTGATCGCTACAAGGAATACAGGTATCTCCTCAATCTTGAATTTCAAATGGAATTTCATGTTTTGGTCAACAATTGTAATCAAATTCGATTCTGTTGGATTATAATTTTTGTTTAATAGTAATTATTGCTTAGCTGAGAGCCTGAGATGGTTAATAACTGTTTGGCTGTATATGTTTGGTTGGTTAGCTGAGCTGGTCAGCATTCAGCAAGTGTTTGGTTGTTTATGTTCGGTTAGTTTGAGATTGAAATTGTTAAAACTTGAAAATCCAATTGATTGATTGCTCTTCTATTATTTGAAATGGTTGAATTAGTGAAAACCTAATGTATGCTCATAATCTATTGAACTATCTCCGAGTGTGGATTGGCTCTTTGATATTTATACATTTCTCTACCTATATAGATGGTGTGATGATCAATATAATGCTTCTGACAGGTATTGTTTAGCTGTGACTGTTATTGGATTTGCATACTCTGCCTTTCAAGTATACAATCTATCCTACCAACTAGTCACTGGGAAATATGCGATCAGCCACCACCTCCGTCGCCACTTTGATTTCTTCATGGATCAGGTAAGTCGTGCAGCCTATCCATCTTGTTTGGCTTTGTATATTTCTGATTTTCTAGAGAAACCAAAATCAGTTGGAAATTGATTGGCTTGGTAAATGGTAAAACTAAATGAATGCAATGCACACTCCTACTAGTGATATAACAAGCAATTGGAATGTCAGGCATTTGTAGAGGCAGAAAAATATAGGGTGGAACTTGGAGGATTAAATCGATTAGGCAGAGTGAAGTATGTTGGATTGATCTCGGGAGGGTGACTCCATTTGCCCTACTGGCACCACTAGGAAACATAGTTATGCTTACTTGAAAGATCAGAAGAAAATGTTGTTCATGATTTGTTGGTTCATGGTTTATACTTTTATACTGGTATTGTCCTTCTAAATTTTTTGTTCTTTACAAATTCCCAAATTCCAAGTGGCATCTTTATGTTTCTACTTAATACCCAGTAACTGAATGGCGTTAGCACTGAGCAAACCTCTGAGCTCGTCTTTCTGTTGTTTATATGGGTCAGCTGAATATGGGGCCTGGATCCTCTCACTAAACTCAAACTATTATCTCTTTTTGGGTTGAATGGATTGTGGATCTGTATTTGGATCGTAGTTTTAATACAACTCCAACTAGTCGTTAGAACTGCATCACCTCAATGGCTTGATCAGGCCAGCCAAACATTATGTTTACTGATTAGCAATGCTTTCTTTGTTGCTTCAATTTGCAGGTACTGGCATATCTTCTCATTTCTGCATCATCATCGGCAGCCACCAGGGTTGATGACTGGCAATCGAATTGGGGGAAAGATGAGTTCACGGAGATGGCCACTGCTTCGGTTAGCATGGCCTTCCTCGCTTTCGTTGCCTTTGCTCTTAGCTCCCTTATCTCTGGTTACAACCTATGTACCCATGATTCTACATGATCCCACAGTCGGATGCTTATAGACTCAGTTTTCATGTTGTGAGAAACTAATTTATAGAATGTGAATGAAAATTATTGAATTTTTAGTAGTGTATAGCTTCAAACTAGCCATGTTTTCCTTGTTAGTTGTTATAATGTGAACATGAGGATACCATAGAAATTCCATGGTCATTGTTTTCTGGATTTAAACACCATATATCTTTGTGGATACCATATATATGGTTTATGATAATGGTGAATCAGGGATATGAATTTTGTTTGTTTTCTTCTACTAACCGACACCATATATCTTTTGTAAGAGATTTCTCATAATTTCTCTATAATAAAAAAATAAAAGTTAAAATTTTCATAATTTATCTTCTTTAACTCTTCCTTATTATTTTTTCCATCTTTAATTTCTACAATTACATATAATTAAATATTATATTATTGTTTAAATTTACTTTCTCTTGAATATGCTTCCTACCAAGTCATACCTTGAGATTCAATGCGATTGAGAGGTCTAGCTAAAACTAAGATTTCAAAAACCAAAAGTTCATTTGACATATAGTTTGTCACACAATGATAAAACCAACAATTAATTCAATCGATAGCAAAAATATTATCGTAGTGTACATGTATTGAACTATTGATGCGTGTATATGTGTGTGTGAGCGATAGAGATAGAAGAATAAATTGTTGAATAAATTGTTGGGGGTTAAGTGATGATTTGCGTTTTGTATTGCGAAGCCATAACCTATTGGGCCTGTAAATTTCACCGAACAAAACAATATATATTGCGGTGATCTGGTCTGATGCTATTAATTTCTGATGTTTGTATCATGAGGCCGGTATTGACATAAACCGAACAAATAGATGGTGATCATCTAGTCTAGTCCTTTCATAAATCATCAACATATATTTCTGGTAGAAGTTCGATTTAGACCGATCATGTCTTAATCCAACGACCATTAATTATGACCTTTTTCCATGCAAATAATGTGTTTGGTCCTAACTAGCTAAGCTCCTAGCTAGGCGCTGGATGTGTACGTACGTAGTCATCTATGGCCTCTGGTCTGGCCGGCCTGGCCTGTATGTGGGGTTTATTGCATACAGGCCACCAAAACCCACATGCTAACTTTCCTCGCTCGTGTATGCCATGCATTTCCTGCCTATCTAATCCAAGAAACTTTGATTACGTATCATGATCGAGTTACCATGTATATGCATGAGCGTATGATTGCAGTGTGTGCGTCATGAACATTGTATTAAGGACGAGAGTACGTACGTTATTCTCAGTTTTAACCACACCTAACGTACGTACATTATGAGGTTCGACACAAAGCATTACTTTGTTATGACTTAAGAAAAGACAAAATTTTACAAATGATCGCTCAAGTATAATAATTTCGACTCTTTGGTCAGTATAGTTTCAAAATTTTCACTTTGATCACTGAAAGTGAAAAATGTATTGAAGAATCAATTGTTCTCTCCGACTCTTTCTCTTTCTTGCTTTATAATCTTTCAAGAAGTTCTCGAGTTCTTAATTAGATTTACATATATAATCACTACTCTTGCTCATTCCAATCCCTTGTGGATTCTAAGCATATATATCATTATATATGAAAAGAATCACCATTATTAATCTAATAGTACGTTTTCTAAAAAAACAAAATCTAATAGCATATATAGGATAACAATCAACAAGATCTATATAACTAATCAAACAAATAATAAGACGCGCGTACATAAAAAGAAAAAAGAAAAATCATTTTACCATGAAATGAACAAAAGAGTTTCACGTGTATACTCCATCAGCAGCCATGTTCGTCTATAGCACAAAACCGAGCTACATGACAAACATTCTCTATCAGACCCAGTCTTTTCCGAACTTAACAGTCAACCGCCCTCAGATTATCATCATCATCTTCTTCTTCCTCCTCCTCTTCACATTCACTTGTCCTCTCCAGTACGTACTGTACCCTACAACTGTCGGACTGTCCCATGCACACAAACGATTCTCAGCCTCACGATTCATAAATATCCACGAACATATCTCGTCTCATGCAAACCCTAGTTTAGTTTACCCTACCTCATTCTATATCCATCATTCCAGAAACCCTACTTTACGTCCATATTATTATTACTAGCTCTTACGTACCCTGAAAGCAATGTGCTTAATTTGTATATATACTTTACACCTCCTGAGCTTTGTCATTTGCGATGATTAAATATCTCTTAATCATGCTTTAACTAATCTCCACCAAACCCTAATCGATCAGTACGTACGGCTAAACGATACATTCTGTACCCTTAGTTTTGGCTAAATTATCGAATCTTAGCTGTTCTGGTACGGACACGTGGCTTCATCATCAATCAAGAATCTACCCATGCATGTGCATGTCCCCAGATTTTATATTATAGTCTTCCTTCTTCTTCTTCTTTTTGGTGCTAATTAATTAATCAAATTAAGCCTTCATATTAATAATGCAGAAGAGCTAAAGCTAGCTTTTTCTTTTTTTCCTGTTCTTATTTTGTTTTATTTCCTGGCCTATCTTTGATCATCTTATAAAATTGCCTCTGATTCTCTTCGATAAAGAAATGTTATCTTTTAACGCCCTCAACACTAATTTATTATTAATAGTTAATCACTTTTGAAATTTGACCCTTGACAATGAGTTGACACCTAAAATGCTCCAAAGTTGTTGAATTAATTATGTATATATGTGTGTGTATAGTTTATCTACAAGACGTACTGCATGTTCGATCTACTTATTAGAAATACCAACCTGATTAACAATATCGATCATAACTGATGCTGAAAATTGATCGTCAACGACAGCAGGCCAACCTACAAATTAATAATGCAGATCCTTTCAATAGTGTCTTTTTTTCTTTGGTCTAACAATATTAGTGGGTAGATCTTGATGATAACCTTTAAGCCAAGAGATTAGGGTAAGGAAGAGTGAGCAGCTAAATCAAATTTTGATCTGGGTTTTGGTGGACAATGACTCAAAACCCAGAACCCACAATAACATAATTGATAATAAAGAGTTGAAGTATTCAAGTTTATAACTTATGGCATGTACGGTAAAAAGCTGAAGGATACATGAACGAGTTTCTGATTTTGATGTAGGGTTCATTTTTATTCTCATGTCCGTTTGTTGTTTGTAAACATAAATAAAGTAATAATCTTATATTTTATTTTCATACTTGTATATTTCAGGTAAGTAAACGTGACATTATTTTAAATAAAATTTCTAGTGCTATATTAAACAATAATGATGCTACAATCAGTATGCCCTATGTGCTTGCACATTGAGGCTTTAGTTGGGATAAATCATGTCACATAATAATAATTAAAATGTATACAAGCACCTAATCTTGTTGATTTGAAAATATATTTTTCAGACTTGTTTAATTAGGTGGGGAATCTAATCGGATCGGGCTGGCAAATACGGACCCAGCCCAGTTGTAATTGCCGGGTCCTCTTCGGCTTTAAATGGTTGCAGCCTTCCTTGTATAGCCTTTGTGGGTGCACTTTGAGCTGTACCCTCCGGTCTGTCTGTGTCGCCCTAGACAAAGTTGGGCCGGGTGAGCGTGCACGTACGCGCTCCAAGAGCGAGTGGCTCTGATTTCAGTTTTTTAAGAACAAAAGCTGATTGATGATTATTAAAATAATAATAAAACGGAATCGGAGGACGAGGGAGAGAGAAAAACCGTATACGGAAGAGGACCATACGGCTTCTCCGACACACCCACGGATCCATCTCTGTGGGCGTGGGGCCCATCTGCTTTTCAGCCATAACCATCCCTTCTCTCTCCTCTCTCCTCTCTTCTGTTTCTGTTGCATGTTTGTAACGTCCGTCCTTTCCGATGGAATGACTGATATACCCTTCCAGCAGATTATTTTGACTAAAATGCCTTGGAGTTGGTGCCTCTTGTTTTATCACTTGAAAGTTACTCTTGACTCTTGACTCCTTCGGTAAATTCTTTGAACCTAGATGCTTTATCTCATTCATCATTTAAAAACAAATAATCATTGAGATGCTTTAGAAGCTTATTGTTTGTTTTTTCTTTTATTTTTTTAATAGTTTTAAAGCTTATTAAGAATAATTGCTAATTACTCTAAAAAAATAATAATAATTGCTAATTCATATATTACAACTTGCAACTCTGTAAATATCAGTTACGCTTGACTGGTAATATTTTCATAAATTTGATAAATAAATAAATAAATAAAATCGATGCAACAAGTTAGGCCGGGTCACATGATTAGTTTTTTTATATTAACTTCATTGTACAATTAATTAAATTTAATTATATACTACGTACAACCTAAACATTAGTGAAGTCATCATATTTTCATATAATACTTATTTGATAGAAAATAAAAGAGAAAATTTGCCTCTCAACTCATCTGATGGTCACTTTTTACGGATACCAAAGGACATAATACATTTGTAGTTAAACGTTTTGTGTCAGTAGTAGTTAATTTAATATGAATTTTGCACATAATTGTAATTAAAAATTCTATTTATTGTGTAGTCTACACATCCTAGTCTAATAAGAAAAGAAAGAAAAAACAGTCAAAGTCATTACATTCTCAACTGATAATCAAATACTTGGTTAATACACAAATAGAGAAAAATAGTAAATGCCCTATTCTTCAGATATTCTTGGTCAAAACATTTCATGCCAAGAGCGCATAACAAAAAGACAACCAAAAAGCTTCAAAAAGCAAGTGCTCTTTGGATATAAGCACGGGGAGGTAAGGGCAGAATAGGGAAATAGGTAGAGGTCATCATCAAGGAGGATCCGGTTTGTCTCCTCAGAAGTGGATCTTCGCACGTTATGAATGGTTTTTTGTAGAGAGAGAAAGTGAGTGAGTGAGTGAGTGATGAATGAGAGAAGCGCCAGCTCTCCCTCTCCCTATTTGCATATGCTTTCACTGCTCCCAACAACAACCCGATTCAATTTCAACTCGACCCAACCGACTCACTCTAGCTTTCTCTGTTTTGTTTCTGATCAGCTTCCCATTATTACAAAGCTCTCAACTTTCTCTCGCTTTCTCTCTAACCCATGTCAAGTTTGGGCTTGGGCAAATGAAAAACAAACCCGTATGTTCAGTGCTACCTTTTTCTTGCAAATGGTGGTTCACTTTTGTCTGAACATACAGATTTGAGGTTTTGAACAAGAAAAAGACTCCTCCCTCCTTTGACGCAGAAACATGCTTTTGCGCTCAAAAAAGAGACCAACTTTGTCCTCAGCTTCTGCCTAAGGCTTTGATTTTTGTAGCTCTATTTGAAATGTAGGTGCATGAAACTTGTACTAGTTTCCGTACTGGGTCGTCTTGAAACTCCGAGCTTGCTCCAAATTTGGAGGCTTTTTGAGGATTGAAGAAAGGGGGGGTTGGGATTTTTCATGGTGTTGATGAGTGTTGGCTCAGACCCATGAAGAATTTTCAGTGGTTTAAGCAGATTTCCAACAATGGCAAACCAGTGAGGAGGCTCTCGCTTGGAGAGTACAAGAGGGCTGTTTCGTGGTCCAAGTACTTGGTTTCTCCAGGGGCTGAGATTAAGGGTGAGGCAGAAGAAGATTGGGGTGCTGACATGTCCCAATTGTACATTGGGTGCAAATTTGCTTCAGGAAGACACAGTAGGATTTACAGAGGGGTTTATAAGCAGAAGGATGTGGCGATTAAGCTTATAAGCCAGCCGGAGGAGGATGCCGACTTGGCTGTTTGGCTTGAGAATCAGTTCACCTCAGAAGTGGCTCTGCTGTTTCGATTGCAACACCCAAATATCCTCACTGTAATCTTTCTCATTCTTTATCTTTTTTATTGGGTTTATAGTGGTCCTGGTTATGTGTTTTGCGATCTTTGTCTGATATGCAGTCATCTATCTACCTTTCCAATTTTGTAATCTTTGATTCCTTTTAACCTTGCACCCAAGATTTTAGTGAAGAAAATACTAGAAAAGAAAAGGGCCTATAAGAATTTTGATTAGGATTTAGGAACCGAAATTCATGTCCTGAGGCATACACAGTGCTTGTGTCATTATTACTGAATGGTTGGTAAAGATGCCTTGCTTCAAGAGTTGTCCATCTAATTTTCCAATTAGGCTGAGTATGCATTCTTATCATTTTGATGTTTATGTTGGTTGACCGCTACTTGATTGTGCAGTTTGTTGGAGCTTGTAAGAAGCCTCCTGTGTTCTGCATAATCACCGAGTATTTATCCGGGGGTTCGTTAAGAAAGTATCTCCATCAGCAGGAGCCGCATTCCCTTCCACACGGCCTAGTTCTCAAATTAGCCCTTGACATTGCGCGTGGGATGCAATATCTTCATTCTCAAGGTATACTTCATAGGGATCTCAAGTCGGAAAATCTTTTGCTTGGGGAAGATATGTCTGTGAAAGTTGCGGATTTTGGTATTTCGTGCTTGGAATCACAGTGCGGCAGTGCAAAGGGGTTCACTGGGACTTACCGTTGGATGGCGCCTGAAATGATCAAAGAGAAACACCATACCAAAAAAGTTGATGTTTACAGTTTTGGGATAGTGCTTTGGGAACTTTTAACAGCATTGACGCCATTTGACAACATGACTCCTGAACAGGCTGCATTTGCAGTGTCACAGAAGGTACTTTCCTCGTCACTATAGTCAATGATGTTCTCAAAAGGTCCATTAGTGATTTCAAAATCAGGATTCGCGTTTGAAAACAAGGCTAAATTTGTTAAAAATGACTACAAAACATAAGATAGATTGTATTCGATATTTCTAGATGCCATACATTTGAAACTCAAATCTTCTTCTTTTAACTCAAATCTTGATATGGATTGTTATAGTCTGGACAGACAATTTAACCTTATATTGTTAATAAGTTCCTAGGTTCGGCATAACTTCATCCAAATGAGCTCTAATATTAACAAGGTAGAAGTCCTGTGACTGTTAACCTGTTCTAATATGTCCTATCACTCAAATTGCATGATCTTAACTTCTGAAAAAAAAAAAAACTATTAGGAGGTATTCTCATTAAAATAAGATAACTTTAAAATACATACACAGTTTTAAGTCCCTCCTTTAACTATTAAGAGCTTTTAATTGTTGTATAGCTCTCACTTTAAATATGTGCCTCAGTACCACTTTATTTATCAGTCCTTCAACGATTGATAGAATTCTTAAATTTCGATGCAGTAAAAGTAAATATTGCCATATTGGAAATGTAGTGTATCAAAATACCAAGTACCGTATTGGCATCCTTTAGGTGTTCTTGTCTTCATGATTTATCTGCTGCTCCTGTATCTTCTTCACATGCATCATAAGTAGGGTGAGCGACAGTCATTTATATGCTTGTCCTTGGGGTAGTATATGCAGATCATGTGGGGACCTGCTGCTATTGTCATCATCCTTATCTTTGCAAGAAATGATATTTCCAAAATCAAAGAATTATCTTAAATCCATACATCTTTTTTGTTCCTAAGATATATTAAAGCCACAGATCATTTACAAAATCGGAGTATTATATTAAACATGTTCTACCTCTCCAGTCTAGAAGTATGAACACTTCCAACTCATAGAAAGAGTAACTTGAGCATTTTGCTAATCACCTTCTACCAAGTAGAAACACACTGACATCTAACATTTGTGTTTCAATTATTGCAGTCAACATCTTCTTGCACCTGTTATGAGTTTGTGGAACAAATGGGCAATACTCTGTCTCTTAAAGCTATTGAATTTTGCACTTGCCACCCATGTAAAACGGGTGTCATAGCTATGATCTAAAACCTTTTAACACAAAGCTCAGGTGTTTTTGGAGATGTTCATATCTCCTCTTACATTTCAAAATAAATAAGAGAAAAAGCCGATCTTTGTCATCTGTGGTATCTATGTCATGTGTGAACCATTTTGAACAAAAACTGGAATGAAAGCCTGTGTTTTGTGCAAATAAATAACCAACTGAATGAGTAAAAGGTTTCACTGTGCTTATGAACATAGACTAACGAGCAAGGCGTCGAAAGTTGATCAAATTTTTCGTATATGCTAATGTGCTACATCTGCTGAATTTTGTGCAGAATGCAAGACCTCCTTTGCCGCCAACATGCCCCCCAGCATTCAGTCGTCTCATCAACCGATGTTGGTCAGGTCGTCCAGAAAAGCGACCGCATTTTGATGAGATAGTTTACATTTTAGATGGTTATGCAGAGTCCCTTGAGCAGAACCCAGATTTTTTCTCATCCTACAAATCTCCCCGAGATCACACCCTTTTCCGATGCATTCCAAAATGGATTGGTCGCCATTGATCTGCTTCTTGAAAAACTGGGAATTTTTTTTCTTGAAATCAAGTAATTGATGTTAAGTTACCATATGCTTTTCTTGTCTAGGTTCACATCTTCATGCAATTATGATTATGAACCTTTTTCTTTATGTCTTGTTAACCTTTTTCTTTTGAGTATATTGGAATGAAAGCACTTCAATTGATGTTTTAGAGCTAGTCTGTCCTACTACGTCTTCTTATTTGTGTTCTATCTAGTCATATTCGATGTGACATACAGCAACGTCCAAAAACCTCAAACTAGTCTATCAAACGTCAAATTCTTAAACCCAGATCCTCTCCATAATTGATCTTAATCTATATTGGTTTTAATTTTAATTTTATTGCCATTCTCTTTTTAGATCCAATCCCTTGTGGAATAAATATCGGTAATGAAAAGAAGTAACCATTAAACAAAATAAGTGGAGTTTAGTTAACTAATATAACAAAAAATTTAGTTATATTTTAAAGTTTGCTGTGAATTAAACATTCGACAGTTTGGCCGAGTGGTCTAAGGCGCCAGATTTAGGCTCTGGTCCGAAAGGGCGTGGGTTCAAATCCCACAGCTGTCAACAATTTTGTCTAAATTGTACTTATTTTGATAATTCCTAGTTTTATTTTGGATCTGAACATGGAACCCAGAGTCGAACTTCTATTCGATTTTTTTTTTCACAGTACACAGCATAGTTAATTACAAGGTTTTGGTATATTCATGTGAAGATTGAATATAATCCCGTACAATTAGAAACCATTAGGATTCTCGCACATATCTGTGTGTAACAGATGGGTCTAGATCCAACAATTGAAAGCACAGAAAATCCCAAAGCATTTAACCAAAAATGAGGCCAAACGCATAGTATCACTGAATCAGACAGGGTCTCTCCCTTTGAAAAACAAAAATGCAATCCTCCAAAAGATCCACTCCCACTTGTTCATGTTATACGTGGTAAAGAAATAAACGAGTACGTAGTAATTATAATAGATTGTTGTCTCAAAGCGAACATAAAACACAAGACGAGAGAGGAGGATATAAACCGAAACCTCTTTAAAAAAAAAATAGTGTAGCAAGAGCTTTCCCTGGCTTAAATAACTCAAAGTGATTTCAACTAATAACTGCTATGGACACCGAAAAATAAGAAACCCACAAAAGGCAGCAGTTCTCCACAAGAGAAATAGAGCAGCAAAATTCACCAGAAAAGAAATAGCTTGAAAAAAAAAACCCAGTAACGAAGCAAGAGCAAATGATATAGCTTCCCTTCTAATACTACTATGCAAGCAAGCATGTCTATTCTAAAGGCAAGTTCAATAATGACGATCTAGCAAATTACAAACTAAGAGCCAAAAATAGTAAAGCATAGCATCACTCCAGCTGAAGTAAACAAATGTATAATACACTGCATATCTATATATATATATACATATAAGAAACGTTTGGCTTGGAGGTCTAATTAAGTACCCCTAATCATATCATAAAGCGGAACAAAGCTCGGAATATGGACACAAGCATTCGTAATATTTGATGGCATCCCAACGGCCTCAACCCTCACCAGTTTCCTATTCGGACTAGGAGTATAGACCTGCAATTTTTCATATTCCAACATCAGTGTTTGCCCTTCCTCTGTATATTCCAAAACCCGAGGCATAGACGACATTCTATCGCCTCCGATTTCGTACTCTTTGGTCCAAGATTCCTCAACGCCGTAATCCTTCTTCACCCAAACACCAATATCCCCACTCATCTGTCCAGAATGAACATTCCTCTTGTGAACAAATAGGGAAAGACAGCCTCTCACAACTCCAAGGTCACAATGTTTCAACAAATATTTTCGCACCGGAACAACAAAAGACAGTAATCGTCGGAACTGCTCTGTCTCAACATCAAAGGCACATATGGAAACAGAACCGTTTCTCCAACCTTTAATCCAATGAAGGGATCCATCCAGATAAACCATATGGTCTGGTGTATTGTCAGCAGTGAGGTTGTGCTTCCCAATGCTCCTCCAACTTCCAGAGCCAACTGTCAAAACCATTGCCTCCGATCCTCCTCCGACCGGAAGCGTAAACACTAGTACTTTATAGACACGGCTGGTGGGACTAAAGCCGAACCCAGAAACAAACGGCGTCACATTTTTGTCCTTGTTAGTTGTAGGCAAAGCTAAAGACTCACCGGTGATGGGATTTGATACATAAAACTGAGAGGAATGATCAGTGAGACAGAGGAGGCCGTTGCAGGAACCTACCAGGGTTAGACCGAGCGGTGCGAGGTGTGGATCTCTAGGAAGCCTCAGGGCGTGGTTTGGGGTCGAGTGGTCGAGATCGATCAAGACGGTGCCGCTGGGTTTTGCGAGGTCGGTGAAGCCGCGGATGAGGAGGCAGCCACGTGTGCGCCGGAATAGGGGTTTAGTGAATAGAGGGTTTGAGAGGCAGCAACGCCAAGAAGTGCAGACATGCTTGCACTGGACGAGTGTTTTGCCGGGGAGTTTGTGAAAGATCTCCGCTGTTATTTCCATGGGCAGTTTGAGAATATTATTGGAGGAGGGTTTGTTGTTGTCACTCCCTGGTTGATTGTCACTGTTGGGTGGTGGTGGTGGTGGTGGAAGGCGGCGGCAAACCTTGGGCGGCTTCATGGAGGAGGAATTTGATGGAGGTAGAATTTGATCAACATCGACTTTCTTCAAACAGATCATCCATCTTTAATTGAAAAACTTTACTCATTCTCGGTAACTGTCATCTACTCAGGTCTCCGATTCAGATTAAAAATTTAGTGTATAAATTAAAATTATTTTGTTACAATAGAACATGCGACAGTTTGGCCGAGTGGTCTAAGGCGCCAGATTTAGGCTCTGGTCCGAAAGGGCGTGGGTTCAAATCCCACAGCTGTCAATTTTATCTTTTTTTTGATCCCTTTCTTTTGTTATGTCCTTGGTTTTTCTTATTTTATTTTTGTCTTTCATTCTCCTCTTATATAAGTGAGATTTTCTATTATAGCCTATGGCCTCTAGTTTAATTTTTTTTTTCCATGATTCAAAACAAGTGAGTTTGTCTTGTATTTTTTCCTTGTATAAGTGAGATTTTTTCTTATAGCCTAAGACCTTATAATCAAAACAATTTGAAGTATTTCGGGCCTTGATCTTCTTGATTTTTGTATTTTGGTATAAAAAAATAGAAGAATTATTTTTATTTTAAAAAAAAAGTGAGTAATTAAGGATAGACTTGTTATTTTCGTCCCGACTCCCAACCTCAAAAATTTCAAATTTGACCTTTTTACATCCATTGACCATCGTATGTCGTGCTAAAAAAAAAAAAAGATATACCACTTTCATTTTTTTTTTGGCAAGTTACCACCTCCATATATATATATAGATTATAGATGTATAATATGATAGAAATTAGAAAGAGATATCCACAATCCACATATGGGTGGTCCAAACCGTTGAATATACATGATCAAGTAGTATATTTTTTTGGGAAAAAGATAAATCTATTAATTAAACATCATTACAATCAGAAAATAAAAATTTCTCCACAAGAGGAGCTACAGTGAAAAGTCAAATCTCTACCTAAACCATAGACCTCCCTAACTAAGAGATGAGCCACCTTGCTAGCATAATGCTTAACATGATGAAGAATAGCAGCAGAAGCCGCATTGAGTTCATGACGAAGGCCAATAAGAAGGAAACTCAACTCTAAAAATTCAAGAGAACTTGAGGACAATGCTTGGACAAGAACCAAGCAATCTGTTTCAACAACCAAAGGCATAAAGTGATGAAAATGAGCCTCTTTAATACCTAGCAAAAGTGCAAGCAACTCACCATGTCTAGTAGAGAAAACAAAAGAGATATAGGCAGTAAAACCCCCTAAAAAAGTGTCACTGGAATTGTTATAACTTGATGCATCAATATATGCCGTCAAATACCAATCCAACCTATACGGACTCCAGCCTTATGAATTTAACTTCATAACACTCATAACCTATACAAAGGCTAGCTTGATGGCACATATTGTTTTGACTCAATTAAACCAACCTATAATTTAACTTCATTCTCAATAGGTTGAATCAATTTTATTTATTTTCATATCTATTCTAGATTAATAAAGTTCATCATTCTCCTCCGATTCAAGCTATTGAGAATGAAGTCCAAATAAACTATTAGAGCATCATCAATAGTATTTTTTATTTATTTTTATCTGATTTATTGAAAAAATAACTAAAAGTTAAATCAAGAACTAGTTTTGGGAAGCGACAGTTTATTGTTCTATTCCACAATGAGTCATTAGGATTTTAAGAATTCTTAGCGATTTCCTTATTTTAGGAGCGTAGTAGAGTAAATGGTTGAAGCCCTTTAAAAAAAAAATTCTCTAAATTTTTTCTAAGAAATTCAATTAGAGAGTTCGTTAAAAATGTTCTTATTCGTTATTATGAGATAATTTGCAACTTTTTCCCAATATTATGTTTATAGGGCCTTGCATGCTCCCTCTTTGCTGCTTCATGTGATATACCAGTGTTTCATTGAATTCACAGTTCATCCTTATCAAAAAATACAATTGAAGACACAATTCATGAATGGAGCGCAAGCAAATTAAAGGAAATGCATATATGATCAGCTAGCATTCAAATTCAAACTATGTACAAACGTGTGAATGGGCAAGCACATCATTGTAAGGTCTAAAGAAAAGGTGCACCCCACGTCCTCACCAAACTATTCTACTCTCATTGTTTACATTTGACAGTCACTATTATAAGATGTAATCTTACCTCATGTGTATTAACATTGACATTAACCTGTTAGACCATCTCCTCCGTTAATGGTGTTCTCAAATTTTCATTCTATTATTCATTTTTAAATTTGTCGAAAAATAACTAAAAATTAAACTAGAAGCTAATTTTAAAAATGTTGCTCCAACTATGCTCAAAACTTTTGAGAGCCATAAATTATTATTTTCTTCTAAAATTAGTATTTAACGTCAATAGGAGCAACTTTATATCTTCTCATATTTTAAGAGCTCTTATCGGTTTTGTTATGTTAATAGAAAATGTGGTTGAAACGATTTGTTTTAATTTTTTTTTTTCTAAAATTTGAACTTAGGATATTATTTAAAGAGCTCATTCAAACTAATCACGATCATGTCTACATTCTTGATTTACATACATCATCTAAAAAATTGAATTATGTACGAATATTCTTATTCACGCAATCATCTAGGCACATGTATAACCATTTATTTTCTTGGTCAAAAACCATTAATTTTTTTCACACACTTCTGAGATGAATGTTGTGTGCACCACAATGTCTTATATGCTTGATGATCAAGTAGAGAAGAAGCAAAGTTTACCTCAAGACTAATGACCCTTTGTCCATAGGAAAACCTACAGCCCACCAAATAAAAAAGGTAAAAAAAAAACAACCCATAAATGGGTGGAAAAGATCTAGTATTTCAAAGGATACAACTGTCCTTTTAACCTCTACAACCCATATTAGATCGCCACGTGGCGAGTTTCAGTTTAAAATGACAGCGAGGAAAATACAAAGTCGGTTGCAGGACGCGCGGGTGGGTGGGGAAAGATTGAAAGAAAGCTCTTCCAACTCTGCAACTTTTCACCATTTCCTTTTTTATTTTAATTACCATTTATTTTCGTCCATTTTGCCTCTGGCTATCTCTGTCATCTTCATCCCCATCCAGCCACACCCAGAAAAGTCCTCCTTTTCCCTCCCTCTCTCTCTCTATATATATATATATGCGTTTTTATTGAGGCCCAGATAACACAATCTCTCCGGTGTCGTTTTGTCATGGTCTTATTGCTCAGGTATGAACGGGTTTTCCATTTCCTCTTTGTTTATCTTCTTGTTTCAGCTCAACCCATTAATTACTGCACAAGAAACTTGATGTTATTGTTCATGGGTTATTGTTAATCTAATTTGATGGTGGGCCTCGGCATGTTCAAATTCGGTGATGGGTTTTGAAATTGGAATTTGTATTTATGTGGGTTTGATTGTGAAGATCTAATGAGTCAATTTTTGGTTCATTGTTTCCGTTTATGGACAAATATAAATTTTGTATCTTTGTAGTTACTGCTTCATATCTGCTGGTTAAGTTTGCTGGGAAAGATACAAAGCTTCACAAGCATATTGCCGACAAGGAAAACATTCATTTTCTGACGCTGTTAATGCATTGTCCTTTGTGTTTACATTATTCAATTTTTGTCAACTATTGCATTCTGTATACATTTGGAGTTTTGCTAGAAATTTCAGGCTTTGTCACAGCTGTTTCATTCTTGTTTTCCTCTTCTGCTTTCAAATTTTTTTTGTTGCAGTGCAGTGAAGTGAGAGATTTTGGTTGATTTGGGTACACATAAAGATGCCTGGAATTGTTGAAGGGGTGGTAAATGAATCGAATGGAAATTCTCCACCTCATAAGGAAAACTCGGCGCTGAATAGATCCCCGAAAAGTACTCTGAGTGCGCATAGCCCTCGGACTATGGGAACTGATATTCCAGTTGAGGGAGCAGTTGACACTTCAATTGAGCAGCTTTATGAAAATGTGTGTGATATGCAGAGTTCTGATCAGTCACCTTCAAGGCGTAGTTTTCGATCAGATGGTGAGGAGTCTAGGATTGATTCGGAGTTACGCCATCTTGTTGGAGGAGAGATGAGGGAGGTGGAGATAATGGAAGAGGAGGTGCATTCAAAGCCAGTGGATGATTCTCATAGTGATTCAAGTTCCAAGAAGGAAGATTCTCCCTTGGGTAGAAACTCAGGGAAGATTGATAAGCCTCAATCTCCAAGTACAAAATCCACTTCTCCACGCAACTCAAAGAAAGGTGCTCGCTTGCAGGTGGACTCTGAAACTTCATCGAAATCAGTTTCCAAGGGAAGAAGTCCTGACAAACCTCCTCTTCGTAAGCATAGTGATAAGAATCTACAAAAACCTGTGGGAGCCACTCCTGTTAAGAAAAACAGGAAATCACCTGCAGGAGGGTCGAAGTTGCAGATTGGAACTGAGGATTTGGCTGAATCAGGATTGAATCCAGATCTCGGGCCATTTTTGCTAAAGCAAGCAAGGGATTTGATTTCTTCTGGGGATAATCCCCAGAAAGCACTTGAGTTAGCTCTACGAGCAACAAAATCGTATGAAATATGTGCAAATGGGAAACCCTGCTTAGAGCTAGTAATGTGTTTGCACGTTACATCGGCAATTTATTGTAGCTTAGGCCAGTACAGTGAGGCAATTCCGGTTCTTGAGCGCTCAATTGAGATTTCACCCATTGAGGAAGGCCAAGATCATGCCCTTGCTAAATTTGCTGGTCACATGCAGTTGGGTGACACTTATGCTATGCTGGGCCAACTTGAAAATTCACTTGCTCATTACACAACTGGATTGGAAATCCAGAAACAAGTTTTGGGAGAAACGGATCCAAGAGTTGGTGAAACTTGTAGGTATCTGGCTGAAGCTCATGTTCAAGCATTGCAATTTGATGAGGCTCAAAGGCTTTGCCAGATGGCTCTTGACACTCATAAAGAGAATGGTTCGCAAACTGCTTTGGAAGAGGCAGCAGATAGGAGACTCATGGGTCTTATATGTGAAACAAAGGGAGATCATGAAGCTGCTCTTGAGCACCTTGTTTTAGCCAGCATGGCTATGGTGGCAAATGGCCAGGAAGTGGAGGTAGCTTCTGTTGACAGCAGCATTGGAGACACATACCTATCCTTATCTCGGTATGATGAGGCCATTTTTGCTTATCAGAAGGCACTCAATGTGTTCAAGACCACGAAAGGAGAGAATCATCCATCTGTTGGTTCAGTTTTCATCCGTCTGGCTGATTTATATAACAGGACAGGCAAAGTTAGGGAATCAATATCATTCTGTGAGAATGCCCTTCGAATCTATGAAAAGCCCATGCCTGGAGTCCCTCCTGAGGAAATGGCAAGTGGTCTCACAGATATTTCAGCTATCTATGAATCAATGAATGAGCTTGAGCAGGCCGTCGAGTTGTTACAGAAGGCGTTAAAAATATACAATGATGCCCCTGGTCAGCAAAGCACAATAGCTGGGATAGAAGCCCAAATGGGGGTCATGTACTACATGTTGGGGAATTATTCTGAATCTTACAAGTCCTTCAACAGTGCCATCTCAAAGCTCCGCGCTACTGGAGAAAAGAAATCTGCCTTCTTCGGGATTGTTCTGAACCAAATGGGGCTTGCTTGTGTACAACGTTTTGACATAAATGAGGCTCAAGAATTTTTTGAAGAAGCCAAAACTGTTTTGGAGCAGGAGTGCGGGCCTTATCACCCTGATACACTTGGGGTATATAGCAATCTTGCTGGCACTTATGATGCAGTTGGCAGGTACTTTATCTATTTCCTTCCTCAACTGTTATCTTCATTCTTCCTTTGGTATCATCGTTTTCTGAATGCTCAGTTGGTTGTGACTTGCTTTTTTGTTCTGCCTTATTCTTTACTTGGCCATGTTACATGGGTGTGTATTAGTAACGCAGTTCTAATGTAGAGGCTGATATTTGGTTCATGTTCTCTTTCCTTAAGCTGAAAGCCTAACCAGCTTAATATCTGTAGCTCTTCCTTTCCTTCATGGACTTTTTTGTTAGAAACCAAGTTTTAAGAGTACCCAGAATGTAAATTGTTAGAACATTGTTGACCAACCCAAACAAGGGCCAGTCAGGGAAACAAAACATTATTAAGCTGTGCAAACTATTATGGTCTTTTGCATTTTCTGGAAGGGATATTTCTTGTTTAATGCAAATATTTTTGCTTAGTTTGGCATTCTGAGTAAGAGAGTATAATAAATTAGTAAATGTACTAATCTTTGATATTTTCTTTTTGTAATTATACCCAGGTTGGATGATGCAATTGAAATCTTGGAACATGTTGTTGGGATGAGGGAAGAAAAACTAGGAACAGCTAATCCTGACGTGGATGATGAGAAAAGAAGGTTGGCTGAGTTATTGAAAGAAACAGGCAGAGTTCGGAACAGAAAAGCTAGATCCCTAGAGAACCTCCTTGATGCCAACTCCCATGGTATAAACAAGGATGGGATTGAGGTATGATAAGAATGGTTATGTGTTTGGAAATGAAACCGATGTATTATATGACACATTTAAGAGGAAAAAGATAGAGTAACCAAAGAATGAAAGAACGATTGTTGGGTGTGTTGATAAGATTCTTGCTGTGGAGGGTGAATGTAGCCCCAGGGTAGGGTTTTTGGTTTATTTTTAATTTATTTTGCCGAAGAATATAACATTTTGTGTCAACACTATTTATGTAATTTTGTCACCAAAAGCTATGTAACGAATCTATCTTGTATTCAAGAATTACAGATTTGTTTCACACTTCTACAGTAAGATTTTATCTTTTAAAGTAATTTCCACTAGGGTTTCTGTTCCAATTGTTCTTGATGTAGCAATAATTGCACTTTGGGGTTTTTGAGTTGAGTTTTTTTCTTGGTCAGAGAGTTGAGTCTGGTACATTACATCTTATTTGAATGATCAACTTATATGCTGAATTATAGTACAATAATGCAAAGGCGCCTTTAAGTGTGATCATGATTTATGATGCAGCAAATTTGGGACCCCAGTTGCAAGCCAATAACACACTCATAGTTGTTGGTGAGCAGTTGCTTTTTTTAATTCTATCTTTTCTATGTTTAATGCAATTATTGCGAAAGCAAATTTTGTTTTTCTGTTATTCCTGCTCTGCCAGGCATTTGATCATCATATTTAGTGGTTAATGTAAGGCCACCATAACTCCAACTCATACTCTGTTCTTGTTCTATATCTAGTACTGATTTATGCTCTATCACAGCAGACAATTGTATGCTAAGAGAGGTAGGTCGTTCAGGTTTGGTGGACGCCTACCTTGATTTTCATTCATTTTATTCAGTTTTATCGAGAGGTTTTGAGTCCTTTGACATTATTTTTGTGGGCACAGTGTGCACTGCATTACTGGAACCACCGACATTTTGTTACCGGACCTTCTTGATTAGTTAGGTATGGGTTATACCCAGGTTGAGGTTGTGTTGCATCATGTCCAAGTGCTCAGGTTAGATGACATTTGACATTTAATTTTGCTGGGTCACTCACTCTGGCTATGCCATAAAGTCAGTGTGTCCCTCCCTTTGTCCCCAGCTGTTCTGGTCGTAGTGTCAATTCAGCCATGCCGTGCTGTTTTGTGGTACAAAATTTGACATTTCATGGACAAAGAAACTGGTTAGTAATCCTTTCTGTACAGTATTGAGCAGGTTGGCTTTGGTGGCCAGGAATCCACATCAAAGTTTTTACCATCAAGATTTTGTACAAAATTATTACAGCTCCATTCAACTTAAAAAGTTTTCACTTCATAAAAACTGCTGCTTACAATATTCCGTGGCGTAACGATCCAAGGTGCTTCTTCAACCATGGTAACACTAGTTAGCTCAAAGGTGATTGCAGCTTGGGGAGGATTTCAGCATATAATACTTTAGAAAACATGGATTGGTAAGTTGGAATGTAGCATCACTTGCCACTCCAGAGGTTGTGAAACGCCCATCATAAAAGGGAAAATGAGATTAGTACTGGCCTGCAGTTGAAGCAACTAGAATTATGAACTGTTTTTGAATTTCAATCCATTTAACTATTACTCAGCTTAAACTTCAAGCTTTAAACTGAGAGATCTACTTCATCTGTCTTCCCACACATAAGAATTACCTTTTAGTCTCAGAACTTCAGCATATGAGTCCAATCTCCTCTCAGTTTACTGAACCTGATAGAGAATAACATAATGGGCTGCCTTCTATTATCATCGGAATTTAAACTGCATTTTTCATCGTAGAGTTTGAGCCGCTTGCAGCAACTGCTGGCTGCAAAACACTGCCACCAAACACCCCTTAAGAGAGAGCCAGAATAAAGCATCCTTGATAAAGCAGATATTAATCTCCTTTTCCAGTTTGAAGTCGTATTCATAGAATAGAAGTGAACAGAAGAAGTGAGTAGCATAAGACATTAAAATAAGAAAACAAAACCATTATGAGACTCTTGACAAAAGTTATATAACAATTTAGAAAAAGAACCTACCGATCGTCTTGAATAGCTCTTCTAGGTCCACTAGATGGAGATTGAGCAGTTGATTGCCTAGACCTTATATACAACCTGGAGCATTGCCTGCGAAACCATCTTACTTTTAATACATTTAAGTCTGAAAATAGAGAACAAAATCGCAACAACAGTTTCAGAAACTCATGTTAAAACTTACTCTGGAAATAATCCAAAAAGAAAAGAGTTGCAAAGATGGATGAATGGGTCTAATGAATCATTTCTTTGCTGGAATGTAGGTCATCAAGTGTCAATTATCTGAATCGGCCTCAATCACTTGGAAGAGTTAATGGCCTTCCTTTCTGATCAAAAGCTGCATGACGTAGCTTTGACTGAGAATCATCAGGTCGTCATTCATATTGAAACTTTTTGGTGATCGTTTGTACTTGCACCCAGAAACACGAAACCCTTGTCTTTAAATGATATAAGATCTTCATCATGAACCTCATCAAGCACAACACCCAGTGTCTGTAATTGAGGGATATATCCTGCCTTCCTAATTTCAGTTGTTAAATTTTCTACTGTAGTATATATCTCCTCCGACTCATTATGAGAATGATCACCTGCAGTAAAGGTATGAAGATTGTTATCAACTTCAATCCAACTACACCCAGGCATCTTCTTGAGTCCCACGCCTTTGATATCTGATCTAACCCTGGTAACTTCATTCCATTTCCCATAATCTTCATACAAGTTTGCAAGAAGAGTACGGTAGCCAATATTAGTAGGATCCAGTTTGAAGATATGATCAGCCACAACTTCTGCCAGTCTTTCATCACCATGAATTTTGCACGATCCGAGCAATGATCCCCATATACGATCATCTGGGGCACAAGGCATTGTCGAAATAATATCATATGCATGCTTGAGATGGCCAGCTCGGCCTAAAAGATCAACCATGCAGGTGTATTGTTCAAGTTGAGGTTCAATTTTGTAATCTTCGACCATATGCTGAAAATATTTCAGCCCCTCTTGAACTCTCCCTGCATGGCTGCATGCAGACAGAAGAGCTGTAAAAGTTGCATGATCGGGCTTCATTCCCGCTGCTTCCATTTTTTCAAATAAAGCAAATGTTTCATCTGCATGACCATGCATTCCTAATCCCAGAAGAATTGAGTTCCATGTTACTTCATTTCTTTCAGGCATTTTCTCAAATACATTCCTTGAGCTAGTTATGTCTCCACATTTTGCATAGGTAGTTATCAGGGAATTGCTCACAAGAACATTGGACTTGAATTCTTGTCTTAATAGGTAACCATGAACCTCCTTGCACAACATCATGACTGACAACTGAGCACAGACTGACAGAATGCTTGCAACTGTCACAGTATTGGGTCTAATTTCTTCAAGCTGCATCTCAAGGAATGCCTTTAAAGCTTCATCTAGATACTCATTCTGAGTATATCCAGATATCAAGGCATTCCATGATACCAAATCTCTAGCTGGTAGTCTATGAAATACTTTTTCAGCGGACTCCATATCTCTGCATTTAGCATAGAAATCAACTAAGGCACTGGCAACAAAAACATCTGAATTAAACCCCAATTTTACCACTAACCCATGTATTTCCATGCCTTTACGCTTAACAGTCAAGGACGAACAGGCACGCAGAACAGCCAAGATTATGACCGAATCCACAAATCCATGTTCTAAAATATAGTTATGGAACAGATTCAACGCCTCATGCGGATGACTATTTTGAGCAAAATTTGAGATGGCTGCACCCCACATGACCATGTTACGATTAAGGGACCTTCTGAAGATTTCAAAACCAGTTCTGCTACCGCCACATTTGAAATACATGTCCATAAGAGCTGTTTCAACTCTTACATCAGTGTTCAACTGGGTGCTAAGACAGAATTTATGGATCTGCTTTCCGAATGCTAAATCCATGAGCTGAGAGCACAAAACTGTAATGGCAACCATTGTGGAAGTATCCGGTAACAACCCAATCGCCAACATCTCTAGGAACAACTCCGCTGCCTGTGGCCAACACCCATTAGAGACATAGCCTGAGATCATCACATTCCATATCACTGTATTTCCTCTAATTGACTCTTCATGAATAATGCTCCTATAAACATATTCCGCATTCTTTACATCCCCACATTTCATGTACATATCAATTAATCCAGTAACCATGAACTGATCAGTATCCAGCCAACGTTTCACAACAAAACCATGAATCTCTCTTCCATGAGCCAAAGACTGAACTGAAGAGCACGAAGTGAGAGCTGAAAAGCAAGCCACCCGATTCGGTAACACCCAGTGGTCCTGGATCATCCGCCTAAACATTACCAATGAACTCATATAATCACCTGAATGGCAAAGCCCAGATATCATCGTATTCCAAGACACCAAATCCCTCTGGGACATTTTCTCAAACATCTGGAGTGCATCCTCTACCGCCCCACATTTGCAATAAACACCCAAAAGCGAATTGACATCGTAAATATCACCCAGAACTCCCAATTTCAACACATGCCCATGAATCTCCCTAGCCTTCCCTATATCAGAAAGCCCCCCAAAGGCCTTAATCAACATCGGAAAGAATTGAAATTCCTCAACCGGCAAACCAAGTTCAAGCATTTTGACATAAATCACAATTGCATCTTCGCAATTCCCACCCTCAACACACCCCTTGATCAGCTCACCGGCCGAGAGAACATCAACTCGGGAACAACTCATGGAAAACCCACTTCTCGAAATTGATTTCCGAGATGGGTTTTCCAGGAATTGTGATTTAGAACAAAAAGTACGAAACTTTGAAGTAAAAGATACTGAGCAAGGCGTTGTTGCACTTGTGAGATTGCACTGTAATGCCTCCGACGGTCTTAACGCATACGAGCCTTGTGCTCTGACAACGGCCATTCTCTCTGTCCCAAATGTAATGCAATTGGGAACTTCAACTAACACTTCCCGCGAAGCCGAACCGAAACGCCGATAACATTCTGAGATATGGCCCCTACGACGTCGTATTCAATTAGGGCGGCATAAAATTAGTGATTAAATGACTTAAATGCCCATTCTCAGTCTCCTCCTCTCTACTCAAGCCTGCTCTGCTCAGCTTACCCAACCTATCGCCGATCACAAGCCTGAGAAACTCGCACGGTTCGGTAATTGAATGGCAGATACAGCGCCGGCGAACTTCGTAGACCAATCAGTAGTAAGACCTCCTCTTTCTTATTCTTTATGGAAAAAAAAGTTTTTTTTTTTGTTCATTCAAAAATATCTATTTTTTTCTTTCAGTATTACCAATTTCATGGTGTTTTAGGTTCCAGGAGATGTGGTTCTTGACCTTACGAACATGGCTGACCAGACCATCAAGCTCGGCGGTGGTCTTCGCCAGGATTGCGATGCAATAGCTGCGATGAAGGCCGGGACTTTGAAGTTCTCAATGCCAAACAAGTATTGGGTCGAGACAACCCAGAAAAGGGTCAGTACGATTCCACATTCAGAAAAGTTTCAATCTTTTCTTGCACATAATACTTATTTCAATTTATGGTTGCTTGTGCAGTATGTGCCTTGTGTGAAGGATTCGGTTCTGGGAATTGTGGTGGACTCTAAAGCAGATGTAAGAGCTCTGTGTTTATTCTTGCATTAGATTGAAGTTGGTTTTTTGGTGCAACCCTTTTGTTTATGACTTTTTTTGCTTTGCTTGTATGGGTTTAGAATTTTCTGGTGGACATTAAAGGGCCTTCGTTGGCATTTTTGCCTGTGCTTGCTTTTGAAGGAGGAACCAGGAGAAACATACCAAAATTTGAGGTTTGTATATGGCCAAATCATGTCTATATTATTGATATGCTCCATTATTTAATGCGTAGTCTATAATCTAGATGCTTTTGGATAGTTTGCGAACCAAAAAATAGTATAGGAGACTGGAATCATATGTATAAGATACGTACTTGTATGGTTTGTCAAGAATATTTGAACAATATGGCAAAAAGTTTCGAAAGGAATACAAAACACATTCAGTTGTTAGGTATATAAGATAGCAATGAAAATGTGTCTGAAGTATGACAACACATTGCTTTATATCTAATCAGTTTTGTAACAAAATCACGTATTTTGAAGAGATCAGATAATAAAACAGATACTTGTTACTAAGATAAGAATTTGGAATCCATTTGAAACTTTTTATGCAGTACTAAAGTGTTCCTTTTTTTCCTTTACTATTTTAACTGAAATGCTGTTTCTATTGTTAACATATATATTTATATAGGAAACAGATTATACATTAGTCTTTGAGAAATATGAATATGTATTTGTATAACTAAAAAGTATACAGAAAACATGAGCATCTCAGAAAGTGTCCGTGCGTGTTTATACATCTATTTTATGATTTACAATTACAAAGTTTGTCGTACTAAGATCTAAATATATTCAGTCGTGAAACCATGGATCAGTGTATGAGCTGCTTTAACATCACTGCCCTTAGACGTTGTTCACAAAATAAACCATGTCAAACAACATGTAAAACGTAATTAGGCCCCTGTTTTTGCAAGGAATAGTTGAAGTAGTTCTATCAATGTCGCATAAATGTTTCTATACTCAATGGCTATAGTATGATGTCACTTTTCTACTAAAACTTGAAAGACATAGCCTGGGAGGAGGGCCTCAGTGGTAGGTGTTGTACTGAAACAGCAATAATTCCATGTTATACTTTTGGTCTTCTCTTTATATGCAAGTGCAGAAAAATCTTGAAATCAGGCCTTTACAATACCTTCCGATGGACTAAATGAGTTGTTTTGCAGGTAGGTACATTGCTTTATGTTCGGGTCGTGAAGGCGAACCCTGGCATGAATCCTGAGTTGTCATGCACTGATGGTTGGTTTTCAATCTTTATCTTTCTCTATTTAAACAAGCCTCATATGCTCATTTATGTCCTGTTTATCAGTTATTATGAATGTTTGTTTAATCAATTTGTCTGATTATTTCTTGACCTTGTTCTAAATTGTTGTTTGATTTTTAGCCAGTGGAAAAGCAGCAGAGTATGGCCCCCTTAAAGATGGCTACATGTTTGAATGCTCAACTGGCCTTTCAAGAATGTGAGATGTAGTTCCCCTTGCTATGATACATAAAAAGTGCTCGAGTGTTTGGCAACATGTTTGACTGCTCTTGTCTAAGTACACAAAACAGCTAGATGTGGAGGGGTTTCTTTCCTCTATGGGATTTTAACTAGTAATTTTGTTGTCAGGCTGCTGAGTTCACCAACATGTCCAATTCTTGCGGCACTTGGGAAGAAGATCTCCTTTGAAATAGCAATTGGTTTAAATGGCCGTGTTTGGGTATACTTCTTGAGGGCCTTTTTGTTTACAATAGAAAAATGTGTTTAAGCAAAAAAAAAAAAGTCTTGGTTGGATCAGGAATAAAACTTGGAGTTCTGTTCCTTATGTCCATCGCATCTCAGTAGTTAATTTATTAGCTTTTGGCATCTATTGTGAAATCTATTTAACACTAAGCTCATTGCTTGCTAGGCGTGATCTCCCTTTCCTTGGGTATTGGCTGAACTTATTTCAGTTCGGACATTTTCATGTCGTAAACTCCTTCCCTATTTGAAAACACAGTTTTTACTAGTACCACTGTTGCTTATAAATTCTTGTCAACTTGTAGGTGAACGCTACCGAAGCAGGTAAGGTGATCATGGTTGCTAATGCAATTATGAAGTCGGAGTCCCTTAGTGTGGTGCAGCAGATTAGTATGGTGGATGACCTTCTGAAGAAGTTGAATGACTTATCAAGTTAGTTCATTACATTATGGTTAAAACACTAATCTTTGTTGTCTATGTGTTTCTGTATTATTTTCTCCTCCTTTTATGATAACTGTTTCTTTAATGCTTTTCTTGTAGCATGACAATTCCAGCAGTGCAAGCTTCATAGCTATCAAACTCACCCATTATGCTTCATAGAAGAAGTTCTGTCTTGAAGGGGTTAAGAGGACACCGGAATCCAGTGAGACCGCAATATCGTGCGAAAATGATCTTGAACATGAGCGTTCTGAGTCCTGTGAACCCTGAAACCAGTTAGAGATGTCTGTACAACTAAGTTTTTATTCTAGTGTTGTTAGTTAGCTTGAGAACTTAAAAGCATATTGTTACTTAAGCGGGAGATTTCATCGTGTAGATCGATATGCACCTCTTGATTTTGTATTTTCAAATGAAATTTGACCTATTCCCAACATTATTACAGACTGCAATGATGGTCTTTGTTTCTTTCCTCAGGTTGAATGTGACAAGACGCTGCTGACTAGCAGTGTAAACCATCATGCATACGTTGCCCAATCCCTCATTACCGGATGTTGAAACCTGTACTGCTTGATTGCGCCCGTTATTATTTCTTGTTTGACGACAAGCTAGGCTTCATTGTTAATGCGTCAGTTTGCCAGAACATGATATGATCAAACAGTGATCACCTAGCTTAACCTTAATTCAATGGTTTAACTTTATTCAGACGTACTCCTCACTTGTACTCTTCTAGTCTTCCTAGCTATCAAGTGTTATTTTCACTCGACCAAGGGAGTGCAAGAAGAAGAGTTCATCGTTTCTAGTTATTAAGAGCATTTATTCCGACAACCGAAGTCTCTAAATTGATCTAACCCTCTCCGTGTGAGTTTGGATTGAAAGCCTCAAAAACCAGGATCAGTTACTAAGGATATAAGGCATAGGTCAGCTAGGTATGTAACCAGAAAAATGCTCCCCATAGAGTACAACTGATAACAAGTATGAAGTATGTATTCCAAAACAGCATGATATTCTCTCAGAAATTTTGGAGAACGATCACGGACTGGTCGAGTCAGCCATGACCTGTAGTCTTGACACGTAGGACGTAGCACCAGCAGAGAAAGCTCTTTCATTGTTCAGGCTAGGCATTGATTGATCACGTACATGAAGGTGAAGAAGGTGGTGGTATGAGTGAGAATGAGACTATGGAATGGACCTAGCTGTGGGAATCTCGATCATTGAGTTGAATGCTCTGTTTTGTTTGCTTTTGGCTTCGAAGCTTCTCACTGTGCTTAGTACGTAGCTCACGGCTGTGTAGTCTTACTCAATCTACAAGATCTGGTTCCTATTTCGCTTAGCCTAGATCTCTTGCTCAGTCTGCGTCTCTTTCTTAATCTTTAAACCATGATTGCGTACGCGGTAGGCTTTAATTGACTTTGTCACTTTCTTATTTGAATTATTGTCGTCTGGTTTTCAGAAAAAGTACCAAATGGGTCAAGAAGGTTATTAGCTAAGCATGCATGTGAATCTTAATTAATTAGTTTAGTAGGACATGCATAATTAATGGTGTACGTGATTCATTTTTCACGTTGGGCGGTTCCGACTTCAGACTACAGAACTTGCATACCTACATGGCTACATACTAAAATGACCAGGACCCTAGCTAGCTCCTTTGAAAAATACAAAACCCTAAGAGGCTAGTACACAAATATTAATTCTGGTTTCATAGTTAATTTTATTTGAATTAATGTACGTGATTTATACTCTCGTGTGTGTATCTTTGAACCGATCTCATATATAATTAGACTTTGGGGGCCGGATGGACTATTTTCATATTTAATTTGAATATTTTTCAAACAAAATTATGATATATATTATGCTAGCTTATATAATATGTCCCGAAATCTGAAATTCGAAAAAGAGATCAAAATTATAAAAAAAAATTTACGTATTCAAAAAAAGTACTCTCACACACACATACGTACATCAAAATCAAAAGCATGAAATGTTGATTACTTTTAAAGTTTAATTTTTTATCAAGGCTTTCTCCCTTATATCAATTTGCAATTTACACCATGTTTTTTCCCCTTTGAATTAACTTTTGTTAATTAATTTAGCAGTAAAAAAGTATGCTTGGTGTATGCCATATATAAGTACAATATATAGAGTTTTCAATCTTTATCATGATATATTCAGTACGTAGTAGCAATGGTTTAGGGGCTTGAAAAACTAGCTCGCCTTTACTCGGCTCTCTCTCTCGATCTCTCTCTCCACGGGCGTTTTTGGTTAGAATAAAAACAAAACCCAATCATTCAAGTAATCGATCTCTAGCTCCGGAAGACATGCCTGATAAGTTACTTCATCACAAGCCCATGCCAGAAGAAAACTTCGGTAATTTGCAGAGAATAGAATCTCTGCATATATAGTTACCTCATGATCGAACTTCTTTCCTTTCAATTTCATTGGTGTGTGTGTGTGTATATATATAATCCCACCTTGCCTAGAATTCTAGAAATCTGTACGCGTATAGCTAGAGAGCTAGGAATGAACAGACTGATCGATTGGCATGGATGCATGGTACGTGCGTACCCCAAAACCCTACGGGACATGAAAATTGAAAAGGTTTAGAAACAGTACATACGTACGTGAAAGTGAGAACCAAAAGAAAAATAAAATTGTTTCACCAATTCGTGTATGCGAATATATGCGAACCAAGATCATGCAAAGATTTTTGCTCTGTTTCATCAATTATTTTTCAGTTGGATTCGATCATCTCAATTATTGTGAAAAAAACATACATACATACATATATACGCTTCGAATCAATCATGGATGAGAACATACCTCTATATACGTCCGTACGTACTGTAATTACTGTACGTATATATATGTTGGCACATATATAAAGACAGAATTATTAATTAGTTCGATCATTCACGAACATTAATTTTTTGTCATCTATCTAATCTTATTTTTATACCAATGTGTTTCACGAACATATAATACTTTTTGTGCCTTTTTGTTTTTGCTTTTGCCAATGTCTGTTTGTCAAATGTTTTTATTCACATTGGTTTAGGGCAAGAGAAAGCATTAATTCATGTGTATTATCTTTAATTAATTTTAAGCATTTTCTTAATTTCCTCAAGACTTAATTGTAGTGTCATTTTCAGGATAGATAGTCATTTTAATTTAGTTTCTGTCATTCATTTTGTTGAGCAAAATTCAATTTTTTTAGGTCGAGCTGGAGGGAAGTGTAGTGCTTGACAATCATTAAATCATTATACGTATGTTATTAGCTCATTTTCTGATAGCTTAAATTTTGTGTAGTTGTCTAATATAATTAGGATATCAAACCTTTGTTTGCAAGAGATAATTTGAATCCTCCATCGTCCTCAACTTCTATTCACATCTTTGTCTAACAATTGTTGCAAAATGGCGAGTTTTTCTCTTTTCAGATATGATTGCATATCTTACCAAATCTGAAAGAAGTTTCTTGTCATTTTTTTAAAAAAAAGTTTGAAGATGACTGATTAGCAGTGAAATCCACCAAACATTCAAACTTAACAATTATTTAAGCAACATTACCTAATTTAATTAATCAAGCTGCAGGTTTTTGTACTCTCATGCACGTGCCAATAACAAAATTAGGGCCCAAGTTCGATCACTTGGTTGTGGAATGTGGAACGTCAGAACGTGTATGTACGCATCACTTTTCAAAAGAAAAATGTGAAAATAAGAATTTCAATTTTAAGGAATTAATTCCTATGGTAGAATACTAGAATGTAGAGTTGAGAGACTATTACTAAACCCTAAAAACAAAAATGTGTGGCAACATCTAAATAAATGATCCGATCCACCAGAGAAAAATTTATAGTGATTATCACTTTTGAATCGTTTTTTTTTAATTCCATGCAGACACATATACAGTTATTAACTTATTATACACACACCATTTCATCTCATCTAAGTATCTAAGGTGAGTCAAACTCAACCTTAGTGTTAAATCACTTTTGAATCTTTTAATGTATCTATATAATCGACAAGTGTTAAACCAATTTATGAGGGCTAGAACTTTTAGTACTGGTCCCGGGGCCCTAGTACAACTAATACCTTGAAATTGTACACACACACACACATTGACACATATATACATATATACACACACACACTACTCGATCGATCAATTCTTTAATATTCTTTTAAGTACATATGGATCCTTAATTGGCTTTTCATTTAATTTAATTAGTTTGTATGATTCAAGGGCCATAGAACTATACGTAGAAGCAGAAGCAGAAGCAGAAGCAGAAGCAGAAGCAGTACTATCAATCACTATCTAGCTAGCTAGCTGATGGTGATATTAGATGGCCACCCATTAACCATCGCAATATATGATTCACTTCTCAAAACAAACAATATATGAATAAATATACATATATCACTCTCTCTCCCAAGTCCCAACATATATTCGCTAGCTATATATATCCACCTCCACAAAAATACTGGAATCGACTTCCTCTCCATCTCTCCTAGCCTTTTCCAAACACCAACCAAGTAGTGCTTGATCTGGTCTTTCTTACAGGTTATAAGCTCTATCGATCTCTAGCTAATTCTCTCTCACTTTCTTGCTTTGGTTTGCACCAAGAGCGAAGGAGCTATATATAGCCAGCTTAATTAGCAGTAATGGAAGGTGGTGGAAGGAACCACGGATATAAGAAAGGTCTATGGACAGCGGAGGAGGACAGAATTCTAACCGAGTACATCAGAGTCCATGGAAAAGGCAAGTGGAATCGAGTCACCAAACTCACAGGTAATTACTTACTCTGGGTAATACTTACAACTACTTGAATGTTTTCCTCTATAAAATACAAGCAAATGTGATCGATGTTAATTTGTAGGATTGAAGAGGTGTGGTAAAAGCTGCCGATTGAGGTGGATGAACTATCTGAGCCCCACAGTGAAGCGCGGCGACTTCTCTGAGGAAGAAAACGATCTCATCATTCGCCTCCATAACCTCCTCGGAAACAGGCCAGTCCACCACCACTACTTCTAGTCTCCTACTTCATACTAGTTCATTTCTGCTAAATTAATATGCTCTCTTTTATGAGGTCATATATGACTCTTCTGTTTAACTCTGTCTTTCTCAAAAAAAAAAAAATCTGGGTACAGCTGCTAGCTAGCTGTATGTGTTGAATGAAGTATATAGAGGCATAGATAGAGCTAGGTAGGCATCTTCTTCTGCATTACTACTACTACTACTACTACTCCAGTGTTTTTTAATATTCCATGTTTGTTGGCCGTTTCATCATAATATGAAGAGTATGGTTCCCAATAATTAAGTCCAATCTCGATCAACAATTATTTCAACCATTAATCTTATTTTATTTCCAGCTACCTAACAAATAGTACTGCTACGACTTGAAGCTAGTAATTAATACTTGGTAGCTGGCTGGATGACTAGACTAGTTGCAGTTCTTGTTCATCGATCCCCACTCTTGTTTTCACTGCATGACGACAATATATTCATCATGGAAAAGGAAAAAAGTGATTTCCAGCTCTTCTCTGATTTTTTTTTTGGGTTGTTTTTCACTTTACTTTAGGTGGTCTCTGATCGCCGGCCGGGTTCCGGGAAGAACTGACAACCAAGTTAAGAACCACTGGAATTCTCATTTGAGCAAGAAGCTCGGTGTCATCAACAACGTCAAGGGTGTAAAGAACAAAGCCAAGAGTAGGAGTAGAAGTAGTCCTAGTACTACTACGTCCTCAGACCAACAACTAAATCTAAAAGAAGAGTCCAACTCTGCAGAGCTACAACAGCAGCCGCCACTATCCAATAATGGTTGCGATGATGAAGCAGCAGAGGCAGCTGGCCATGGAAGTAATGATGGCGGTGGTGTTGGGTTTAGTGGCATGTGGGAGACGATGATGATGGGTAGCGATAACAATTATGATCAGGGCTCTTTTTGGTTTTACAACAATAATGAGGGTGATCTTAATCTCTACCACCCTAATTATTTCATGGACCCTGGTCTAGATCATCATCATCTTCATGACTACCCTTTTGAATTTCTTGACGATATCGGCTTCTAGAAATCAACTTTAATTGTATTAATAATTTGATGTTGCCACTAATCAGATCGTTTACGATCATAATTTTATAAACATAACGTGTTTGACTGTCTGACTATACATAATTAATTGGAATACTTAAACATATATATAACCCCTAAACCATGTGTTGGATACCTATATACGTATGAACCTAGTTAATTAACTAGGAGTATTACCCTTGTGCAAACTTACAAAGCCGCATTACATGAATATACAGTGAAAAATAACCGGTGGAAATTAACCCAGATCTGATTGAAGTTTACACCTTATGCATATATATAAATGTGCTGCAGAGACACAGTGATCACTCACTAGTCACCACTCACTCACTCACTCACACACACATGGATAGATAAGGCCATAAGGGACTGAGAATTATGAGTAGCTAGACAAATTTAAATGCTAGTCAGTTACCCTCAGTCGTGGCTGTCTATCTGTAAGGTTTCTTTCTTTTTCACCATTTAGTGATTTAGGGTTGTGGTCCTTCCTTGTTTGGAATCCACATTACCTTGCACCCCGGACTCTAATTAAGGAAATATATCCGTGCTCTTTTAAATTTATTTGAATGCATGCATGATTTCCTTATTTTCTGAGTCAAATGCATGAACTTTTTTATTAAATTAGCTTACAAGTAAAATGTGGATGTAATTCAGCGAATATTGATGCACAAATAAATTTGTTGATTGAAATAATGATAAAAAAAAAATTCGTCCTTATATATCCACGGATCATCACATTAATTTGTTGTCTTATTGATGGATATCTTAGTACCTTTATATTAATTAATCAACCTAAATCCAGTGACATGCATGAGAAGAAATGATTTCATGTTTAACACCTACCCTTTGTCTTCTTTCTCCATGATTTTAGAATCAACTCAATGGAGATGGCATAAAAGGTAGACATGAAAAGATAGAAAGTCTTGGGCATCTAATGAGGATTGCTCATTGTCCTATTTCAATGTGGCAGTGACCAATGCAATGATGGACATAGGAATTGATCGAGCCCATATATCATGATTGACATTCTATAATAAAGCAGGGATGAAACTAATTAAGCCTAGCTAGCTACAGTCCCTTATACATATATTTCCCAAAAAGCTTGTCAAAAGGGATGGACTATATCAAATGGGGGTTTGCCTAGCTAGCTTGTTCAAGACTTTCTTTCCAGTAATTGTTTGCATCCCACATCAATCATATAATTGGGAAGCCCCGGCCCCTCTTGGAATTTAGTCTTTGGATTGTTCATCGTTTATATATATACATATATATATATATGTATATGCATGTCTTAGCTTTCCCCCACAGCTTGACAGCTAGAGGTAAATATATAATTGATCTTTTTGAATCATGTAAAAAGGTACTTTTTTGCTGCCTACTGATCCAAAGTCCAAACAAAAGTCACTTCCCTTTCACCTTTCAAGAACAGAAATCATTGCCGTAGAGAAAACACCGAGATGATCGACAACGTGTTTGATAATTTTTACTGCATGTATCTGTATGCATGAAACACGAACAGAAGAAAAAGAAAAAGAAAAAGAGAGAGGCTAGGCCGGTGAGAACTGGATCGTGTCTCTTTAACAAACGCACAGTAATTCTGTGGTTGTTCTATTTCCATTGGATGATTAGTTACCTCTTTCTTCGATCTATCTGCAGGACTTAAACCACAAGTCCATATATGCATGGCTATTAGTAATAGCCAGCCAATAAGAGAGGATGTACGTACTCCACTACTCCACTACTCGATCGGTGCAGATTTAGTACGGGCCGCCAGGGGACCGTCGAAAAGAAAAGCGAATTGGAAAAAAGACAGGCCATGCATGCCACCTTTAATTAAGCCTGGACTACATATCACCTCTGTCGTCTCGAAATGAATGATCATCTTTGGTTCATTCAAATTCAAGATTCGAAACCGTATATTATATAACAAAACCAAACGGAAATAGGTCTTGGCCCCTATTATGGCATTTCAACGTTACCCTGTCGTCCCTGTGCATACGTGAAAATGCCTTGTTATATACAGCACATAATTTGCATGAAAAACTATACTTTCGGATATTTTAAAATTCGTTTTGCCAAGTTGCTAACGAATGTCTTAATTAATCCAATGTGAACCCATCCCATGACGTCTTGTGCACATGTGGGCATTTTTTTTTTCATTTTCTATTTCAAAAAAGGAAAAAAAAATTACCCATATACCTTTAAGTTAAAATGTTCCACACGAGTTTTGGGAATCACACTATTTAGCACAAACGATGAATTTCTTATGTGAATAACGAAATGTTGAAGACAAATCGATAGGAGAAAAAAAGGTCCAAAGACCAAAATTTGCCTCTTCATAACGTTTTGCTCTTGCATTTGATTTATGTCCATAATATATCGGTCCAAAGCCTCCAATAAAAAGAATTAAAGAGAAAAACAAACTCATTGCCACTAAATGAGTAGGAGCTAGCTCGAATATCAGTTTTCGAAGTCTTTCTTCTTGAAGACTAATTGTTGCATAAAGTGGTGTTCCACCTTTTTCAAATTTAGTGGAATTAAAAATAGGGAAAATAATGATAAGGGTCTGAACTCTGAAGTACCTGCGTCGGGCTAGAATTTTTGGGCCTTCTTATGACCGTAGAGCCCAAACGAATTACTAGCCCATGGCCCATGTCTATGTAGCACCGCAGCCGAGAGATACATACATTATCTGCAAAATTGTTATTTCTTTTGGCGTCTTTTAGTTTCAGACTTTGTGAATAATAATAATAGCAGCAGCTGCTTTGGGATGAGCAAAGCCCACCCTACCCATATAGCTCATTATTTTCATCGTCTTCTGTAAGCACTTTTATTACAAGCACGCAAAAAATTAAAGAGCCTTGGTTGGTTTTTTCCATTTTTCTCTCTGATGCTCTCCGTTTTTCGTTTTTGCTGAGTGATTCAGGTAGAGGAGTAGGTCAGTATGGCCACTCAATCAACGGAGGACAAGCCAGAAAACCCAGGTGCCGTTTCTCAGATTTTGTTTTGGTTCCTATTCCTATGCTTCAGTTCGGTTGCTGAGAAATTTAAGTTCAGATTAAAAAGAAGAACAATTTAAGTTGGATATAGAGATTGAGTATGTTACCAGCTTTGTTTTTATTACTAACATGTGATTAAGGAACAATTTGCTGGGAACTGGGAAGACTTAGTTCATGGCCTTGTGTGGAGTAATTGAATAAAACCCAAGATTTCTTGTGTGATTGTAGTTCTTATGTGGTAATAAACTTAATGGGTTTTGGAAGAGAACGTAATTCTTGCTAATTAGCTGAAGGCTAAGTTGTCTAATAATCTTTAGTTACATATGTTAGCTGTGTGATGAATATGATATGCTGATTATTAACTTGAATAGTAGGTCTTGCTGAACCCACGAATGAGGCTCAGCAAGATGTTGCAGCTGAGCCTCCTAAGCAAACTTCTACACCATCTGTATTTGTGAATTCCGAACCAATGAGAGAGGAACAGGTGCAAAATGCTATGAAATTTCTTTCCCACCCAAAAGTTAGGGGCTCTCCTGTCATCTATAGGCGCTCTTTTCTAGAGAAGAAGGGCCTTACAAAGGAGGAGATTGATGAAGCATTTCGTCGTGTGCCTGTAAGTCAGTTGTCTATTGTTATTTACGCAAATTCTCAATTTTCGATCTTTTACATGGTTAACATTTATTGCAGGACCCACCTCCAAGTGCACAGGCAACTACGGCAAATCAAGGTAACAAATAACTGGTGTTCAAGTGGGATCATGGATATGACCAGAGTGTCTCAATTATGTGCATAAGTGATGGTTGTAACTTGTATATGCTTTCTTATAGCTGATGGACAGGGGAAGACTACAAACGTTCAGACACAAAGTACAACTCAAGGTTTGCAGCCTGCTGCAGCTGCTACCATTGCCCCGGTGGGTACCTTAGCTCGGTATAGATTCCACTGGTCTCATGCCATTCTTGCTGTAGGATTACTGGCAGCCTCAGGTGCTGGAACAGCTGTACTTATTAAGGTATATAAACTCAACCTTTCTACGAAAGTCACACATTTTGATTGGTATTCTTTCTGATGTTGTTCCTCTGTGTTGTATTGCTTTTATATGCTTCTTGACCCAGTTTTACTTGGGTGGTTGACTGACTGTACCCACCTACACTTTCTATAACTCAATTTCCAGCTTGATTACTGTGATGCTGTATGGTAACATGTTCCCTGTTTTAGAATGCTATTATTCCTAGGTTGAGGTCTTGGGTACGCAAGGTTGTATTGGAAGATGAAAACGACATTGAGAAGAAAACTGACACGAAACCAAGTTTGGCAGAAGAAGCTGCGGCAGCAGCTAAAGCAGCTGCAGCTGCTGCAGCAGATGTGGCAAAAGCAAGCCAGGAAATGCTGAATTCAAAGACTGAAGGTGTGATTGTGATACTCTATAAGCTAATTATCTTAACCTATAGCTCTCTTCATCGAGTTTATCTTTTATTGTTCTTATTATTTTTTTCATTTTCACTTTGGATTCCATACCTGATGAGTTATACTTTTTCTATTGCTGCACCGTGTTTTATACTTGGGACAGAGAGGAGATACTTTGGGGAACTTATGAGTTTGCTAGATGTGCAAGTGCAAGAAATGAAGTCAATGAGTAATTCCATACGCAAATTGGAAGGTACTGGAAAATTCTATGTGATCCAACTAGTGCATTTGAATAATTGTTCTGCCTAAAAAACAGTTACATCACCATCTGTATGCAAGCATGACAAGTTTTGGTTTCTTGTTTGTAATTTCGAATCTAATGGTTAGTTGCTTGAGTATCCTGTTTTTCTGCCTAATGATCAGGAGAAACAAGGGCCTCAAGAACCTCTCTTGTTGATCACGAAGATAGTCGACTCAGTGTCTCAAAGTCAAAGGTCAGCTGAAAGTAGGATTGAATTTAAAATTCTTGTTGATCCTTAAAATTGTAGAGATGTATGGCATCAACATTTTCTCAAATTTTGGTTTATACTAAACAACTGTTTTACAGCAACAATATGTGAATGGCAAGACAGAGTACGACATGCACTCAGGTTATTATTCTATCATGAATTGCCATTTGTCTATTGTTTACTCAATTACTCTAGAAAATGTTGATTGATTTCTGCCTTGTATTATTACAATCTCTGTACAGTGCAATCTTTCTCAGCTCCTGCATCTGTAGAACCATCTGCTGCACCTCACTCAAAGTCTTATATGGAGGTACGAAGTTTTCAGTGTCTTTTCATTGCACAGAAAGATTTCCATAAGAAGTATTGCCTCCCTAGGTGTTTCTGCCCATCTTAATTTTTACTATTTTCCTATCAATTTTTTTTCATTCTTAATTGCAGATCATGGCCATGGTACAAAGAGGGGAGAAACCTCCTAATGTCAGAGTAAGCTCTTACTAGCGTTCTTTCTGACACCAGCTTTTTTGTGACTTGATGCTAATTCTGTCATTCTGGATGCACATGCAGGACATTGATGATTTACCCCCCAATCCTAATCAGCAGCCATCAAATCCTCGCTTGGCACCTAGAGCTAAGGTATTGCTTTTGATAGTCTCTCTCTAGAGTATGAGAATTTCCAGTATTTTCCACATATGAGGACAGTTCGCTGAATTTGAACCAACTTTTGCTTTCCAGTGTATTACAGCAAAGATACAAAATTTAGTCACCCCATATTAGTAAACACCTGGTTGATCTTCTAAAAAACAACTTAATATTAGTTGCTGCGAGTCTTTCACAATCTGGACAAAAGAAAAATAGCTTCTGTATACATCTTTGATATGATCTTGGATGTTCTAAGACTTGAGTTAGGTTTATAAAACTATAGAAAGACTTATTTTACAAAACCATCAAGTTTCTTGGTCAAGTTAAAACAATTCAAATTTCTGCTTTGATAACCCACGCAGTTGATTGTTACTTTAATGTTTTCTTGGGTAGCCTTGGGAGGTTAGTCAGAGCCAAAACTACTCAAGCACAGTATATCAGTCCCAAACAAGCGGTGAAGCCTTCAATTCGAGCATGCAGGAGAATGGGCACAATAATCAGTTAAATGGTGATAGTTCAGCGCCTTGGTGGCAACGGAATACTCCCAGTATAACTGAGATAGAAAATGAAGACGAAGTCAAGGCAGCTAGTTCGCGACCAGTTCGGCAGCCGGTTCAGCGTGCATGGGTTCCTCCCCAGCCACCCCCAGTTGCAATGCCAGAAGCAGCTGAAGCCATCCGTCGGCCAAAACCATCAGTGCAAAAAGAATCTCTTGGTAATGATCAGGCTGTAGCACGTTCTTTATCAGATGTGACTGATGAGTTGCAGAGGGTAACAAAAATATCCGAGTCTGGAGGTGTATTGGAGATGAACAATGGGAGTGCTGCAGAAATTAATAATGGGAATTCATCCCTGAACTCTACCGAGATACAGGAAGAGCAAGAAATCTATGAGTAATCCGGCCTTCATTTCATTTCACAGCTTAAAACTAAGGTACTCCTATGCGTGCACCCATTACATACTTTGAAGTGAATAGACTCTATTTACTTTCATGAGAGTGCAAGTAACTTACATTTATATTCCGTTGTGTAGAAGCATTGTAGTCTGTGTATTGTTTATAGGATAAACTAGTTTGGCCTGCTGGGAATATTGTTTAGCCGAAAGAATCTAAATAAGCTCTGTGACAAAGCCCCTCTTCTACTTCTCTAACCCATTAATATTATAATCACATTGTTTTGTTGGTGCAGATTACATCGTTGGCAACCAAACCAACGTGCAAATCATACTATAGGTTGCTCAGAGTCAGAGTTACACAAGTAATACATGCAAGGATGCGAGACAGTGTTGTTAGTTCACATTTAAAATAAGTTTGCCCAAAGCAGAACCTTAAGAAGTGGGCTATGTAGAGTTGGACACTTGTGGCCAAACCCACCCCTCTTGTTTTGCATAAGAAGCATACGTGTGTGCATTCCAAAGTGCCTAATTCAGGCTCTTCTTGGTGGTGTTACTGCTTCTGATAAATTAATCTATATATCTGTGTTTTCATGCTTTTTGAGTGGGGGTTTGCTTTTGTTAGTGGTTATAGAACTTATAGTTTATCCGGGTGCTTACTTTTAATAATGGATTGGTGGCATTCAAACAAGGATTAGCTTTGGCACTAGTTTTAATCGTATGCACATCAAATAGCAATATATGCTGCCTCCTATTTAATATTTATATACCAAAAATGAGTGAATCAGTTCTGTCTTGTGCAATTTGCATCAAGTTATAATCATCATTATTTTTCAGGAAAATGACTGGTATAGTATTATAAGATGTACAATTTGGTCTTTAACTTGTTTAGTGTATTTTAAGGACTCTTGTTGCATGCATATCAAGCCAACTTCTTATGATGAGGTATCTTCTTGAAAGTTGAGCCCTTCATCCATCAGATACTCTCAAGTCGAACCAACTGAAAATGAATGCAAATATACAAAAACAAAAAGATAGTGGCTTTAAATCAGCATCCAAATGCCTCAAATTATATGAATATTCTTTTTTTTAAAAGAAGAATTATATGAATATTCTTAGAAACAAAAGAAATGAGAAACCTTGTTCCAAGTTTTTGAACATGATTAGGTCACAACTATCACATTGTCTGGTATTGATAATTTGTGCAATGAATTTGACTAATAACAACTCAGAACAACCATCATTACCATATCATCTCAAGCTTATCCTAACCAGAAACCCAAAAGAGGCTTTAAAGCCTTCCTTTTATTTTGGTCAAAAATCAAAATGAGCCTTCCCTTCTTGTTAAAAAATAAATAAATAATAATAATAAATAAAACAATTGGATGGATTATGAGGGAATAATCGGAGCCTCGAAGGGTATATAGACTTATAGAATAGTTTAACGACGTCGTTATGACCGTTGTTGCTTGGAAGCATCAAGTTTGCTGCCACGAGAAGAACGAGTATCCACCCGAACAGGTTGATTCGCTTCTCGTCCCTATCCTCCAATCTATTTCGTCCTTATTCCACAGTCTAATCCTCCTCAGTCCTCACTAGACTTGCCATGGTTGATTATTTATACCAAAAATGTTAAAACCACCCAATACCTTTTACTTCAAACCCATTACTATTTGACTATAAAGCTCCTCAATTTCTTGACCACATAAAAATTGGCTTAAAGGGTTCTTCTTGGTTCTTAGTTTTCTTTTTCTCCATCTCTCTAAAGCGTTCTTTGATTTTTGTTCACTTTTGGATCATAAAAGTTGAGTTTGGGATGGCTCTGAATTTGTTGTCTCCTGCTGAAATTAAAGCCATCTCTTTCTTGGATTCCACCAAGTCCAGTTACTTACCAAAGCTTCCAGGTTCCACTTCCTTTCTTCTCAGTTTTAGCTTTCCAAAAGTGCATGCTGACATTTTTGTTCAACTGGGTAACTATGAACCTATGATTTCTGTGTGTTTGCAAAAAGATGGGGTCTCTGTACTTTTATGTTATAATTGAAAGTTTATATGATAAAGTGCATGTACGAAAAAGTCTCTAAATTTACTTGTATGCAGCTCTGAGTTATAACTATATGCTTGTTTGATGTATAAATTTAGTGTCTTTTCTAATATTGTTTCAGTACTGATAGTGTTGTGTAATGAGTGTACCAATTTGTTGAATATAGGTGGGTTTGCTTTGAGGAGGAAAGATTGCAGAACAGTGATTGGAAGAAGAATTCAGTGTTCAGCACAAGCACCACCTCCAGCTTGGCCGGGAAGTGCTTTTCCGGAGCCGGGAAGGAGGACTTGGGATGGTCCAAAGCCTATTTCTATTGTTGGATCTACTGGTTCCATTGGAACCCAGGTATGGAAAATAATTTCTTCTTTTTTTTTTTTTAAATTATCCTTTTTGAGATTAAAGATAAAATCTAAGAAATTGGACAAATTCTGGGCATTGCATCAGTTGGTTATAATCATAATCTCCTGTTTCTACAGACATTGGACATAGTTGCAGAGAACCCAGATAAATTCAGAATTGTGGCCCTTGCAGCTGGTTCAAATGTAACTCTTCTTGTGGATCAGGTAATCCACCAGATGGATAACATTTCCTAGAATAATTATTCCATCATACAAATCAATTTTGGAATTTATGTGGCAAAACTTGACTGGACTCACCCAATAAACTCACTATAATCATCCATCATAACCACTAGTATCCTAGTTACATCCTAGTTATCCGAAGTTTGGAATTGATATTTCTTGCATATATAGCTTGGTGCTGAAAACCCTGTTTTGTATTGCACAGGTGAAGCGGTTCAAACCCCAACTAGTTGCAGTTAGAAATGAATCATTAGTTAATGAACTTAAAGAGGCTCTATCTGGTTTAGAAGAAAAGCCAGAGATCATTCCTGGGGAGCAAGGAGTCATTGAGGTGGCATAGCATCTAATTTCCACTGATAATGAGTTTTATTCTCATCCTCTACAAGAAATTGCTAATAGGCTTTTCTTCTCAGGTTGCCCGGCACCCAGATGCAGTCACAGTTGTCACAGGTATAGTAGGTTGTGCAGGGCTGAAGGTAATTGTGTTGTCATTGAAGTTACATATACGTGATATAACTGAAACACAGGGGAGGATTGATAGTATAGCAGAGTTAGCTAAATATTTTGAATGATTATTGATTCCTTTTTAGGTAGTTAATGATTCCTTTATATAATAATATTCCACAATTTTTTTTTAATCAGTTTTGACTTATAAACTAGCAGGCTGAAATTTTCCTGTTGTCTTTCTAATCTTAGCCTACAGTGGCTGCAATAGAAGCAGGGAAAGACATAGCTTTAGCCAATAAGGAGACCCTGATTGCTGGAGGCCCATTTGTTCTTCCTCTTGCACACAAGCATAATGTGAAAATTCTTCCTGCTGATTCAGAACATTCTGCAATTTTTCAGGTATTAAAACATATCCATATCGTTAGCCGACTCTATCTAATAAGTTATGCTGTGATCTTGATATATCTTTTAAATAGCTACATTCTTGTTGGTAATATTCAAAGAACTGTTAAGTTACTTGATGCACTTTATTTTAGTTCTTCCTTAATTGTTCCTTTATTTGTGCATCCTATATCCTCTCCTGTGAATACTAATGAAGCTCATGTATTCTTATTTCTTCAGTGTATCCAAGGCTTGCCAGAGGGTGCACTTCGGCGTATCATTTTGACAGCTTCTGGTGGGGCTTTCAGGTGAGAAATCATAATATAAGCTAGAATATGAAAGCTTGTGAACTGAAAACCCGGGCAGGGATCTCTATCATTCTTATGCAAAATAGGTGGAAATTGTTTGAAAGTAGCAGAAATTTATCATTTTCCCCACTTTGTAGACATATTTTGAGCACATTGTTGTTTGCCAATGTGTGTGGAATTTGTACTTGAATTCTTAAAGAGAACTCACATAGGTTACTTAATTGCTTTCTCTGTGAACACTTTCATAGAAAGCAAAAGCAGTTTGTATAAGGAAGATTAGACTATCAAATTTAACAATTCTTTGTACGTACAAATATATGTAATTATGTATTAGTTCTATGCATTTTTGTTTTAGTTGTAACAACTTACTTAATTAATGAGGACTCTCACGTATAGATTTTTATTATGAATGAAAATGTGATTTCACTCTGTATATTTCTTTAATGGACTATTTTGGAATTGCTGCATCTCTCTGTTTAAGGATATATATAAGCAGGATCTTGACACTCTCTCACTCTGTTACTCACAGGGATTGGCCTGTTGAAAAACTCAAAGAAGTTAAAGTTGCTGATGCTCTGAAACATCCTAACTGGAGTATGGGAAAGAAGATAACTGTTGATTCAGCTACCCTTTTCAATAAGGTTTGCTATCATTTTTCATATGTATATATATAAAAAACAAGCACGAAGTTGCATGCCAATCTATCTACTATCGCAGTTTTGAGTTGCCAGCAATTAGGCGTTGAGTTCTTTGCACTTTTGACAGGGTCTGGAAGTCATTGAAGCCCATTACTTGTATGGAGCTGATTATGATGATATCGAGATTGTGATTCATCCACAATCCATCATACATTCAATGATTGAAACACAGGTTCAATACTTATCTATAGTTTTGCTGCTACTTTTGTATTAAAATTGCCAACTGTGGTGTATCTTTGGTGTATTTTGGTAATAGACTGCAAAGTAAGACTCTAAGTTTGGAATTGGTCGTAAAGGTTCTTTTTCCATGTTGTTCTTTCCAGGATTCATCTGTTCTAGCACAGTTGGGATGGCCTGATATGCGCTTGCCAATCCTCTACACTATGTCATGGCCAGAGAGAATCTATTGCTCTGAAGTAACGTGGCCCCGTCTTGATCTTTGCAAGTAATTAACCTTTTCCTTATTTAATTTTCATGAAGGTTCAGTTCACGTCCTTTCTTTTGTTTTGGGTCACGACTCAGGAGGAGTCATTTAAAATAGTAGGCATGCATTTCTGACTCTAAAGTTGGATGACTGTGTGAAATATTGTTGAACCTTCTAATGCTTTAATGGCTATGTATAATTCTACAATGACTGATTTTGGTTAGAGGATAAGCTTCATTTTTGATAGGGCTCTTGCTTGTTTACTGTTTACAGACATCTTGATTTTCCTGTTATGTCCTTTGAAACTGTACGTCATATTCATAAATCTGCCTTCTTTTTAATTCAGGCTCGGTTCACTAACCTTTAAAGCTCCCGACAATGTGAAATACCCATCCATGGATCTTGCCTATGCTGCCGGACGGGCCGGTGGCACCATGACAGGAGTTCTTAGTGCAGCAAATGAAAAAGCTGTGGAGATGTTTATTGATGAAAAGTATGTGCTCTTTCTTCAGCTTCCTTTGATAGAATATGTGAACCCGTAAACTTAAACAACAAAAGAATAATCGCCGGGACAAGTTTAAATGCTTGACCAGTGATCTTGCAAATCTTTGCAAGTATGCACCTTATTGTCATGCGACTCCTCAACTAATGAAAAGTTTTGCCTCTTTTGCAGAATCAGTTATCTGGATATTTTCAAGGTTGTTGAGCTAACATGTGATAAGCACCGGGCAGAACTAGTGACCTCCCCTTCCCTTGAGGAGATTGTACATTATGATTTATGGGCACGTGATTATGCAGCTAATTTGCAAAGCTCTTCAAGTTCAATCCCTGTATTGGCATGAGTGGTAGCTTGTCCTCATCGATCCGATTAGTTGCTATGCTATGAATTGAGAATCGGCCAGCATGTTCCAATCTCTGCTAGATGTGGCGTAGATGGGATTGTAAATGTATGTATACATTGGCCACTTAAAAGTCCTAGAATGGGCGGAAGATTTCAAAACACCGAAACAAGAAAATTAATGGGAAAAAAAGAAATCAGATTTGTAGTGAAATTGTCTTGTTTGATTTTTTGTTCTCCATCCTTGGTTCATTGCTATCCACATGGCCCATTTCAGTATTGCACAGATTGCAATTTTTATTTATTTACGTACTTGGAATGCCATTGATGACTTTGTGTTGAACTAGGAGTTTCAGGCAGCGTGTAAAGGGGATGGTATGTAGAAGTATTATGATAAAAGTGTGAACCAAGCTCAGTTGTAAAAAGAAGGTTGGGTTTGCGTCCAATAGAAATTTCTTGCCTTTCTCTTTTTGTTGGTCTGGGTTTGAAATGAAAGCCCAAAAATATGAGCCTCTTCTAGGACTTTCCCTTGTATGTTTGGTTCCTGAAGAGTGCATGTGACAAGTTCCTTCTTTGGTTCCCTCTTTTCTGGACCACCCTCCCTTCTCTCTCTATGGTTTTCGATCTGAGTTGTATTTTTCAATGCCGGCAAGCCCTTGTTTTTCTTGAACACTCAGACATGGGACTTGTCTCAGAAGATTGGCATAGCTTTTGACAATTCTACTTTTCTTGCTATCCACAAGCTTCAACTTAGTCCCGATCCATATATCTTCCGGAGCAAGGTTAACTGCAAATTACGACCAAGCTCATTAGAGATCTGTTCAGTTCTCGAAAACGAGCATATTTTAAGTTCTCCGTCAAGGGTCATTTGTGCAAAAGAATCAAACAGAACGAAAATCGTTCAGCTCTGTCTATCTGTATATATAGCTCTGCAACTATATTTACCAAGAATGTGAATGGCTTGAAAATTATGTCTCATTGTCTCCTCTAGTTTCTATTCTATGATGCAACTCATTACTTCACTATCTTGGACCCTGCTCCAATTAAAGTGGGCATTGCACTACTGGATATAGAAGCCTCATCAGTCATATTCACCAGGATAGATCATAGATGGATGATATTCATTAATTCCTTTTAGTAACTTTATATATATATATATACCCAACTCTGATTATTCAGACCAAAAAAAAAACGCAACTCTGACTAGTGTATTTGTGTACTGTTATGAGAGTAAGTATAGTAGTATACTATATATTGGTTGTTAATTAACTAGGTGAATTGACAATTACCACGTTTTTTTTTTGGTCCGGAACAATTACCTTAATGCTTGCAGAGCACAATTAAACACAACTTTAATCTGCAAGCATCTAATTCTGCTATTACACACTTTTTTCTGTTGAGGAAAGTAAGCTCTTTTCCATTGTATGCAGCAGCAGCCTCTGAGACTCTGAGAGCTACATGTCCTCCTCCTTGTGTTACAAGTTTTGTGGGTGCTGATTGAGATTGGGACTAGTTATAAGTGAGGATAATAATAATGTGGGCATGGAAATGAGCCTGGTCTGCCATTTTAAGAGAAAGAAAGAAGATAATTTATAAGTGGGTTCTTTGTGAAGAGAACATGGACAGGCCATCTATTCATCAAGGAATCCTACCCACTTTACATACAATATATATCTCCAATCAAGAAGAAACAGAAAGATACTGTAGGTCTGCAGCTATACACATTATTATTGCACATTACATACATGTCAACAATGTACCACTTTGGACCAACCAACCCTTTTCTTTTTGTTTTTGTGAACAAAGCTTGTTGCAAGCCATTATATAGGTGAAGCTTGCAAGTTGCTCAACTGATTTGACACAATGCACAAATCAAAGAGACCCACAATGGTTGAAGGGAACCATCTTTTAATTTGAGTCCTACAGTGGTGAGAATGTACATGGTGCATGTACTTTTCTAATACACAGTTCAGATTTTGATAAAATGATCAAGTTTTTAATCACATAATGTTTTAAAATGTTGTATTTGTTTAAAAGATTGGATTTGCTCATAATTTGACATTATTTCTTAATGCATTCATCTAATGTAGCAACATATTAGAATAACTTCAAGAGGTTTAGATTATCATAAACACCATCATCTGTATACTAAACTATTAAAAGAATTATTTGGGTACTAAATTTTTTTTCATAGTGCACAACTTGTATGAGTTGTATCATATAATAGAAGGACTCACAATCCTACATTCCAACCAACCTAAACCTTAAGTTAGGGCAAATTTGGAGATCTAGTTAGAAAGAGGAGTTATTTCAGCTTGAAATAGCTAGGATAGCTAGAAAATAAGATGAAGATGACAAGAATATTCAGAGTTCCTATGTGGATTTGGTTCTGAACCCAAGAAATATATGAAAATGGTTAAATGGGTAGCTGAGAGAGTTTTTCATAGCCTTTGGCATGTGTATGCTCCAAAAGAAGCAAAAAAGAGATAAAGAGGATTTGATGTGAAAAAAATAGTAAATACCCTACACACCCAGAACCATGTTCTGCTTCTAATCAAAGTCCTTTGCTTTGTTCATTTCTTTATGGGGGGATGTGTAGAAGAAGCTATACAAAATAAAATAATTAAGCTCACCTAAATCAATCATTAACCGACTATTTTCTTTTGTTTCTATTTGTTCAGAAGGAGCCAAAGCTCACTTAAATCACTAATCCTTTTCAGGGCCTTTTATAAATATCTTTGAATTAATAATTTCTGTTCTTAGTCTTGTACTACTGTATTCTGATTTTGCATATATTTTTCTTAGACCTGCTGTCCAACTCTTTCACTTTTGGCATGGTTCTTTTCCAAAGTTCCCAGTTAGCAAATCTGGAAAATTATTCCAGTCCCAGCAGAACAGTACTAGTACTTCTACTACTTAGTTGTTTGACACGGACATAACCTTTCATTCTCTCTTCAAGAGAGAGAGAGAGAGAGAGAGATCAAAGGAATCTGCTTTATACAATTTCCAAGGTTTTTAGAGAATGAGGAGATTAGCTTTTGCAGCGGGATTGGCTCTGTGGGAAAGAAAAGAAAAGGACCAAGGGTACGTAATTTACAGGTGATGAAGATTCAAGACCAAGACTAATATTAATTTCATTGCTTTTTTGGCCTCAAATGTGGAATTCATAGTCATCCAATTCATCTTTTGCTTTTTCCACCTGATGATCCCTCTCTGTGTTATCGGCTTTTTTTTATTATAGGGGACCCGGTTCAAAACTTTAACCAAAGAACCATCCTATATTATTAAAGTTTTCCTTTCATTATGAGAATATAATGAAGAAGAAGATATATATATCCTATGAAGAAGCATCAAATAAATGGAATTTGTATTGTCTATTGAACCAGAAATCCTTGCAAGATGAGGAAGTAATTTTACGGGAGCATTTAGTTATGGGGGACATAAAATCAAAATCCCTGCGTATAAATTAAATGACAAAATGAGTCAAATAAACAAAATAACATATAGAATGTAAATTTTTTACTAAAATAATACGGTTGAAAAAATATTGTTCCACGATTAATATTTAAAAACTATACGTCACTTGAAAGTAACTCAAATATACTTCATTATCTTTTTTAAAGGTTTTGTATTAATTTCTTCCCCTGGTGGGTTTACAATAAGAAGATCAAAGTCAAAACTAAATAATATAATCTAAGAACCAAAGGTTGGGAATGAAAAATCAAGTTGACATGCAACATATGATTGTGTAGTTTCTTATAAACACAAGCAAATGAACCCAACTTGCTAGTGAATAGTTTTCCTCCTATTAAACCTTGATATTGACTTTGTAACTTTGATGTGTATTGTATCTAATTATAATTCTTTTTAAGTTTGAATAGGGGAAAATCCAACCTTCCATTCTTCCCTTTACTTGGAGGACACCCTTCATTAGGTACAAGCTAGATCAATTTAATTCTTTTTCATGACCCTATTTATAATTAAATCATTAAATGAAGTAACATGCCTCTAAAGCTAGCACTCCACCTAGTTATTCAAATATGATATTAAAGTTGGATTTTGAGTTCATACTCCATGCTACTAACTCCTATTCAAAAAGCACTTTAATTGTCTAGTCTAGTCATTGACCTAACAATTAAACATTATCCTCTTCTGTAGAATATATCTAAGGCATTTACTTATGTAGAATATAGATATTTTTCCTGATCAATACGCAGTCATCCTTATGTGTATATATGAAATGGCTTCATAAAAATCGTTATTATGTAATTTTCGTTGAATTATTAATGAATTGATATGTAAAGAAGATAATATATATTACACACACAAAAAAAGATAATATATATGTATCCTTATCAAGTTAGAATTAATGATCCCATCCCATCAAACTAAAAAGAGATGATGGTACGTATGGCTATTGTTTTCCCACCCTCACCTTTCATCAATTTCTTTACAGCTATATTCATGTGGATTATCCATTAAAGTTTTTCACAGACACATAATAGCTTTTTACCTTCCAATTAATAATTCTTGGAAGGTTCTACAAAGGACAACAAAAAACGCGTGAGACACCAGACAATTGAAATAGTAAAAAGTAAAAGGAAAATTGTTCATTCATAATTTACACACATTGAAGAAAACCCATTTTTTGACTATTAACTAACTAAAATAATCTCCAAAAATCCCCTAATAAGTAATAACATATCCTAATAGAAACTCACAAAGCCCAGAAAAGAAAAAAAGAAGCTGAAAATGAGTCGTACAGTTTTTTTTTTTTTCAGAATGGATGCAAATTCCTGCTAAGCCCATTGACGTTGGAGAAAAACCCCACCAGGTCCTGCCTGTACGGCAAAAACGACCGTCGTTTATCCCCTTGTTCCGCGCCTTTGCTGCTCCTCCTCACTTTCCGCGCGACGACGACGTTACTGTCCTCCTTGTCTGCGGCCTTGGTCGTCGTCGGCGCCGGAGCAAAAAAGACGATAGTGTCCTTGCCGCCGTCGCTACTGCTCCGAGAAAGAAGGTCACGAAACTTCCACCGCTTGGAGGAGCCCGTGGAGCTGCTCTTATCGCAGCAGCCGCCGTCGCCGCGTCCTCCGGATGCCTTGGGCGGGGCCCATACGCAGTAGGTGCCAGGTGGCAGGTTCTCAAGGTCGTCTGCCTCGGAGGACGAGCACGACGCCGTTTCGCGCTCCTCTTCGATCATGAGCATTCTCAGCGGCTGACGACGTGGCTTGGTGGTCGCCAACTTCTCTGAATTTTTGTCAACGGCAGCAGAATCGGAATCGACGACGTTGCCTTGCAGAAGCAAGCTCTGGTCGAAGACCGGGTATACCGGCCTGATCTGACCGTTGTAGAAAACATCGTCCGCCGAAATCGGCGACGTCTGCGCCTCTCTGCAAACAAACGCGAATTCAAACTCCTCCTCCTCCTCTTCCTCCTCATTTACGTCGTCGTTTCGTGGCTCGCGCTCTTGCGACGGCGGCTGTGCAAACTGCGTGTTGTTCTCGTACTCATCGTCGATCTCTTTCCAAACGTCGTCGTCATCGCCGAGCTCTTCACGAAACTCGTTGACGACTCGGGCGGCGATCTGAGCGAGGCGGTCGGAGGAAGAGTAGGCGTTGAAGCTGGGAGAGAGCGAGATTAACGGACCAGCAGCATTAGTCTGCATTCTTAACTAGCCTTCTCACCTCTCTCTGCAGCTTTTTCGGGAAGATAAAAAATTGAGAGAAAAACTGTGAAAGGGTTTGGGTGGGTGGAAATGAAACAAAGTGTGGGGTTGCGTTTTGGCTATTCGCCTTGGATTTGGGTATTACTATATATAACAGACATAAAATATAATAATTTAGTGAGAGTGGTTGTGGAAATTGGCTTCCACAAAAATAAAATAAAATAGTTTTCTATATACGCGCTTTTGTATTGTAAGCTACGCGCGCGCCAAAACAAAAACGGCTGCCCATTTATTAATAATAATATTTTTTGTTTCTTTCCGTACTATAATGACGTCATTATTAGAACAAACCTGGGTCGAGGAGGTCTAACGACGGATATAGAACGGCTGCCCTTTGTTTGTATTACGGTATTACCAACCCTATGTTCACGCTAACACGAGTTTCGGGACTGCTTCTTCCTTTAACTTTTAGGTTTTGTTATGCATGTTTAGTACGAATCAGCAGCGGATTCAAGAATTTTTACGACGAGACGAGCTCGGATGCTAAACAATTACTGCTTACAGTGTGTAAAGAACGTATGAGGGAGGTCGGTGGTTAGCCGCTAGTTGCAGTTAGCTGGCTGCCCACTTTTGATTACAATGGGGAAAGTAATTAAGGATAACCCTTTTTTTGTATATATATTTCGATATGAAAAGAAATTATAGATGGAAAGAGAGGTACGCACGTAGTAATTGACATGTGTGAACCAGAGAGACCTAACACGTATATCACCCCATGCTTTCTTTTCATATCATCGATCTGAGTTAATTAATTAGCTGCCACGAAAAAGGAGGTAATTGGTAGCTGAGAAAATAACATGCAATTTGCTGGCCGGTTTGTTTGTTGAATATATATATATCATCCTATATATACAGTATTCTATATAAGAGTTTGCTATGTATGTACATATATACATGATTTGTACGTATACCTAACTAACTAAAATTATAATTTCTTATACGTATAATTTCGTACAATAAATTGGCATATATAGGAAGGACGTGTTTAAAGGGTTTGGTTTTTATCTGTGTGAACAAGAGAATATATGAGATCTATAATCATATATACACAATGCAAAACAAAAATTAGCGACTGACTTGTCTAAACGACGAAGTTGATATAGACAGTAGTACTACTTCTTCTAGATCAACAAAGAAACAGATGCATGTTAATTTGGATTTTTTTTTGTTTGATGGTGATGCCAGATAACCCTTGATTTGGGAAGATATCCAATTGTAATTTTCCAGCCCCTTTGAATAAGACAATCATTCTGGCTCGTATATAAATCATAAACAAACCCTTAATCAAGTACAAGATCACCTAACATATTAATATTAATTACAACTTTACAAGCTAGCTAGGTTTGATGATGATCTGAGCGGGCGGGGGTTAAATAGAATGAATGTTAATTTCTTTCAAGTACTCTACCCAAGCTTTGTTGATGTTAACCTACCAATAACATTATGTATGTAACTATGTATATATATATATATATGTGTGTGGGGTGTAGATCGATCATCATTTATTTGGTTGAAAGAGATCGATCTCATCATTCTTTTCCCTTTGTTTGTTTGATTATATATACATAATTAATGAGATTATATTAATAACATATCTTATATATATTATCCAACTTTTGAGTAAGGCTATGGTATGTTAAGAAGAGAAAACTCTTGTTAAGATAAATAAGGTCCTCATTAAAGTAATTTATGTTCTCATTTGAGTAATTAAGTCATGAAAGTGATAATTGTAATATTTTACGATTTGATGTTTGACACATAATATCACTTCAACAGCTCATGTGGTAACTACGAAAAAGTCATCGTTAAATTAAATAAGACATTCATTAGAGTTAATATGTATTTGTTAGAGTAATTAAGTCCTAAAAATAATAATTTAACATATAAGATACGTTAGTATACACTAGAATTGTTCGTAACTTTCACTCTAAATTTAGGCAAGCAATGACACACGAAATATGTTTAGGGTTTTGTTTGTCCAATCGTCGTGACAAGTTAGTACAAATAGCATGATCTTACATCACTTCTAATTTGGATGAGTTTAAGGCATGAATTCATGCTCGATCATTAGTTCTGGCCTCAAATTATTCATTATTATGCAATCGCGCGCAACCAATATATGTAAATTCTGGCTGCACGTTTAATTACTTATAATTAATTTCTTTAATATATATATATATACCAAGCATTATTTTTCGTGGTAATTATTAGGTTGATATATACTTGCCATGCATAATTAATTAAGTATATGTACTGCATGAATGAGCTAGCCTTTGAAAGCAAGTAAAGTACAATTCCCTGCAATTAGGTGAACAGCTAGCTTAGCTTAGCGTGAGTAGTAGTAAAGCTTGATCTAAATTTTATAGCATGCGTTTTAATGAATTAGCTAGAACAAAGCTATAGCAAGTTATCAACTACCTTTGGGGTTTGGCTGGACAAGTTAATTTCTGGTTGCAGCTAGTAATAATTATATATAAAAACTTAATGAACAAGCTATATATTATATGATTCCAATCAAATCATTATTCCTCTAATCCCATCATATATATGATATCATTAATACGTGCTATCTAATTTTCTCTTCATACTATTTTTTTTTTTAAATAAGAAAGCTAGGAAAACAACAAACAGAACCTTATATATATAGCCTCTAGAAGACTACAACAACTAGGGCTAAAACCAATTATTAATTCAATCCTAATCACTGTGTGCATATCTGGACAAGTCAATGAAATGACCGTGATTTTGCTTACATTCTAGAGCAGATAATAATCTTGGAGTTGGACTAGTAGCACACTACCACTGGTAATGGATCACCAGGGTCCCTTGTTACCAAAACCAGTTGTCGTTTTGTTATATTTTTATATATTCTGGACGGACCATACCATCCATTGACATATAGCACAAGTTCTAAGAACATGAAAACTTGAAAAGCGACAGAAGTTCAATTATTTTTGAATGGCTCGTCACATTCACTATTATTTGCAACGAAAAATTGAACCTTTTTAACTTCATTTTTTGGGTTTTTGGTAAACCCTTTAGAGTAAACCTCAGTGTCTATCCAAATTGCAATCAACAAACCCTCGATATAATATAACTTCGTATATTCTAATTATAATTATTCATTTTCTAATATTTTTACTATAAAAATCAATTAAACTAAAAATATTTAGTCATCCAATTGCATGAAATAAATGAATAAATTTGATAAAAATCAGCATCTTCATGATGAACAGTTCATTCAGTCGTTACTTATCATAACGACCAAGGGTTTTAGACATAATATTTTAGATTTTTATCATGAGCAGAGTCTAAACTTTGGTGCACCGAACATAAAGGTACACAACTTTAAAAAATGATCAATAAAATACTTGAATTTTCAAAAACACATAATCGGGATACCTCCGCCCATTTTTCATTAATTACTTGTCCTTTAATTATGAGGGCATATTAGTTATTTGACATATCTCAATTTTCAAAAATTATCAATAAGGTATCTGAACTTCTTAAAACACATCATCATGATACCTCTGTCAATCTTTCATCATAACTCATTTAAATGAGATCGCGTGTGGTTCATGTGAAATATTTTTCAAGGATTTTATGGTATTTTCTCATTTTGGTTTTGTTTTGCTTGTGTCCTCTTTTTTTCTCTCTTTTTCTCTTTGACTCCCACGGTAAGAGGTTGAATCTTATGTCACCGAAGTATTTTCTTATGTAGGGATGATGCACATAAATTGTGTTTGAAATATAATTGTATGGATGATCTAGCTTTTGAATTAGTCAATACTTAAATTCATATTAGTTAAAGTAATTAAAATAATACCCTCCAAAAAAATAGCACATACTCTCAAAAAAAAATCAAGGTCTACTTAATTATTGATTATAGGAAGAGGATAAAGAATAAATTTTGAAGGGAAAATATGGAAGGAGAATAATTAATTGCATTGTTAATTTTGGAGGGAAAATATATAGTGAAAGGAGAGAAGAAACATGTGCTTCAACATATTTCATTTAACTGAGATATTATGAAAAAGACTATGTTGGAGATAAAAACCCTTTTGCCGACATCATGATTTTTCACCCAAAAGTAACAGTGGGTTATAACACACAATTTTTGAGCAAAAATCGCATGTTCTTATTTTCGCATAAAAATATTTTCACAATCAAATCATGATTTTTAAGAATTTCTCGAGTTGGCAAAACGTAAAAATATCGAATCGTTTATTTTTTTTACAATTTTTCAAAGTTGGAAAACTAAAAAATTCAAGATTTTCGCGTTCAGTCAAATTGGTCACCTTTAAAAAAATATGTTTTATCAATGGTGAATTTTTTAGAAATTTTAATTTTTTTTGCCAAAACCATGATTTTTCACCCAAAACCGTGAGTTATATAACACACGATTTTTGGGCCAAAATCACATGTTCTTATTTTCATGCCAAAATCTTCTCACACTCAAATCATGATTTTTAAGGACTTCTCCAGTCACTAAAATTCAAATATATCGAATCCTTTATTTTTTACGATTTTTCAAAGTTGAAAAACTAGAAAATTCATAAAAAATAAACAATTCAAGATTTTCGAGTTCTGTCAATTGGATCACCTTTTAAAAAATATGTTTTACCAATGTTGAGTTTTTGAGAAATTTTTAATTTTTTTGCCGAAACCACGGTTTTTCACCCAAAAACGTGAGTTATAACATACGATTTTTGGATGAAAGTCGCAAGTTCTTATTTTCATACCAAAATCTTTCCATACTCAAATTATAATTTTTAAGAACTTCTCCGGTTAACATAATGCAAAAATATTGATATTTTATTTTTTACTATTTTTCAAAGTTGAAAACTATAAAATTCCTAATAAAATAAACGATTCGAGATTTTCAAGTTTTGTCAATTTCATCACCTTTTTAAAAATTATATTTTACCAATGGTAAAATTTCGACAAAAGTGCAGTTCACAAGGAGCTCTCGACAATTCCAATAATGCCCATGCTAGTGAGGCTAACTAGCGATGTCCATGCCCGCAAGGGTAAAGATGCTTATGCCCATTCTAAGGATACCCTTGATGCCAATGTGATTTTTCAAAGTCAGAAAATTAGCAAATTCATAAAAAATAAACAATTTTTGATTTTCGATTTCTGTCAATTAGAACATCTTTATAAAAAAAAAAATGTTTTACTAATGGTGAATTTTTGAAATTTTTTTTTTGATGAACCATGGTTTTTCACAAAAAACTGTGGGTTATAAGACACGATTTTTGGGTCAAAATTGCATGTTCTTATTTTCGCATCTAAATTTTGTTCACACTCAAATCATGATTTTTAAGAACTTTTTGAGTTGACATAACGCAAAAATATTGACTCATTTAGTTTTTAATATTTTCCAAAGTAGAAAAAACTAAAAAATTCATAGAAAAGAAACAATTCAAGATTTTCGGGTTAGTTGGAACACCTTTTTAAAATCATGTCTTACTAATAGTGAAGTTTTTGCGTGGGCAAAGTTAAAGAAAACGGGGTTGGCAAGGTTTGGCATGTCATCGCACTTCCAAAACGTCTCAAATCATGCCAACATCATTTTTTCTTCAACTTTGTCGGTCACAAAACTTCACAAATGTTAAAAAATAATTTTTAAAGCTTTGTCAACTGACTTTGCTCGAACAGTTCAAGTCGTTTGTGTGTTATAATTTTTCAAAGTCGGAAAAATTTTAAAAATCGTATCTCACAAATGAGTCGGGTTTTTAGAGAAAAGTCAATTGACAGGCCTTTTAAAAATTATATTTTACCAATGGTGAATTTTTTAGACATGTAAAATTGAAAAAAAAAATGCAGATCAAAAGGAGACATCCCGAGGTGCCTCCAACACTACCAAAGTGAGAGGTGGGAAGAGACATGTTTTTCAACATATTTCATTTAAGTGAGATATGATGGAAAATGCACAGAGATATCTCGATGATATGTTTTTAAAAGTTTATGTAACTTATTGATCATTTTTGAAATTTGAGATAAGTCAAATGAATGTTATGCCCTCCGACAAGTAACGAAAAATGGGCGGAGTTATCTCGTTTATGTGTTTTTGAAAGTCCAGGTACCTTATTAATCACTTTTGAAAGTTGAGTATCTTTATGTCCGGTGCATCAAAGTTTGGATCATGTTGGTGATAAAAACCCTAATATTTTATATGTGGAACTTCAAACTTGTAGAGCTGCAAAATAGAGAAGAATAATTTTCAGGTTCGTGTCCACCCCCCCCTCATAGTTAACATAGTTCCGCTCCATAATTTCATAATCCAACCGTTTATGTTATAACTTATCCCTCATAGATCACCTCTGCAAAAAATCAATCGAATCGGTGATCGTTTGGTCACTCATTCATATGAATTAAAATGAAACAAATGGACGGTTCATCATAATAGTAGTTGTTGTTCTCAGAACCGTTCATTTGTTTCATTTTATTTCATGATGGAACTTCAAACGATTTTTCGATTGATTTTGAGCTAGCATAATTTATAATCTAAAGGTGGAGAATGATGATGAAGATAATAGGGGTGAACCTGAAAATTATTCAATAGAGAATGATGATCAAGCATATAATTAGATGGTTGAGACTTGAGGACAAGCTGTCCTTGGGCCTATGCTTTTGTCACAAAATCTAATAGAACTTAATTAATAAACCATCACTGAGCGAAGTTGGGCCCAAGTTTATATAAGTAAAATTGGGTTGACATATCAAAGCCATTCTCCCAGATTCCCACAGGCAGTCAGAGTAAAGCTAGCTGGTTCCATCCTGAAAATGCAAACACGAACTTTTGCTGGGAATTCTAATCCTGGGTTATCGATTCTGACACTGAAATTCTACCTGCTCCAAACCACAAAAGGGTGAAGAATGAACAAATATCATAGTGCTTCAATGGAGGTCCCAATTTCACATGAACCAACAAGCAAGGAGCCAGGATTTGTAGACTAAAGGTTAGGTTTGGTGGTGTTTACCCTTTAAAAAACTGCAACATGCGCTTTTACACCGAGAAATCAGGAACCGGGCATCAGCTGCCGGACGTTTTTTGACGTTTTGGAAATTTACCATAAAACAAAACTAAGAATGTGGTTGAACATTTCTGAGACCACAAAGTTTGCCCACTTGTTTACATTTGCCAAAATAGCATAGGATTACAGGAATCCTGGTTAGTAGTAATCAGATATGTTTCAGACTTTAGAATTGAAGAATGGATCAAAAATTAAAATATATCCAATCCAAGTAGGCAGCAGATGTTCGTTTTTTGGTGTCTCAAGCTATATAGGAGGGAATCATTTCCCTCTCTTATCTATGAAATGAGAGAATATCTCAAAGCTACTTTTGGGCCTGTAGGAAGGGGTATTTCAAGCTAGCTTAAAGAAACAAAGAAAGGTGGAAAAGGAATAACAAAAATTAATACATCCTCATCAACCATTCATGGTGGAGACACCATTTCAATGTTCCAACTGGTACAACAACTGTGTGTGATTAATAGAAACTAACATGAGAAAGCACTATTGACTTTGTAAGTGCTGGGAACCCTCACTTGTGGTTAGAACATGTCAAACAGATCCACCGTATTATCACGCCGCTTACAAATTAGAACTGCTTCAAGTTTACGCCAAACAGAATAGGTCCATCTACACCGCCTGCACTACTTTTGTACTCCATCCCGCTCCTGCCTCCATCTTGAGCAACCCCTTGTTGAGGTTTGAATTGCTGCAATGAAAAATCTGCAATGAGATACGATTCGATACAAATTTGCATAAAGAGAATCAAAATCCAAAGGGGCAGGATGAGAGTTACTTGTCAACAACACTTTAATTCGTGGAAGCTTAACAATTAAGCGCAAGTTCAAAGAATGTGTTTACTAATTCCAATTGGGTATATGAACCAAAGCCCAATTAAACATGAGAATCGATCAAGCAGAGAATAGAAATAATCAACAAGAAAAAGAAAGCAGCTTCTACACACGTTGGCTATAAAAGCACATTTATTAATATTGACAAAGCCTACTTTTTAGAATTGACTCTCAAGCCTTAGGAGGGAAGTACACAAGAATAATTGGCTAGGCTTGTTTCTTGGAGAAAAAGATTCAGGTTTAGCAAATCACATCAAATCAATTAAAATATGCCTACTAAATAATTTTAACTTGACACATACACAACTATTCAATGATTTTTAACGAGACATAAATTCCATACCTTGGCTCTGAAAGATTTGATGATTGTAGCCAGCAACTTGTCTCCTGCTATTTGTCTAATTCTTTGTATCAGTTCATTCCTTGAGATCTTCTTGTCCTGAAAAAAAAAAGAGATTCACAAAAGATGAGGACAATGGTCAAACATAATAAAAACAGAGAGAACTATGATACTAATTAATGCAATGGGGATTGGGGAGTAAGTTCTTACTCTGTGGGATTTATGATACTTGAGGATCAAATCAATGCTAGGTTGAGGCAAGAACTTTGAAAGCACACCAATTAGAGTTGGAATTGGCATCCAAGGTGAAGTTGGTTTTCTAATTGGCTCCTGATTCTTCAAGAACTCTACAACCATGAATGAAGCAAGCAATTAGAACACAACCCATAAATTCAAACCACCGGAAACAAATCTATAGATGTAAAAGATCGATTTGCAGACCTTTCAAACAAGTAGGAGCTCGGAAGCTGATGACATATTCCGGCAAGATATGAGTGTTCATATGGGTACTCCACACTATATACTTCTTGGGAGCAAAAAGCTTGTCCACACCTGAATCAAACTCTTGGGAACTCGGATGATACTGTTCAGAATTACCAGGCAGCACAACTTCTGGCTTCCCCAAAATCACACGGCAAAGCAAAAGATGTCGTAGACCGTCTTCATCAACACTCAAGCTTTCCACGCTACAAAACGCAGCCAACTTTGTCAACCAAAAGTTGAAATTCAATAAATTGTCAACCAAGAAAACTCGAGCAGCACAACTTTTACACTAGAAAACAGTTGCCACAATAAAAGAAAGAACTCAAGAAAAAGTCAAAAATTGTACCACACAAACTGTTCACGTGTCAAGCAAGAAAATGTGACAAAATTTGAATGGCTTACCATTCTAGAGGGAAGTCATCAGGAGCAAGATAGACACCTCTACCATAAACCCCATTAGGCTTCTCAGAGTGACCAAAACCGTGGCCGACGATGGTCGAAATCTCGGCCTTGGAACTCGGCGAGTACCAAGCGTATTTCACATTGGCGTTTCCACCACACTTTTCCTCCACAGCTTTCAAGTAAATCTGAAACGCACGCAGCCGGGCTTGACCCGTTAAACCCGAATGGGGGTTTCTATTAATCGCCACAACCGTGGAGTGCGCTCCAAGAAAACCCAAACTCGCAATAAATCTTTGCTTGATGAGGTCATGGACTCTGTCCCCTTCCGCAAGTTTCACTAACCCAATGTCGAACACCTGGCGGTCATCGGAACTAGCGCCGCTGGTGACGCCGCTGTCGCAGTCGGACATTGAAGATTCTTGCTCGGAGGTAGCACCGCTGGTACCGGAACCGGAACCGGAAATCTGATGGCTATCATCAGGCGGCGGCGGCGGCGAGGTTGTGAATGCATCGGTGAAAACAGAGGACGACCGACGTTGAACACCGCTATACTCCATTGCAACAGGAAGAAAATAACCGCAGTAAAACTAAATCTAATGGAATTTACAAACCAAAATCAAAGAGAAATTGGTCAGAAAAACTAAGTATGAGGTGTTTCGTGGAAGCTACGGAAACGAATGACGAATTTGATTTAAACCCAGAAAAATTGACCTAAAAAAAAGATGCAAATTGAACAAAGAGAAACGAAAGACGAAAGTATATATAAGGGGATTGAGGAAGAGTCGGCAAATTTAGAGACGGCCGAGTAAACAAGCTGGCCATGTAAATCTATACATTTCTAAGTCGGCAACAGAGTTGTAAAAGGCTGTAATGAAAAATCTAGATCAAGAACAAGTTACAGAGAGTGGTTATATGCAAAACCCAGAAAAGGAAAAATGGGCGATGAAGAAAGAAGAAGCGGATGTTGCATTGGAACAAAAGAAACTCGTAGGATTTGACGTATGTGGTAATTGGGTGGTAAAATAGAATTTGTGTTTGTGCTGTGTCTGTGTCTATGTCTGTGTGTGTGTGTATTTTTATATGAGATACTGTTTTCTTGGAGAAGAGGGATTCACAGGAAGAAGAAGAGTTGCAGGAAGGAATTGAAAAACTAACGGAACCGCCTCTGTATTTGATGTTTTTACAAAGGCGGTGCGGCGCTAATTGTTTTGCGAATTAGCCATAGCTTTAAAGCCCAAATCCCCCACGGCATTTTATAACGCGTAGTCAATTACCATAACGCCCTTACAAAGATCTCTTTTATTTGTTTATTTTTTTTTTTTTGAAAAGAAAAAGTTGGTGACTCAATGACGTGGTCGGCGGAGAAATCGGATAGGGACGAAAAAATTAACTTAAACCGTCAGCGGTTAATCGGAAAGTCTTAAAGTAATGAACATTTTGTCTTTGCTATTATGGGGGGTTGAGAAATTCATAGTGGCACGTAATTTGATTAATTAAAAGTTAAAACACGTACGTGTTGTTAATTTGGGCACGGTTTTCTGCATATTGCTTGGTCCAATATGATTGATGCTGAGTACGTGACAGTGCAGATAAGAATTGGGTCAGACTATGGATGATCAAGTGGTTCACTGCAGCGTTTTTTGTGCTGTCAACCAGATAGGGGGGCTGATAATACTGGAGCAAAATGACAATAATAGGAAGCCATTGATGACCTTTGGAGTCCTGTAAATGAAACTGGCCGCGGAGAGTCTGAGACTATGTGCCGACTAGCTGAGGGTTTACCAGCCCATCGCTGGAAAGAGTAAAAGAGTTGGGCTAGCTTTACCAGTATTGGCGGTTGGGGGGACCTAAGGTTAGGTAAAGCATTGTGGCTTAGCTACAGCCTATTGGTAGGAAGATACTATTCTACTATTTGTGACCACCAAAAATTGCGTGATGTGTATTTGATGCTATATTTATTCTCAAACATGGTGAATTTGTTCTCTTCAATTATTAGTTCATTTTCGCATTTTATTTCGATACCAAACTTCAAAAACGTTACAGGTTCTTTAAGATGCATGTGTTTCGTGGGTTTCCACTTTATACTCCTCCTCCTCCTCCTTCTCCTGTCATTTTTTTAATTAGATATTGTTCGACCCCATTTTTTACTGTTTTTTTTTTAGGTTTTCTTCTTTCAAATTAGAAATAAGATCTTGAACTTTTCTTTTTTTAACCGCACCAACAACTCTTCGTTTTTTAGTCGAACTTGAGATCTCATATCATAAAGAGGAGACTTGTGTTGAGAATTGTAAGAAAATGTTGTATTTTGAGTTGCTTTAGAGAAGCTGAGAAAATAGGATGAAGTGTTGGTAGTATCCGGAACATGTAAATTGGTAAAATAAGCAACATATTTTTCACATATAAAGAGAATCTTTATTCTTGGCAAAAAAAATATATTTATTATTCAATAATAAAAGGGGTAAAATGTAATTTAATCTCATAATTATCACGACATTACCAAAAAAACTGAAGTTTTGTCTCCAATGTATGTGGTCAGCAAACAGTGGGCTGTTCGTTCTTATCTGCCTTGGGGAGAAAGACAATCCAGTTTTTTTTTTTTAATTCTTTTTCTTTTACAAAACAACTTATAAATAGTAAAAACTAATTACATTAACTCACTCAGGAAGGATAAAACAACCCACAATAAGTAACTAAATCATGCACAATTAACCCGTCCAGTAATTAATGGGAAAAATGTCAACGTCATTATCTTGGCCTCTACGTTTTGAGGGGTTCATGTTGTTAACGTGAAGCTTTGACTGATTGAGGCCTATAGACAAGGTTAGCCTAAAGGGGTCATGTACGTACGTTCTTCAATCTTCACCCCCAAGTTAGTGTCCATTAGTAGTAGCACCAACTTACCCACTTTCTGTGTTGCATCATTTGCTTCCTTGTAGAGGAGAGAGAGCTACTAATTAAGCCTAAGCGACAATAGTAGCTAGGTTGGTGTGACCATTGTGTGAAAGGGTTTAGTTTATTGAGAACGCTACGCTTTAATATTTATGTTTAAGGGAACTAGAGTTGTTGGATTATTTGTACTACATTCATACCCGTGCGAGGTATTATTTGTGAATGAGAGAAAAAGAAAAGTGAAAATCTCCACTTTTTCCTTTTTTTCTTTTTATATTTATATATTTTTTTACCATAATGACCCTTTTAAATAATTATCATGAGATTTTTTTTTTATTCTAAAGGGTATTTGTGGCAATCAAAAACTTGTTGAAGCCTTTGACACCAAAACTTTATGCCTCCATTTATAGTAGTGGAGATGAGCATCGAGATAATTCTTTTCTTATGGTAACGCACAAAATTATGAAAATGATCAATTGTATGAGTGTTGGGATGATTTTATCTTGTGATTTTCTTATAAATTTTTACCATATTATGTTGGAGTCATACACTTGTGCGTTACCGTTTTATCAAGATTTGGGCCATAAAACCCATTTTATGAGGCCTTCGTAGCGGCTTTGCCATTAATATGCCTTGGACATCACCCTATATAAATAACGCATTTCACAAATTGGGCTTAATATATAGGGAATAAGCCCTCAATGCACTGAGGTCTTAACTCTGGAAACATAGTCAGATATTTAGGGAATAAAGCCAACAATCTCAATCTGTTAAAAGCTAGCTAAATTCAATCTTGAAAACACCCAACCTGATGATCATCTAGAAATCCACAACTACCCTTAAATCAGTTGCAAAATATAAAATGTTTGAGCAGAACAGAATTTCCACCAGCTTAATTCAGATTTGAAGGGGTGGAAGTTATTAGCTGAGTGTATCTTGGACTCCATATTGCATATACTCGATATAGGTTTGTCATCAAATTATGATTCATTATCCAAACCGTAGTGTGATCAAGGCAAAGATTGAAAAAGAAGACGAAGAGAATCTGTTTTGATTCTGTCTGCTTACAGGTGCTACCCAAAATGTGTGTATATATAAATACAAAAATTAATATGGACTGCTATTGTTATATTAATTTGGATTAGGTGATTCGTGATTCGATTTGGACTCAATAGCTTGTCGTTAACTACTTAGCAATTGTGATATAGGATCAGATGAAAGCTATATCTACAAGATAATAACCATGTGAATTTATTTTTCATTAAATCTGTCCGATGCTCGTAAGGTTTCATCACTCTCGTGTAAGGGTTTCAATGAGAGACCAAAATATTTTTAAATACTCATGTAAATCATGTGTTACCAGGGCTGCCAATCTTGAAATTTTAGAAGCCTAGTACAAAAATTTGAATGATTACTAATCGTAGTCTCGATTGAAAGAACTAATCAATTTGGTGTTCCATATGAAAAACAAGTTTCATAACTAATTAAAAGACTAAAATATTGACCTTTGTCCTTAATTTAGGGTACATAGGGTGCCTGAGGCCTAAGTAGAGAATTAGCCAAAAAAGAAAGAAAGAAAAAAGGAGAACAAAAACAGTGGATGAATTCGATTTTGGCCAGAAAAACTATGTGTTGTAATCCACAGTTTTGGGTGAGAAACAAAGGTCTTGATTTTGTTTTTGTTGGAGAGAAAGTTTTGGGGTTGAGAGATTTATGAATGAATTTTCTTGTATTCCGACATTGGAAAATCATGAAAAAAAATCGAGTCGAGATATTTGCGTTTCGTTGGTTTGAAAAGTGCTTAAAAATCATGATTTAAGAGTAGGAAAATTTTGGTGAGAAAATAAGATCATGTGATTTTGGCTCAAACCGTGTGTTATAGTCCATAGTTTTTTTTTATGAGAAATCAAAGTCTCGAAATTTTTTTTGAGAGAAAGTTTTGGCGTTGGCCTCCATAGTGTAGGAACATTGTTGTTAGATGATATTGTGTGGTTGGACCGCCAAAATTGGACACAGTTAGCCTCGCTTGCATGGACATAGTTAATGACTTAAGGGTACAAACATGAAATGACACAAATTAGGACAAGGAGTACTTGCCTTTACCTTGAACTGATGGACAATAGCATTGGAATGGGTATATCAATTTGCATTAGCTAGCTAGGCCACATGAATGGGTGAGGGCAGGGACTTGGCTACTATGATGAGCGAAAGCAAGCACTCAGCCATTAGAATGGGCTGCGACGTAAAAACATTAATTATAAAGTAAAAAAATTGTGATTTTTTGTACGAACACTAAAAATAATATAATCTCGATTGACAACCTTTAGCGACGAATATTTCGTCAGTAAAAGTGGTCATAAATTTTTTTATTTCAATTTGACAAAAATCTGGGACACAATCTGAACATATATATATATTGTGTACTACTACTCCATATCATCACTAATCAAGCTACCTAGTTAACTAGGCAGCCTATAGATCGACTCTAAGTCTCTAACATTATTAATTAATATATAGGAACCGAATTAAGGTTGAATCTGTTAGCATGATGCATGGACATGCAAGAGGCTAGCTAGGGGACGAGATCTTATATATTAGAGGCGTGTGGTCTGCTTGTATAGACAAGAATATTAATCGAAGATATATTTGATTATACAGCAAAAATCCAAAGATATCGATCAATATGTATATATAATACATGTAGCTAGGTTTATCATCCTGACAGAGATCGAGGATATATATAGGCCGGTAGAGAACAAAAAGGATCGAAGAGATAGCTAGGATGCACAATGCTAGATTCAGTTAGAAAAATAAGTCTGGGCTTAAGATCTTGTCCACCGACCAGGATTAGATTCTGCGTATGTTTCTTCTTTCTTCTTTGTTTTCCTGCGTGGCTGCGCCGCAGGCACCGTTATAAGTGTCGCGCATGCGAATAAGACTCTGACCTTCGTCCTCTTTTGTAGCAGACTTATGCATACCATTCCATATTGACCAAAATATATTGGGAATTTGGGATACGTTATTACATTATAAAAGACAAAGTGGCAAGTTGATCCGTGAAACACGAGATGAAGAAATTTACATGCACTCCAAGGCGCTTGCGTTCCATGCTCAATACCATCTACCTTTACTTGTGTCTCAAAAATGAGTTTTAACAAACATCTTGCTTCTTACTCGGCTTAAGAAAAGCAAAGCATACGAAATCACTAAACCCTGGGGGGGTGGTTTTCGTGCGGGGCCCGAACCTGACAAGACAAAACCCTTTTGTTCGCAACCCCCGGAGAACCCCCCTCGGCCTTCCCTGTATTCACCTCTCGTTGTGCACCGTATGCCCTTTCCTTCCAGCTTTCCTGTCTACACTTGTTCTACCTCCCGCTCTAGTCTTACCTAAGTTTCTTTGGGAATTGGGTAAAGTAATCTTTTGAGAAATTTAGAAAAGTTTTTTTTTAAATTCAAATTGTTTGTTATGGAAATCTTAATACAAATCATCATTCCTTTTCCTCCTTTACTAAATTTATTTCTTGGATATTTTCCCATAAGTAGGGAGGTTTGTTTACTCTTCCATTTTTATAATCCAGGTGTATTAGGGGGGTGTAAATGAATTTTGTTTAAATTGTTTGGGGTAGAAGGTGTCGAAATGATTATATAATAAATTGAAATATAAAAAAAAAATTTTTTTTAAAGTAGGGAAAAACGTGTACTCTTAAAAACTTTCCACTATGTATTACATTCTTACAATTTTAAAGGGTATTAGCATTATCCTTCTAGATTTTAGTCTAGATTTTTATTGTCTCTAAGTGTTAATGAAAGTTTATATAATCTTACAATTTTAAGTATTGTTTATCCTTCTAGATCTTCCTATCTAGATTGTTCTACTATTGTTAGGTGTTTATTAAAATTTAGTTCAATCAATATCTATCCTAATAATTTTATGGAGTTCTGTTGTTTAAATCAATTATGTATGAAATAATATAGTTTTATAAAAAGTTTTTGTTCAGTCTAAGATTTATAAAAGGAAGATTAGAAAAATAAAATAAATAAATGAAAATAAAAATGTCTATGAAATTTTCACAAAAAAAATAGAGTTTATATATATAGGTAAAGAAAAGTCATAAGGGAGGAAAGTAATGTCAAAGTTTTTGAAAATTAAAAAAAAGGTGGAATAAGTCAAAAAGAAATTTTAAATTTAAGGTTTTAAAAATTTTTAAAAGAAAAATTTCTCAAACTTATCAAAAAAAATTTTCTCAAACTATCAAAGAGGATTGAAATAAAAAATGGATAAATCGAAGATAGTATTATTTAGAAAAAAAATATCTAGAAAATTAAATTCAAATATTTTGTCAAAGATATTGAAAAGGAGAAGGTGATTAGTGAAAAAAATGAGATTATGATGATTTTAGATAATTATATGTTGTTTTCGATGATCATTACTGATTTGGTGATTTAATAAGGTGTTTTTTATAGATTAATTTTTATACTTACACCCTTTAATGGAATATGCATGAGTATGAGGTGAGATGATTGTGCTATTAACACGTCGGATTAAGTTTGTCATAATCAGCAACTCTCTTGAGAAATTTATACATATACGTTGTGGTGGATTTGTTTTTTAATAAAATAAAAAAATTTAAGGTGAATTTGAATGCATACAATCACTCACCGTATTACATAACATAATTAATTTATTAAATTCTCTCATTTTAAAAACATGCATAGATAAATCAATAATGAAAAAGGTACTTACTACGTTTAAGTGAATTCCAAATCCAACAAGAACAAGCTATGTATCATGACTGTTTACATCATTTACATATCTGATCTGTGGAAGTTTGGAACACTCATCTCCTGAATTCACCATAATTCCAGAACGCAATTTAAGATAGAAATTATGCCGCTTGACCAAAAAGATCAAACACTGACATCAGGCAAACTTTTCCAATCAATATATGGATGATATTTTTTTGGTCCCAAAACCAAGTTGGGGTTTTTGCATCGAATACTTGCATCATTAGCTTACATGTGCCCTAAAAGACTTGGGGATCGACAGAACTCGTAGTAGGGACCCGTTTCTTGGCTCCAAAGAACCTGATTGACTGCACCCATAACGAGGTTGTGTTATGCTAGCTTGACCATCATGATCAAGAGGACCACCCCAAATGATATATTATCAAAGGCTAGAAATGCTTGGGAAACTATTGGGTAGTAATATATACATACTAGCTAGTATTGCATGGAATTTGAATTTGAACTCAAATTACGATCAAGAATAATTTTTTGAACCGTGGCAAGGAAACATTCCATTTCATGATTGACATTCTTCGGTTTGAAAAAAAGAAGAAGAAGAAACGATATAAAGATGTTAAGAGAATTTAAGAATCAACTTTGTGATGATAATTAAGTGTAGTGTCCTTTCCATAACTTTTATTTTGAGTGTGAGAGAAGAAGAGAAATGAAAAAAAGGATCGGAGACAAAGCAAAATGTGCGTGCATAAAGAAGCAGATAAGATTATTTATAGGGTAGGTTAATTTTTGGAGAAGCTTGAAGCTCAAGATTTACACGTCTACCCACTTATATATGTTTATTTGATGACTCAAAAGTGATGTGTCTCTCTAGCTAGCTAGGGTTCTTTATTTTTCGTTTATTAAAAACATGCTGTGCATGGCATGTGCAAATATTAGTGGTTAGTTAATATTGTTACTTGTAATTAACCCTGCTTAATAATTAATTACAACGTGTTCCTTGAAGATCATAGAGAAACAAAATCTGAAAGCGGATAAAGTCAGTAATAATTTCTGCTTGTGAATGAAGGCTTCTTAATTCACTTTTTACTTTGATACTAATTCTCAGCATTTCTTCTCACACGTGAAACTTGGTTGAGTATATAGTCGATCACTATTTTGATTGCATTGTGTGATTAAACCTTTTTCATCAATACGAAATGAAAACATGCACAGATATATATGTACTGGGATTAAAAAAGAAAAGAAAAAAAGAACTAGTGTCTGCGTGGTCCTTGATAGCTCAAAATTTTCGAAAATGATTACTTACTTTCAAAACCCCGCATGCAAGATCGCCACAAAGTAATGAAAGTTACTCCCGGTTTACAGAGAAATAAAGGAATAAAACGATCAATTATAATGAAGTAATATATTGATCGAGAAGGGTGATCATCATAACAGAAGGATCGAATCAATCGACGTTGTGGTCATCATTGAGATGATAACAAAAAATAAACCTAAATATGTACGTAGCAGATCGTGATAGAAGAAACTAAAACGAAATTAATGATTAATAAACAGATCCATAAGAGCTATAGATTAGTGTACGGTGAAATTAACGTGGGCACTGGGCACACAATACAATTATATAAATCATTTTATTCTCTTTATACGTACGTACTTTGAGAGTCCTTTTAATTTTGAGTGTCTTCTTCATATTACCAACCTCGAGCGAGTTTCCTAATAACTAGCAAGACAAGATGGAACATCTTCTAATTAAGTTATAATGATGGGAGACCTAACTTCGAATATCATGCATTATATTCCCGCCAAACTTTTTTATTTGAGTTGTTGGCTATACCATCAACTAGGAATCCATATGACGCCAAAATGCATTTCATTTTCTTCTATGCCGAAAATTGACCTTTTGTAACGTGACAGCTAATCTAGGTTAAACTCAAAAACTATAAACAAATATAATCAATACGTGTTGTCAAAGTTCGTTAAGTAGGACATTGACACACTAATTAAACTCCTCAAAGAAGGTTAATTAAAAAAAAAAAAAAAAAATTTGCTTGCAGCCAAAGCAGACCCTAGACCTAAATAGAGGAATTGCTGAGATTTTTCTGGTATGAAAGGGAAGAAATAATCTGTTGCATACATACATATATATGATGCTGCGAGTGGACTAAAACCTAGCTCGATCAAGTGCGCGCAGCTAAGGAAGAGGAGGGTGTCACGTGACTCAGGGGTGGGAGAATCTATCCTTTGCTTGTAGGAGGAGGAGAGCGAATGGGACCCACCGGTTTTGGACCCGCAAGTTGGAGTGCTCTTTCGGTATGCTCTTTATCGAGGACCCAAATATTCTCTCTCAGTACAGTAGTTGCCCCAGTCCCCAGTCTCTCTCTCTCTTTCTCTCTCCTGGTACTACTCTCACAGCTTCTGTCACGTCAGCATTTGGTGACGACCACGCCGTGATATATGACGTGTGCACTATCAGCATCGACGGCCCGTCTTGTCCCGTCCCAACAACCCCGACGAGCATCGCGGCCGTTGGTTTTCAAGCCAGCAGGAGTGTTAGTCAAGCTGAGGTAAGACGTGGGGCCTGTGTTGGGCCTTGTGCAGACACAGTGGGGGCCCACCATTGTTGCTACCGACGGTGTTTACACCCTAACCTGCTTGAAAGAGCAGAGCCAGTCGATCTCCTTTTTCTTCCCCTTCTTATAGGTTATAGCTCCACCAACCCAACCCCCACTCAAAATCATTCCCTCACTTCTTTTCACTCTCCCTCTCAAATAGACTAGAACTCTCACTGAGAGAGCTGTAGCTCTAACTGAGCTAATGAGATGAAGTGTGTGTGAAGGCAAAGCTTGATTAGAGTACGTACTTGTTCCTAGCTAGCCTGTTTAATTTCTTCTTCTTCTTCTTCTTCATCAATCATCTGGGTTTACTTCACTTTGTTTGATGGGCCATAATTCTCTACAAGTTTGTATGGATTCATCTGACTGGCTACAGGTACGGCGTCGTTCCATCATGCATCCTAACTACTTTGCTTAATATCTCATGCTTAAATTAGTATATATGATCTTCCAGCTCCATTTTTATGTACTTGACCACTCTCTATATATGCTCATTGATCATGAATTCTCACCTAAAAATTCAGTACAACAGTACAGATTTTTAATATATAACAATCCCATATATATGCATTGAAAATGCCACTAGCTAATCCTGGATTAGTGGATTACATGACATTCATGAACACCCCAGATTCCCAGAAGCGTATTGGCCATCCACATTTCAGCATACATTTTTAGGCCAAGAGTCTTCTTCTTTTTTCGCTTGCTCATGAAAATTTTGAGACATAATTCAACAAAAATTTGATGGAAAAAAAATATAGCGTTCAAGTTCAAATTTAATTTAGTAAATCTTAGTTAGATGTTACTGCTAAATATGGAAGGTAATTAATGAAACCCCATCGGTACGTCCAAACTCCAAAACATCAAGTCTTAGCACTATTTGATTAAGTGAAAATTATCTGAAAAGACAAAGAATGTCGAGTCCAAAAGATGTTAAGGACAATGATTCTGACGCAATCTACTTCCATTTTCAGGGCTCGATTCACGAGGACCAGTCTCCGATGGATTCTTCGTCACCACTCTCCGGCGACATTTTAACATGTTCTAGGCCCATGATAGAGAGAAGGCTGAGGCCACCGCACGACCAATCCCTCAAGTGCCCTAGGTGCGACTCTACCCACACCAAGTTCTGCTACTACAACAACTACAGCCTCTCTCAGCCTAGGTACTTCTGCAAGACCTGTAGAAGGTACTGGACCAAAGGGGGTACGCTCAGAAACATTCCTGTCGGTGGTGGGTGTAGAAAGAACAAGAAAGTTGCTTCCAAGAAACCCAATGAAGATCACAATGCGTCAATGAACCCTAACCATCTCGGGTCGTCCTCGTCCTCGTCTCACAACCCGACTGATCTTCAGCTCTCGTTCCCAGATCAGATGCATTTTTCGCATCTGAATAACTTGATGCTTGGGGCTCAAGGGACCGGAAACCCTAGTTTCATGGATAGCAGGTACGGGAATATTAATGGTATGCTTGAGAATTCGAACCCGTTGAGGCCAATTGACTTCATGGAGAATAAGTTGGAGGCTATAGTGGGGAATGCCAGGAACTATGATTTCATGGGGAATGGTGTTGATAATTTGGGCATGGTGAGTGGCCTTAGCAATATGGGGGGTGGACATGGATTAGAATCTGGGTTTCATGGTTTTTGCTCTAGTCCATTTGGATCAATGTCAATTGATCATCATGGGAATAACAATGGGACTAATTTCATGGACAGTTGCCAGAGGTTAATGTTACCCTATGAAGCAAATGGGGATCATCACCGTCACCAAAATGAAATTCATGATGTGAAGCCAAACACTAAGCTCTTGTCTCTCGAGTGGCAAGACCAAGGCTGCTCCGATGCAGGAAAAGAATCATCGTATGGGTACCTCAACGGTCTGGGATCGTGGACGGGCGTGATGAACAACTACGGGTCATCCGCAACGAACTCATTAGTTTAATAAAATAACTAATTGGTGTGATTAGTGGCTTTAATCAATTATGATGATTCGCATTAATTAGAGAGTAGGTTAATTATTCATCGACTACTAGTAGTTTCTTCCAAGCATATGGAATATGTATGTCTTTGTTGAAACGGGTTTTTAATTTCTTTTGAGTTTTTTTCTTCCTTCCTTTCCATGTGTGAAGGTGGTCTAGTTCTTTCATGATGTTTATTGACTTAATTAACAAGGAGTGTGTGTGAATGGGAACCTGGAGAGTCCAAAAATGAGTACTGCCTTACTTCGGTGGATTCCTTGTTTATCATTCGTCTGTGCTTTTGTTTCTTTTGGTTTTTCTCTCCTACTTTGTTGTACTGTTGGTCTTGGCCGGCTCTGCAAGTGCAAGCAGGCAAGACACTATAATTCAAAGGTCAAAGATTTTGTTGTAGTACCGAGATTGATATACTATATATGCCTTTTAGAGTAAAACAATCTGTTATTTCAGTACTTAATTAATTAGTTAACGTACTCTTCTTCTTATCATCTTTATGTGATTAATTGAGTACGTAATTATGATAAAGTGTTTTAGATCGACAGTCTTTGCTGTTATTGGAATGCTTTATGCTTGAGAGTTTAGACTCATATAAAGGGAGAGCAAAGCCTTTCGATCGGGGAAAGCAAAACTATGCTTTCGGGTTTTTTGTTTTTGTTTTTATCAGTATGCCTTTAAGTTTTTAGAGGGCAGTTATATTTTCTTAATGTGACACTTAATTTGCTTGTCTTCGTGACAAGTATATTATCTAATTTTTTAAGTATATTATCTAAGTAAAGATAGTATAAGTTCATGGAAAATGCACTTGAGTATGAAACTCACAAGCATAATATTTGGACTGAGGAGTCAACAATGTTGTCTTTCATATCCTACTCATTTCGGAGACTAAATATCTTTGAAATCTTGGAGCTACGTTCCAAAATTCTTCAATGAAACTCGTGAGCTTTATAACAAATTATCATTTCTAGTATATTTGGAAAAAAAAGTTGTCAAAGTTGTCATGTTTGAACTCCAATTTGAATTAAAATCTTAAAAAAAAAATCAATTTAAATGTTTGGGTTATTGATGGAGATATTGGTGTAAATTGAAAGATAATTACACGGTTGCAAATCAATTGATCATTGACAAAAAATGGAAACTACTTGATCATTAATCAAAGATTGGTTTAGAGAATATGAAGTGTTTGTCTAGTGTTTTTATATAGTTTCTCCTTCTCTATCTAGGTAATCTTTCAGCTCACTAATATTAATTCATTCTAGAATCAATAATGATTTCAATTTTTTTATTTTAGCATTACTTTTAGTCTCATCAGTTCATTAATTATCACATTGTTAACTATGTACATAAGAATCAATTGGTTAGCTTCGATTTTTCGGTGTTTGGATCACCTCTTTCCAGTATTCGTACATTGCACTGGAATTGTTGGGTGGTTCTCATCGGTTCCGATTACGGTTTCACCTACAATTTTCACTGTTTAACTGACCATCGCAGTGTATTGGTCATGCCTTTTGGCAATTGGTTACTTTTATGTTCAGATGCGTTTGTCCATCTTATTTTACTTATCGATGTTTTATGCATCTTGTTAATGTACTCCTCAATTTTATTTAATATACGATCTATCGCTTTCTATATAAAAAAAATCAATTGGTTTTCATATTGATCCATTAGAGTTGAAACTTAATTAATTGCCAAAACAGAAGACTTAAAACTTGGTTATCCCTAAATAAAAGAGAAAAACAAGAAAATTAAATATTGCGTAATTGGGTTGGAGCCAGACATTGTTCAATGGGTTGGACTTACTTCTCTCTATTTTTGATGAGGTTCTAAGAGGAAGTTAGATCACTCGGCCAACTATAACCCGACCCGAAGAGTCTATACACTTCCATGGTCATCCCTTCCGTCTCTGCTCTCTTTGCCACATTTCGCTCTGTTGGATTTGGCGGCTGTTATTGCCCAAATTTTTAAAGCTACGGTGAGTTTCTTTGACATGGGTTTTGTTCAATCTTCCATTTGCTTTCTAGTTTCTTGCACAGATTTCTGAGTTTCGTGAGAAATCCAGAACTACTTGGTTTTATAGTCGGAAGGGGTGGGTTTGAGTATGAAAACGCTCGTAATGGGGATTCTTAGCTGATGGAGTTGTTTGATGCTGGGAAAGTTTGAGGTTTTTCTTTCCCGGGAAATTAAATCGCTTTTAACTGGTCACTGACATCGAGTTTAATTTCGCACACCAGCTGTTTGTGTAAATGCCCAAGTGAATCTACTAAATCTGTATATTGAGTCATTGATATATAGAACGATTCTACAGTTTGGACTAAACCATTATATGCACAGAACATTGAATTTTGCATTCATTAAACGTATAAATGAGACATTATGCTGTGAAAAGCATTTCTCTTGCCTTTGCTAACTGAAGTTTCTTCCTTTAATCTCTCTACAGAGGAGAGAGTTCTCAACATTGTTCGAGCAGTTCAAGTTGTTTAAATACACAACGTTTATGAGGCATTGTTTTCACTGACCCAAAAGAATCATGAGGATCATTGCAGTTGCCAGATCTTTTCGTGCCCGTCCTACACTACCTAAAGCAACCGGTCATTTGCAAGTTCGTTCATTCCAACCAGATTTTGTTCCGAGGGGTCCCAAGGCCATACCCATTCGCTACAAATATCCGGAGATCTATAACCCCTATGGCCCTAGACCCCCACCCTCGGATAAAATTGTTCAGCTTGCTGAACGAATAGCTGCTCTTGCTCCTGAAGAACGCTGTCAACTTGGTCCTGCTCTCGTGGAGAGGTTAAAGCTTCCGAAGCTGCAGCCGATATCAACAGAAGGCATGGACTTAGGTCCCCAGGGAGGGGCTGCTGGCGGGTCTAAGGCTGAGGAGAAGAAGGTTGAGAAAACTGCTTTTGATGTGAAATTGGAGAAGTTTGAAGCGTCTGCAAAAATCAAGGTGATCAAGGAAGTGAGGGCTTTTACCAGTCTGGGATTGAAGGAGGCTAAAGATCTTGTTGAGAAGGCACCTTGTGTGCTTAAGCAAGGGATTACCAAAGAGGAAGCAACTGACATAATTGAGAAACTAAAGGCTGCTGGAGGAGTTGCTGTCATGGAGTAATATTCTGGTTTTATCTTGTATCGTTAGTTATCTTGTGTCCCTCAAATGAACTACATTGCCTTTTCTGTTCTTATGAGATATGGAAGTTCATTGCAGCTTTCAATGAATTTTGAAATGTAGGAAGTAATAATTGTGTGGATCTATTTTGCAAAGCTTGGTTCGAACTAAATTTTGTAGTCAAGGCAGCAAAATTTGTCAGTTCAATATTGTCATCATCCACTTCAAAGTAATAAGCTCGTATGCTCAAAAACCAGCATGTCCTCTGCACAGAGAACATTCCATGAAATAGTATTCGGCAATGCATACTTGTTCGATACAGGTTGTTTGATTGCTAGGGCTGGTTTCGGTTTGGTCGCCCCCTTGTTAACTAGGGCAAGCAATACCTTTAAACATGATTTGCTAACTATCAAACATGGCATAAGAGACATTAGTACTGATTTTGCATGGCATAAGAGACATTAGTACTGATTTTGCAAATGCGCAAATTATGTGAGTAACATGTAAATTATGTGAAACAATGTTGGATTAATTGCTATGTCTAGTTGGGAAGGCATAAACAGAGAAAACAAGTATATGATTAGGAGGAACATGAAATTTTCTTTAGCCCCATTTGGGAGGTTCCAATGCACTAAGGGCTATTGAGTATATCATGTTTCGGCTACAGATGTATTTGTTCTTGGCAATTGAAACAAAACACTGCCCAAGACAGTTAATTTGTGTGTATGTAACAACTAACAACATCGGAAAACACTTAAAATATGAAACTCAAAAACCAAACACACGGAAATATAAAATTGATGAGCGTAGTATTGGAGACATGGATGACAGATGAAATGCTGTCTTTCATCTCTATCTCGTTTTTAAGGCATTTTTCTTTGGAACTTTCCAGCATCCTTCAATGGAATTTACAAGTGAGCTTTGTTGCTGTGTTTTATATAAGCAAACTCTAGTTTATAGTCCTTGTGACATCTCGACCAAAAACAAAAAAAAAGTCATTGTGGACAAAAATTATTCAACCTTTGTCATTCTTTGAATTTCAAATTAAATATCTAGGCTACTAAGTGAGATATTGGAGTAAATTGAAAGATGACTAAGTGAGATACTGAAAGATGACCAATTGTCCTTTGCCCATATGGGTTCTTTAGACCTGGGTTGGCATGTGTTAGAGAATATTCATCCAAATCTTCAGGGCAGACTAGAAGATGATCGCAATGGCCGAACTAGGCCTCCAATTGTAACCGCTTAGCGATTCTGTTTCCTTTTTAGGGCTTGGCCCCTCCCATAAACAAAAAAAGATGACTAAGTGAGATATTGGAGTAAATTGAAAGATGATTTAGATTCCAAATATGAACCCATATCAATTTCATCTATCACCAATATGTAAGCAAATACAATCTATCATATGTGAAGAGCGGTATCTTAATGAAATACAGTTTATCATATCTGTAAGTAAAAATAGTCTATTATTCATCTTTGATTCTGTGTTGGGTATCTCATATTTTGATTAATGGAATAAATAAAAAATTGCCCGAACGAATCAGCTTGTAGATTGGAAGGCACAAAACCTTAAAAAGAAACTATGATTAACCTATTGATCTCAACTTTCCCCCTATATAACAGGCAATTGCTTAGATGTGGATTCAAACGTGTTTTTGTAATGGACTGAGGGAGAATACATAATTGGGGCTATTCTGCAAAACGTAATTTGAAATTTACTCTGCAAAACTGGCTTCATAAATGTCACTGTGTCGCTGTCCAGTTCAAAATCAATGAAAACCTATGGAAATTTTGTTAGCCCATAAAACAATACGATGGATAAATGCCGGAGAACATTCACCGAAAAGCCACATTAATAGAGATACATAATTCAGCGACTAAAAAAAGTTACATAGAGGTTCCAAAATACATAGTTTTGAACATTCACCGGCCAGAAGAAGCCATACATAGAGGACTAGAGGAGGCTCCAATGCAAATGAGTCACACTGCTCATCACCAAAAGAGCCTGCCTGAAAGGTCACTACATTGACAACCTCTATAAGAAGTCCATAACCTATTCTACATTAAGCAGAGGAGGAACCAGCTGTGGAGCTCACCTTCTGTAGGAGGCCTTTTATTTCACACTCCAGTTTGGCTCTCATCTCTGGAGAGAGAGTATCGCCCGACTTCTCCAGCATTGATGTCATCATCTGAAGATTCTGCCTTATGACGTCAAGGCAAGGAGCCTTGGCAGGTGATTGTACAGGAGTCAGCAATCTCTTTGCAGGCGGGGAGGCTAGGCTTGTGGCTAAAACCTTGGACACTGGTGGAAGATTAAAGCGCTTGAAACTAATCAGGTTTGTGCCAAAAGGGTTGTTCTTCTCTAAACTCTGAAATGCTTCTCCAGCATCAGCGCTTTCCATGAATACAACCTGAGCACTAGCAGGGTCTTTTAACAACTGTGTCTCCGATTCTTTCAAGGGTCCAAACCTACAAAATGTTGAAATTAAATCATCTTTTGAAGGCATTGGAATTCCTGGGGCAAAGGACAAGAGGAGAGCAGTTGCTAGAGTTTCTCCTTTTCTCCTCCTCTTCTTGCGCTCGGGTTTACTTGGAGGTGTAAGGCATTCAGCACTATTTCCATTCAAATCTGGAATACCGTCAGCTTGATGTTTTGCTTCTGCTTTCTGCTTTCTCTTTCTCTTTTTCGGTGCAGGCTTACTTTCAGCTGAGACCAGGCCGGTAACCTGTTTAGAGTCCAGGCATGGCAAAGCTTGCACAGGAAACCCAAGATCTACAACCAATGTACCAGGTTGCAAATTGTTTCCATTCACATCTACTAAGCCAGCAGTCATATTGGATTTTGAATGCTCCGAAGCAGCTTCAGTCCCCAATCTCTTTTCTAGCTCAACTTTACCTTCAGAAGCAGCATGGCCAACAACCTGTTGATCATCAACGAGAACACTAGGTAGAACACTGTTCCCATTCAAATCAGGTATACCAACTGTTTCCCAAGTCTGCAAATTCGCTTCATTTGCTCCTTCCGCCTTCTCTCTTTTCTTTTGCTTAGGCTTATCACAGGGCATGAGAGGGCCGACAGCCAAAGAATCTTGTACCAAGTAGCCATCGGGCGCAAGGCTTATATTCACATCTGACATCCCAGAAAGGGATTTAGTCTTGGATCTCCCTAACTTTGGTCGTCCCTTTTTCTTGCCAAGGTTTCCATTCACACTCAGTACAGCAGTTGCAGGGCTTTGAATTAGATTTGGCATGTTGGCAACATCTTCACCCTCTGAATACTTCAAAACTGACTTTTTATTTCTTTTCTTTGGCTCAGATTTAGCCTCATTCTGGCCACTATTTTCCAACAGGCAAGGTTCAGCATCTTTATCCTCATCCTGACCAACCATGTTCTTACTATAGGTTTCACAAATAGGTTCGTCATGAAATACTGATATCCTGAAGTTGGAGATGAACCAAGCAACTGAATCAAATGCTTTATTTTCAATCGGATACTGGCAGTCGATGGCTGCAGAGCAGAATTCAGAAAGCAACTCAGCAGAAGATATATTTTTCAAATTTGAATCACCACATATGTTACTCACACCTGTAAACCTCCTATACCATTTTCTCCAGAACTTCTCACCAGTGCATTTAAAATTTAAAGGCAGTCCACCATCAATATTTGCGGCCATTCCTTCCGCAGACAATCCTTTCTGCCCCCAGTTTATGTATGGGTAAGATAAGTACCGACTCTTCTTCCGTTCCCTCGACTCGGCGCCTATTTCAATCATTCCTTCAATTCCACCATCACCATTTCCTATACTGGAAGCATTGCTCTCTTTTACTGTTGGAGATGTCATGAGGCTGGTCTTAAGACTCTGAACATGATGGTCACCATCTTCAATTTCAGAATCTCTCTTCATCTTTCTCTTCCTTGACTTTGAACTTGAGATGAAATTTTTATCAGCATTGCCCCCACCAAAAACCTTTGCAAAAACTTCATTCTCCTCATTCTTTTCTTGCTGCAAAACTTTATCCTCTGTTTGCTCCTGCAAGGTTCCATCAGCACCGCCTTCAGCATAATTTATTTCCTGAAGTAGATGCATAGGCAGCTGGCTGTGCCCTGTCGAGCTATAGAAGGCTGATAATTGATTCTGTGCAACAGTGAAATCAAGTATGCCAACTTTGGAAACAACCTGTGCAAGACTTTTCAGACGTGCAAGGAACTTTGCAGAATCAAAATGAGTAACCGAGAATTCACCAAGTTCACGAGAGTTGCGGTTAGGAACCGGAACTCCTTCCTTAGATGCTGCATCACCAACTGACGGTTGATTTTCTTTCAAAATACAGGCACAAGTCATATTCAATTTTACACGGCCACCAAACTCTTCAAGAGCCTTCTCTACAGCTCCAACGAATATTCTAGCCTTGCTTTGTCCTGAAATCTGCTCAAAGTACTCAGGAAAAGGCCTTAGTTGGTATGGATGGCACCAAGCAACATGACTCATCCCAAAGTATCCAACTAGTAGACAGCCTTCTTGGTCACTAATCATCCCATACTTGGATGCATCTACAGGATCATGAATTCTACCAGGCCACCAGGTCTTAATTTTGGTTTTAACCCACACAATATCACCCACAGAAAAATCATAATCTTGATGGTCACCACCCTTCTCCAGTTCATCATCTCCAAATTCTTCTGCATTTTTCTTGCTCGCAATCCCAGGACAACTTCCCATATCAACAATAAATCCTGGAGGAGGGCCAGTGAAATCCACAAACAGCGAAATACCATCACCAGAAACTTCTAGTTTGTTGCTAGCTGTATCAACAGCTGAGTCGATCCCATTTGATCCCAGTGCTTTGTCTTCAGTGATACCATCATATTCAACCATCTTCGCAACTGCATCATCTTCAACCATCTTCTCAACTACATCATATTCAACCATCTTCTCAACTACATCATCTTCAACCATCTTCTCAACTACATCATCTTCTCTCTGACTACCACCCATATTCGATCCCAATGCTTTGTCCTCATTCGTACCATTGTCATCCACCATCTTCTCAACTTCATCATCTTCTCTGTGACTAACACCCATACTCGATCCCATTGTATTGTCCTCATTCTTCTCAACTCCATCATCTTCTCTCTGACTAACACCCATACTCAATCCCAATGATTTGTCTTCATTCATAACATCGTCATCCACCGTCTTCTTAACTTCACCATCTTCGCTCTCACTACCACCCCTACCCTCCAAGTTCCCATCTGACTGTAACTCCACAGAACCCTTCTGAAGATCCTTTTCCTTTTCTAATTGCAGCAGTTTGGAGACCATTTGAGCTTCATCTCCCAAATCAACCTCACTATTAACCATATAAACCTCCTCAACCGCAACCCCATTTATGCACGTCTTCTGGACACCAGAAATCGCTGCATCCACACCCAATTCCAAATCCTCTCCTTTAGTACCATCTAAAGTTCTTTCCTCGGGTTCAACCATTTGAGTTGCCACTTCCACAGCATCAAGCCCAAAATCATTACTGTTTTTGACACCAGACATTGTTGCATCCACACCCAATTCCAAAACTTCTCCTTTAGTACCATCTAATATTTTTTCCTCAAGCTCCACCACTTGAGTTGCCACTTCCACAGTACCAAGCCCAACATCATTATGACCAAAATCAACTCTTCTTCCATTATCTTCGAAAATGTTGGAAAAAGACTCTTCTAATCCAGGACAGTTTTCATTCCAGTCTAAGAACCCAGAAGCCTCTTCTAGGGTTTTATCCCCTGAGTTTTGAGCTTCTAGGGTTTCTGGGGTTTTGGGGGTCTCCATTGTCAATAATGCCCCAAACAAGTCAACTTATTCTTCACAAATCCAAAGCTGATGAACAAAAAAAAGGAAAGAGAAAAATCTGTCATTATGACTATCCTATTCCATAGAAAATGTTCACAACCAAAACCATATGCCCAAAAAACAAAAGAAATCTACCAAGACCACAACCAAAAAAAAAACACAAATAAAAATCAATACCATTCCACATACCAAGAGAAATTAAAGGAAAAGAAACATACTTTCTTTTTAGGAATTCCAGAAATGAAATTACCTCAAGAAAAAATTACATGCTTGGTCTGTGATCCCAGTAGCTCAACTTGAAAAAGGACCATGCTTTTGGATTATTGTGAAGGATGAGAGAGAGAGAGAAAACAAGGGTTAAAATTTGGGTGCAGCGGAATCAGTTCCGAAAGGGGCTGAAGGAAATGTTTAGGCGAAAGGTACGTTAACAAGTTCTTTGATTTCTCTCTCTTGGCTTTTATGGTGAGTGACTGGTGAAGTGTGAAGTGTCCGTATTTAAAGCTGGGGCTTTGTGGTTTCCACCTCCAAGTACCAAATGCACGTGATACTGTAGGTTCAGTTCCACCAGATCATTTTAGTTTCTTTTCTTTGCCATCCAGTGTGGGTTTGGTACTGTACTAAAATATTTTTATTTTTTGGACAATATATGGTCAATATTTGATTTTCATTTGATATTTTGATGTATATATGGGGATCATTGGCACACAATACATAATTTTTTTTTTTTTTCATTGTCTAAGGTGTGTGGTAAAAGTGTGAATCGAAATCACGTTTATAAGAAAAGAAGTTTTATGTGAAATTCGATACACTATGTATTATCACTTATATGTCGTATGTTAATAACTTAATAATAAAAAGATCGATTGTTCTTGCAGTAAATAACTTTTGATAGTTGTAACAAAAAAAAACTTTTGATAGTGACTCAAAAAAAAATGATAATGACTTCGTTTTTGGCTCCATGAAGACTTCTTTTTGTTGAAATAGAAGACATTCTTTTTTCAGGGAAGAAGACTGAAGACGTTGTGTTGACTTTTGACTGGGTTGGACAAGCGAAAAGCCACTTTGATCCAAACGGCTAGATTCCAAAACATGAGATTATTCAACTCACTGGCTCATATTCAAAGTAAAATGAGTTCCTATGATGCATTGGCCTGGATTCCTTATTATTGTATCATATCATTTTCTTTCCTCGGATGCTTCAAATTCAGGAAGAAGAGCACCTTATTCTTCATTACATTGGGGGCAAACAAAGAAAGTAAGAGCCTTATTAAAGAAAATATAACATCTCCAACAGAAACTAAAGCTGAGATTCTCTCTACAATTTGTCCATCATTTTTTGCAGCAAGTATCAACATACAGTCAGAATCTCTATCGTTTTCGTATGAAGTATGGACATACAGGCATGATCTTTATCATTTTGTATGAGAATTGCGTCCGCCCACAACTTACCATCAACCCTACAACATTTTGGTTATGAACCAGAGCTTTTAACTTGCTGGTTCATATCTGCAAACACAGTCGTAGATGTTTCCTTTAATCAACTTTTCTGCCAACCTTTGATTTTTCACCATTGCAAGCTGCAAAAAAATTGTTCGTGTTAACGTGGTTTTCACTCGACACCTATAATAATTTTCAAATAACAGTCATGATATGGAATCATTAAAACATGAGAGATCAGAAGATTCTGAACAGGTGATCAGGAAAAACTAGTCCCACATTCCACAGTAAGATGACCTTAGAATCTCACCTTTAAAGCATCACATTTAAACCTTGCATTGAAGTTGGTATGAAGCGCTCTGCCCATGCCTTCCAATATAATCTGCATTGACAGTGCATATTATTAAGTATCAAGACGGAAATTATGATTTGAAATTTTCTTTTCTTTTTTGTGTCTTTGCTCCAGTTACAATTTTAGTAATCGAAGTGAGCATCATACCAAATCGGCCTCTTTTGCAGCAGCAGCGAGCTCAGAGCTGACCTGCCTTAAGTCGATGCAAGGACTGCCACAACCATTCTCAACAACCATTAATGGAACCGAAGATGATTTTCCTTTAGAACCATCTAGGTTGCTAACCATTGCATCCACAAGCAAGCCTCCCGCTTCAGCAGCTCTCCGAAGAATGTCACAATGCTGTTGGCCAGAAAAAATCAGTTTTTTATCTATGTTTATATACAGGAAAGAGAATGCTAAATGACTTGATCATGTTTGGATTTTGAAAACATTAAATAGTTTTAATATTTGACTTTGGGATCTATCTTGCTGTGCATAGAATTCTAATACATAACCCCTTCTTTTCTTTCCTTGGTCAGTAGCCTAATTACTGACAACAGAAACAGTTGGACGAGGAATAGAGAAAGAAAGAAGGAAAAAAGCTTGACATTGAGGACACTAGAGCTTTTTAGTTCTGTTGGGACCCAAATCCAAGATGGAAATGGAAACATAGAAGTGGTTATGCATTGAGACCGGTTATGCATTGAGACCAACCTTGGCAGCTTCAGCAACAATCTCAGGAAGCTCCATAGCAGTGATATCATTTAGAGCTGGAAGGGAGTTGGCAACCAAAACAACCTGCAAAAACAATCTCATTACAGAAGTTTTACTACATAATTTAATTAAATGCAAAATAGGCTATCTTAGTCAAGCATATGCAGAAAATGAAATTTTGGAAAACAAAGATCACAAAACAAGGCCGATTTTGTTCTGGTAGTACAGGACATACGTATATCATGTGGCATTAGGGGGCCATGAAATAAATGCTGTCAGCTATAATTATTTTGCATATCCATTATTTTTTTGTATATTAGTCTAAGACCTAAAGCACCTTGTACCTGCAGAAATGAAGCCACCCCACTCTAAATAATTTCATACAAGATAAACAAACCAAACAAAGATATCAAAAATAATGTAAGGTGGACTAGTCTTCCAACAAGGTGATTACCAGCTTCACCAATAAATGTTAGGGAACTTACCTCTGTTCCACGTCGGAGAAGTTCCCGTGCTAGGGGAAGCATTCCTAGAACAACGTCAGCACCTGAGTTATCCACAAACAGCAAAGCTCTTTTATGCGGGCGAGGTTTCTTGTCTCCAGATCCAAACATTCTCTTTTGAAAGACATCAAAATCATCCACCTAAATAAAGATGAAGAGCTCCTTTACACTATAAAATAATAAATAAAAAACTGAAACGACACTGGAGTATTGTTTTGGATTCCACTTACCCGCCAAGGTCTTTGCATCTTATCACGACTCATTCTGTAAATTTCAATAATTGTTCCTTTGTGATAGAGATCCACACAGGCACGGGACCCCCAGTCAAAAATGTTTGCAGCAAGAACACCTTCAATAAGGGAAAGCATTCTTGTTTCCTGCAGATTTAGAGGATAATCACATCAATGTTTTAAAAAGTGGCAGGTGGAGTGGCTCAACTGTGCTGGAAGTTAAAAAATGAACATGTGTTTGCCAAATGGAGAATAAAAGTTCAACCAGCCACCCACTACAAACCATATTTACAATAGTTTACCTACAAAGAACAAGCTTTTTGTACTTTCAAATAAGGTTTTGCAAAGATGAAGTATGATATGAATCAGATAAATATCAGGAGATATCATAATTATGCATGTGGTAATTTCAACTCTAATCTCTATGGATGAAGTATGGCAAGTGTACCTCACTCATACTATCAAGTTCAATGAGCAGATCGGGTAAAACAGCAAGTGATGCCTCATTCTCCCTGTTACATCATAAAATAGGTGGGGAAGTGGGTTAGACCAAAAGGGGAGAAATGAATCAAGTGCACCACTGGTCCAGAATAATGGCCTCTGAACCATGAAAATCTTATGTTTTTAGAGTTTTTTTTTTCTTTAATCAAAATTATTTTCTAAACTTATTGAGCTAGCCAGGAATAAGCTAAGCCTCAGATTGAAATTGTCTTAACAGCTTCATTGAATAAAGTGCAGCTACCTTTGTTTTATACTTCTATAGGCATCAACAAATTGGAACTCCCTCAAGCATTCTTCTCTGAGTTCCAGTAGATTGGCCAACCCTAACTTTCCATATGCAGCAGGCTCCTCCATCAACCTACACAGCCAGTTGTTAGTTGTTAAATGAAACAAATATGCATAAAATTTCATTGATCTGCACGAACAAGTGATCTAATCATCGAGAAGACCAGATCTTTTGATTTGTAGATAACTTTTATCTAAGAATGGAAAGTGTTTTTAACTATGAAAGTCATTGCCCACAGCTAAGCATTTTCATATAGAGAAGAAACATGAGTCTATGCTACAATCTTGATATTGGGATGCCCAATGGGAATCTCAAACTCCACCAGATCCCAAGCCAAATTACATTTTTGCTTTAGGAATATATAAATAAATATTATATAAGAAATAATTTCCCAGAGAGCATTGTTACCGTGACAAGTGAGCAGAAAAAGCGCGAGCAAAGGCATCACCCCTTCTTTTAGCATCATCTGTCCCACCTTCACTTGCCACTGCCTGCCATGTTTCACATTGACATCTCAAAGTCATAATTCAATGATAAAACATATCCAATCTGATTCTTCATTTATATAATCATAAACAAGCAAGAAACTTAAAACAAAAATGAACTAACAACAAAGGACAACCACATAAACAAAACTAAAAACATGAAGGACCTTGACTTTCAAATCAAGGTTTGCCGATAGTCTAGCATATAGTTCTATAAAACAGATTCTCTGGCATATGCTCATGTTTACCTTATCAACAAGGTCTGGCAGATGCCCTGACAGCACAGTGAACCAATACCTAAAGTACAATACACAAGCCAATTAGCCACAACAGATAAAACGTCTGTATTTATTTGAAATCATAGTTGCAGATTATCCATTATAATCACTATAGAGAAATTAATTCTAAGGATTCCAAAACAAACAGCAACATGTACTCACTCTAACTCACTGTGATCTGAGAGATCAATAGTGTTAGGCTCATACCTGTAACCACATAATAGATATGTCAGAAAAATGACCATGATGAGCATTTAGTATGAAAAGACATGATTTTCTAACAATTGTAAAAATGGCATGTAAAGAACATATAATCAATAAAGTACAAGTGTCAGTATAATGAGCATGAAGTGTAATCTGGTTAAGAAAAAAGCATAACGGTAACTGCCTGCTTCCTCGCACATTGTCTTACTCCTTTAACACATTCAAAAATCAAAATTAAATGGACATGGATGACAAGAAATATTGCTATCTCAAATTAGAACTAAGTTTTTCTTTTGTTTCTTCACTGAGAGATTTATACCAGTGAATAAGATCAGATAGAGAAAATGCAGCTAACGGAATATAAGATTGAGATAAAGAGCATACACTTAATGTAACAATTGGCTAGCGCAAGTGATTTAATGATCACAACAAGTACGTAAGTCTCACTGCCATCACCGTAAGGGACACAATAAACTGAATGAAAGTACCAGTGTTCAATGAAAGCACAAGTTTGATGAGGTTATTATCTTAGGTCTTTAGTTCTAAAGTATATATGTATATATCAATTGTGACATCTGAGGATGCATTTAAACGTGGAACCTCCTCTTTAGAGTAGAGAGGTGCCCAATTAAGTTATGTTCCGCCCACAAGAATATTATCTTTGCATAGTCAGCAACATCAATTGTAAGTTAACTTACGTTTTTGGATCCACCAATAATGGAAATACTTCCAAAGTGGGTACCAGATGGAGAACCCCGATGTTTAAAGCACTTGCATCAGAACGCAGAGTACCCCCTTTGGATGATGGAACTTCAAAGCCTCCAAGTCCGGTAGTTCCAGGTGGATCCATTGGCACAGGAGCAGTGATCTCAGTCCCCTTCCGAACAAACTTTTCCATCCATGAAATCTGCATTCAAAGTTTCTGACATAAAATCTCGAATTTTTAGACATATATTATTCATGCAAAGACTAGACCTCCAGTATGAAGGAGAAGATACAAGTATAATCATACATGTGTATGTACATATTTTGGCCAATAACTAAATATTGTTTTAACAAACCAAAATTTAAATAACAAGAAAATGATGTAGGATGAAAGAGAAGACTGTCAAATCCCAGTTGCCACCATCAATCAAAAACCCAAATGTGCGATCAAATCAAAGATCCAAAGTACCTAATGTTACTAATTTTCCAATTCAACATGGATACCAAAATGAACTACTAAGATTATTTTCTTAAAAATCTTCACAGAAATAGCATGCTCATTGAAGAGGAGAATCAAAATTTATCGCAACTCTGAATTGAATAGAAACTCACAAAAAGCTCCCCTAGTCCCAAAGAGTTAGAAAAGTATCACATCTATATGTATCCTAACGGCCCTAAATGGATTGAATTAGGCACACCAACACTGGCATAGAATTATATACAGGAGCATTCATAGTGAAGACCAGCCACACACAATGGTTTTTCCAAACTCTAGCAGCTCTTATGGTATTTCATCTAAAGATTCCAGCCTTTTTGCTTTTGAGCTGGCCTTTAGACAGAATATATGCCTGTATAGCTGCACCAATAATATAATCTTGTAAGATGCTTGACATATTGTGGTTCTTCTTTTTGGACTGAGACGGCATGTGCTTTACTGGTTTAGAATAATATAAAAGATGTCATTCTAGAGAATCATTGTAATGGAGTCATTTTTGAACTTTACTTTGTTTCACTACTGGGATAATTCTGGGAATTCCTCTAAAAAAAAAAATCTGGGCATTCTGGTGGTAAATGGGTTGACACATAAACACAGGCATCTGATTTTAAGGTTTTTTTGCCAATATATGCCACTAAGCTGGATTTTTGTGTCTTGAGATTAAACAAGATTAAGACAATCAACCCAGATCTTATAAAATCAGAGGGCAGCTGAAGGTCAGGTTTTCCAACTCTGACAACACTTACCTTCTCATTCAAATCCCCAAGTGGTGGACCATGAATCTTTCCTCCTGTATATGGTGCACCCATCGGGAACCTTTCAACTAAGTGATGGACCATCAAGTCATCAAGGCCATGCTTTTCATAGCTCATAAATGCACCTAAAGCTCCCAGAAACCCTTCATGTCTCAAAAACATTGCCTGTGCATCTCCTTTTGACCTACAAGGATACATATAAAATTTATAATTTCAATATAAAATAGTTAATTAATTAGGCTCAAGATGAAATTGACAAATAAAATTATGAGAAGAACAGCTAGGAAGGCAAGTCACACTCATGAGAAAGAGAACTGAAAGAGGAATAAACGTCTTAATCTCAATACTGCAACACGTACCAGAACTGAACTGCAAAGGAGATGGTGTCCATAGTATAAGCATGGCCCCTTATAAAAAACCCTCCAAAAAATATTCGCTTGAGACCGAATCGTAGTGCATTTAAATAAGATATCTGCACAGAAAAAACCGTTCAGTCAGATCCACAAAAATCAGCACATCTATGGGTTATATTGATTGGTTCTCAGATCAGAAGATGGCAGACAACAACTCAACAAGGGAAGGGAAAATTTTATGTGCATTTACACCAACAGCTAGCTAATAACTTCTTCTCAAAAACATAAATAAAAAATAACTTATTAAAAGTATGATTCCAGAATATACAAAAAAAAAATCACTTAATATCTGAAGTACTACCAGCAAAAATCCCCAAATAATAGTGTTTTCAATAACCACTTCATCTCACTACAACTGAATTGGAAGAAAGTTGACATGCGAGGCAGTTAAAAAAAAAAAAAAAAAAGGAGACCAAGGTATTCATGGTGATGGCCAACACCTATGGTGCACCAAATCAGTCTGATGACAGCTTCAGCAAAATATTAGAAACTAAACTCTTAAACCTCAGGCATGTTCAAGTATTATCATGTACAGAGTCTACTAACGCATAAAGCACAGTGCAAGGTTTTACTTCATGTACAAAACACATCATGTTTCTTTACAAGCTAATAAAAGTGGAAATCACCAAAAAGTACTTATGACTTCTGAGTACACAAAAGCAACAATAATTTACAATGTAACCTAAGCCACCGGCTAAATCACACATATATCTTAAATATCAATTATTTCAAAGAAAAATACAGACGATGCAGAAATAAACAGAAGGTCATTGCATATTTGATCTCACATATTATAACGTACTGTATAAATTGCATTTTCATACATAATCTTATAACTGCAGAACACACCTGGCCAATATTGTAAGAAATCATTCGTAAGAGAGACAGGGATATATCTTCAGGTCTGTAGTCCCCAAGCTCCTTGTTTTCTGAAATAGTCTTCCCAAAACTAGAAGCAATGGTTGAAGCAGAAAGACCGATCTGTGACATGTTTTATGATTACAGGAAGATTAGTCATGCCAATAGACTAAGGAAAGTCGAATAATGGATGATAGTCTAATATATCAAAATGTCTGGACTAGTTTACAGTTTCAAAGTGTTCTCAACAGTATATGCAAGTTACATATCCCAGAAATTACAGCAAGAAGATCAAATTAATACATACCTTTGAGTAATCCATACCACCATAAATATCCCCTACAAGCATGTCTATAGTCCTATTATCTCCCCTTTGACTCAGCTCGAGCAACTCGTCAAAACTGATATGGGATTGAATTAGTCAAAGACCTCGACAAAAATTCCACAAAGAGATGAGATATAAAACAACAGAGAAATCAATTAGCAGAACAAAGTAACCTTTTGCATTTTGTTAACAGCCTTCCTAAACCCCAATAGGTACCACCACCAACATTTGTTCCACTTACTCGCTGAAATTTTCCATCTCCATCAACCTATATTAACATCATTACTATATAAATAATAACCCAATAAGTCTCCACAATTAGTAAAAAAGAAAAACATATTAGGACTTACCTTAATCATACTAACACCGGACCCAATATTAACAAGAAGATAAGGATATAAATCGTTGTGGTCAATTTGCACAAACTCTTTCTGGCCCTCCATATGTGTGAAAGCTTCATGTCGAATTGCCTACTAGAATCATGGTAGAAGATCTGATTACCTTTCTGAGAAGTATGCTCATCATAGAGGAAAGAATGTAAAAGATGAATAAAAGATTTTTCGTTAAAACTACTAAATAAAAACTATATACAGTATCCACAATTACAGAGCTATCAGCAAGTCATGAACAAAAAACCATAATAATGCCAGAATGGTTGAACAGAGAAAAAAGAAGAAAAAAAAGAAGAAGAAGAAATTATAGAAAACAAAGATCTCATTGAGTAACTGACTTGTTGCTGTGTGTGCATCAACACCTGCAACTAAGTTGTATGGAATAAGCACCTACGATAGATTAAACATACTCTTCATTTCATACAAGGAGGATCAATGTGCATAACATCAAATAAACATTGGATGCCAAATTTTTCCAATAACACACAACCTCTAATATCACAAATGAAGCGAAACTGGATGCCAAAAGTTAAAAGTTTCTTTTTCTTGCTAACATCTGAATTTGTCACTACCTAACACCAACTCAGTTAGTCAGGTCCACCAATAATAGGCTAAACGCCCACGAGTATAAATTAGAATTTTTAAATGTTCTTAGAGTAAAATACTGTACAAACAAGTTCAATTAAATTTAGTGGCAGTTATCAACTGCAAAAAATATATAGAAAAAAGTGCAAACAAAATAATACATAAGAAACAAAAATGATCTCTTATCAAACATCCACCTTGAGTAAAAAATTTGCTCCGGCTACAAGACAATTCATTTCATCTTCTTTGTCAAGACCAACCCCAAGCCTTTCCTTGAAGAGGTCTGCAAACTTGTATGCCCCACCACCTGTTGCCTTCACATAGCAATGAACTCATTAACATCAGAGTATACACAGACATAAGGGAATTCTGAAATACAAAAGATGTTTGAGAAAAACACATATATTACCTTAATTACAGCATTTTCATTGGTTGGGGCATCAGGATTCCAAATACGAGCATCCATCCCTATTCAGTGTTAAAAAGAATTATATACATGCTGGAAACTTAACAAAGATCATAAATTTCATGCAAATTCAAATATATAATATGTTTAACTATTGAATAAAACGATACAAACAAGGGAAAAAGACAGAAAGAGTAGATACCTCCACGGTGAAGCTGTTTAGAATAAATGAAGTCTAAGCACTCATTTATCTTAATCGTCTCAAACTTCACAAAATGAAGCCTTCCACCAAGAACAGGGTAGCTTCTTCTAGTACCATTGGTGATTCCCAATCGCTCCTTCAAAGTTTTCTTCCTTTTGTCATCAACTGATTGGCCTTCGTGTCTAGAAAAATACACCAACTTGATGAGAGATCCTGCCAGTAAACCATAAAATATTTTAAAAATAAGAATATACATACACAGGCTCAAACAGTTTTCACTCTTACTACAATTGGAAACATTCAAATAGAGCATGCACCGATATACGTGAAGAGATGGGCAGAGAGAACTGTAGCAACATATATGTTGCTTAGCTAAGAAGATAAATGCTGAACTGAGAAGGAGTTCCAAGAAAATAAAAAATTATGCTGAATGGATAAGCATAATTTCGGATATAAAATCTCTCATTGGATATAGCAACCTGCTCTACACCAATTCAAACTTCTTGGTTCCCCAAACATAAGAAACCGAAAAGTTACAGAATACACAATCTCATGCAGTGCAAAGTTGAAAACTTGAAACCTTTAATCGAAATACCAAAAAGATAACCAACAAAACACAAGTATTTATACCTCCAATGTCCAAAGCCAGATGAGATAAGTGATCAGACTGATTAGGCAAAAGTATAGTGGGGTCCCTCTCTTCAAAAGTTCCTTGAATAGCAGCTTTGCTGAGGTCTAACTGCGGCCGAGAGCCAGACCGGTGAATAGAACTTCCAGTCACCGGAGCCATATCTTTCTCAGTTTGACCACTACCCTCTACTTTATCTAAAGATAAAGACTTGTTTTTATCAAATTCTTCCTCTTTCTTCTTCTCCTTTATAGTATCGTTAGTTCCAAGAATTGGGTCCTGTGTTAGACCAGCCATTAATCCCAAACACCACCCACCTCACAACTGTTTCTTTCCCTTGACCCTATTTGCCTCTACTCTACATAAAAACAAAAAATAAGTGAAACCCAGGTAAAAAAAATTAAAAAATTGGATTTTGGTACCTTTCGATTGCATTAATGGAACGCACTGAATTATTAACAAAAAGAAGGAAAATGGACGCAGAAAGCTGAAAGATTTATTTAATAATTTATAAGAAGGGATTAGGTGAGGTAGTGAAAGTGGAAGAGCTATAGTTGAACTGAACATGAAACCAATAGACAAACAGCAAAAGGAACTAACTGTGTGTGAAATGTGAGCCATTAATAAAATACAAATGCAGACCTACCTAAACTCCGATGGTATGCAGTAGACAAAGGTTGGTCCTTTGTTGCTGCTGTTGTTGTTGTTTATGGATTTTGTGGAAGTCAGCAATTCTTGTATTTGTGATCCAGTTGCGTCTCAGTCTCTCTTGGCGCGCGGGGTCTTCTACTCGTACTCGCAGAGGAAGCACGTGAAAGTTACGGAGGTCGCATATCTGTTTAGTTTTACAAAATAAATAAAAAATAAATTACTAAAAACACATTTTCCGAGGTACAAGTACACACATTTTTTTCACTTACGAAAAATATAAGAATATTTCTTCTACAGCTCAAAACGATATGCGATTAGATTGTACAATATTGTAAGATTTTCTTAAATCCCGAGCAAAAGGTCTTTAAAATCTTTGAAAGTGTCAACTTCTTTAAAATAAAATTTTGGCCAAAAAATTGTGTGTTATAACCTACAGTTTTTTGTGAAAAACCATAATTTCGGCAAAAAAATATTCTCAAAAATTCACTATTAGTGTTCATCTCAAAAAATTACTATTGGTAAAACATGTTTTTTAAAAGGTGTTTCAATTGACAAAACTCAAAAATCTTGAATCTTTTTATTTTTTTATGAATATTCTAGTTTTTGAACTTTGAAAAATCGTAAAAAATAAACGAGTCGATATTTTCGTGTTCTGTCAACTCGAGCAGTCCTTACAAATAATGATTTGAGTGTGGAAAGATTTTGGTGCGAAAATAAAAATATGCAATTTTGGCCAAAAAAACTTTTGTTATAACCCTCGATTTTGGGTGAAAAATCATATTTTCGGCAAAAAAAAATTATTCTAAAAAATTCACCATTGGTAAAACATGTTTTTTTAAAGTGTTCCAATTGACAAAACTTTAAAATGTCGAATCGTTTATTTTTTATGAATTTTCTATTTTTTTACGATTTTTACTTTGAAAAATCGTAAAAAAATAAACGAGTCGATGGTTTTCAATTCTGACAAGTCGAGAAGTCTTTAAAAAACATGATTTGAGTGTGGAAATATTTTGGTGTGAAAATAAAAATATGCAATTTTTGCCTAAAAATCGTGTGTTATAACCCACGGTTTTGAGTGAAAAACCATGATTTCGAAAAAAAAATCTCAAGAATTTACAATTCATAAAACATGTTTTTTAAAATGTGTTTTAATTGACAAAGCTCGAAAAATTCGAATAGTTTATTTTTTATGAATTTACTAGTTTTTTTATTTCAAAAAATCGAAAAAAATAATCAAGACGATATTTTTGCATTTTATCAACTCGAGAAGTCCTTACAAATTATTATTTTAGTGGAGAAAGAATTTGGTGAGAAAATTAGAAAATGCAATTTTGGCCCAAAAATTGTGTGTTATAACCCACGATTTTGGATGAAAAACCATGGTTTCAGCAAAAAAGTAAGAATTTCTAAAAAATTCAATATTGGTAAAACTTGTTTTTTTAAAAGTCTATAAAAATTCTTCGGCATTAAAACTTTTTACTTAGAATCCAGAAAAAAGGTCTATGAAAATTTTTAAAGTGCTATAGCACACGCTTTTGAGAGCCAAAAAACAAGTTTCACACAATCGGACTTTCATTTGATTTTCAAAGTACCGCATGATTCTCACATCTCTTTAAAGGGCACAAAAGGATTAATAACATAAATTTATGAAATAAATAAAAACTAAATTACTAGGCACACCTAACTAAAAACTAAAAATCGTGTGTTATAACCCACGGTTTTGAGTGAAAAACCATGATTTCGAAAAAAAAATCTCAAGAATTTACAATTCATAAAACATGTTTTTTAAAGGGAAGTGAAATCCACACCCCCTTAATTACAATCCACACCCCAATATATTATTTTAATAATATTTTCCTACCAACTTTGTGAACTGCCCAATATACCCATGTTTTGGCGAAATTCAAAAAACACTCTCAATTTTGCATGAGGTGAGATTCGAACCTTTCACCCCACACTATGCAAACTTACACCTCAACCACTAAAGCACAAGCTGCCCTTATTATTATAGATACAACAAATATTATTTATAGGTTGTTACAGGCAAACTAGACATACTTGCCCACATCTTTAATTTATTTATTAGTTTTTTTTGTTGTCATTTTATTTTACTTGCTTGAGCTCATTTATTTTACCGGTTTATTATTAAATAAATTCTGGGAGTTGATGTTAACCTCGGTTGTAGTTGTTTGTGGTTGGTGAGGTCATAGTGAGTAAGTAACCTATTTTTTTTTAAACTTAAAAAATTCATTAAAAATAGTTCAGGAACACAAAAAAATGCTACAAACTTGTGGTGACGTCTCAATTTCAATTATGACCTCAAAAGTAAAATGTGAGAAACTTCAAAAATTGAGATCTCACACGTTGATAAAATTTTTAGAAGTACAAATGAATGTTTAAATATAAAATGAGAAAACAAAAATATAAAAAAATAATAAATGAGCATAAGCATAAATAATATAAAATAAATGAGCTCAAACAAGTAAAATAAAATGACAACAAAAAAACTAATAAATAAATTAAAGATGTCGGCATGTCTAGTTTGCCTCTAACAACATATAAATAATATTTGTTGTATCTATATTAACAATGGCAGCTCATGCTTTAGTGGTTGAGGTGTAAGTTTGCAAATTGTGGGGTGAGAGGTTCGAATCTCACCTCATGCAAAACTGAGAGAGTTTTTTGAATTTCGCCAAAACATTCCGAGGAGAGGTGAAAAAAAAATTCTGATACCAAGGGTATATTGGGCAGTTCACAAAGTTGGTAGAAAAAAATTATTAAAATAATAAAATGGGGTGTGGATTGTAATTGAGGGGGTGTGGATTTCACTCCCCTTTTTAAAATGTGTTTTAATTGACAAAGCTCGAAAAATTCGAATAGTTTATTTTTTATGAATTTACTAGTTTTTTTATTTCAAAAAATCGAAAAAAATAATCAAGACGATATTTTTGCATTTTATCAACTCGAGAAGTCCTTACAAATTATTATTTTAGTGGAGAAAGAATTTGGTGAGAAAATTAGAAAATGCAATTTTGGCCCAAAAATTGTGTGTTATAACCCACGATTTTGGATGAAAAACCATGGTTTCAGCAAAAAAGTAAGAATTTCTAAAAAATTCAATATTGGTAAAACTTGTTTTTTTAAAAGTCTATAAAAATTCTTCGGCATTAAAACTTTTTACTTAGAATCCAGAAAAAAGGTCTATGAAAATTTTTAAAGTGCTATAGCACACGCTTTTGAGAGCCAAAAAACAAGTTTCACACAATCGGACTTTCATTTGATTTTCAAAGTACCGCATGATTCTCACATCTCTTTAAAGGGCACAAAAGGATTAATAACATAAATTTATGAAATAAATAAAAACTAAATTACTAGGCACACCTAACCGGAACCAATCCAATAATTGTGCTCCAAAAATATATTTTTTAATTTAAACTATCGATCCAAAAAATAGAAAGTGTTCAGGGCCATATTGCCTATTTTTTATTATTATTATATTTTTCTAAGACTCCGAGCAAAAAGTCTCCAAAAAAATTGAAGATGCCAATTTTCAAAAAAAAATCTTGTTCTATAGCACACTTTTTTGGGAGCAAAAGAACATGGTTCACATAATTGAAATTTCATTTGATTTTCAATGCATTCTTTTTTTAACATTTGGATCGGACAACGGCCTGTTAAGAAGAAAAAAGAATTCTATGAAATATATATAAACTACAATACTAGCAAACTTTTCCCAATGAATACTTCGTCGCAAAAAGTATTGCATCTATTTAATTTATTTTTTCATTTTTCACTTAGAGAATGTATTAAAACGTATCCTTCCGGTGCTATAAATGATGTAAGATTGAATTCCTCGGCATTATAACTTTTTTCTTGGAATCCGGAAAATAAGTCTTCAAAAATTTTATAAGTGCTAACTTTTGTAAAAATCTGTGTGCTATAGCATACGCTTTAGGGAGCCAAAAAACATGTTTCACACAATCGGACTTTCATTTGATTTTCAAAGCACCGCATGATTATCACCTCTCTTTAAAGAGTATGAGAGGTTTAATCTCATAATTTTTTGAAAATAAATAAAAACTAAATTACTAGCATACCTAACTGGAACCAATCCCATAATTGAGCTCCGAAAGTAGTCTTTTTTAATTTTAACCATCGGTTAAAAAAAAGTGTTTAGGGCCATATTGCCTATTTTTTTACTATTATTATTATCTTTTTCTTACACCCCGAGCAAAAGGTCTCCAAAAAATTTGAAGGTGTCAATTTTCAATAAAAATCTATGTACTATAGCACACACTTTTGGAAGCCAGAGAACATGGTTCACACATAATTGAAATTTTATTTAATTTTTAAAGCATGGACGGGTTCTCAATATCTTTAAAGAGCCTAATCGATCGAAGCTCAGAAGGAAGAAAAAACAATTCTATGGAATATACAGTATATAAACTACACTGCTAGCACTTTTTTTTACGAATCATTCGTCGCTAAAAGTATTACCTTTTATTTTATTTTATTTTTAATTTCCACTTAGTAAATGTATTAAAATGTAAGATTGAATTCCTCGGCATTTAAACTTTTTTCATAGAATCTGGAAAAAAGTCTACAATTTTTAAAGTGCTAATTTTTGCAAAAATTTGTGTGTTATAGCACGCGCCTTTGGGAGCCAAAAACATGTTTTACACCATTGGACTTTAATTTGATTTTTCAAGCACCGCATGATGTTTACATCTCTTTAAAGAACACAAGAGGATTAATCATAAATTAAAACCAAATTACTAGCACACCTAACCGAAACCAATCCCATAATTTCTTGCGCTCCGAAAGTATTCTTTTTTTAATTTCAATAATCGGTCCAAAAAATAGAAAGTGTTTAGGCCATATTGTCTATATACATCTTGAACAATAGTCATCATCAACTCTCATTAGAGGTATTGAAAAGAAAAATCAAAGTACAGTAGAACACATCGAAGAAAAATCATTACAGTTTTACATATCTAATTTACATTATAACAAAAAAATTGTTTGTTCAAGACAACGTCGATACCGCACACAAAAAGAAAACAGAAAAATAAACTTTTTTTTTTGGTAGTTAAAAACATGCACTTTGATGCTAGTTTGATCCAGTACAACCATTATTGTAGCTACTAGTGAGCCAATAGGTAGAAAGCCGGACCGCAAATATTTTTCATCATCATTTCACCGGAGTAATCAAGCATTAGCAGCCTTCTCCACAGGTGGTGCCTCTGAGCTGCCATCTGATGGTTTAGTCTTCTTTGCTTGATAGTCTTTAACAGCTGCCTTTATAGCATCCTCAGCAAGCATGCTGCAGTGCAGCTTAACTGGAGGAAGAGAGAGATGTTTTGCGATCTCCCTGCAGGACATTCAAAGAAACCAATCAAAACAGTGGGCCACAATGTGAACAAGCAGACATGGAATACTTTGATATCAAAAACTTCTGCAAGACAATTTTTTTTAGTTTGAAACAGTACGCATGCTTATTGGCCACTTAACAGAAACCAACCTCAGAAGGAATAAAACTAATATGGAACAAAGGCAAATCAGTAAACCAGACCTTCGCCACTCAACATAGCACCTTAGAAGGCTATTTCATACCATAACATAAACAAACAGGAAACACAAAACCTTTCCTGTTGACTATAGCTTGGATTCAAAGTCCATAAACATGTACTGGTGAAAAAAAAATTAACATACAGCCCCTGACATGCATCTTAAACAGCACAACACAAATGGTGAAAACATCATAGCAGCAAATTGCAATCACAGGTTTCATACCTGGTCAATAAGTTAATATTAAAGAAATAATCTACCATGATATAGCTGCAAACCCAACTAGATATCGAAGCCATCGTGTTAAAGACAATATCAACAAGAAGATGAACTTAAGAAATTATACAAAAAAAATATAAGCAGACGTGGAGAACTCAAGCGTTCTTAACAATACTACCTAAATGCTGAGAATATCGCAGCAACAATAATACGTTTCACACCAACTCCACAAGCTAATACATGAATAAATCTAACATGCTACCATCATAGAGCTGCCAACCTAAAATATGCACACAACTAGGCGATCGTGTTAAACACAACATCCACAAAACGAACATAAGTAATTCGATAAAATTATAAGCAGAAGTGAAGAACTCACGTGTTCTTAATAGTCAGGACTTCCTCCATTTGCTTCCCCTTGACCCATTCAGTAGCTGAAAGAAGAGACCACCCCACCATTAGATAAATAATACAGATGTTATCAATTGAAAACGAATTGCATTAGAACCTAAGCAAGGAAATCAAGAACTGATCATTTATCTCAAGCTTTCTACAAAAGTCATGACTAGTCTCTAAGTAAGTTCCCATAGCTGATTCAGCTCATTTTTAATAGACATGAAATTCCCCAAGTCCACGCAGTTAATTGATTACAACTACAAGTTCTCAGACCATGTGCAATGGAATCATTCATTCAAATATTCAATCACTAAAATTACATGGCGATTTGGACTCAAAATTTGCTCCGTGAAACTTTCTCGGCAATCAATTATATAACATAGAGAGAATTAGAGATAGACATAAATGACTAACCGACAGAGGAAGAGGCGATGGCGGATCCACAGCCAAAGGTCTTGAAGCAAGCATCAGTAATCTTGCCGCTGTCATCGACCTTGATCTGAAGCTTCATGACGTCACCGCAGGCGGGTGCGCCGACGAGTCCTGTGCCGACGGAGGGATCATTCTTGTCGAAGGCGCCGACGTTGCGTGGGTTGTCGTAGTGGTCGACCACCCTCTCGTGGTAGAGACGTGGCAGAGTGAGGACGGCCGGCAACTGAGCCTCGTGGGAACCTAGCCGACCTTGGAGGAGACTCTTCGACACGAACCTCAACATTTTTGCGCTTTGGGGTTTCTTCTTCTTCTTCTTCTTCTACGCAAAACTTTCAGATGATTCGATTTTGTGAACGATAGATACTGACCAGGATAGTAATGAAATTTAGGGATTGAGATTGTGAATGGCGGTTTGGCCTGTGTATACGTGGACGGTAGAGATGGCTCTGGAATCTAAAGTCCTTTTCCAATATTTCTGGATGTCCTTTTTAGGGGAAATTCTGCCGTTCCCCGAACCGGAAGTGTTCGGGCACGTAGCAGCATCTGAGCCTTTGGATGCAACATCTGCCCCACCACACCCCCTTGCAAATGCATCATCTGCCCCGAGCACTATAGATGCACCCTTTTTTTGGTATTTTTTTTTCCTTTTTTTTTTTTTGCAGTTAGTATTTTTCTTTTCTTATTGAGGGGAAAAGTGTTAAACAAAGCTACCACATTTCACGTTTTACCTACCAATAAAAATGACCGCCCTATCTCATTTATTTTGCCAAAAATATCTACATTCTTGTATAACAAAATGTCAAGAGTATTAATTGTTCCAAAAAAAAATTGTCAAGAGTAGTAGAGTACCCAGCCCACCCTATTGGTTTGGGGTTTAGGGTTTAGGTCTCATAGTCAATGGGCAAATTGTGTGTTTGAAAAGTTTGATCCAAAAGAATAATACCTATGATGATGGACCAGAAAAAGGACCTTCTACATATTTTAAATCATCCCGGGCCTTTTTATGTACTGAACAATGAACCCAAATGAAACTTGATGGCCCACGAACCAAACCATTCAAAAGTATGGGAGCAACTTCAATAGTTCAATATCAATAATGTTCGAGAAATATATCACTTAATGAGGCCAAGTGTAGAAACCTTTCCATTTACAGTAAAAGTTTGAGGTGAATGAAGATGAGGAACCATCTAAAATTTGTTGTCGCAGCATCTAACTAAACAAATTATTAGTTTTTTCCAATATTTTAACAATCATAGAATAATGGTAACAAGTGCATTTAAATTTCCTCTTTTTTTTTCTTTTTTTTTTCAATTTCAACAAAAATTATATAAAAAAGTCACAAAAACGTTGCTTCAGTACTTGCATACAATATTGCATATGTCAAATGGTCAATCACCATATTATCGTTGATTACGTCCAAAATTTAGCCTTATTTGGTGTTATCTTCACGTTCGTGTTTTTGGTTTCTCTGAGAGTTGATCAATATGCACTTAAATTTTTACATAATTAAGAACGGTGCGTGTTATTCTCTGCTACTAGGTTGTCACTATGTATAACATTAGGGCCTCTTATTTCTTGAAGTCTACTGCTCTTTCACTTCAATGGCTCTGTCATCGAGTACGTTCTGACAAATTACATGCTACCTACTGTGCTGGGCTACCTACGTCCAATGCACCAACACCAAAACCACATCAAATCCTTTCATGTCTTTCACCGTCCCTAGCTAGCTCTATCTTCGATCTACTTATTGCTTGGCACTTTCACTTTACATGTAATTTGTTTGCACCCTGAGATTGTTTTCAGACAAACAATCATCTGGATATTCCTAGTAGTAGAGCTAGCTAGATCATCTTGAATTCCTTTGAAAGATGGTCGAGTATATATATTCCGAAGGCATGATCCGGCAGCGTAGGCAACTACCCGAATCGAATTTAAGCGAGTTGCTTCTCATGATCTCGTGTGTACGTTCTTAATTAAGGTTTATGAAGCAGCCCAGTGTACGTAACAATATCTCAAAGAAAATATACAGGAGGGAGATTAATTGAGCAAGTATATAACTGATTAACGGAGGACAATCGGTAGGGTAAAAAGTGCTACGTATAATTGATCACAATGATAGCTGGGAAGAAATTGTTACATATATATACAACAAAGTACCTAGCTAACCTAGAAAGTGATGAGATTGCGAAAGCTGCATGAAAGTACATGCATTATTATTTGTCCCTGCATGTTAACCCGGCCATTAGGGTTTATATGAGAATGGAAAGTTGACCTGTAAATAATGACCATATCGATCATAAGCTAGCGACATGTTTGTACCGAAATTTTTTAATTTTCTGATGTATATATATGGTAGACAGCCAAGGCTAGAGATTTCTGTATATTTAATCTTGCTAGCTAGCTCTCTTCCAGTACTGTTTCCACGTCTATATATGTATATGGGTACGTCATCCATAACTGGCCGAGTCCTCATTTGAAGCATGCCCTAGAATTAATTTCCTTCATATATATTTAGTATTCCAGATATAAGATATTAATCTACATGTTGGTCAAGATTATATATGTCATATATAAAAAGAGCTTTGAGAACATCCGGCTAAGAGCCTAATACACACTGCAAGAAGTTGTTATGCTACTGTTAATTAGGTGCTGATTTACAGGAACCAAGATAGATGAGATTATGACCAAAGAAGAAAAAAGAGAGAGGTAAATCCGAAACCCTAAATTATCTTAAAACCCTAACAAGACGTCGTAGTTTTGATGAACATATATAATTAAACACTAGCTACTATACCAAAACTCCAAAAAGAAAACCCCACGAATGAATGTTGTACATGCATGCATGTAGCTAGCTTGCTTGCTGGCCATGAGGCCCGTGATGGGTTCCACAGATGTTCAGAAACTACCATTGCATGTCGACCTAACCTTCTCACGCATGGCGGCATGGTGTCCTCTCCACACAATTTATTATGTTTTAACGTGACTAATTGTTCATTGATTGTACGGCCGGGTTTCAAATATTGCACTTAATATTCATACGTCAGGGTTAATTAGGGGGCCTCCAATCCACCAAGTGACTCCAAATAAAGATACCAACAGACACACATGCATGCATGCGCATATCAAAGAATTGACAATTTGGTAATAGCCTGCCATTGATCGATCGGTCACTGGCTAGCTGGTTTATTATCGATCTACTCCATTATGCATGTTGGGAACATACTAAATCGATTGGTAGGACCGTAGGACTAATTAGCCAATTAGCTAGGCTTTGTTTGGCTTTGTTGCTACTTGCTAGTACTTCTCATTCAGTGTTTTCAGCAATATTAAATATTATTTATAGGTAATGACCACTAACTACAATGGGTTATGACTTATGAGTTTTTGCTATTGTTTAACTTTTCCTATAATTTTAGTTGGTGGTAATTTGTTATATCATTTATACTTAGCATTAATTATTTTAAGAAAGATAATATGTAACCAACAAAGAAGTTTATTCTTTTTTTAAAATAATCAAAGAAGTTTTGAATACTTATTAAGTTAACACTTTCAAGTGCTTGTGTTGGAAGTAGTCGAAATTTTAACAATGGCAAAAATACCTTTTATGTGCTTGTAACACAAAATCATTGAACAAGAAACAATTTCTACAAAAGCACGCCCACAACCTCAAACAAACCGGCCCTTAGGAGTTTAGGCTTCGATTCACTTCATTTTGTAATTGCCAAAGAAATACTCTATATGTCCGAGACATACATTTCATTGTGCTCAAATGTTTTTACGTAATAAAATAACACACGAGTGTGTGAATTTAGTGTAGTGTTTAGGTAGACTAACTGATTTATGTGGAGGCTAAGTTCGATCCCCATCAAACTTATTTGTAATTAAGCCTTCGTGCCTCTTTGTGACAACAAAAATAACACACGTCCGTGACATGACATCGTATTCTTGACAATTCATATTTATAATTCAAACTTTTTATAATAAGGAATGATGTATATTATATCATCAAAAATGTATCGAATTACCAGATAATTATTCGTGGGTGACAGGGTGAGTGCTAAACATAAATATACCTTAATTTCATTCTTTCTATAGTAATACATATCATTTAACTATTAAGTCTTTTAACCTATAGTGAAATATCTTAGTTAACTAAAATGGTCATACAGCCTTCGTCAGCCTTTCTTAATTCCCAAATCCCAAATCCCAACCCGACACGATATCATTTATCATGTACTTAGAAGTCAAACACCACAAATAATTAAACTAAATAATTAACAGAAAAAGATTGACACTATGACTGTCAATTTCATACAATTTTAATTAATCTCAATCTAATTACTTTAAATTATCGTTTCACCTGAAGATCAAAGTAAATCCCAAATTAACGACCAAACGTTACTATCACTCGTGCCTCTTGCATCATACTTTGGATTCATATATTGAATTGGCAGGGCCAAAATTAGGACATTACCTAATGTATTGAAAATGAACCATCGACTGTGGCCGGCACACCGGCCGGTAAAGTGTTTGTCCAAGAAAACGTTGTTTTCAGAGTGATCCGAGACAGTTTTGATAATTTCCCACTAATTAATTAAAAAGAAGGATTAGTGACTATAAATTAAGAGAATCCGATCCTTAAAAACACCAAACATACTAGAACTGACTGATTAGTACGTTAATGGACCCTTAAAACACCTAGAGCCAGCTGGACGAATTATATCTAAACTAATCGGGCTAGCTAACGCAAATGATCGATGGTTCATTTGACATCAGTCTGTGAACGTATACCGGCCATATATGTTAATATGTATATCTTTTATATGTCCTAATTAATCCTAATGTGGGTAGGCGGGTAGCTAATTAAACCTATTACGCATTTATTCTTTTAACCAGATTACGAATCTAATCACAATTAAACACCATTTTATATTTTTTATATTTACATATTTATTTATTTATTTTACTCGAAAAATCCATTTGAGCTTCATTCATCTCTTTCGTACTAACTGAATCTGAATCCCAAGTGCGATGCATATGCATGCATGTGTTGGAAGCGTAGGTACGAATTAATGGAATTAGCTTCAATATAAATATGTTTGAGCTTATTCTATATATATATATAGAGAGAGAGAGAGAGAGAGAGAAAATGCATGCTTATTATAGAACATGCATTACAATTAGGTTGATCAATTAATATATAGTAGCGGCCTACCGCTGTTAAATGTGTCACAAAGTTAAGTTGTTGATAGGTTGGGTATTTGTACGTTTCACACACACACATATATAAGCTGACAAACAGTCACAAAAGCAAAAGCACATTGCTAATAAGGCGCAGGAAAAACACAGAGATCGACATGACCCCTTATCTCTCAACCTATAATATTGTCTGCTGATCCAAAGCTACATATATAATTAAGCTATATCGTTCAATTATTCAAACGCGTATGACATACTAATCTGGACTTGCAATATGAACAATATATATATGAACTCAGTTTTCTTTATGGATTAATTTTTGTTTAATGTTATATATGATCATCGAGCATAATTAGGTTTTTGCATGCATCATCAATGCATCACATCATCTCTTCATTAATTCAAGAAGCAAAGAGATCAAAATAAATTATATATATATATATATATATTGACAGAGACTTTAATAAATTAGCTCTAACCAGAAACGTGTATACAAATTAATGATTTAAATTGGTACGACTCTTTTGATCGAGTGGGTATGACAACCTTAGCTGAATGCCTTGGCAAACAAAAGATGGAAGACATCGTCTCTGTCAGACCCCTAATCAGTGAGGATACGAAAAGGATCTTGAAAGTATGTCATTGCAGGATCGGGTAAGTTTTCTCATTCTGTGATTAAGTATCCACCTAAGTTTCCTCTCCTTAATTACTAGCTCAGTATCCACCTATGTTTCTTTTGCATTATTGATTTTGATATTGTGATTTTGACAGGTATATCAAGGGTTTTATGAAGGTTTCATTGCACACGGAAATGTTTAATTTCTTACCATACAAGTAAACAAGCTAACATAGTCATTACATTTATAACATGATAGATGAATTATGGTAAATGTTTGCTAGCTTGATCGTGTGTACTGTGTAATGAGTCTAAATTGACAATCTGACAAACGTATATAAATTTATAATATATGAAATAAATGACAACAGAACTCTAGCTTACGTAGTTCTGATTAACCCTAATTTTATACATAAATGAAAATTAACTTTTTTTGCTAAATATCCATACCTAACTTTTGAGTATGCTCAACTCCACTCATGCAAGAAATCATTCCCCCTTATAAGTTAATAATAAATGATACTTTTGGCACATATTGCAAAATGATAGTTTGGAGATAATAAAACAAGAACAAAACAATGTTGTCAAATTATTATTGGCTCGTTTTTGGTAATTAATATTTGTTAATTATACTGATCATGAGGGAATAAAGGAAGTAATGCTAGTTGGGCATGAAGGTTTAAACTTTCAAGGATGCATCATTCTGTTATATTGATATGGATCCCATAATTAAAATATTGGAGTAGCTAGTAGCTTTGCCTTTCCTCCTTGGGCCACAAATTCAAGGATAATATATAAAAGGAGATGATGAGGATAATACTGTTCACTGGGGCAACCAATGCAATCTCTCATTTGGGTGGCCATTTAACAATTCAAATATATAGGATACAAGCTAGCAAATAGAGCAGGCAAAGAAGTGGTGGATGAGAATGCAAAGCCAAAATGCATGTAACCAAAATTCAACCCAAAAATAAGAAAAGATGCTAAAAATAGCAAATGGTTACATTGATGACGATCGAGTTCACCATTTTTATAATCAATCCTTAACTAGGGCTGGTTGCCTGGTTATATACCTCACAGGAGAGGAGAGATTCATCTCCAATAATAATATACAGTAGGCTACGTAACTAAGCTGAAAGAGTTGAGTTGTGTACAGGACAAGTATATGAAAGGGTCAGCCTCCCAGTAATTAAAGATTATTAACACTGTATCATGTTTGCTGGGTGATCGATCCAGTCATGGAGTTGCTTTTAAAATACAAGGTTTTATAGTCTAGGTGACATATATATCCTTCTTACTTCATCTTGGCATGGAGCCATTGGCCTAATAAGGTAGCTGGGTCTTGGATACAGTAAGTACGTACTTGATCTCCAGTTCTCTACTTCTCAAGCTTTTCATGGTGTAAACAAGTTTGATTTATGGGTGTAGAAAGAAACAAATATGCCTTCTCCGAATACACACACACATATATATATATACAATATAAATTACGTATATTGTGTTGTGTAATTGTTAATCCGACCTAATAACAAGTTTTTTGAATACAAATAATAAAAATTATATTGTGTTGTGTGACTGTTAATTCCAACTAACGGGTACATTATATGTAGTTTTTTTAGCCTATATATATATATATCTATTCATACATATGAAGTAAGTGTGATTAATATATTTGACTTGTGATCAGTTTCATCACATTTCTATGGCATTTTAATTTCAGCATCTTTATTATGTCTTGTTATACGTAAGGCATCCACATCCTATCCGATCGGAATATTAGGTGTAAATTCAGATATACTACATTCAGATCCATTCAGCAAATTAAGCCCTTCTCTGTAAAATATTCCAATCCATTATTGACACCAAATCCCTGCAAATAAGTATCATATCAAAACTTCACTAGTTTAAATATTCTTAACTGTAATTAGCCAAACAAATATATTCTGAACTGTAGAACTTCCATGACACCAGTTAGCAATTACAATTTGAGAGAAAAGTCATATATCAGGCCGTCGGACCAATCCCTTAATTTTGTCGAAAAACCGAAAATACTTATACGTACTGTTCATAAATGTATATGTTTATGCAAGTGTTAAAATGTGTTGTTGTATGTTGATCTTTCTGTTCACTTTCTCTACTATATTTCACATCTAACCTGGAATTAATATTAGGTTGAAATCCTAACAGTGCCCCCTTATTCTTTATTATTGATTAAAGATCATAATTAAATAATGCAAGTATGTGCAACCAACTAAAGGTTGGATTGTGCATGGCCACTGAGAATAATAATGTGCAACTTTTCATATGGAACTTAATTTGAAGCCCTCCTTTTGCAACATACCAAACCTAGAATTAACGTTTTCATTAGCTTTTGAATACATATTTTGAGCTGCCAAGATGTTATCAAAAGCTTCTTGACAAAAAAGAAGAAGATATTATCAAAAGCTTGATCGATCTACATCTTCATTAAATTAATATTGATTAATTAGTTAAAATTAAGGTGAAGAGGATGAAGGCTTTTCCACAAGGTTTCATTAACTTTTATTTGAATGGTTTAGATATTATCAAATGCTTGATCTAGACCATTGAATACTGTTTTCTATTGGCTCAACTTGCATCCGAACTTTTCAGCCTACAAAAGATCAGAAGACTAATATAATCAAATCTCTTTTTATGCCTATTATCGATATTTCTAGAACATACGGATGAGCTGGGGCATGGAGATTGTATAAAAGAAAAAAAATTCTACTTATGGCAGCTCATGTGCACTTACTTAAAATGAAGAAATAATGAATGATGATAAATTTTTCAAGGTGGCATAGAGATTCAATTACTTATTTCTCATTACGTAATCGAGTTTCTAAAATAATTAGAGAATTTACTTACACTCTGACATAAAAATCACTTGCATTCTAATTTTCTCTACTTTCGTAAGTACATTCAAAGTCATATATTTGAATCGTCTATGTTATTTATATTAATTTCAAATAAATAAATGTGTTATTTAAAAAATTGTTATAATTGGACAAATTCTTAAAATAAAATAAATGGTGAAATAAAAGAATATGTCTATATCAGTGAGGTGTCATATAAAATTGAAAGATGTTGAGATTTGAGAACATGAATGAATTACAATTACTGGTTTTGGGGCCAAGATTTGCATATTGACAAATGTATTGACTTAAAATGGGTGCATTGTCATTCTGTTAAGCAAGAAGCCTACTTTGGGGATTTCCCTAAACATAGTTCCTGAATTTCTATCTTTTCAATGGTTTTTTGTGAGAAAATAAAGCTTTCAGTTGCATCACTGCTTTGTCTTTCCCTCCCACCTGCAACCACCTCTTAAAAAAATTAAACTCGCTCTCTCATCCTTTATAAAAAAGGAAAAAAAACTACACTAACACCAAGTTAGAATTAAGAAACAAAATCAGTTTGATATTTATAAAAAAAGGGAGGGAGGAATTATAAAACCAAATATTCTTAATCATCCTATGTTATGTGTGAGAGAGAACACCATCAACTCATCAAGGAATCAAATACTAAAACTTGACCTGTCTTTATTTAGGCAGAATGTTTTAATTTCTTTTTCCAAAAAATTGAACTCTCAAAATTTTGAACAATTTTTGTTGTCAAAAAAATTGTAAATGATGGGTTTGAGAATTTTTTAATAATCCTTGGTCAGTTATAGAAATTTAAACCATTAAACCAAATCAGAATGGACGGTTTATTAATCTAATTTTCAACAGGCCCCCTCCTCTCTCTTTCTCAGTGTCAACTGTCAAAGACTCAACTCATCATGTAGTTTGTTTTTATTGAAGTGGCTAGAGAGTAGAGAGTTATATATGTCTACTCATCACACACTATCTCATTCACGCTAAAATCCTTTCATTTCAAAGTTTAATCTCCCACATATCTCTCTCATTTACTCATTAACTGATTGCCTCAGAAGTCAGTAATAGCTCTTGTTCTGGGCACACATTTCAGTCTCTCTGCTTCAAGTGTCCTTTTAGCATATATAAAACTCTGCTCTGAGTCTCAGGTGATGTAGTTGCAAAGCTTATACATTCTCTCTGTGAGTTCTCAATTTCTATGTGTTTGTTGCTCCAAAGGGTCTTTCTTGAATAATGTAATCTTGATTAAAGTGTTCATCTTGGTTCTCTTGTCTGTTTGGTTAATGGCCATTTGCTCAGAACTGTTCTGAATCATTTCTGGTATGAATTCAATGATGGGTTCCCGCTAATCTTGCTGAGTAGAAATCCCTTGTCTAGTTTTGCCGATATTTCAGTCTCTTCTTTTGTTCAATCAGCAAAAAAGGGTCTTTTTCTTGTGTTGTGTGAATGCCCATTTGCTTCAAATTGTTCTAAGCCTTTCCAAATGCAGTTTCTCAGAATGGGTTTTCGCTAAATTGCTTGTTCCTGCTCTCCCAAAACCTAAAAGTTTGGAGCTGGATTGTGACATTTTCAGTTAAAGTGCACAATTTTTTGCAAGTATCTGCTTTTTTTTATAGCATTTTTATGCATCTGGTCACTGTAGGAAAGCTTTTCTGATAAGAGAAAGGAGAGGTTATGGATCTAAGTTTTGTCGAAGTTCACCGCTAGTTTTGATCTGAGCATATGGAGGGTGCTCTTATTCTTTTCAGTAATTTTTAGCTTCCTGATTCACTATGAATTCGATTCGCTAAATCACCGTGATCCTCAACTTATATAAGATAAAAGTATGGAGACCAAGTAGTCAAATTCATTCCTACTTTGATTCTTTTGTTCCTAAAACTGTATCCCAGTCAATTCTTTATTGATTACTTGAAATGTAAATTTCATCTACCCTATTAGTTCATTTGTGTATGGACCTAATTATGGGTCTATCATACTTAAGATATTCAATGAATCAACATTCCCCTTTGCAGCTATTTTTCCTCCTTAACAATCGAATGATGATCAAAAAATCATTCTTTCTCTGGCCATAATTTTGTGCATATATACTAATGCAAACTTAGACACCATACTGGCCTCTCAAGTCCATATCACATATTGCCCTGGTTACTTGTCACTCAAACAACAACTAGAAAGGTCTTCGTTCCTTCTTGTTCACATAGTATTGAACTTGATATGGAAGAAACATTTGTTCCTTTTCGCGGGATCAAGAATGATCTCAAAGGAAGAATTCTGTGCTACAAACAAGATTGGACTGGTGGTTTACGAGCCGGTATAAGGTTTGTGAATATCTTACTTCTCATTTTTTATATCAGAAACAAGATAGTACTGTTATGTTCTCACTAATGAAAATGATCCGACTATCCGAGGAAGCATAGCAGTTTAGGAACAGCATTGCTTTTAGTCCATACATTATTTCTGATCGCGAATATTGGCGCCTTTGATTTGTACCTTAATGAAGTTCTCATAATATTTTCTTTCATTTAGGATCTTGGCCCCTACAACATACATATTCTTTGCTTCAACAATTCCAGTTATATCTTTCGGGGAGCAGCTGGAAAGAAATACAAGTCGAACAATACCTTAATTTTTCCTCTCATTTGGTTGTTTTATTCCGTGTCAATTTGCTAAGAAGTATGTATGTGTTTATTTTCACAGACGGAACTTTGACTGCAGTACAGACTCTTGCATCAACTGCAATTTGTGGTGTTATCCACTCAATTGTTGGAGGGCAGCCCCTGCTCATACTAGGGGTGGCTGAGCCAACAGTATTGATGTATACATTTATGTTCAACTTTGCTAAAGACCGGAAAGATTTGGGACAGGAACTCTTTTTAGCTTGGACTGGATGGTAACTCATGAACACTTTGTACAATGTAACATTACAAAGAAAACTCAATTTTGGTGAAACTGAACCTTTTTTTTTTTCCTCCCAAATGATGCGTTTATAGGGTATGCGTGTGGACATCCCTTTTGCTCTTCTTGCTGGCCATTCTGGGTGCATGCTCTATTATCAATAGGTTTACACGTGTTGCTGGTGAATTATTTGGTCTTCTTATTGCAATGCTTTTTATGCAGCAGGCCATAAGAGTGAGTTTTCTTTATGATCCTGCATTATTTAGTGGATTCAAGTTTTTGAAACTTTTTAGATTTGATTATGCATGAATTTAATAAGGGAATTTCCATTTCTCCAATAATTGTGAGGTGATGTGTTATGTTCAGGAAAACAGAAATTCCTCAAGATTCTCCATTTCTACAATTACACCCTAGAAATTTTATTTTTTATATTAAATTTAACTAATCAATGTCATTCTACAGGGAGTTGTAGAGGAATTTGGCGTACCAGAAAGAGAAAATCCTAATCAGACTGCACTCCTACCTTCTTGGCGGTTTGGCAATGGAATGTTTGCATTAGTTCTGTCCTTCGGCCTTCTATTTACTGCATTGGGAAGCCGTAAAGCTAGATCGTGGCGTTATGGCACAGGTATGCAGCATTTAGCCATTTACTTTCAAATTCAAGTAAAAAGTTGAAAGAGTAAATTACATTCATTGCATGTTATGTGTTGGACTGGAAATCTACTTCTCTTGCTGTAATAATTATAAATGGTGCTCTGAGGAGAAAAATATGTTCTGTACATCTACTCTGTCGAGATATATATCTCACTAGCTTTCTTGTCTGTCAAATGTAATATATCTGTAGGTTGGCTACGTGGATTTATTGCTGATTATGGAGTCCCATTTATGATTCTTGTATGGACTGCTGTATCTTACATACCGGTTAATGATGTCCCAAGAGGAATCCCAAGACGACTTTTCAGTCCAAATCCATGGTCTCCTGGTGCATACTCAAATTGGACGGTTATCAAGGTGGTTATTCTAGCGATTGTTTGCAAAATATTTCACAAGGCATTTCTGTGCATACTCATGTTGTTTAGTTGTGCAGGAGATGATGACTGTTCCTCCATTATATATTGTTGGAGCATTTATACCAGCAACTATGATTGCTGTGCTCTACTACTTTGATCATAGTGTTGCATCTCAACTTGCCCAACAGAAGGAGTTTAATCTAAAGAAACCAGCTTCATATCACTATGACCTTCTCCTTCTTGGATTTCTGGTAAGTGGCTTTCAGACTTGCTCACATTGACAAAAAGATCTTACACCCAGTTTTATTTTGTGAAAATTTAAGTTTGGATTTATTCACTTTCAGGTCATATTATGTGGGCTTATTGGCATTCCCCCTGCCAATGGTGTAATTCCACAGTCTCCTATGCATACAAAAAGCTTAGCTACTCTAAAACATCAGGTACTGAAAGTTACCTTAATCTCGTCTATATAGTAGTGGAACTGTTTTTGTTCTCACAATATTGAAAAGTAGACAAACTTTCATGGAATTAGTATTATTGTATGCATTTTTGCAATCAACAGAGTGATTCCTTTGAAGTGTCTAATTCCAATGATCATGAGTTCATGGCCATTGATTAGTCTGCAGACCTTGTTTCTAATACTTGTTTTGATGTAGTTTAATAAATATTTGTAATCACTTCTGAGTCTCTTCTGTTATCTTTTTGAGTGGCTGTTTCTGCGAGTTTCTCAATTTTATATAATACAAGTCAGTTCTTTTGATTCTAATATCTAAATTTATAAAATGGATCCTTGTTTTCTTTTTAACAGCTTTTGCGGAATAAGCTTGTAGTAACAGCAAGGAATAGTATACGCAAAAACTCAACTTTGAGTCAATTATACCGAAACATGGAAGAAGCATACAATGAAATGCAGACTCCACTAGTCTACCAACGTCCATCTGCTCTGGTAAATATATTTACACATGATTCTTGATTGATACAAAAGTTTGCATGCCTTGGTGTTTTATGTTTAAAATGCGTGCTTGGCAGGGACTAAAAGAGCTGAAAGAATCCACAGTCCAATTGGCCTCAAGTACTGGCTACATTGATGCCCCTGTTGATGAAGCCGTTTTTGATGTGAATAAGGATATTGATGATCTTTTGCCTATTGAAGTAAAAGAGCAACGCCTCAGCAATCTGCTTCAGGCATTGCTGGCTGGTGGTTGTGTAGCCGCTATGCCTGTTTTGAAGAAAATCCCAACCTCGGTTCTTTGGGGTTATTTTGCTTTTATGGCGATTGAAAGCTTGCCTGGAAACCAATTCTGGGAGAGGATATTGTTTCTTTTCACTGCTCCAAGTCGAAGATACAAGTAAGTTGATGCTTTCCTTGTTATTTTCGGCTTCTTGGAGTAAATACATTTCTGTCTATTGTAAGTTATACCTGGACTCGCATGTTCGACAATTTTAAGTGTCAAGCTTTTATGATGATTGCACAACTTCTTTTGTCAACCAAATCTATGGATGGCTCTATCTAATATAGAGCACAAGTATCAGTTTTTACAGATCGTTTGATTCAGAATTTCTAGATGTTTGTGTGTACACATGTTTTAGAACACCTTGCATTTTAGAGTTCATTGTAAAGGACTAAAGGTTTTAGATAGTAATCATCATCTGACTTGCTAGGGTGCTGGAGAAGTATCACGAAACCTTTCTCGACACTGTGCCTTTCAAAACAATTGCGACCTTCACCTTGTTCCAGGCAGCTTACTTGCTTTTGTGTTTTGGCTTAACATGGATCCCAATTGCTGGGGTGCTCTTCCCATTGTTGATCATGCTTCTGGTCCCAGTGCGGCAGTATTTGCTCCCTAAGTTTTTCAAAAGGGCTCACCTTCAAGACCTGGATGCTGCAGAATACGAGGAAGCCCCTGCCATTGCTTTCAACATGTCCTTTGAAGCAAGTTATTTCAATCCTTTCTTAAACAGTTCAGCGTATCTCTTAAAAGTTTTGTACTGAATTACTGATGCTGATGCTTTATATTCATGACAGGATCAGGATGTTCAGGCAAGAATAAATAACATTGATAGTGGGGAAATACTTGATGAAGTTATTACAAGAAGCCGTGGGGAGATCCGTCGCACTCAGAGTCCAAAAGCATCAAGTTTGACCCCTACTTCTTCACTAGAGGCTATAAAACCAACTTATAGCCCGAGGTTAACCCAGAGAGTATACAGCCCCCGTTTGAATGAACTGAGAGGAGAAAGAAGCCCCCGACTAACTGGGCAAGGACTCGAAACAGTGCAGACTCCCAGCCCCTGTTTGAATGAACAAAAGGGAGAACAAAGCAATGGACAGGGCCTCGAAACAAGGAAGACTCCCAGCCCTGGGCCATCTGTCCTTGGACAAAGCAGTCCTGGTTCTTCAAGCTACAAAACCTAGGAGGGTGATTCAGGTGGGATTATTTGGCAATGGTACTCGAGAGGTCATGTGTAACTAAGTATCATATTATAGGTTGGTGCGCTTCTAACCTTTCCTGATAGTGTAGGTTGTTTGTCGGTGCTACTCTTTCTTGTGTTTCCCATATAGGATGGGAAGAGAAGATAATGTAAAAGCTGTAATTATATATGTACGATTTTCCAGTTTCCATATGGAACTTACCGTGAATTATTCTGTCTAAAATATGCTGAGCCAATCATTTTCAATTTTAGTTTGTTAAGGCTTGCTAACATAATGGTGAGTTCATTATTAGTACAAGAATCCTCAACAAGAACATCCCGAATAATATCAAGAGTCTCATCTAAATAAAGAAATCCTCCCGAACAATTACCCTCCACTTTAAAATTGCAGAGATTCAGGTGTTTTTCATTGTTTTTCACTATCATGTTAATGGAATGTGTGCAATTACACTTATTATGAATAAGAAGTTTCTCACAAAAGTGTGGTGCTCTAGTCGACATTGGTTGCAACTTGATTAGGCTTCCATTACTAGTTAATGGATAGAGATTTCGAATCTTTTTCTACTAATTTCTCTTCTTGACTGAAAAAGCAAAAAATAAAGGCTGGTAAAAATATTATATACATATGCTGATGCAATATCAGAAACTCGGGCTATAGCTAAATGAGACTGCAGACAAGTTGGAAAGCCAACATTATTTCTTTCTCTATTTCTTAATGGGGTCTGATTATATATATATTCTCAGAACCCTCTTTTTAGGCATATCATATCATGCATGCCACTGTGTTTCGCAAATCATGTCTGCCACTGGAAGACTGTGTATTGGTGACGAGTGATATGGAGGCAGAAGCAGATTGCATATGAACTTTTGGATACATAAACTGGTGGAATACATAATTAAGTTTCCACCATATCTCCTCCTTTTGCTTTGTAGATTCACTTCAATGTATATGCTTGCATCTCACTCAACTTTTATGGTACTGACAAGATGGTTAACCCACTTCATGACTTCAGTTCAAGGGTTACTTTTGCTTTGTAGTGACTCTTTCGATGTGCAAGGAGCCAAGGACCTGATGGCTATGATAACGTCATAGCTTATGGTGCTCACTCTGCATTCTGCAATTGCAAATGAAAGCAATGTTAATAAGAAAATTCTACAATATATGTTGTACCTCATCGATGATGAATGTGTTGAAAGACGAAGGATTAGGAAGCCAACTAAAGACTAGGTTGATCAAAAATCAAAGTTAACTGTTCGTATTCATTAAACATCCGTAAAAGTGTTAAAATAAATTGTAAAGAAAGTCTTCAATGGAGCCGTCAGACTACTAGGATGATTCGTGATGGCGTGATGCATCATGCCATGAACATAAACTAAAACGCCATACCGTAAATACTTTGCATGTCATCCGATTATACCCTCAGTTCCTTTAAACTGGTACATGTGGCAACACATGATTGGGTAATCATCCTAAATCCTAGTGGTTCATTTTCTGATTGATGATCTGTACATGGCATGAAATGCAGATTGGGTGTAGTTGCTAGAAGTAGGTTAGGAAACGACTCGTCGTATTAAAGAGTGAACAGTCTCCTCCACTGCCAACAGAAAGAAAGAGTTGAAAGGAGTGGTGGTTGTGATTTCACTGATTTGTGAAGAATGACAACAAGGCCTGAAATTGTGTTGTTTGGGGACTCAATAACAGAGCAGTCCTTCAAATTAGGTGGCTGGGGTGCCGCTCTTGCTGACACCTATTCTCGCAAGGTCTGTCTTTCTTTCTCATTCGTTTCCTCTTCTAACTTGGCCAATCAAAGTTAATGTTGCTCATGATTTTTGCTTCGTTTAATTTTGCTGGTGATTGATAATAGGCTGATGTAAAAGTTCGTGGCTATGGTGGCTACAACACCAGATGGGCCCTGTTCTTGTTGCATCAGATCTTTCCTCTGGTACATGTTCTTCATTTGGTTTGTGCTAATTCAATTTGGGTTTCTGTTTTCTTTCTCTATAATGTTGATTACTCGTCTCATTATGCATTTGACATTACAAAGTTTGCATCTTTGATTATGCATATTGTGCTTGCGGTTAAGTAGTTTTATGGTAATTGGTGCTGAGATAGACAGAAAGAGAGAGAGCCTAGTCTGTTATCTATGGTATTTAAGAACTAGAGCTTGGATTAAAGAGTATCATAGGACCATGGTGTCATATTGAAACTTGAAGAGGTTTGCATACTAGAGCATCAAAATAGTCATGCTTTGAGGAGAGCCTTCCACAATCAGTGTCTGATAATACGGCTGACAAATCAAGTCATCGTTTTGATGTGGTAGATTAGATTAGATTTATACGAAGTATGGTAAAATAGTAAATGATACCATCCCCATTATGCAATGAAAGGATAGGGTTTGATTCAATGGAAACATCGTTTGTAAATGTGATTATATATCCCCACTATGAATATGCAGGATTCTAGGAAACCTCCTGCTGCTGCCACAATTTTCTTTGGGGCCAATGATGCAGCTCTTTTGGGCAGAACTAGTGAACGGCAACATGTTCCTCTTGAAGAGTACAAGGAGAATCTCAGAAAAATTGTTCTTCATTTGAAGGTTCATGTTGTTTTCCTTTAATACTTAAACGAACATTTTCAGATTTTTGAATTCAGTGTATATGCTTATTGTCTGAGAGATGTTGTTCTGAACTTAAGACGAGCATCATTCATTTCAGTGATGATGTTTTCATCACACTTCATAAGTTGCTAGTTCACTGCATATGGTCGCTTATTACTTCCCATAAATTTAGAGCCTTCGATTCCCAAAATGTTCTCATGCAGTCCATACATGTTAATATAAGTGGCAAGTATCTTCAGGGTCAATTCTTTGATCCACATCTCATCGTATATAGGGATTTTGATTACAGGAGTGTAGTCCCACCATGCTGATTGTGCTTATCACTCCACCACCTGTGGATGAGGAAGGGCGTGATGAATTTGCACGGTATTCATCAATGTTCTCTACTTCCATTTCTGCATCACGATTGTGATCATCATTACCAGTTCTCCACCATGCCATTCATCAATGTCTGGTAATTGGGTTCTACAGATCTTTATATGGCGAGCATGCTAGGAGACTGACAGAAAGGACAAATGAAGCGGCAGGAGTTTATGCAAAGCAGTGCCTTGAGCTAGCTGAGCAAATGGGTCTCCGCTCCATCAACCTTTGGTCCAAGTTCCAGGAAACAGAGGGTTGGCAGAAGAAACTTCTAAGGTTTGTCATGTTTGAAGCTTACATTATCAAGTTTCTTGAACAATTCAACATTAATGTGCTTCCAACCGGATTTTTTCCCTTGCAATAAAGCACTGTGAATCTATTTTACACCTTTTATACTGCCAAATTAGTCGGATCAAGTTCAAATTCAATCCATGGGCTGTGACTAATTTTGTTGATGAAAAAATCTCCACCAAGTTAGTGCAATATATTTATTCATAAACTATTTTAGTTACATTCGCTAAAGTGTTCACCCGCTGAAAAGATTGAAGAATGTGTCTTGAGTGTATGTTTGGCTCCATTGCAGGGATGGATTGCACCTAACACCAGAAGGCAATGCTGCTGTTCACCAAGAAGTTGTAAGAGTTTTCAAGGAAGCATGGTTTTCTGCTGAAGAAATGCCTTATGATTTCCCTCACCATTCAGTAATTGATGGGAAGAATCCTGAGAAAGCTTTTGAGTGAATTTAATCAATAACAGTTTTCACTACAAGGCAGTAAAACACTAAAATGCCTGACGTTATGTAAACACTTGCTATTAACTGTGGTGTTTATGTCTAAAAAACTTGACATGATTTTATTGTGTTTCATTACATACGACCAACTTTTACCATAAATTGCATTCTTACTAACGACTCGCCAAATTAACTTCATTAATGACTAGTAGAAAACAATTGAATGCGGCTATTTGTACCATATTTACTACTTACACTCTTTTATCCCTTTCTAATAGTTTAAATAGTTTTGTTTAGACTTTAGAACAATTTACTCTGAAGTTTGACCATATGCTAAAAGACTGACGACCCAAATAAATTACATAACGCCATAAGAAACACTTAATTAACTTAATTAATTGGTTTTAATTGCAGTCTGAAAAATATCCCACAAATATTCGACATTAACCAATAAAAGCACCACAGTCAAATTTCTTGTCCAAAACAAAGCTAATTAAGCACCCCTGACCATTAGATGAGTCAGAATCAATGGCCATGATCCATGTCCTCCAACAAATATTTCTTGATTACCCAATAAAAACACTAAATAGTCAAAGTTTATGTCCAAAGCTAAGCTAATTAAGAGCCCCTGACCATTTGATGAGTCTGAATCAATGGCCATGACACATGTTTATAATAAATGCCTTCTCACTCTCACCTATTAAGCAAAGAAAGCACACAATGTGACACAAGCACCCCAAACAGTAGTTACCCATTTCTCTCCTTGTACTAAATTTTCAAGTCCTTAATTTCTCTAATGGAGCTTACCAAGCTCAGAGAAAACCTGGCCTCCCAAATCCCATTACTTGTGCCAGAGAACAACAGCTACATGATGAAACCCTGCTACATGAAAGATGAGTTCATCCCATTTGACGCCTCTTCTTCCTCAAAGGGTTATCTCCAAGATTTTCACCACCTTGATAATCAGTTTCATCAATACGCTAATGGGTCTTCATCAAATCCCATGTTTGGGGCCCAAAACCCATGTTTTGAACCTTATTACAATGACAATGCCTACATTTATGATCAAGGCTCACCCACAGATGTAAATTTCTATGAGTGCAAGCCTCTAAACATTGCAGAGAATTTGGGACATGGCCAAGTCTTGGACAATTTTCAAAGTGGGTCTGGAGGGTACTTGAATTTCCCAAATCACAGATCAAATCCCATTGGTCACATGATGGAGATTTCTCATAGGAGTAACAATTTCCTGCCCTTGACAAATTCTCAGGACATTAAGCCTATGAGCTTTGTGGTACCAGATGAAGTCTCGTGCATAAATTCAGAAAATGGGTATTACAAAAGAGTTGGGATGAATCACAAAGGTACTAGTAGATTGTCCACAATAGCAAGGACAGGGTCAACTTTCAAGGGTCGTAAGAAGAACCACGTAGTCAAGGGTCAATGGACAATTGACGAAGATAGGTACAATATTTAAAGAACGTATGCTTCCATTTTGTCTAGTTAGTTTTACATATAATATATGATTGGGATGTGTTTCTAAGTGTGTATTTCTCTATAAACAGGGTGTTAATTCAACTGGTTGAACAGTATGGAGTGAGAAAGTGGTCTCATATTGCTCAGATGTTGCCGGGAAGGATTGGCAAGCAATGTAGAGAGAGATGGCATAATCACTTGAGGCCTGATATTAAGGTATATTTTTGATTAATTTGTGCAATATATAATTCTATCTACTTGATCTTATTTCGAGACTATTTTTGTTGAATTTTGTTTATAAGAAAATGAGTAGAAAATGTTTGATAAAATGTCTTTACGAAATATTGAGACTTGTAGCTTTAGTGGTTCAAAACATTTATCTTGAGATATAAGATCTTAAGTTCGAATTTTTATCCTTTAAATAAGCTAAAAGGAGCACACTTGTTGCACACCCTTTGAAAGTAACAGCACAAATCACATTCACTATAATAAAAAAAAATTGGATCCACTTGTATAAGATTTATGGAGTTGCAATAGTTCTATGGTTTATTATTTTCTGGGTTTCATGAACCATCTTTCCTTTATGAAGAAGGACACATGGAGTGAGGAGGAAGACAAGGTACTGATTGAAGCTCATGCAGAGATAGGAAACAAGTGGGCAGAGATTGCAAAGAGACTTCCAGGAAGGACTGAAAACTCCATCAAAAACCACTGGAATGCAACAAAAAGAAGACAATATTCGAAACGAAAATGTCGCTCCAAGTACCCCAGAGGCTCTCTTCTTCAGGATTACATCAAGAGCTTGAACTTGGACGCATCACCAAACACAGGCCGCCAGAGAAAAAGCCAACAACAACAACAACAATAATAATTCACCAGTAAATCACTACAATGCCACTTCTGCAAGCACCACAACTCAGGCACAAACCATTTGTGAGAATGATAGGTTGGTTCCGAACTACGATTTCAGCGAGGAGGACCCGGATTTTAGTTTCGATGAGAACATGTTTCAGGAGGGCTGCAGCATTGATTCTCTGCTTGATGACATTCCTTGTGCTCCGGTTTTCGGCGAGAATGGTGGCAGTAGTTTTGATGGGAAAATGATGGATTCATCAGCTCAGCCTGTTCTTGTTGATGATGAGAAGAATTTTGAGATGTTGGATATGCAAGTGGATTTGGGTTCTGCAGTGATGGAGGGTACTGAAGTGGAGAAGGAGCTGGATTTGGTGGAGATGATGTCTCAAGTCAATGAAGCCGCTGATGCCTAGCTAGCTGGCTCTTCATCTATAGCTATAATACACACTTTGGGAACAGTACACATACCTATATATATACATACATATATATAGAAGAAAGCTAGCTTTGAAGCTTTACATGTTTTGCATGGCTACTCTGGATGATATAGAGCTTTAATATAGGAAGAAATTTTATATGGGTTACATGAAGGTGAAAGATGATAGTTTTATAATAAAATAAGAAGAGTTTTGAGTCTTTTTTTTCGTGCTTCTCAATAAAAATGATTTCTACTTCCACTTTGTGACACAAGAAAATGTTGCATTTGATTATGCAGACATAATTAATGTAAAAGTTGCATATACTGGCCGGTAACTCCTGAGAGTAACTCCTTGGCAATCTCATTATGTCAGGGATTTTAGTAACAAATGTAACAGTTGAAAATTTACTAGGTCGAAAGAAAATTACAACTCGAATTGTCAAGGGATACCAACATGCCGTATATCATACATAATCTTGAAAGAAACTAGCTAGAATCATTAGTTCATTACAATACTATACATGTATTATCATATCAACGAGCAAAAACATTTTTACTACAAAATTTGTTTTCTCTAAAAATATGCTTTCAAACTTGTCTGAAAGCTGAAAACGATCACCCATATCTCAAACATAATATTAAATGGATCCAGCTCCCTTAACAAGATATTTTCCACTTTGAGCTTCGCCCTCACGGTCTTGTTCTTGGGCTCACGATAATGCTATCTTACCCAAAAAGGCTCTTGCTAGAAGGACTAGTGCCCACACATATAAGGGCATAAGGCACATCACTTTCACCTTCCCAAGCGATGTGGGATATTCACCGCTATTGCTCCTCCAAGCTCAGGGGTATTACACACACACACACACTCTCTCTCTCTGCCAATATGCGATAACCTTTTCAATGAAGAAAAGAGAGGTAGATGAAGATGAAAAATACAAGGAAGATGAAGAATGCATACAACTTTGACCATCTCTCACTGTCTCAAGTCTCAACATTTTCATTTTTCATCCTCCATCTTTAAGTCTTTAACAGTAAACGTTACAGAATTTTCGGGTGTTTGCTTCATGTTGCATGTACTACCGTTTTACGAATATGCTTAGAAATGAATGGCATTGCAAAGCCCACTTGATCAGAATTGGACCGTGACGGAATTTCAGTGATAAAAGAAAAATACGTTCTACATTCAATTTCGTGAATCCCTGGAAAATTTCGATTACAAGTAAAAACCAAGGACCACAGAGGAGATATAGTGCACATCATTCGGTCCACACAAAAAATGTAAAGAAGCCAAAAACTAAAACTGAAAATGATAAGAGCCAAGCTAATAAGGTTCCCTGCCCTGTATGAGGTTTAGGGAGCTGCCCCTCTTTGAAATAAATTCCTTCCACCAAAAAAAGGTTCCAACTGACTGATCTACAATTTAATTGAACATTTTCATCTAACTTCATCAAAGAACAAACTCTCATCACAATACTTCAAGCAGTCTTCGGCTTTGCCTTGATGCGCTTCACCCTTGAATACAAGAAAACTCCAGCGAGCGCGATCCCGGTTCCTGCATCATATAAAACCAACCGTTATATACCTCTGAAACCTTAAAAGTTTGTTGTGGTAAAAATCAGTAAGCGTCAATTTACATCCTTAAGAAATCAGGCACAAGTAATTTTACCAAGAGAGTTAATAGGTGAGACAGGTGTTTTGAAGAACAGAACAGAGCTCACAATCACCACCACCCGCTTCACACAATTGCCAACAGAGTGAGTAACAGGTGATACCCTCTGCAATATCATATATGAAACCTGCATCGTTCACCAATAGTCATTAGTTTTCACGAGTAGATGGAGAAAATAGCAAGCATTATGTCTTTGGAAATCAAAAATCAATCCAGGAAGGTGTTAAATACTTAAAAATGAGATAAAACACTTCTATCTATTCACTTCTTCCATTTTGTGGACCCATCAGTTTCTTTGATTAATTAAATTTAGCCTTTCATATTACTTTCTACACAAAATTTTGAATCCGCATATATTAATCTCACATTCTGTCTTGGGAACAATCAAGGCATACTAAATTATCTAATTTCTCATAGCAGAGTGCTAGACCCCTTCTCATCCCCCTTTTCAGCTCCCCAAAAGAAAAGAAAAGAAAAGATGTAGAAAATTTGAGTTCAGTGAGACAAAGAGCATAATAGAATTGAAAGACAAAACTTAGGAGCCAACGATTAAAAAAAATAATTAGAATTTCTGGTTAAATTGGATTTGACGACAGACTGAAAAGGATTGCACACACTATAAACAGTTGGAAGTAGTCACTAATCAGAAGAATCAATATATTTGTTGTGTCATGAAAATCATGGATTAGGCCTTTCCCAGGAGGCCAGGACCTCAAAACACTTAGCATTAACAATGACATGGGCGCATCTCAAGACCAGAGCTCATGAGAAGTGCTAGGAAAATTGATAAAATGAAGAAATACAGCTAGCTAAACTGCAGAACAGAAAAAACTCTAACCTGCTGATATGCATGGAAGCAGAGTGCAGCAATAAGAGACCTAATATACAATTGTTTAACACCCAATCCCTGTCATTGGAGATTGAAAATTGATTAGCTTTCGGTACAGTCTACAATGAATCTATAGCAACTTTTAGCTCCTGAAAAGTACTTACTGCAGATGTCACGGCTGCTGGGGTAAATTTCACCCCTTCCATGAAGATAGCCACAGGTGTTAACAAGAAAAAGGACATCACTGTTATTATCGAGAAGAGTGTAATGTTATCCATAGATTCCTGCACAAAACAAACTTCTGGTTATGCCAATTGCGACTTAAAAAAACAACAACCGCAAATAAACGAGAAAAGAAAGCAAGATTAAAAACCAACTACAAATAACTATTTGCCCCAGTTTCTTACCAATCAGAAATTTATAGTTATTACATGAATATGGAAAACAAAAATTACCTCGTTCTTAACCATGACCTTTTTGCTGAGAACATTGCGAGATTGGTTTGTCAAATTGGAAGCCATAGCACTCCAGAATCCCGCCCTATTCACAGACAAAGCAATAAAGTTATATATCAGATATACATTCCTATATCCTTGCTTCATCAATCAAATCTATATACTGTGGTTTCTTGTCTATTTTTCCTTTGGGGATTAATGAAATATATGATGTAACATCTTACCAGTTAAATGAGGCCTCAGTAACCGATGCCAGTCCAACTCCACCAACAATTGGTATCAGGGAAGCAACCACCCAAGGAGTAGGTATCTATATGAGCATGAAGTTACAAAAGATGAAATGAGACAAACAAGTGGAATTGAATTGAAATAGAATCCATGAAATGCTACTACAATTGTTTTCATGGTGGATTTTGAAATCATTCAAAATTTGTACTTTAGCATTGCAAATTTGAAAGCAGTCAATTGAGTGCAGTCAATGTACATATAGCAAAGAATCATAACAGAGCAGTGTGATTTCAATCCAGCATATGGTTGTGCATATAAACAGATAATGGAGCAAAAGAGTGCATAAAATCCTTACCTCACCGAGAAACATGGCAGAGAGGATAACTGAGAAAAAGGGCTCACTAGCCTTGATCGTGTGAGTGAATGACACAGCCACTTTCCCAAGACTCACATTAGTAAAAAGGTTACCCAAAGTGTGAACAATGGCCAGTGGCAGAATTGCTGCAAGCTGTCAGTACGTTGCTCAAAAATAAGAATCACGTAAAGGAAAATCACTACAACCACCAATATATTAGAAACATAGACTTAGGCCAACTATGAGATAATACCTGTGCACCGCTGATTTTTGGCTTCTTGTAGAGATTCAAACCCCACATGAGCAGAACAACTACAGTACCAACAGCAAATTGTATTCCAGTAACAGTTGCTGGGTACGGGAACACCTTCAAGACCTGAGAAGAAGTTTCTTTAGTCATGGTACATGAACTGCAAGCATCCAAATATAGCACACTATTGTTCAATTTCCTAGGCTCCATATCCCTTTGTATGCATGTTAAATCACATTTGAAGTTATTTGATAGTAAATCAAATCTACCTTTTTCACCTTCTTTCACTTTTCACTTTTTATCGTGCAAAAAATATCTGATACCGAGTATACTTTCCTGGAAAACGTAGTTTCCCCGAAACAAACAGAGTCCACCAAAAATCAATCAATTCTAACAAACAACTTTCACGGTTTCAATTGCAAAGCGATTATGAAGTACATTAAAATGAAATGAAATTCCACATTTTCATAACAAAAAAACTGAACAGAAAGAAACGCTACCTGCTTGTTGTAGATATTGAAGTAGATGTTGAACAGGTACCAAAGGCCAAACAACGACCCGAGCTCCAGAGTCTTGAACAAGCTACTCTGTGGTTCCGCGGTCTCTCCTGCGCTCTCCGCAGTAGCGGAAACCTCGAAACGATTCCTTCCGGGATCGGAAGCGACCGGAGGCACCGAGGTCCACGGCCTGAGCTTGAAATCGGACGAGGAAACAGACCAGGATCGGCGAGACAGGGAGGCCGAGAGGGCGTCATTGGTGGAGGAAGTGAGACCGCCGCGAGGCTTCGATGAGGCGGAAACACGTATCGGATCGAATCTGGGGGTCAAGGTTTGGGTGGATAGCCTCCGAGGCTTGGGCAGAGAGAGAGACGGAGAGAGAGTGAAGGCGGCGGTCTGCATTTTCGATGCTCAGACGTCGAGATCTGAGCGCCGGAGACGGAGAGGGAGTGAGACTGTGAGAGTGGGGGAGAGAGAGAGAGAGAAGGTCCTCGAAGAGTCCGTCCAGGCAGCGAGGTTGGTTGGTGGGTTTGTTTATGCAGAAAGGAACGAAGTGCGTATTTGTAAAAACGAAGGCGGCCTTGAAAATGGAAAATGGGAAATAAAAATGGCAATGGAATAAATCTGTATTTATATATTTTTATAGGGTCGAATCTGATATTTTAAAATGTCGGATATTCTATGCGGCTCTGCATTCCTGGGAGTCTGGGACTGCTTTTTCTATTTTGTCCCTCAATTTCTTCATTGTGGCATTTTGGTTCTTACTTCTTAAACCTTTTCTTTTTCATCAAATGTTCTTCAATTATAGAATTTGGTTTAGTCATACTAAATAAACTATATCTTCTTATGATATATGAATATTTTGAGCATATTAGAACAAAAATAATAATAATTATGGATGTAATTAGTCTCAATGTGACAATACCACCGATTCTCTCAATTAGAGTCTTATTTCTTATATTACCGTAACTTATTCTTAATTAGGTCGTAAAGTTTTAACTTTTAAGTAAATATTGTTTAAAATAACATGTTCACAAAAATAAGGTAGGATACGTGAGTAAATAGATACGTAAACTTTTGGATTTAGTTATAACTAGTTAACTACGTAAACTTTTGTCTTCAACTAAATTTTTTCCACTACCGTTGTACATTAAGTCACAACAATTTAGGTAAATATTATTTCGAATTAATGTTTATAAATAAAAATATGTAAGCATAGGTGTGTACAATTTCTTAAAACGACCAAAATGACCTCTAAAGATGGTCAATGTTATGTCAACTCTTGTCCTCGATGACTCACTTACGGTAGTTAAAACCCAAATAGTTGAACTTTTGTTAGAATAAAGAATATAAAAAAAAAGAGATCAAGGATTAAAGTGGCGAAGTGAACAAAATCAAGAGGCCAAATTGAAATCCACTCAATACTTTATATCTAAGAATTCAATTTAGGTAAAGTGCATGTGCCTTTCTTTTAAATTTTTTTTTGGGTTGCTTTAAGTATAAAGAATCTGGTAGGGTCTATAATTGACACTTTGGTGGGAGTAGGCGGCTTGGAAAATTGGATTTGATCTTCCTTCCTTTCAATTTGAGTGTGGAAAAGTTGTTTCCAACAACCGTCAAGTGATCCACAAAATACCAATATGTCGTACCAAAAAACAATAATACCAATCACCAAATTGTTTAAATTGTACTGTATCAATGCATTAATATATTATAAAAATTTCTTAAATTGTAACCATTTGGTGTGGTTGAGTTGGCAAACTTGTATCATACAAATTGAGAAATAATTGTTCTTGCATAATAATAATAATAGGAGGTCAGAGGTTCAAAACTCAACTTAAGCAGGTTTGAAGGGTCTTTGGATTCGTGCACCTGTCAAGCACATGGCCAACAACAGCCCGTTATACGAATGAAGATTAGTCTCCTCGGCTCACCCTCTGAGGGGGTCAGAAGGATCCTTTCCTAGGAGATAATTCCTAATAAAAAATTGATTAGATTGTTAATACTGGGATTGTGATGGTGAGGAAATCACCCAAAAAAAAATTGACCCCTATTTTCCACTTCTTTAATATTAGTAATTTAGTATATACAAAGCATTATAAAACTAGGGTATTACATGTTTTTTTTTTCGATGAGTAAATAACAAATTACCAAAAACAAAAAGATTAACTTTTTGTAAAAATAAGCTTTATAAAACTAGGGCATTACATGTTGATGCTTAGTGTGTCGGAATCACGATAGAAAAAGTAAGCTCATTTTGGGACCTAATGATCTTTTATCCAAGTTCAAATTAGTAACTTAAGAAATATTCTAAAGTTGTTCCACTTTATGAGAGATTCGATGAATCTTTGTGTTGATTTATTTCTTAGAGGAGTTTAAATGGGCACAAGAATTGAATTGTTATGTGCAGAAATGAAACATATAGTTTAACTTAAATTACATTATTACTATTGAGAAGTAAAGGCCGAATAGTAAATGTAAACGATGGGATCAAGGTAGTGTAACAAAATATTTAAATTTAGACAGCCTTAGTTATTGATCAAGGATGGTTATTGATACCTTTTAGTTGGTTCAATTAGCCTAATCTTGTTGTACTCCTAAATTTGACAATCTCGTATGTGTGGTCAAATTTGTAATCATATTAAAGATTCTAATGAGGTAATGAGCGTAATATTGCGAAAAAGATGATGCTCAATGGAATCATAAAAAATCTCAAGACTGTTTTCCACACATAATACAAATTAACACGACACATAAATATGTAAATTATAATTCTTCTCGTGAATTTAAACTTTCATGGTTAAAAGATTTTCGAGATCATATCAAACACCCAAAAACAATCTCTTCTGATAGTGAGATATTGTATCACGTTTGTCTAACAATTAGACTAAAACTGTAACAAAAAAAATAAAAATTAGACTAAAATCTCAATATATTGCTGCCCAATTAGTTCAACGAAAAAGAAATGACGCGATGGCTCCGTTTCGGCCGATTTTTGGGTCTCAAATGGCAACCCTAAAGGAAAATAAGCACAAAGATATTTACCAAAAACACAAGAACGAGACACGTGTAGCCTGTTCTTCCATAATAAGCAAAAATCCCGTACTCCCGCAATTTGAGGCCCCCGACACAGAGCACCTCACAAGTGGCACAAACCAAAATATCCAACATTTCACTAAACCCGAAATTACCCTCGATGCCATCCTAGCTGTACCCGTGGGCACTAATTAGCAAGGGTAATTTAGTATTTCACTCTTTAATTATGGATAATGAATTAGCCTAATACAGGATACGTTATATCCCGCAACGCACGTGCCGCCACCACCTCCACCGCTCAATTTTCGCTCCAAATTGGAACCCTCCCTCCTCCAATCGCTCACTATAAAAACTTTCCGGATAAAATCTTTCCAAATTTTCAAACGAAAAGCTGGGGGAAGAAGAAGAATGCATTCGCTGAGCTTCAAGGTTTCCACTGACTACTGTACCGGCACGTCGAGGAGGTGTTTTCCGGGTCGAGGAAGCTACGGGGTTGCGGATTTGGAGGTCCGGACCAGAAGAGTCGGGTTGGGTTTTAGGGATTTCGGAAAAGCCGGTAGGATTGTGGCGTGTTCTTCGGAGTCGGAGAGGAAACGTAGTAATGGCTGGAGCGGGAGCCGGAGTTCGAGTCCGAGTCCGGGTCCGGGTCCGCAACCGAGTTCGTTTCTGTCTCGGAGCCAATCCTACGCGTTGTTGAAGCAGCAAATGGAGGTTGCTGCGAAATCTGAGGTACTTAATTTGGCAAGTGGATTTTCGTTGAGTTTCTCTCGTTTGCTTTTCTCAGTCACCAAACGGAGGATTAAAGTTTTGAGCTTTGATTTTGAATTGTAGGATTACGAAGAGGCTGCGAGGATACGTGACTCGTTGAAGATGTTAGAGAAAGAGGAACCGGTTCTGTGGCTCAGAAGGTTGATAAAGGAGGCAGTCGCTGAAGAAAGGTTTGAGGTAATTGAGTTTACTTTTTCAATTTGAAGGGTGTGTGTTTAGTGCTAAGCATGAAGTTCTAAATATTCGATATTGAATTGATTTTGGAATTTTATGAAAATGTGCTTCAGGACGCAGCTAATTATCGAGATGAGCTAAAGGAAATTGCCCCTCACTCTTTCTTGAAATGTTCAAGTGATGCAACGACTTTGGTACGGGAATGTATTCTTTGTTCTTCTATTTACAGCGATATATACTTGCATGGTGTGTTGCTAACTAGCATCATAAACTGTCAATGCTGCTTGTGTTAGGACCATTATGCTCCATTTTCTAATATTGTCGCTTCTTGATCAGTATGACTAACCATGATGATAGAGGTGAATTTGGACATCTTGAATTTTGATAGAGAATTGCGCAAACTAATTGATGAATCTGAAGTGAGGTTTTTGTTTCTTCAGGGCATTCGGGTTCAAGTTAGGAGTGTGTACATAGAGGGCCGAAGTCAGCCTGCAAAGGGGCAACACTTCTTTGCGTATAGAATAAGAATTACCAATAATTCTGATCGCCCTGTTCAACTTTTAAGAAGGCATTGGATTGTCACTGATGCCAATGGAAAATCCGAGAATGTGTGGTTAGTTAAATTTTCTTTTCCATGCTACCTCTCATTTTCAATTTGGTCCTATCAGTTAATGAAGATCTGTTTTCATTCTTTTTAATCAATATCTTTTTTGTTTTTCCTATTCATCGTAGGGGAATTGGTGTTATTGGTCAGCAGCCAGTGATTCTTCCTCAGACTAGTTTTGAATACTCATCTGCATGCCCATTAAGCACTCCCACTGGCAGAATGGTAAGATGTGACACTTCTCTTGTCTTTTGTTCTTTGAAACTTTATATGAAAATTACATTTTCATGGTTTTATAAGAGGATACAATTAGAAAAACCAGGGTTCCAATTTCTCCAACATCGTTTCTCTTATTGTGATACTCATCATTTGCAGTATCCTTTTAAAAAGAGTTCCGCTAGACCTTAGACAATTATTTCAAAAGAAAACCCTCTATGCCTGAACATTGACAAACTAACTAATGACAATATATGGTGTATTTCGATGTGAAAAATTCTCAAATTGCTTCCAACAGTGCATAAATATAAATTGGATAGGACATTGAGATGCTACCTACCACATAGTGTTGTATGTATCACACTACTGATTTGCTCTAGTTTTGGGCATATGTAACACACATAGTAAGGATTTTATGACATCCGTAAGATTAAAAAAGTCATCTATACGTAGAAACACCATCAAGAGTAATTTAGCATGCTGCACATACAAGCAGACTCTAATATTGGTCTGTTGTAAGAATCTCCCTTGGTTCTTATTTTGTAGTGAAAGGTTTTTGCTTAACGGTAGCCCTTATGTACACTTATATATCAATTTTAAGATCTATGAGCTATGTCCTTAGGTTAAAACCCATCATTCCCATGTTCCCCTTTTTTCAATAGAAAGAAGAATCCGAGTTCATTCTATCAGATTTCTTTCCTTGGTAGTTCCCAATTAATTTGGATCTGTTCTTCTTTGAATTAAAGTACTCTTATGTTCTGTTTGGAATTGTGTATCTAGAAAAAAAAAAAGATTTTGAGTTCTTAGTGTAAACAGTTCAATGAGACTTTAGAAGATTTTTTTTTACGTCAGAGAAATCCAAATGTGAATTTGATTGTTTGGAATAGGATAAATTTCAAACCCAAATGTGACCTTAAAAAAATTGGTATGTTGATTTTGGTTTGTGTACAATGCAGGAAGGTGACTTTGAGATGAAACACATCAATAGGTTAAGTTCACAATCGTTTAATGTGGCTATTGCCCCATTTTCCCTCTCCATATTAGGAGACGACGACAGCTTGTGAATTTTGAGAAGTGAGTTGTGGCATCCACTCGGAAAAGCAGGGGAATTTCATAAACAAATTTCAACATTCTATTTGTTGTATTCAGCTAGCAAGCTAAGTGTACAAATCATTTCAGATTTTGGGGAGTAAGGTATAATTAATTTAGTATAGATGGATGTAAAGATGAATGTACAAAGTTAGCTTTGTCATATACAAAATTATGAGAAAGCTAACTTTGTAATGATGAATGTAACAGTTTTGAATGAAATCTGTACATATTCTCAGATTGTCAGTAGACTTGGATGGATGTACTTTTTGGAATTCAAACTCACTATAGTTACAGCTATTTAGTAGATTTTATATGATGAATCGATGATTTGTCATTCTTCACTGGTGTCCTACACCCTCTCATTGTTCTTCTTGCTTCAGAAGGTCTTGTAATCATGGGTGTAATAATTAATGGTGAAGGCAAACTTATGCCCGAAAATCATTCATAGTAAACACTGATATTGAGTTCGTAAATTCTAATCCGTTAGTTTCGTGGTTGATTTTTTGTATTTGATTTGCATCTTATTATCGTGTCGTACTGGTTCAAAACTCATATTGTACTCTTTTTCTCTCATTTCATAGCAAAGATGAGTTTGGGATTGACTTCCAATTCCAGCTCAATGTAACGTTTTTGTTTGTTATAAACAAGGTTTGTTGGATACAAGAATTTTCGGGTTTTTTGGTTGGAGAAAGAGTTGCTTATGAAATGTCAATATGTCATACTGATGGCTTTTGGAAATCACAGACTTGTCTTAGACCACTCCACCAAGCAAATACCCAAATTTAGGGTTGAATCCTCCCCCCTAACCTTTTTTTGGAACCCACAAAAATTTTTTGAAAAAATTTGGTATTTTTTTTTATTTTTAAAAAAAATTTTTTTTTTTTTTTATATATTTTTTTTTTTTTTTCTTTTTCCCCCTTAAATTATTTTTTAATTTTTAAAAAAAAAAATTTATATATTTTTATTATTTTTTTAGGGGGGTGTAGCTTATGAGTGGATTATGAGTTATGAGTTATGACTTTTCAGAAGAATTACTAGTTAATAGCTTTTAGTTACTGGCTTTTGGAAAGCTTCATTTGTCTTTTTGAGGCACTGATACAGATGAAAGAAATATTACTATTGTAATTTGAGTTGATGAAGATACATGCTGTGAATCTGTGATTGCTTGGTTTACTGTTATAATTTGGATACTCTCCTTATTTTGGCAATCTATGGCTTTTTATAGGAAACCACACATAGGCTGGGTTTGGTAAAGCTTTTTACCAGCTGTGCTTGGAAGCACAACACCCCAATGCCGTTTGGTAAATGAAGAAAAAGTGGCTTCTTAGGGAAGCTGGGGCTTTTTTGAGCCAAAAGCCGAAGCCCTTGAGAGGTTGCTTCTGCTTTGAGGAGTTTGGGCTTCCAATTTACTGTAGCGCCTTATACTGTTCCAACAATTAATAAAACTTCCGAAATGACCTTTATGCCCTCATACTATTAACATAATGACAGCAAATGTCCATTACATCACCCGCATGAGAATTGTTCTTGGCAACTCTCCGCAGGTTCGGGTTTGAGCTCGAGTAGCAGCGGCGATGCAGAGATGGATTGAGAGAAGTGAAGGCGGCAATTGAACGGCGGCAGAGAGAATCCGGCGCGAAGGAGGGTGCCCAAAGAGGATGAACGGGTCTGGGTATGCAAAGGAGATGATGAATTGGGCTCGGTGGTGGTCCGAGCAATTGGAATCGGTGATGATGAATTGGACTGGGTGATGATGAATTGGACTTGGGTATGCAAGGGATATGATGAATCGGTGATGTGGTGGTTCGATGGAAGAGCAGTGGATTAGAGGAGAGGCAACACTGGGTTTGGGCAAAGGGACGCCGAAATTGGTGATTGATGGCTGCTGGGCGCGCAAAGGTGTGGCTATGAGGAAGAAGATGGAACCCTTCGGGGAGAGAGAGACCGGAAAGAGCAGAGGAAGAGGGGACGAGGAGAAGAAAGATGAATCGGGGAGAGAGAGACCGGAAAGAGCAGACTAGCAGAGGAAGAAGAAATCTGGGAGAGAGAAACCGGAGAGAGCAGAGGGAAGAAGATGATCTTTTTTTTTTTTTTAAGAAAATTATAGCTTCTAATTTAACTTAATTTTAACGGCCCATATCAAATGGTGGGTAATATCGACGGTCCACAATGCACCACTTTTATTTTTCTTTTAATCTAAATACTTTCTTTCAATTTTCTAACTTCAGAAAATTATAATAACTAGTTCGGATGTTGGAAAAATAGTTCGGGTCACATTAATTATTTTGGTGCCTAGTTCAAATCTGTGGTGTCGATCACTTATACTTTAATTTGGAGTCCTAAATTGTTCAATATTAATCATATGGTCAAATGGCCTATAAAAATTATTTGTTAAAAAATAATTTTGTTGTATTGAAAAAATAATAATTTAACTATAAATGATAATGAAATACATTATCAAACAATAACCAAACAAAATTAAAGTAAAATTTTTAATTTGAATATTATGTCCATATTAGTCATTTTACAAACTCACAACACTTTCACCAAACACTCTCTCATTTTTAGTTTCACAAGACTTTCAAAAAGCCAGTTTACCAAACATACAGCTGCTTTGCTTTACAGCCACTTATTCTCGCAAAGGCACAGCAAAAGCCAGCTTCACTTAAAAGCCCAGCTTTACCAAACCCACCCATAGTTGCTGGCTTCTAGCTAGTGTGATTCAACATATGTAAAATTGTAAATGCGCTTCTTGTTTTTGTTTTAGCAAATATTTATATAGGATCAGAGTCTATGGGGGGATGCTGTTTTTTATTTTTCAACATACAAGTGATGCAGCCAAGTGTCTCTAGCTAAGTCCCATATTCTTTTATTTTATTATACAGTTATTTTTTTATATTATTTCCGTTCCCCTCCTTTCATAATCATATGCATTACATTCCAGCTTATCATATCATACACATTGCATGAGCCTAAGCTAACCATTTTTTGGGGTGCATACATCTTGAACTTGAACCAAGCTAACCAATTTGTCATGCTTGTCAAACATATCAAAGTTCATGTATTCCTAGCTTGCTAGCTTCTATAAATACCTCTCAGCTTTCTCCATTCATTTTTTAGGTGAGAGCCTTCAGTGAGCAAAGTTTTGGGGCTCTTCACCATTATATAGTCACCCAGTTTAAGTAAAAGTTCATACATCAGGTGCTGAAATTCATTCATCAATATGAAGAGCAATATAATGGGTCTGTTTTCTCTCTCTTTGTGACTGTAACTACAAACATATTATAGGAAATATAGTCTAATCATTGCTCTTTATTTTAGATGTATATTGATTTTAGTTGTTTTGTGCCTAAATCAGTAAATCTGGTATGGAACCATTTGCATTTGTTATAATTAGCATAGGTATCCTTCTACTTTCATGCATATTGTATACAAAGAATAAGGAGAAAAGTTAGTTGGGGTGTAGATTTTAGTTCTATATATTGTAAGAGTAAAGCCGAGTAATTAACTTCATTTTTAGATTGTTAATGTCTTTGATTACTTTTATGCTAATGTATTCATGCTTTTCATACTTTGAAACTAACTGAAAGGTCCTTCTTCCGTATAAAATGAAACCATCTTCCTTATTTTGGTCATAAAGTAAGGGCAACCGATTTGTTTCCCCCTGAACTAACACATTGTAATGAATTTTACCAGCTCCCCAAAAATTACTGAAATGATATTTTTCAAAACAATTTGATGTATTCAAATGTTTTCAGTATCATACTGCAGTGAAATGCACAATTACGGTAAACCAACTTCACAGTGGTGGCGGAGCTAGAATTTAAATCCTCGAGAATAAATAAAAATAGTTTTTGAGAACCGAAAATTACAGAGAGTAATACATAGAAGCTTGGAGGGCTGGAGCCACTTTAGATCTTTCTATGCAACTCCACTGTGAGAATTGTGGGTCTGCAAATCTATTTGTACTTGATTATAATATTTTATTTTTTTCGGTCTGATGGGGTACTTAATTAATCAATAATATTTTGAGTGCTCTTAGCAGTTGCTGATTTATTTGTTTTATTTAAAAAATAGTTAGTGAATAGTATTGTTGTTGTTGTTTACAACAGGTTTTAAACACTTGATTAAAGAAATAAGGGTCATATTTTTTTTGGTCAAAAATAAGTGTTATTATTTATTATTATTATTATTTTTTGCCTCAAATTATAATATATGGTTGCCCATTGTCCAAGTAATTTGTAGCGTCTGGCTTGTTTTGTGCTTGGTTTTTGCTTGGTTGCTACGCTTCTCACCGCCTTGACTCCACCACTTATTGAACATGCTGCTGTCACCACCTCTCTGATTTGATGCAACACGCTATAAGCCTATAACAACTTGATCACCAAGTAAAAAGAATATATATGATCTGTAACTTCCACTCGTTTTAATCTCCCACTGTTAATTTAATATTCTCCATTTTTTTTTACCACTATCTGCTTTTTCTTTTTCCTTTTTCTTTTCCTCTGTACTGATTCAGAAGCTGTGAAAGCTGTAAAGCTACTGAAGGCGGTGATTTTTGGTTTCCACTTTATTAATTTCAATTCATTTACAAGGTGAGTCATGAATTTAGGGTGGCATTTTCCATTCTGGGTCTCACAGGTGAGTCAGGAATTAAGTCAAGGAGGGGTCTCAGTCTATCAGCAAGCAACAATCTCATGCTTTAACAGAAAGCTAACATGATCATTACACTTTACGTTTTCAAAGACTCATTATGTCCCAATCAGCTATTCAGCTAATGCATTTAGCAAACTAATGGGACCCATATGGATTTTTTTTTTCTGGGTATATAATAGTAATGGGACTATGAGTGCACCTTCAGTGTCGGGGCCGAAGAATGCTCGGGCAGAAGGAGACAAATGCAGAAGAGGTGGGGTGGGATAGAAGATGCATTCAAGGAGGGAAATTTTGCCACGTGTCCAAGCACTAAGTGCTCTGAATATGGCCAAAAGCACCAAGTGCTCTATATACCCCATTTGGGGTTTGATTGATATAATCATGACTTCTTGAGTCCAAAAGCATTGGTCAAAATTTGGTCTTCTGGTAAATCATGGTAACTCAATGCACCAACCAAATAGATATGTAGGGGGCCCAGATACCCACATGGCATGAGTTGCTTTATTCCTTGCATTACCTCTCAAAAACCAGTTCTGTGCTCAATAAGAATCTTCAAGCATTCCAATAAAAAATCCCAAATACCAATTGTTCCCTGTTTGCTCTCTCTCTCTCTCTCTCTCTCTCTCTCATATTGGTAACTTAAAAGTCTGGTTATCCAAGAAAAGGTGACAAAAGCATGTATGTCTTGAGGAATTTAATATTTGCATGGAAATATGGAGATTGAGACTACTCAGGACTCTGGTCTGTCAATTAAATTATTCATTACATGGTTTTAAATTTAATATATATAAGAAAGGAAAGTGAAGCTTATGCTCAAAGCATAGTACCCTTTTCTTCTCCTCTCCCTGTCATTTAGTTTTCTCTCCATTGCAAAGAAGCAACGCATCTCCTCCCCCTCATTTTTCTTGCTTTCCCTTGTAAGTATCAACCTTTCCTTTGCTTAGAATTTAGCTGCTAGCTGATTCTTTTTATCTCATTTTTGATTATTTATAATAGTTAAGGAAGTAAATGTCAGTTTTGTATCTTTCTGTGCAAAAATCCGCGTAAAGCTTAGAATCTCTGCTCAATGCAAGCATCAATTTATGTGTTCAAACAGGCCATGGATGGATTTTCTTGTTTTTGACTTTATATTTGAACTTCTCTCGTTTCTCTTAAATGTGGTGGCTTCATTGCATTAGCATCTTGTTATCTGTTTTCTGTGTTCTCCCTTTCTGGATTTGGGTCTTCATTCACTTGTTTGTGATTTGGTTGTTGCTTTGAGCATTTCAACTTTACTTTTTTCACCATATTGATTATTCCTCTACTTTATTCCTGAGCAATTTCTTTTCCTGGAATGAGCTTGTCAAAGATCATTTTTTGAAGCTCTGGTTTTGAAAAACATATTCTGCCTTTTGGAGTTTCTCAGATTTCTTAACATTAATCACTTGTCTCATTGGGATTGTGGTTAATCTCATCTTTCTGGGTAAACCAATGATGCTCAATGCAACTTTTACCTTAGAAAATCATTAACTTATCATTCCCATTTGGTTTTTACTCTTTGAGAGTTTGGAGACAAAATTGCTAGAAATCCCATATCATTGTGAGTGAGAAGCAATTAGAGAAGTGAAAGTAACATCATGAATTCTTTAACAGGAACAAAAAGTTCTTGGCAGCCAATCATGACTGCTGATACAACAGCCTCAAGTTACTGGTTTAACTGGAGAGTCTTGCTTTGTTCTATATGGGTCATGATCTCCCTGACTCTTTCTGTAATTCTCATATGGAGATTTGAAGGGCTTCGAAATTCAAGGCGTAATAATAACAGCAGAGGAACCCAGCAAGAAGAAGAAACAATTGGAACTTTGTATGAGGATGAAACTTGGAGATCATGCTTTAAAGGAATCCACCCAGCTTGGCTTCTGGCTTTTAGACTTGTTGCTTTCTTTGTGCTTTTGGTTCTGCTCATCATCACAGCTTTTGTTGATGGAGGTGCCATATTTTATTTTTATACACAGTAAGCTCTCATTTCTTGAACTAATCTCTTATTTTCATTATAGTGGGGCTGATAAGGTGTACTATATCAAAAACCTCTTAGCACTTGAGTCTGTCAATTTTGAAATCTGTATACAGCTTTTGTTAACAAGTTCCTATCTTTTGGGTGATCCCATTTAAGTTGAATGATGAAGAGGGTACCTCACCAAATGTTTTACTAAGGTTCTAAACTTCTAATCGCTTATGATTTGTGGTTTACAGGTGGACATTTACATTGATTACTATTTATTTTGGGGTAAGTTGTTACATCTTCAAAGAGCTTTCTCTAATGACTGCTCATCTGCTTGAGTACTTAATTTTCTTCTCTTTCATTGAATTTTCAATTGCTGCTGATTATCGAAAATTTCCATGTCTAGCTTGGATCATTGCTCTCCATTCGAGGATGCTACCGATACCATAAGAAAACTGCTGGTGAAAAGGTTGATAATGTTGAGGTAGATGCAGAACAAGGCACCACAGAGAAAGCCATAGGCCCCCATGTTGAACAACAACATCAACCACGCCGTTCTGCAGGCATTTTGGGTTATGTTTTCCAAATAATTTTCCAGGTAAAATGCTTCTGAATTCGAAGATCTAAGTTTGGCCTTCAGGCATAATTTCATAGTTTTGTTTACTTGGCTTATTCAATGTCTTAACTTGTATACAGATGAATGCGGGCGCTGTCATCCTCACAGATTGTGTCTTTTGGTTTATAATTGTTCCATTTCTTACAATCAAAGATTACAACTTGAATTTTGTAAGTATCATTCATATACATTTTTATACTGCTCAATCAATTATGTGATCTATGATTATGATAATAAATTAACAATATGTTTCATCCTTTTTGTGGCAGCTGATTATAAATATGCACACAATCAATGCTGTTTTCTTGCTTGGTGAAACCGCTTTGAATAGCTTGGTAAGTTGCACTTACTAGTTCAAATCACTATTTGGTTTCAAATTCTTACCAGTAATGGTATATTTATTCATATATTCTTTGTGCTTTGCAGCCATTTCCTTGGTTCAGAATAGGATATTTCTTCCTGTGGACAATCACTTATGTAGTTTTTCAGTGGATCTGTCATGCTTGTGTCAAACTTTGGTAAATCATTCTCTCTTTGATTTGCTACATTTGAAAAACATAATAGTTGTTTACTTGAACGTAGTGATAATTTTTGTCTTTCAAAACAGGTGGCCATATCCATTTCTGGACTTGTCATCTCCATATGCTCCATTATGGTATGTAGTCTGAACTCCAAATTCCTAACCCTCATTTCTTTGTACTATTTTCATGGCGATTGCTAACACATGCTTCCTCTTACTGCAACCCCAATTTGAAGGTATTTGTCGGTCGGTCTACTGCATTTCCCATGCTATGGCATTTTTGCTCTGATAATGAAGCTGAAACACCATCTGTTTTCGACATGGTGCCCCAACTCTTATCAATGCGCGAGGCAACTTGGATCACAGAGCAGCTGAAGCCCCATAGAAAAAGTATAGTATCAAGAAAAATATTGTTCTAACTTGTAGAAGGAGACTAGGATAGCATGCACAAAAGCCAGAAGTCACATTTCAGAACTATGGATTCATATGCCTTTGACAGATTCATTGAAGATATTGTTTGGTAATTTAGTTTTGGATGATGCTCTGTAGTAGTCATACAAAGAAAGTAGAATATCTGTAAGCGTTTTTTCTTTTGACAAAAAGAGATTGTTTTATTGATCCGAAATCTGGAAATATCATACATAAAAGTACAAACCATACAATTCAACGGATCATACATCAAAGTTTGTAACTATATAAGAAAAAGAACGGAATGGAAAAAGTTTGGCAAAGAACATCGACCTCTAAAATGGAATGATGAAATGCATATATTCATTGTCCAACAATGACAAGTTGAGAGTGAAGATCGATCAGTTTATCGAAGATTTCTTCAACAGTGCTAGAGATTTTGATCTAACTAATTAACACAAATTTGTTCCTCCTTGATAATAGGCCATCCAGCTCAAGCCAATTCGTTTCCAACATAATTGGATCTTTCCTTGTATTACAAGTAGTAGTTTTCTGTTGTCATATGATCAAAGTTATTTAGTGACGCACTGAAGGATGAGTGTGGCCAGTGTCTGGTAAAGAGGTAATTAATAGTATCAGTTACAAAATATATACAAAATATACCCATGGATTTTGAGGAAAATGACACATCCGAAATGTTTCAAAAAAATTTGCCCATGAGCGATCGAGGAGGATCTCTGTAACTCCTAGAAATTGTGTCTCACAATGTTTTGGGCACAAAAAATGACAGGTTGTTTAAAGACAAAACAAAAACAATTTGTAAACATCTTTTGCCGACGAAATATTCGTCGGCAAAGGTTGTTCTACAATTTTTTTTTTAAATAAAGTTCTTATGTCAACCATATTTCTTTCTTTTTTGAGTGTCAGTATATTCTCTTGATGTTTGAATTAAAGAGATTTGAGAAGGACATTGGTGTCATACGAAACGAGCAAAAATACATGTGCTGTAGTCCATGGATTCCTAGGACAATGGCACATCCCCTCCGAGTTTCAACAATCTTTGGCCTAGCATTATTTCATATTGACCAAAAAAATTAAGAAAGGTTACTAGTATTTCATGAAAGAAAAAAAAAGTTATAATTCTAAGTACCAACATTACTCATGTCAATGAAACCTCATAAACATACTTAATTTTCAAGTACTTGTGGCGCTTGAAGAAAACTGAGGACTCCACAACACCTCTCTACCCCCTGCAAGAAAAAAGAGCCCAAAATATACACACTAGATTATATCAAGCATATAGTTGGATATCTCAAAAGAGAAATTTCTAGGTGATATATGTCATACCTTCATTTATTATTTTTTTGAACAAAAAAATACATGTAATTGAACCAAAATTACTACATTGACAACAAAGTTACCACATTCGTTTTACACTATTTACATATAATTGAACAAAAATTACAACTTTAACAACAAATTGTTCACAAATTTGTAACAATCCATGGGCTATGAACATAATAAGAACATTCTAGCTAGTAGCTATCCACTGTTATATACTAATTAAGGTTTGAGTTACTCTTTTAAGGTATACTATATATATATATATATTGAACAATGGGAATTTTGATTAAAAACTGCAACAGATAGAAGCAGCAGAAAAACAATTCACCCAAGAAAACAGAAACAAATGTTATACTACTATTGAATTAAACTAGATAATCGGTGGTGCTGGAATATTTTGATTCCTTTCAATGACAGTTTCATTCTCCCAAAAAGAAGAATAACAAACAGAAACATGTAATATGAGAAAATAATTAACTTTAAAATTTCATTCTAGCGCCAAACAAATGCATATATGATATATATGTGATTAAAAGAAGGAAAAGAGTTGGTAATATTCTCCGGCAACAAAACGCGTTAGTAATACTAAACCCTATACTTATTGGAAAATTGATTAATTCTTTATGGTCCCTTATCAAGGAATGGCGAGATTTCTACTAAAGAGAATATGATAAATGGATCAAACTCAAGGTGTCTTTTTGACTTTGATAATATATGAATTATCTGTTTCTAAAATAAAAAAATTACACATTTTTTACGAGAGGACCATTTAAATGTGAAATAGTGAACGAGCTCAAGTATTTTTCTTCTCTATCTTTTTCACTTCCCACGAGCAAAATATGTATTTAATTAGCTTTTCTTCTATGATTTTTGTTTTAATCAATGTTATTCACTCTAGGCAAAAGTAGTTGGATCTTGAGTTATGGTTATGCTGTATCAAAGACCTTGAGTTTCCTTGATCAATCGCAAAACAATCATCAAGAAGTCGGATAAAAAGTAAATGAAAGAGACAACACTTCTAATTAAAGTTCTATTCACTTTTTTTTTTCCTTTCGGTACAAACACCTTATATTGACTTTCATTACAAAGAAACACCAGCCAAAAATAATATTTTCACCCCAAATTTATTTACAACATTGTTGGCCTGGCCAGTTCTGATTATTCAATACAAGGAGGAGGTGCAACAAATGACATTTACATACTTCCTATCAAGCCAAAATGCATGTGATACAGTGCAGATTGTTTTATAACGAAGCGGGTGGGAAGGAACCCATCAAAATGACATTGTCGCCATCTTTATGTTCCCTTGGGTTCTCTGGCTTCACCTTCGGAAATAATCCAGAGAGTAACCCAGAACCCGACCCTCTTCCAAACAAGTCTAATACTCCACTAACCTCAAGGCCAAGCACAGAGCTTGCCCTCTTAACGAGCTCTGCAGGCTCGTCCGCTCGCAGGTGTTCCCCACAAGGGCAGTTCGTGAGCTTTCTGAAGCAAAGCTTATGGAATACTGATTCACAAGATGGGCATCTTTCAATCTCATCTTCCTGCCAATGATTTCTATAGTTAGATTAGAACACCTGTCACTTCATCTATACAATCAAAGGAATTCAAGCTTTCATGATATATGGGAAACAAAATGTTCACTTGCTTGGCAAAATGTGTAGATGTGTCCTTCGCTTACAAAAATATAGAGCATTGAGATACCTATACTCATTCATTTCAAATTGCAGGCCATGAACTCCTATAATATCAAGTTTTAGGGCCATGGGGTACCAAGTGCTTGATTCCCCATTGATGGTAATAATTGAAGGATTTAGATGTGAGAAATATGTGGTGTCCACTAACATCATGGCCAACAAGACTGAGCTTCAATCCATGCTATAGAGGTTTTAAGATCACATAAGAGTATTTATAAAGTTGGCCTTTTATAAGACAATTAACAGGACCATAGTTAAATTATTAGGCAGCCATGTGACCAAAAGGATAACAATCATAAACCAATTTAAGCTAGGGATCCCTACCTGGAAAGGGAAAATGAGAGATGAAGGGTCATTGCATGCTTGTCGTGCACCACAGGGAACTCCCACATCACAGCATATGAGACACTGCTCTGTTATATGCCCTAGAATTTTACTAGAGACAGTTTCCACCATCACAGGCAGCACTGCCACAAAAACAGTATATCAGGAAATATGTGACACAGATATATCAGTTCATGCTTTTGAGGTAATTTCATAAATATTTCTCAGTTTCCAATATGACATACATTGCATGAGGGTAAAGCTTGTAATTGAAAGCTAACCTGAAAAGGCTCCTTTTGAAAGATCAATGAGGTCTCTTAGTGCAAAAAAATCATTGCTTTCTAGAAAATATTTTCTAGACCCAAGACCTTTGTTGATTGACCTGCGGAAAGGGCAGCGAACATATGGAAGCATAGCGCTTATTTTCTTCCTAACACCCATAACATGAAGCAAGGCTGGGACCTTTGAGAAAAGGAATGGATTAACTGCACTGACACAAAGCATTGGCTGCAAAACAAAAGTTCATCATAGACATGAGAGTATGAGACATTAGCTCAATTCCTTATAATGCCCATTATTTAAGATAAAGTTGGAATTAAAACGTTAAAATGATGCCAAAAAGGAGGAAAACTTGTGTGTCAATCTCCAAAAACAATCTGTAAATTGATTAAGCAAACTATTAAATTTACTATGATACAGGATAGGTGCAAACATCAAGAGTTTAGACTGCATTACTAGTTTAGACTGCATTACTAGTCTCCCGTACAGAACCGTTTCCAGAATCTCTGGAATCGGTTGGAAGACCAACAGAAATGACTGGAAATGGCAAGATATACCAGCTAGTCATCAATCCTCTGCTTTCCTGGCATAGCAGCCAGTTTACAGATACAAAATCTGTTCCCACTATTACACTCTGGGAGTTAAAATATTAAACAAGAGTCTACATAAGACAATTCTTCCAACAAAATCTGTCAGTATGTTGCTCATTCATTTAATTTCAATTAATTGACAAAACAGAGCTAAAGAATTTAATTGATAAGGAAGGGCTCTCCATTGTCTAAGTTACCTGGTCATGTATAGAATCGAGGTAAGATTTAGCCAACTGCGACACTGAACATTGAGTAAAATCCCAATTATGCAACACTCTTGCTGGTATGACTGCAGTCTCATTTGTATGGCATGAAGAGCAAAATAATTGACCAGTATATTCACAAAATCGAGGCTTTCCCCATCCAAATGTCTGTGCAAAATCCCGTATCAGAGTCTTTCCATCATCAAAATGTTTGTGGCATCCAGCACACATATAATGTTGTGCTTCTAGCATCTGCTTCAAAGATTTGTATGGTCGAATTTCAACAATAAGTGATATCGTCTTTCCTAAAGTGGACACGTTTTCTGTCTCTGCCCTTCTATTAATAGACTCTGGTGTATTTGATGTTATGGAGGTAGGAAATGAATCTTGAGGAGACAAAAACCAAATTAATGCACTCGGCGGACTTGAAAAAAATCTATAATGGAGAATGGACTGGAGACACTCTTGAATGAGAACACTTCTCTCTGCAACAACATCAGGAGATGCATTTCCAAAAATCTTTCTGGATTCCTTTTCTACAGCAGACCATGGAGAAGGTAGATTCCATCCATGGTCAGCAAACAACGTTTTCAATCGACGATACAGTGTAAAGAAATCACGATACCGACGTTCAACCTCCCATTGATCCTTGCCACTACACACTCTTATGTTATAAACAGTGTATTCCTTCACCCCTACCAGTCTTTCACTAAAGGAGACATCTCCCTTCTTCTGCCTTGCACCCACCACTTCGACCCCGTCAATTCTCAGGGAATGCTGATTAAACAAGTAAGCATCATCTGTACCAGAAGTAGAAGCAGTTGATCCACCATCTCTTAATGGTTTAGATAGTTGTGATTGTAACATCCTGTTACCATGACTGAATCTTGCTCCTGGGGACTCCGCAGAGTCGAGCAAAATTTCTTCCATGTCATTAACAAACTCATCATAGAATTCGTTTAGTTCAAAATTATCTGTCTGCAACATTGGTAAAACAACAAATGAGATACTAAAGCCACACCAAATGAAGGTATTATATGGAGTTATGGACACAACCATAGCACATAACATATAATATCATTAATATATGCCCTTAGCATGTTTTGATACGCTAGAGAAGCACTGAATAAGAACAACTCAGGCTACCCTCTGACTAAATACTTGAAATTACAAAGACAAATTATATTCATAAATAACAAGGGTAATGTAAATAGGAACATTAAAAAAATCATTACTTTTGATGCCTAGCATATTATTTGAGCTTCCTCAAAGCCTTATCCTAAAGGTTCTGCAAGTCTACCAGCAAGTTAATTCAACCAGATGGTGTGGACAGCTCCATAAGACATAACCAAATCTACAAACTCAATCATGTGCCTGTAACATAACTGTCATACTACAAACAGATGAAGCAGATTCTAGAAAGTGAATTTTAAAATTAGAATGAGCAAGCAAAACTGGTTTCCTTGATTCACATATCTATGACTTTTGGGCTCAAGAATCACTCTGTAAGCCAAAGATATTAATGTTCCAATAATTTTCTTCCGAATTTTAATACATATTAGAGTATGGAGAATCTGACAGTATTCTATTTGATGGAGATACTTGTTGCCAGTCTCGTATTGCATTAACTTTATGAACTCGCAATAACATGAAATCATATGTGGCTTGGCGCAAGAGAATGAAAACATGATATCATAAAAGCACAATAATTTCATGAAACTCTGATGCCACCCAAAAGAAAGAGTGTACTACGCATGACTAACCTTAAGTGGAATAGGATAGTCTTCATAGAGATCGTCTGAAACAGGAGCACTTTTCCTCATATTATCTTCAATAGTTAAGATTGGCGTATTTGGCTTATGGTCTTCAAGGAATTCCCCCTTCATACTTCCAGGAGTTCCGGTTGAATGGATGCTCAGTTGATCAGTTGATATCTCAGAAAGGGGGTCCAGTTTAACTTTTATCTTCCCCAAATTTTTATTTCGTAAATCTTGACCATCATCAATCCCTGTGACCTCAGTGTTAATACAAGTATGCACATCAGACATGTTGTCAACTGTAATGTTGAAACCCTTTTTCTCAGGAGCTTTTTTCACTTGTGAATCGAGCTGTATTTTGGAGAAATTGCCAACCAATGAATCTTTAGGATAATTTGCTGATTCGTCAGGACCTGGAACTTTATTCTTGGTCAATAGAATGTCTCTCGAATCTTCCTGCTCTGGTTCTTGAACATTTTGAAAACCAGTTGGGGTGGTAAAAGAACTTTTGGTAAATTCAATCAAATCATCAATAGCTTGGACCTGATAACTGGCCACAGGAATGTCCCTCACATCTTCTACTCCCTCTAGTTCAGCAAAATTTGGAGAATTAGCTGGTTCTCTGGAACTTTTAACATTTTCTGCCAAATTATTATCAGCTTGAACGTGTTTGCTACCTGCGGGAATGTCAGTCACATCCTTTCCTTGCTTAGTTTGACATCTACCCTGATACTCAAGTGAAGTGATGGAAGCAGAATTCAAAACTTTCCATTCAGTTTCCACAGTCTGTTCTATCTGGTCCTGGAATGCACTCCTAGTCAAAGAAGCTATATTACTTCCTTCACTTTCTTGCACAAAATCATCCCAATCATCAGAACCAAAAGCCACAGATGAGTTCATAAGAAATGGATTCTCATTTTCATTCTTCGGTTTTGATTGCTGATAGTAGTGTACACTCCTCTGATGATTAAAGTCACTCTTAGGCTCATCATCTGTACCATAGTTGTACATGGACCCCTCATCCTCAGAATACTCATTTCTAGATGATGCCCCTTCTTCCCTGTCCATCTCTCCTCCATCGAAACAGCTCCCTTCAACATTAGATCCAAGTTGAGAACCAGTTCCAACCTCTTTTGAATCACCAGTCTCCAACACACGTTCCAGTCCAACACTATCTTTTCCCACTACTCCTCTCGTCACTTCCGTTCTTTCTTCAATGTCATCATCACTATCATCTGAACCACACTTCAACTCCGAACCCTCCATTAAACCGGGCGGTCCACTCTTGTCAAGCTTCCAAGACATCAGTTCGTTTGCATCACCACCAACTCCAATATCATCGTCCTCATTTCCATACAACTCCAACCCACTAGACCCATACTTAGCACTTGGACGCCCTTCAATACCATCCTCCTCCTTGCTAAATTCAATCCTACCACTACCGGAAAGTTTCCGATCCTCACGATTCCTATCAATCCTCCCTCCCAAACTGAAATTCTCAACACCACCACCTTCTTCCCCAAATCCCAGACTCCTCACCGACCCGAAATCAGGGTCCGGAAAATCGTTGAAAACTGTGATTGTGCTGCACATGCTCGGCGTGCCCATGACCGAGTTGGCGCTGCAATAGCGCTCGTACTCGGACTCGCCGAACGACGAGTACCGCGACGGAGGCGACGCGGTTAAGGCATCGCCTCCATCGCCGCCGCCGTCCGATTTCCGATCGAACGGATCGGGAGAGGCTGACTCGATAGTCGTCTCTCCATTATTCATTGCAGACTCAATTAATAATAAATTTTGAGGTAGAAAGAATTCGATGGAGATTCAAACAAGGGAGAAGGGAGTAGACCTGGAATCGTCGACGGCTCTGATTCGGAGGCGAGATACAGTTCCGATGGACGTGACCGCAGTTGATGGAATTCCAGATCGGCAAGTGAGCTCAGCATTCGAAACTTGACGGATGAATAAATAAGAAACGCGGTGGTTTAGAATTGAAGTCTGTAACTTGGTGAGGATATCAGCAATGTTTTTCTTCCATTGGAGAGAGAGACAATAAGATGCTCACACAGTGATCATCACTATGTGTTATTATTAAAATTTTATTGACGACTACCTTAACAGTTATCACATTGGATGAAAAGTCGCGGGAGGACTTTTTCTGGTAATTAGCTTCTTTTCCTTTTCCCATTTCACCTCACCTCACCTACTAGTCAATCAGTTTTTTATGTAGTTGTTTTTTCTTGCATTTATTTTGGGTTTTTGGTTTGTTTTTTTTTTTTTTAGGAGGATTAAAGAGAATTTTCAATTTTAACCGTCCATTGTAAATCAAATAGTGCAAGTGAGATAATGATAGTTCAATGCCCTTTTTTTTGGGGGGTTACAATGATCAAATGGAATTTTGGAATTTGTAACACTTGACTAGCAAAATGTTCTTCGCCTAAATTTTATGTCCACGAGTAGCATGTAATACATATGTGTAATATATCACGTATAAATATAAAAAAGCTTATGTAGATTACATCTGTAAACGTGTTCATGTTTTTCATTGTCAAAAGAGAAAACTAATGTGGTGTATTTACATGATTATTTGATAAATTTACTAATATCTTATAGCTCTAGTAATGTCGCCAATTACCTAAAATTCAGATTAGATTCGAATATACTTGAAAAAGTAGCAAATAAAACGGGTTAAAATCTATGAGGTAATTTTAGCTTGGGTTACCCAAATTGAAGTTCATTCCAGTGAGCTCAAATAAAAGGGCTTAACCTAACTTTACAATTTACTTTTTGGCACCCTACAGTAAAAACCAGAGGCCTATTTTACTATTAGCCTTTGTTTTGGGTTATAGGCTTAGAGCTAATTCACCCCGCCCAATCTAAAACCCTAAACCCAAAGAGGAGCAAAGTCTCTCAGAACCAGTACACAACCCAGCTCGCACGCTGCTCAGTCATGGCGGCCGTTAGCGAAGCTCTGAACTCCGTGAAAGCCACGGACCCAACGCAGTGGCTGGCGCCTAGCTCCGCGCTCTCCCAAAGCGCACGAGCCGCATTGCAGAACCTTTTCTCCTCCATCCGACCGTTCACGCCCAAATCACCTTTCGATCAGCTCCTGGTAGACGGTTTCGACGCCGAGCAGATATGGCAGCAAATCGACATCCAATCCCAGCCGCTCATCTCGAGCCTCCGCCGAGAATTGAAGCGGTACGAGAAGAATCCGGACGAGATTAAGACGCTGAAGGTGGTTGTACAAGGCCAGGAGAAGGTTCTGGAAGCCGAGAAGGACGAAAGCGAGGAATTTGATGAGGAATTAGAGGAGTCTGATGAAGAAGAAGAAGAAGAAGGTGATGATGATGACGATGAGGAAAATGAAGAAGAGGTAGAAGAGGAGGAGGAGGAGGAGGAGGAAGAGGAAAAGGAAGAAGAACAAGGTGGAGGTAACAATGAAATCGAGGATCCTTTCTTTACTGTAGAGGATTTAAGGAAGTATTTGAAGGCTACAGAAGCAGAGGAATATAAGAATGACAAAGATGATAAAGAGGATGAAGAAGAAGATGATGAAGACGAAGACGAAGAGGATGATGACCAGGAGGTGAGGCTGTGCTTGAGTTTATTCTGGAATGGTTTATTCATTTGGTTTTTGGTTTAAGAATTCTGCTGATATTGAAGCTTTGGTTTTTGGGTTGCTAATTCAAATTCCTTTTGCCTGTTTAGCTCATGAATCTACAAGATGGCGATGATGACGGGGATGGCAAGGATGCAAGGTACTGCATCCATTCAATTATTTGGTTCTACAAGTGATTGATTATAAATAGTTAAATACATTGTTCATCTATCTTTGTTTCTTTGATTATAGTTTTGGTGGTTTCTTTTCATTTTGTTGGTTTTGCTTTTGATTAATCAACATTACAGCATGTGTCTGTGTCTGTGTCTGTGTCTGTGTATCTGTATGTATATATCCGTTGGTATATGTTTGACTTTGCATTTGTGCTACAGATATGAAGACTTTTTTGGGAAAAAGACTCTTTCTACCCACGAAAAGGAGCAACAGAAACTTAAATCCAAAATAGAGCAGATGGAAAAAGCAAATATGGATCCAAAAACTTGGACCATGCAGGGAGAGGTAATGTTGCTGCTTCTCATGCTCTTTTTCTTTTGACACTGATGTCATATTTCAACTTTAATTATGTTGTGAAATACATGTATCTTTAAATCGATTACACATTAGTTTTGGCTTTGGACAGGTAACTGCAGCAAAAAGGCCAAAGAACAGTGCTCTAGAAGTTGATCTAGATTTTGAGCACAATGTTAGACCCGCCCCTGTGATCACAGAGGAGGTTACGGTTGCAGTTGAGGATATGATCCGGAAAAGGATTGAGCAGGTAAACAACATTTTTATATACATTACAGGGATATGCTTTCATTTAATCAGTTCAAAGTTAAGTTATTTATTATTAATGGTCTTTTGATCAGTCATGTATGTATAAGAAAATTTTTGTACTTTGTACTGATCACTATAAACGGATCTTGATTTGTTTTGTAGGAACTTTTTGATGATGTTCAAAGGGCTCCTACTTTACCTACTAAAGCACCAAGAGAAAAAAAAGAGATGGTAAGCATTATTATATAGTATCTTTGGAGTCTAATTATGATATATTGTTTCTATAGTACATTAACTTGTCCAATGTCTAATCTTTCTTTGTTTGATATATAGGACGAGAATAAGAACAAGGATGGTCTAGGTAAAGTCTATGAGGTATGTATCTTCTGATGCAAAATGCATTACTTGGTTCACCAACATGCTCCTGTATTTTTGTCCCCTTAAGCTGGATTTCTTACTTTCTTAAGATCTATATGATACATTTAAAAGTCGTTATCCTTTGATAGTATATTCAATTACAAGGAAAAAGTACTGAGTAGCTATTTTTATCAACTTTTCTGCAGCAAGAGTATCTCCAAAATACGAATGCAGATTCCGGCCCATTGTCATTCAAAGACAAGCAGAAGAATGAGGTGCTTGTTTTGATTGCTGTTCTTCTATCTCTGCTACAATTTTATGTTTTATTGTTATACATCGAACTTTAATATACAAATATATGCGTATCTTGTTTTGGAGCTTTTGTCTTATGCTTTCATCCTTCTCTGTTCATAAAGGTGCTAATTCATTAACCTTATGGTCTATCTTTGATCAGGCAGAAATTCTGTTCAGGAAACTTTGCTTGAAGTTGGATGCTCTTTCTCATTTCCACTTCACTCCAAAACCTGTATTTTTCTCAATCATAAATTTTATCTATGTTTAACAAAGTTAATTTCTTTCTTTGGTATTTACTTGTTATCTGCTATCTGTGGGATAGGTTATTGAGGATATGTCTATACAAGATAATGTCCCCGCTCTAGTTATGGAAGAGGTAACATGAACCTTAACTTCTCCTCCTGTGTAACTATTATTTTGTTTTTCTTTTAGAAATGTAATGAATCCTTTGAAAGTATCATTTTTACTACTCTGAAGTCTGAAATAGACAATCATAAGCTAAGCGTGCGACTGTTTCCCTTGGACAGATTGCACCTGTGGCCGTCTCTGATGCAGCAATGCTAGCTCCTGAGGAAGTGTTTTCTGGAAAAGGTGATATTAAAGAAGAAGCAGAACTTACACAGGCAGAGAGAAAAAGGAGGAGAGCTAACAAGAAAAGGAAATTTAAAGGTAAGGTTGGACAAGATAGTTATATTATCCACCTCTTTTTCTCTCTTTTCATTTTAGATGGGCTACCGAAGAGTTCAAGCCTGAAAGATTGAACAGGCAACCCCTGCAAAAGGGGCAACCCTCTTGCGGCCTGAACCATTAGAGTTATCATTGCTGCCTTAAATTGACAACCATTGGCTCTTGTTAACAATCAGGTTATTGCCTATTGCCTGATTGCTATAAGAGAATCAGATTATCCTGGTGCCTTTAAGCGTTCAACCACTTTGTTCTTTTTGGCCAGATGATTGCTTTGGCCCGTTAACAAGAGAAATTAAATTATCCTGGTGCCTTAAAGGATTCGACCACTTTGCTTCTTTTGGCCAGATTATTGCTTTTGTTATGTACAAATTGAAATATCATCTGGCTTGGTGACTTATTGTCATGCCCTTCATTTACATCCCGTTTTTGTGTTTATATGAATTCTCAAGATACCAATATCTGCATCATGTACTGATTATGGACATCATTACAGCTGTGACGGCAAAAAGGATGGCAAAGAAGCCAAGAGACAGCAACAAGGATGGCATAGAAGCCATATGACAGCAAGGTGCAATCAGAAAATGATGGCAGAAGCTTTTTCTGTAGTAGATCCATTCTCGTTTCCTTTGCTCTTATGGTTCTTTAAATTGTAGGCAAGCAAGGATAATTGGATTTAATCATGGTTGCAATACGATGACTGCAAGAAAGAGCACTGGTGTCGAGTGGAAGAGAGTTGATCTCACTTGCTCAGTTCTTGCTCACCCTTCCCCGAGTCTTGGTCGAACAGGGAAGAATACCCTTGTCAAGGAATATGAAAATGTATGAAGTTATGACCCTAATTTTGAATGAATTTATTTTTTACAGAACTCCCCGAATGTAATTTTTTGGTAGATAGTTCGGCGTATCATATAAATCAGCGGACTGAGTTTCTATAATCTATGCTATTTCCCTTTGTTCGTGTTGTACCAATCTTAACTTTTAATAGTTTTATTGTGTACTGAAATCAACAATCAAAATTCATGGTTTCCAACGCTAATTTTCAGTTGGAAACGGATTACATCATCAGTGGTGACTGTTGATGAATATTTTTGAGCATATCATGAATTTAGTCGATGTAAATAGGATCAATCAACTTCGTGTTGCGGAGAACATCAACCAGAATAGCATCCTATCTGCAAGGGCCAAATATTATGAGCTAGCAATACTCGAGTATTAATCAAAAGATCTGAGTCCGAGATTTCGCTTATAATATCAATACGAATTCAAAGGGAACTCCGGCAACCTTGGTGGACTAATTGAAAACACCTGTCAAAATATTCAGAGCATTCGTGCATGTTAGGTGGTGTTATTTGTTAGATTGAATATTAAGTAAACATATATATTAATTAATCTATGACAGATATTAGATCAAATGTACTAATTTGTGACTTTGTCGTTCAAATCCATGTCGATCTTCTGCTAGATTCACTTCTATATATTCTCTGTGTTTGCTTGATGGGACAAAACGAATGAGAATGTAACAGTGCTCTAGAAGGGATCGAGAGTGGCTTAAATAGGATTGCAGTCATGTTTACTGTCAAAACAGTTACATAACAGTTCCTTCCATCAAAGAACTGCCGAGTAACCTCCTGTCCTAATCCATTCTGTCTTTATGACTTTACTTTTGAATTTAAAATTCAAACAGATACTAACCAACTCATATTCCTATCCGATCAAATCAATATATATGAGAAGGTAACTATAATACTTATATAAAATTCAAAAGCTTGTTTACTGATGTAAAATATAATTTAGTTCTAAATGCAGCAGAGCTGCACAAAGTATTTTACATTATTCCCCAGCATGTAAGGCTACCATGAAAGATGGGTAAATACTAAAGGCAACAAGAAATCCTGCCATAATCCAAGTTCATTTTACTATATCGAGTCTTCATCTATCTTCTCTGTTTGCATGTGTCGATGTAGAGGTCTGCGCCCTCGCAGAGTCGCAGATTGTTGTTCTATTTATTCAAATTTTCTTCAAGCCTCTCAATAGCAGCACCAACACCACTCTTTGCTTCTCTTTGATCTGAATTGGGATGTGCAGCAGGATTCCCTTCATTTGCGATCTCTACCAGCTTCAAATGTGACCACCCTGCCACAAAATGCGTCCACCCTTGTTAGCAGCATAGGATCGATAAATGTATAAGAGAATTAACATGGTTGAATGTATTACCAAGTGGGAAACCAATGACTGCTCCAAGGACTGAACCCAGCAACATATTTCTTGCGCGCCATTGTAACGATCCTGGCACTAGTTAAATTAGAAACAGGATGTTAGATAACAAGAAGACCGAAGTTCATCAATTATTTTCACATTCTTAGGCTTTAAACATCAACTTCAGAAGTTGATACTTCAACACATGCCCAATGACTACAACAGCAGTCGGTAAATCAGCCTGAATAGTAGATGTAACTCATACATAATAGCCCGAATGTAGCAGCAGTTGTTGAACCAGCTCCAACAATGTTGAAAACATCTTGCACACCCCTTTTCTCCGCAAGCAGATTTTGTAAACCATAAAAGGTAGCAGTAAACAATCCAAGGCGCACTCCACCAACTATTGATCCCCGCGTAACTCGAATGAACCTTTTCTCCATTGCATCTCTCATCAAACGATATTGCTCACGCTTGTCTGGTGTGCTCCCAAGCTTCAACATTACTTCAGCATCCTTGCTCTAGCAAAAGAGGCAGAATATCCTCACAACTTTTAACAAATATAGGTGAAATGTAACCACAAAAGGAGAACATCAATTTAGATGAGTAAATAGTCAATATCAACAATCCACCATAAAAGCATAAAGGAAGAAGCCTAAAACAAAGCCATTTTATCATGTTGTGTACATCCAATGTTTTTGAAGACTAAGTATCTTCTCAACAAATCAAACAGATATGAAATTACTACAAAGAGTCAAGTATGCACCAGGAGCATTGCTAGATAGAAAAGAAACTCACAACTGAAGCAGATGCCTCCTTGCTACCACCGTACAACATGCCAGCAAAGACTCCGGCGACAGTTGCTGTGCCCCAGTTGACGGTTCCAGCTAGTTTTCGGAGAATGCTAATTCAAAGAAGACAATGCTATTCTTTAGATAGAAACAGTAATGCATTTTCACTTATGCTTAGAAATGTATACGCTAAAACTCTTTCTAAACAATGTTGTAGCATAGAAGGAGATCAGATATTGACCAGATTATATCACAGAAAAACAAGCCCGTCCATTTCTCTTCTCATAACGAAAACTTCGAGTGAACAAATGAACACCAACGATGAAGTGCTTAATCCGTTTGAATGTGGGGTTGGGCTGGCAAGCATTTTAGCAAACACATGGTGGGCACTTCGAATTCAATTGAATACTCAAGTTTCAGAAACATATAACACCCAAAACCCAAGTTTTAAATGCTGGTTAACAATTTGGCAGACCCAATGAAACAAGTGCCTCTAAAATCCAAAACTTGACCTTGAACTGAACAATTGGGACTAAAACGATTACTCGAATCTCCAAAATCGATTCAAAATTACTGGGTTGTACAGAATCGCCATATAAGAAATAGCAAACGAGCCAAAATTTGGTGAACATTTTAGAAAGCAAAGTGAGCAGAGATGATCCATTACTTTTGATACAGTTTCTTCGGATTTCTCCTGAGCTTCCATTGTCATATAGTATTATTGGCTCTGCAGTCTGCACACGAACCACCCAAAGAGGACCTCCTTATAATGTCGTGTTTGTTTTCCAAGAAAATTAGTGTTCTTTATTGAAACTGAAGCAGCTGAACAAGGTTTTATTTGGACTAGTTTTTCTGGGCAATCAAACAGAGGAGAGCGCAAAGTGTACGAGAACGGTGTAATGACCGCCGTAGCCACTCCTCACTTCTCGGTGAGGTGGCACGTGGGAACTTCAGGGCATACCACGTGGCGCTTCTTTGTTTACCATTCGAAACCTATAAAGAAACCCCAATCTGCTCGCTAAAACTCTTTCACCATTTTTCTTTTCTCCCCCAAAATTTTTCATTTTATCTTAATGAAAAAAAAATGTTATTGAAGTTGGGAAATACGATCCCCTTACTTTTTTTATTAAATAAATAAAAATTAATAGTCATGCATGATAATTGGCGTATAAATTTTTTTATAATACTGAATGACCGAATACTTTTTATAGTGTTTAGTGGTTACTTACTAATCGCTCTCATTTTTTAAATTAGTTTCGAAAGTTTATTAGTCAATCGCGAATATTATCATGAGTGTTTGTATCCGGTCATCGAACATCATGTTAGATGAGAAAGTCAAGTGAGCAAATTAGACAAGTCTTTTAGAATTTCAAAACTAAAGGACGAGATCTAAACTATGAACACAAAACAAATGCAATCTTCTTTTGTAGGCCTTAATAACCTAATAAATCATTCAACATTACTTTTCACTTTAGAGAGTTGTATCAGTCCTGGTGATATAGTCATACACAAGAAAGAACAGATGAACATAAAGCAAAGCCATGAACATCATTTCATGCAATTTTTATTGCCCTGCAGTACCAAAAAGCAACCTAAAGCTCATTGCAGGAATTTCAAAAGCTGCCCTAATGTATTATAAACAAACAATTCTCCAACCAAAAAGAGAAGCCAAACCCCATAAACAATTCACCAAGATTCTCAACACTGCATAAAGTCCCCCAAATCATGCCCACTAGTCCAAGCAAGGCATCATTGCATTTTTTCACTCCCACTTCTCACTAACCCTTTCCTCAATCACTAACCAGTTTCTTTCAAACTCTCTCTGTCACATCCATGAGTACTACTATGCTCATTCTCGGCCTCCTCCCTCTTCTAATTTCAGCACTAATTCCATCAACTTCAGGCAACACATGTAGATCCTTCTGTGGAAACGTAACCATAGATTACCCATTTGCCCTCCATTCGGGGTGCGGCCACCCTGGTTTTCGAGACCTCCTATATTGCATCAATGATGTTCTTATGTTTCACATTAGCTCAGGATCCTACCGGGTCTTGGAGATAGACTATGCTTATCAAGCCCTCACACTACATGACCCTCACATGTCAACTTGTGACACCATTGTGCTAGGTGCAAAGGGTAACGGCTTCGCAGTCGAGCAATGGCGGGCGCCGTACATGAATCCGACCTCCGACAATGTGTTCATGCTCATAGGGTGCTCAGCTCAGTCACCACTCTTCCAAGGCTTCCCGGGGAAGCACTTGCCATGCAGAAACGTTTCGGGAATGAGCTGTGAGGAGTACTATGGTTGCCCTGCTTGGGACCTTTTGGGCCATAGAATGGTGGGCTCCAAGTTCGGGTCAGGCCCACCCGAGTGTTGTGCGGTGCCTTTTGAGGCTATCAAGTCTGTTAACCTTACTAAGCTTCAGTGTGAAGGGTACAGCAGTGCTTATAGCCTTGCACCTTTGAGGCTTGATGGGGCTAATGGGTGGTCTTATGGGATCCGTGTGAAGTACTCTGTTCAAGAAAGTGATGATTTCTGTAGGGCATGTGAGGTTACCGGCGGCACTTGCGGGTACGGCACCGATGGCATTAGGCAATTGTGCATGTGTGGGAGCTCAAATTCGACATCAAATTGTGATTCTGGTTAGACATCAACACCATCATTGTCTATGATTTACAATTGATTAGAGTAATGTTCTCCTGTCTCAAAGATATCTAACATGCTATGTTGTTACACTGCATCCATCAAACGTCGATAGTCTAATATTATAATATCTCAAACTGTGACTATAAATTTCTGTAAACTTTATGAATGATCTTTCTGGTGATGTGCAGTGAAATCATCATCAAGAAGAACATACTCTCAGTCACACACAGTAACAGGTACCTTTTTTAGCTCGTATCGTATCAAAAATGTCCATTTCATCAATCGTATAAGGAGATCTAACATTTTGGTTTCTGATTTGGTAACCTGTTTGTAGGATTACTGATGTGTTTGCTGGCTTGGATTGCAAAGAACTATTATTGAAATGGATTGCAGCATCAGCATATGTTATGCATATATCTTTTATGTAAATGTCAGAGTTACACATATGTTGGATTGAGAGAGTTGTAAACATATTTTTGAAAAATATATGCTTTTATATATTATTGTTTGACATAACTGAAAATGCAAGCCACTAAACTTGGAGTTGACAGAGGGGGATCTCTCTATGTCTACGACTCTATTTTATTTTGAATGGAACATAGAGTTCTAAGACATTTCTGCCCTACCAACTGAAAATAGTACAAGTAAATTACAAAACATAGCTTTGCCTTATTTTGTTCTCTCTAAGTACATCGGCTCTACAATGGCTTTCATCACCGAAACTTGAAACTTGATATCCAAAAGCATCTGAAAATCCTTAATAAATAACTGTATCTTTCCTCATTGTCTGCAATTATTAAATAAAACGGATTAACATAAATTAAATTTTCAATCACATACTTAAGATGTCAAAGTTTTAGCTAGATCACTCACATTCGAGATATTTACCCATTGATCGAGTGTCCTAATAGCTTTCCCCGAAAGTTGCGTTTCGCGAGCCAAAGAAATTCCTTCAGCCAAAGTGTTTACATGGCCGCTGACCAAGAGAGCTGCTGCTGCATTTAGGATCTGGCCAACGTTTTGACAACGTATGGGTGTCTCAAGCATAAGAAGTAAGTAATGACATTGATATATTGCACAAGGAATCAAGGAAACATACAAATGCATCTGCGATTGAACCTTTTTCCCCTGACAATACACGCTTTAGTGCTTCAGCGTTATACTCTGGACCTCCACCTCGCAAATCATCTAGAGTGCATCGAGGAATTCCAAAGTCCACTGTGTCATAAAAGCTATGATTTTATTACAACAAAACTACAAACATAAACTTTACTAAATAAACGATAAAGCGTCCAAAATTCCAAAGCACAAATAGCAATTTGCACAAGAATTTAACAGTTGAAAAAACTAGAGACAACATGCTCACATGGATCAAAGGAGAACTTATCAATCTTATTAGGAGTCACATCAAGGATATGCCCAGGTCCTGTAGTCAAATCAATCACACACGAGTAGGATTTATATTAAATTTACATATAAAATGAGAATTGGTCTAGAGAGAGACATTAAGACATAATTATTAGCTATAAGGCAGAAAAAATTAAAATGCCTTCCAAACAATGATAAATCTCATATAAAAGATGGGGAGTTTACCAAGTGGACTCATTTCATCCAAGCCCTCGGAGTGAACAACTAATGCTCTTTTCATGCCAAAGCTTTGCAACGCTTTAGCCATCTTCAAGACCTGTCCAATTAAGAAATGAACCACATGCATATGGAAATATTCAATTTAAGGTACGAGACACTAATCTTTGATTCCCCAAAAATCAGCTGGGTCCCAAGAAGATAAGCAGCAATCCATTTAAATTCAGACCATCTAACGCACTCTAATTCTATGATGAGCTTTAAAGAAATCTATTCCAATTCAGTGAATTAGACAGTACCATATGTTAATCATTAAAATTTAAACCATCTTGACAAGGCATGCAGAAGTTCTTTGGATCATCTTAAAATTACTTTCTTCCCAGTAGCATATTTTTCCTTCAAGCATAAGGCATAATTACTCCAGCATATTTTGAATAGAGATCCCAAGTCCATAAAACTTCTTCAAGTTGAAAGTATATCACTGGTCACACTGGAGCATTGTCAACAAATCATCCAATTTGGCACATTTTACAAGTATGTGTCACCTACATGCTAAGTTTTGCTCGATGAAACACAAGACAAAACTCTAAACATTTAATTTTTGTCAAAAATATGGTATATTTAGAAATTTTAACAATACACACTTACCAAGTCTTCCTTGTACACACCAACAACAGCAAAAGGCACTCTAGCTGGATTCAACATAGGTCCCAAAATGTTAAACACAGTCTTTACTTTTAATTTTTTTCTCACAGGACGAACAACATTCATTGCTGGATGATACTTTGGTGCCATCATAAAACCAATGCCTGCTTCATTAACACATTGACTCACCCCCTGTTTCGAGAAAAAGAACATAACAAGTTGCATGAGCATCTGCATAAATGTTCTGGTAAAGTTAAATTTGATCTCTTTTCGCCTTTACTACTCACGTGAGATACCAAAGCTCCACATTATATTCATCATTTTGGCTAGTCTTAATAGAATTTGAAAAGTTAAATATCTGATCTATTCACCTAATATAAAGCTTCTTGCAGCTATTAAACTAAACAACTATTGCAACCAATAGGGTTTGAGTAGGACTTGTTTATGGCATTCAGCATGCTCATCTTGGTGGACCAGAAGATGAGAACTAACTAGACTCCACTATACCATCAATCCATCTTTCTAAAACTAAATGTTAAAAGCACCAACCTCAGGGTCCAAATCAATTATTACGTCCATAGCTTCTAATACATCAGCACTTCCACATGCTGAGGAACTCGAACGATTTCCTTGCTGCAATATAAACAATTGCTTAACCATTATTTAAAGTATTGGTCTTCTGGTCGAAAAACAACGTATGAGTAAAGCAACTTACTAGAAAAACCAAAATAGAATCAATGAAGATGGATGTTACCTTTGCAACTTTTGCACCACAAGCTGCAGCAAGTATTGCAGCCCCTGTTGAAATGTTTACGGTGTTTGCACCGTCACCACCAGTTCCAACAATGTCAACCGCGTCATCTAAGCCCTCTATCTTCAAACTGTGCTTCATCATTGCCTTTGCCAATCCCACAATCTGTTTAATCATAAAAAGAGATAAACAATTTTTACATGAAAACCGAAATAAAGGGACCAGAAGTATTTTTAATCAAGAAAATAGATTGAAGCCGCAGACAGTAGTGCAGACATAAACAAGAAAATAACCTACTGAAACAACATAACCAAATCAGAAAAACAACAGAAACTAAAGTGAATTGATCAAGTGCAGGTGTATAAGATGGTTAACCATTATTTAAAGTATCGGTCTTCTGGTCTTACTCACCCTCATGGCCTCATGAATAAGATGGCTAACTCTAGCAATCAAATCAACCTAGCAACTTAGTCGCATTCCAATTTAAATGATGATAAAGTTAACAAATTTCACACAAAAGGAGGAACAAATAGCCTTCCATGATTGCTTTCGTAATTTATTTGGGGAAGCATGATTCAACTCAAAATGCTACTGCTTTTTTTTTTTTAACTTTAAGAGATTACTTACTTCTTCATAAGTCTCTCCTTTGGCTCTCAATAGTACAAGAAAGGCACTGATCAAAGCCTCATTAGCATCACTCAGCAAGAACTCCAATGAAGCTTCTGCTTCCGACTCCGATAAATCCACTCGATCAATCAACGACTCGATCAACTGCAAAATCAACAACAACTCACAAACCCAAATGTGTTTCAATTCACTGGAAAGCAAAACCAAAGAAACCCAATTGGCACCTCATTGAAGGATGTAAATGGTGGGTTTGATTTCTCAGAAACAGTGTGCGAAGCAGAGAGCACAGCACCACAGCGCGTAGATGGGCTTGTTTGCTTGGCATTGGGAACCAGAGCTGTGCAGCAGGCGCTGTTAAACTCGAGCTTAGTGCGATGAGTCAACGAAGCAAGACTGGTCAGAGAGTGAAGCTGCGTTGACGCTGCCATGGTGGTAACCTCAATTTGCTGCAAACCCAGAATTATCTGATACCCCAAATTGCTAATAAGAAATCCCCATTATTGGCCGACACAAGTTTCGAGAAGTTACGGGTTTTGAGGATTTCCACCCACTCTTGCTCTCAAAAGCCTCGGTCTTTGGCTTGGGTTACCCAAGGCTGGGGAGGGGTTATAAATTTATAATCCGTTGTATACACAACTCATATCGCCAAAATAAGCAAGCAATCACAAATCCGATTTTTAATTTTTATTCTTATTGTGTATTTCCTCTAATTAATCTAAAACGTGGGTGCTGGATGGGCAAAGAAAGGAACAAAAAAAAATGTGGAATGTGAGTTAAGTCGTTTTGTCGATTCTAGAAGTCTTTTGTATCGTATAAACTATATCATGTTTGTAGAAGTATCTTTCTCCACAAATATAGTAGAACATTTCATGTTAATCCCTGATCCTAATCCCTATCCTAGTCTTAATCCTAATCCAAAGACCGGTCCATTTCATGTTATATTTGGTGTTTGGTTATTTCTTAATAAAATGAGGTGCACAGAACATTCACTAAGATTTGTCATGTAAACTCTACCATATTGGGATAATATCAAATAAATTCCATTAGTAGCCTATGTCAATCTGTGTTACGCAACAGATCATTGTGACAGTGACGGTCATGTACCATGCTTTCGATCTTTTCTCTTTGAAGGGTTTGCAATTAATCTAGTTGGCTGATAGATTTGTTGGGTTTGCTGTGTGTTTTCTTTTCTGCTTTGTTGTACGTTCTGTTAGCCTCTCTTTTTATATCATCAACTTTAGGTAATCAAATTATTTGCTTCCATGGAAGAACATAGAGTACTTTATTAAGATAATACACAATTATATCCATCTTTAAGCCATCGATCCTTCCACTTACAGTATGATTCAGTTTGTCAGATAAAAATGAACTATGGATCCTCCTCACACACCTACACCTATTACTACACAATTCTTTGGAGGCATCTCCAACGCGGTCTCTATTGAAGAAACTAATCGATCAGTCTATAACCCTAGCTAGCTAGCTAGGTACGTACGTATTTTAACGTGGCAATCCGCTAAAAAAACAAACCCTAGCCTGCAGCAAAACAAGAAGCATCCCTATGAAGAAAACCAAAACTGGCCACATATATGGTCGGCCAACCAGCCAAGTAGCCAACACTGGCATGCATTCTCCAACCTGCAGACCACATAATCGTGAACATTTTCTGCAAAACCACAACCACAACACTCATCGATCAAGTGCAGGTGGATCTGTAAGTCATGGCATATATCGTTCCTTCAAAGATGCTCAGTTCACCAAAGAGCTATTTTCACGAACCCTACTCGATCTTACCCGGCCAGGGACTCCTCTTGCCTTTTGATGTATACCCTAATGGGAACCATCCACCATATACGACTTCCCTCATGAATGGTGATTTTTTTTTCCCTTCTCGGATTCAAAATTATCCCTAGTTTATTTCCTTTCAAAATTTTGATACTTTCTTCATGTTTTCAATATTTAATATTCTTTTATCAAACTTCTATTAATTTAATGTAATTTTTATTTCACAGTATTAGAAAAATCCCAAATTCGAGCCCTGAAACTCTAATTTTCCTCCAATCTTGTTCCAAAACTCCAAATGACTTGCAAAACACCATTACGTCCGGTTCTAATCGGTACTATGTCAAGTAGTGGACTATCTCTTTAGACTAAAAATAGTAGTCAAGTACCACAAAGCCCAGATCATCGTCTTGTCCATTGAAATAATTTATAACTACTTGTGGTAACTTGAAGCCCATATGGCAACTAAACAGAAAGGGCAAAAACACCCATTTGATCGCCAAAATTTACCATTTTCTTTAGGGTAACTTTCACCATTTGGGGCCAAGCTAATATGGGAAACGACCAAAATATTGCAAACCTATTCCATTTTCAGAAAGAGCCAATATCGTTTTCACCTGATCCTTACCAATATATATAAAAAGATATTAGGCAAATATTCTATAAATATCGTTGACTTTTCAAAGAAACCCAAATTTACATTTGCAAACCCAAAAGGCCAACCAAGGACCCGGGGAATATTACCACATATTCCACTAGTCGATTATCGAAAAGAACCACGCAACAGTTTACTTAATCTGCTGGTGTAAATTCATGTCTAAAATCATTTTGGGTCCCGTTTGATAACATATTCGTTTTAATTTTTATTTCTGAACAATCATAGATAAACAAGATCGATGCTTATAAGAGCTAGAGATGAAAGATAAGGAGAAGGAGGAGGAGGAGTAATGTATGCTGGTACATCCAAAGAGGTTTTGCAGAAATCACATATCAACCTCTTAAAGAATTGCAGCTAATTAACTAAAGCACTTTAATAAAAAGGTACTTAATTTTTCAGTCAATCTGTGCAAACCATGGCCGCTCTGCCCATGAATTGTTGCTTGCGGATGGAAGATATTTGCACGAAGAAAACAAATAATAACATAAAAGAAAAAAGAGACACTTATACATAGATGATCAAAATATGAAGCTAAAACATGTTAGTTCTGAGAAGAAAGAGAAGCTGAAGGAGGAAGAAGAACGAGAGAGGCTGCGAAATGAAGGCGTACATCGCTTGGTATTTATAATGGAGGATATCTGAGATCTTCTTCTAGGGTAAGGGCAGGTTGGTGCGAGGGTTTCGGGCAACGGGCAGGTTGGTGCCTACAAGGAAGGGTGTGTTCGGGCAGCGTTGTCTGAGCTGCCCTGTTATTATAGAAAGTTTAATTAATGAGCAAGTTGCATGTCGGGGCTGGCCGGTGTCCGGTGAGACGTGTATGCATGTGCATGATATGAGTGTGTGACTCATCCACACAGTAACATTTGTCAAAACCCTAAGACGCCTACAATGTCAACACAGGTTTGTCATTTTCCTTTGTTTTTCAACTGGAAACAAAATGATCGAGGTGCCACACCTAAAAGCTTTCAAGAGGTACTACTACTAGGGGAAATGCACAAGATTTTCTGAACGAGAATTCCTAACTTGATGTGTTCGGCTCTCTGCCCATGACACTGCAATGCCGCCACGGCGCCACCGAGTCCACCCCTAGTTCAAAGTCGTCCTTCCTTTCTCCACTACCAACTCGGAAAGTTTTAGCAATTTCCACTGCGTTCATAAGGTGAAAAGTTCGATCTGATATTGGTGATTACCGAAAGTAAATTCACAACATCTGAGATTATTGCTAATGCAGTTTGGCAATGAAAAAGAGTAAGGGAAGGCTTTAATATCTTTTCTTTTCACGAGATATTAACAATACTATTGTCACAAAGTGGAGTCATATATTGGCCTTTGTTTTCATTATGCCTTATGTGCCAGTGCCCCCACACTAGAAGACTTTCAAGTTCCTGCCCAGTTTAGAGGGACAAGTTGGGACCCTATTTACAATCACTGTTTTCGTGTAACTGTATACAAAGCTATGCATAATACATGAACAAGCTATTCCCAGCAGCACTAGCAATCAAGTTTGCTTCTGGATGCCATGCCACCTGTAATAGCTTGGAGCTCAAGTCATAACTGATATCGTTACCGGCCGAGCTTGAATTTTCATGCCCTGGAAAAGCAGAACCGATGGATTAAATTAACAGACAACAGACGCATGCATTCTACAAAATGAAAAAGAACGTAATGAGGTTGGGAGCCCGAACCGTGCCGATAAAATCCTCGTGCCAGGTTGCTAAAGGATGACCTCCTAGCCCTTGGAGCAGCCCGGGGAAGTGGCTTCCTATTTTCAATTTCACAACAAAATTCAGTGAAGCTTTCACAGGGGTAACATAATCGCAACTGTCTTATTTCCAGGTTATACTGGCACCATGACCAATTCATATTGACAATCCATTTTTGAAAGAGTATCGATTAACAAACGTTATCCCATAAAAGGTTTCAATTCCACCAATATATTCCATAAACAATTTGATACACGAGAACAGAAGGTAAAAGAGCCAACCTGTTAGGATTTTTGCTAGCTTCTATTGTAGTTCCTTCTTCACCTCCAATACCAGGGGAGAAAATGCGTACTAGGTTGCTGATTCAAAATTATAGAAAGTTGTCACGAGAGCTCAATTGGTTGGCAAACACAAGCCAAACAAAACTGTGATTGGTAACAGTCATTCCATGACGTGATATGAGAAAGCACATCTAGTTCCAAGGACATACCTATAAGATCCAGTTGCATAATGACGTCCATCTCCACTGAAGCAGCACCCGAATTTATCAAATATGCGATCATTAGTATACAACTCGGATAACTGCAAGGGGAAAATTGAAGCTGTCAGCTGTAGGGAGACATGGGTATGCAAGTTGAGTCATGCTCATAATGAGACCCGGAATCAGCTCATTAGAAACTCAGAGCACAGGTTACTTAAAAGACATGGGGAGATTTTATACATTTGGGAGTACATGCTCCAACTATCCATAAATCTAATTCAATATAGTTTTGAACAAAAACAAAGCATCTTCAATTTGGAGTTCAGAAGATCTTTTAGTTACCTTAGGGCGCAGGTGCTCATGGATCTTGTATATTGCAACTGGTGCAGAATCCATATGCATGTCCCAGAGCTAAAACATACAACAAAAGCATCAATCAAATAAAACTTGGGAGTCTACAAAAAGGGGTAATGCCTGTCTCACTAAATCCATAGAGAAGAAAGATTTTCAAAATGTAATCATAAATCTGTTAGGACATGACTTTTGTTACATCTCATCCAATCCATCTTAAAAGGGAAATTCTAAATTCCAAGATAAAACTCAACCGGTAATAAAATACCTTTAGATTCATGTAGTCACGACTTAAGATGTACCGCCCATCCTTTGAAAACTTAATATCAGAGATGGATGCAATAATTTCAGTGAAAAATGACTTCAACGCATGCGAATCTCCATCCTGTAATCTGTTAACAACTCCAAATAACAAGTATCAGAACATCTTGTGGATGATCAATAGTAGAAATATACAGACAACAACAATTAATAGAAACAGTGATTTAAACTCACATTCTTGCACTGTTATCACATAAAGCTGACTGCCTCATGTCAACTAAACGAATAAAACCTCTTGAGCTGCTGTATGCAAGCAGATTACAATGAACGGGATGGAATTCAGCCGATGTTATGACCTCTGAATAAAAATTTCATTGATCAGAAATTCAGAATAAAGATTCCAAACAAAAGAAATATGTTTGGAACTTTTAAATGAGACAATGGACTTCAGAGGATGAAATCATATTTTTTATTTTGATAGATAACCGATGAAGCACCAGAGGATTGTTGTCAAAACTGAGTGAACAGGTTTGTCAGACCTGGGCCTGTTGGTTATTACTGCCCCATCCATCCTAAACAACAACGGTTGAAAATTATACAGAAGGATTGGAAGCAACCAAACTCCATGGCTAAACTTAGAGGTAATGATTTAACACTCTAAATTGTCTAGAAGGCATGATTTTCATTCTAAATGGCATGCACTGCAGCACTAGCATGGATGATAACATAGCATGCACTAGTTTGATAATATGAGCTCACAGAAACTATAAGATGTAAATACTAGATGAGAGTGAGTGACTACCAGTAAGGTCGTCCATGTTAGGTGGCTTCATGTCAATAATATTGAAACATTGATCACTGATCTCAAGATTCCACAGGTTTATTCTAAGGTCATCCGCAGAAAGAAAAGTTTCACCATCGCTGCACAAAGGTTTAAACCAGATTATCTCTTGGATGCATATACAATTTCAAGTTTATAACCATCTACTTTACAAAATTATGGATGTTTCTGCCTTATAACGATGCCAAAGTAGAACAATAAAGGAAGGTGTATCTGCATAATGAAAAAACAAAAGGGCCTCGGTAATGTTCTAACTCTCCTGTGGCGATTTCTAACTAAAAGAGAACTAAATTTAAATCATGATACCCACAAACTTTACCTATTATTTGAGATGGAGTGAATATTAAAATCATGAGCATGAGCATACACCTTACGGCATCTCGTTTGAGCAGTGTCTTCAAAGTCAGCAACCTAGGCACAAAACAAACCATGTGTACTGTGAAAAACTGATGCTGATGACACGAGTAATACGAAAATATAGCTTTACTATATTACACAGGCATCAACCTTGGAATGTATGTCTTGATATTGGGACACGTTATTAGCCATTTTCCATTCTTGACGATAGCCATTAGCAACAGCTGGTTTATCTTCTCTACTGATGAAACTCTTTTCAGACAGAAGCATATTATCTGAGCTCGTAAATGGACCAGGGTTCATTTCTTTTACTTTCTTCGTCTTACCTTCCTTAACCTGATCTCAAAAACCAGAAAAGTGCACAAGTCAACATTGCCCAAGCATGTAGAGTAATTGTCATTATTCAACGTGGTTTTTGAAAAAAAAAAAAAGACATTCAAACTAGCATTGGTTTCCACACAACTGTTGTATCCTTATTCCTTCTGTGTTATTTTTTCCAGTATACAATCATTTTGCACCTGAATTATTCCATTTTCCAGTCTTCCCATGTATCTTTTCACCAAACAAAAAAGGACAATTTTAGTTGTTAGAATCATAATATTTTCCAATCTAATCATAACTGTCCCACTGATTAGCAGTCCCAACAACTTCAACTCCAACTCCTACACTCCCATCAGTCATTGTGTCCAACCTTTGAAGTAAAATGGACTTGTTCAGAAAATTGCATACCTTCCACAGTTTTATCGTCTTGTCATTTGTTGAAAGAATAAATTGGGATCCATTGGATGTTGCACACCACCTTACTTTGTTGATCTTCTCTTCAATTTCCACACTCTTTAAGTAGTCAAACTGAATAATATGTAAATGATAAATTAATCATCCCCACTGCACCAACAGAACAAAATATATGCACTATACGGTATAATCAATAGTCACTAACGCGTGTCCTGCATATTACACTAACAAAAGCAAAATTCTAAAGGCATACCTCCGGTTCATGACTCTGAAACTCGGTCTTAAATTGGAATTCAGGATGCTGGGTGGACGTAACGTCCAACTGCTCCAGTTCATGTCGAGAACGGTGCTCATCTAAATTCTAAGAAGCCAATTAATAATTAAGAAGCCAGTTAAACCAACACAGCCACCAGCCTAACAAGGAAGATAGCCGCAATGAATTCAAAAGCAAATATGATGCAGTTAAATCTTGGTTAAATAGTTTAGAACTGTCTACATAATTCTCACATGTTTCCCATCCTTTCTCTCGAAGATTACACAGCGGCCACCTCGATCACCAATGGCAAGGTGATCACCTCTCTTGTCGAATCCAATAGCAGATATGACATCAACTACACAGAGAGCATCGCCAAGAATTGAGTTCATTTCACATTTTCCCTAAACAAATATATGCGAAACCAACAAGAAAGTAAAATCGAAGCATATAAGTACTCAAATGCTAAACTGTAATCTCATTTCTGCATTGCTTCAGTTTATAACGGCCAAAGCCTATTGAATTGAACTAAACCACAGGCCCAGAATAAGCAAAAGGATGCTAAACTTTCCTACTAAACACAGCATAAGAAATTTGGAGTTAGTCAAACATGGTTATACTCAAACCTTCCTGAAGTTCATCCCCTGGAGCTCGTTCGCCGAAAACCTGAGAGAACTTCCAGTCTAATGGGTCAGAGCTCAAAGCAGTCATGGCTTCCTCTGAGCTGAGCTAGCTTACAAAACTTGGGAGGTTTCTCTTCGCACTCATAAGACTCCAATTGGGGGAATCACTGTGTCCTTGAAAGTGAGAGAGAGACCCTTGATTATTTTGAAATTGAATCTCTCTGACTCTGAGATTCCTATTTTCCGTCAACCACTCGAATTTTGCAGTACATAAATACCAGATATGCGCCAAAAAAAAAATACATGCGCCAAAAAATTTCACACCTGGGTCAATCTTGGCCCATTTAAAAAGCCCAATAACTAATTTTTAGCTTTTATAAAAGGTAGGGTCGGTTGAAGAGGCGTGGGTCCCTATCAATCAGAATGCTCAACGTTCTCTCCCAAGGTGCCGGCAAAGTGTACCCAACACATCCAATTGGCGCCCCCAGTGGGGAATTCGCATGGAGGTCCTCTTCTGTGACTCTCCATATCCATCAACGGCGTCGTCTCTTCGACCGTCGATCTTCTGCCTGCCCATCGTGGGCGGCGGTTCCAGCCAACCATTTCTTTGGTCTGGCTGTGCGTGCAGACTATCTGCTTCTGTCGCCACAGTAATGGGAAGAGCCCACTTCTCCCCGGAGAGCCCGCAAGCCTTAGGGCACCAAATCAACCTCCCAAGCCACCTTTAATGCCCCCACTCGGGTCACAAGCTTGCGCAACCAAGCTCGGCGAACTTTGGCTAAAGCATAAGCAATATAAACACCATTTTCACTCAATCTTATCCGATGTGGGACTCTTTGGTGTTTTATTTCATTCCAACTTCTCCCAAAGCATATATGACCAAAAACTTTAAGCTAACTATCAGAGATTCAGAATCAAACCACCGATTCACTGAAGGCGAAAGAGTCTGGTATTAAGATAAATCGACTACGACAATCTATGGGGTTCTATTGCATCTAGATAGGTGAATAAACAAGTCAACGAGAACAAATTTCTCTCCCTCAATGGAAAAGATCGAAAAACGAACTACTCAACTACGTACGTGACAAAACCTTGTGTGTCTCACAGACTTTCCTCCTTCAGTTTTTGGTTTACAAGAAACCTACCAATGGAAAAATGATCAAACACGTACATTCTATATGTTACTTTTTGCTGTATCTGCTTCAACTCCAAACAATAGCAATAACCAAAGCAAAGGGACAGAACTCCCTGGGATTACAAGTTTGCAACTCTATCCAATTAAGAAAAGACTCAAAAGAGATGACTCTAGTGAACTTACAACTTTAACAAAGTCGATACAAGATGAACCTCTACAGTTCTACTTAACCTGAGATACTAAAGCAATTGAAACTGTCCTATTTATTCGTAATAACTTTTTTCAAAACCGTAAAAGAACAAAAGAAAAAAAAATACCGTAATCTATTTATGTCATTGCATATCACCTACAAGGCTACATGCAACACTATACTTACAAGTGTAGTTACAAACCTAGCTATAACAAAGACTTCTATATAGATGTGTAGCAAAGTTTTCTTATTCATTATTTACAAGAAATCAAAACCATGTACAGATACAGTTGCATCCTGTGTTACTACTACCTTGGTTCAGATGCTTCAATTGTTTCAATACATTTTGATTCCGAGCTAGCTGTATCGGCGGATTTTAGAGACTCTCCCTCTTTTTTTCGTAACAAAGAGTTCATAGAAGTTCTCGAGACATCTGAATTAAGTATGCTGGCATTCAAGAATGGAGGCTGTTTCGGTGAAGGAATGCTACATTCTTTATCGGTCAGCATGTGAACTACTTCGGACATGGATGGCCTCACTGCAAGAGAAGCTTGTGTGCACTAAAGCCCGATTTGAAGTACATTCGACGCCTCTCTTTCAGGGTACTCATCTTTCAAGATGGGATCAACAGATTCGGTAATAGTATTAGCCCTGTGGTGCTTATAAACCTGATGCCACAACAAAGAAAATTAGTATGTCAATATTAGGCATGCCATTTGATTAGTCATAAAAAAACAAGGGATATGAATCTTACAGAACTGAGCTTGAACCCTCAGTGAAAACATGGTTCTTCCTGCCACATACAATCTGAAGAACAAGCACACTAAAGGCATAAACATCAGCCTTATCGGTTAGCTGTCCTCGAACAAGATACTCAGGAGCCATATAACCCCTGCAACAAAAAATACCAAACCAAAAATTAATTCATTGTCTCCACATTCTAGTAACTAATTTTTATTGAAGTAGTTTCTTCTTACAATGTGCCTGCAATTCCTGTGCTAAGATGAGACTTATCAGGACCAACACAACGCACAAGTCCGAAATCAGCAATCTTTGGAGTAAGATCCTCATCAAGGAGAATGTTGCTGGATTTTGTGTCCCTGTGAATAATTTTCTCGCCGCAACTTTCATGAAGATACACAAGCCCCTCAGCAATTCCAAAGATGATGTCAAATCTTTGTTGCCAGCTTAGAACTTGCTCAGTGTTCCTACCAAAAAGGATTTGATCAAGGCTTTTGTTGGGTACATATTCATAGACTAGAAGGCTTTCTGGGCCTTCAATGCTGCAACCCAAAAGCCTAACAAGGTTCTTGTGTTGAATACCACTAATGAGATTCACTTCATTGAAGAAGTCATCCACCCATTGCCTGGTGTTGAAGAATAGTCTTTTCACTGCAACATTACTCCCATCTGGAAGAGTTCCCTTGAATACAGAACCACCTCCACCTTGGCCAAATTTCCTCGAGGCGTCGAAGAAATCGGTGGCCTTTTCAAGCATTTCGTACTTGAAATTCAAGCTGTTCTTGTGTATAGAAATTGATATCCCAATTGGACCATTATCCACTGCAAAACCAAATTAGAAAATGTAGAAGAAGAACAAAAAAATTAGTAGTTAGGGACTTTAGCTCCAAGATGTTTACCTGCTTTCGTTTTTGATAATCTCTGGTAGGGCCATTAAAAATCCACAGAGTAAAAGAACAAAAAAGGCCAATCCAGCTACAACGACAGCTAAAACATGCCATAGTTCACCTGAAAAAAAAAACATAAAAAAATATATATATTTACCATGACATTGAAGATGACCCATTAATCAAATTTCTGTGCAACAAAATAGGGTTAAAAATCATTATTGGTCCCCGAGGTTTTCTTGAATTCCAACTTTGGATCGTGCGTTATCAATTTGGCTTTTTCGGTTCTTATGTTTTCGATCTTGGTTACTGATTCTAAATTTCGAAAACAACTTGTCCGACTTGAGTAGACTCCCGACGTTAAGCATCAAAATTCGTAACACATGACCAAAATTAGAACTCGATCAAGCTACGGACCAAAAATAATTTTAATTCCAAATGAATGTTGATGTGAGCCTTCACCAAAATGGTTTTTTTCTTCTTCTTCTTCAATGTCATAGAATCTCTCAGTAGAGTACCTAAAATAACACCCTGCCAGCATAGCCCTGCCTTGTTTCCCAGGCAAACATCCCCTGAGGTTTTTCCCAGCCTCTTCCAAACACTCTTTGAACCCTTTTTCGCTGATGGTCCTCCAGCACTGAGCCAATGCTGGAGAAGAAGAATGTATGGATTATGAGAAAAAAACCCATGTTGGAATTTGATGATTTGGGATTGGGAATCGCATCTCATTCGAAAAATCTAGGCCTAATTCTCTGTTTTCACCTCCTCTGTTTCAACAACAAGGGAAAACAGAGTAAGTTGGAAATAATCTCACCTCATTCAAACGTTTCAGTAATTCAGTTAGAGTTGAGAAAGGAGGTTGGTGAGCCCTCAGCGTCTGTTTTTAACGTTTTTCATGCATTCAAAATCCACAAGGAGCCGACTGAGTGGGACATTTTTGACGCTTTTATAACCACCCAGAAGATTTGAACATAAGAAAATGGTTCTGGTACAGAAGGGTATGCATTTTGTTTTAGACATTAAATCATTTCACATAAACAATTAAGCAAGAGTATGCTGCTAAACACATTGATTAATGTATTCATTTCTGATATGATCACATGAGCAACATATATATCAATTAAAATTGCAGGCGTAATGGGTAATTATCATGTGCTATATATTATATATTTTGCTTTTATCTTTTCCTTCTTTAATTATTCCTCGTTTCTTATAATCAGCTCAGACGGTCAGACCTGTGATAAATGTGCAGCTTGGTTTTTGAAAATAATTGGAAAATGCCATCTTCCTTACCTAATGACAATAGCTTTAACTGGATACGCAGCCATACATGACACAGATTGCTTTGTTTTCTTCTAACACTTGCAGAATATTCAAGTATTGTTCATAAATTGCACAAGTGAAAAAACGTAACCATACTTGAGACCAGAAACCTCGTTGGCCATATTTTAAGACCGGAAAATTAGACCTTATCAAACCTTGTTTTGGCTAATGCCGGAAGAGCAAGTTCTTTGAAGATGTACAAGCAAGCACTATTTTCAATGAAGTCTAGCTGCACCCACATCTTTAATCTTTTCATAATTAATTCTTCTTGCTTTCCTATTTTGCTATATAACCTTATTTGATATTTTGATGGTCTTTTATGAGTTTTTTTTCTTTTTCAGGCGTTTCATTTTTAGGTGATGGCAAAGCTTAACCCAAAGCTCTGAGTTTTGAAAGGATTACATTCTCGCAAGATTGAGTAAATGGGCACCAAGAAAGAATATATGCTTAGGCCAGGAAATGTCTCAAGATCTTATATATTATCATACAATGTGACATACTCGTCTCTGTAAACACACCCCTCATATGTCACAAAGTAAGCCAAACAAGTGGGTTAGAGCATCAATGATCAAACGCAAAACGGTATGAGGTCACCGGACGGCCATAATCAGCCCTAGTAGGAGACATTAGGTTAACTGACTAGTGAACGATCGAAGAATATTGTACATGCAAGCACTTGCCGGAGAACCAAGGAGTAGGGATTTCTTCCGGCATTAGCCAAATTAAGGTCATGTTCATGAATTCATTTACAAATCAAGTTAAAAAGGGGCCGGAGGAGATCCCACTATATATATAAATGATCAGTGGCCGGAGGCTGATCGACCATAAAGGCTTTCCATAACAGCAAACTGCATGTTCTCCGACGGTTTCCAGTGGCGCTTCCTTTGATTTATAAACCAGTTGTTTATCTGTTTCTGATCCAAACCCGTCACTTGAGCCAGTGTCATTTTGTCTACTTCCTGCACCATCAAATTTGTCAAAGTAATCATGCTATACGTAAGAAATGCAACAGTTCGATGTAGTTAATAAGTAGTACGTACCGTTGGATATGGCCATTTATAGTGAAGGTTCCACCAATCCGTAAGGATTTGCTTTGCATCCTTGGGTAGCTTTCCCTTCTTCTTCTTCTTAGAAAATTCATGCTTCAGAGTGCTTATATAACCACTGTATTTACGGAACAGCTTGTTCTTCAATTCATGATCTTCGTTTGTTCGCTGAAGATCAGAGTCCTGTACATCTATCTCTCCAGATCCACTCAAGTCTTCGCCATCAGAAGAATTACCAGCAGGAGCATCATCTGAATGGAACAAATCATGACTTACAATTAAAATTATATGGAAATGCATGTTCTCCACTTCATACCTAAGTCGCTGAAATCTGAATGTCACAGACTCCACCATTCAAACACATATTAAAGGGAACAAATCCAAACAAGAGTACATAACCCTAGCAGTTGAAATTAGTCATCATATATGGTTTCACAACATCCAAGGATTATGAAAGTCAAAACAGTAGTCGGGTCCCCACCAACCCATAATGAGTCCGGATCAAGCCCATAATGACATGGAGCCCCATTCCATAATAGCAATCGAAAAAGAGAAAAGAACAGGAATACAGGATTCCAATGTGGGACCAGCTTGATGATAATATATATACGAGTATCCATGCATGAGAACCAACACACATGGAGGGCAGGCTTTCATGTTTCCAGGGATGTGATGTATCAAAGAGCCATCCAATCCCAGCTACATGGATGTGTAAGGTCCACTAATACCACTCACCCAAACCCAGCAAACAGTGACAGTAAAAACAAAATTAAATCAATTTAGTTCGTTGTATCTTATCAATCAAAATATGAGTGGGGACAGTAGCCTCAGTAATCTGAGAGGTAACACAAAAAGCACGCACCCTATTATCCCTTACCCAATCCAAGCTTTTATCTTGCAGTTCCCAGAAAGGTTGCAGAAAAAGCTGCATTGCATTGATTCAAGTAGAAAAGGCTAAGCAAGCTCTGTGCCAAGTTTGAACAAGATCATTCATAAAACATATGTACTCTCTCACCTAGGGGAGCAGAACCTAGCTCAGCCACCGCAGATCGAACCCGTACTACTAAGCACTGTGGTTTCAACAGCGGAAACTGCGGGAGTCCATGTGGTCAATGAGTCAACGACATGCAATCCCCATTCTACCCTTCCCATGCGGCTTATATGCATGTTCAAATTAAACGCATGCATCAGCCATGCACAGTATTGAAAGTTTGAAACACAACCTAAGGTCCTAACCTACTCATGCAACCCAGTTTTTTCCTTTTCCATTATCTTGCTCTTTTTTCATTTTTAATCAAAACAGTACTACTTAAGCTTCATCAATCCACTAATCCTAGAGTCCCTTAGCTGCAGTTCAACACACCCTCACAGCTGAAAACAAAGTTTAATGAGACTGCTGCTATTACCAAGCAAAGTTCAACTACTGTATGCAGATTACAGACATGCACGTTAAGAACACAGTTCAGCTTAAGAAACAGCAGAAAATGCTTAAACATACGGGTTAAGAACCATATAACCTGTAGAATACGTGGTCCGAAAACTATACCTGTGAATCTCCTGATCCCATGATCATAAACACCAGTCTTGTTACTTAATTTTTAAACATCATAATATATACGACTTAACAACATCAAGATCAGTGGAACCATATATATTAGAGTTTATGGTCCCCCTGATCAATTTCTAGCCATAACTAGAGATTTCTGGACAACTATACGGGCATTATCTAGTCCACAAATACAGATGACATGAAGATCATAGATTAAGTCAATATATATGCGCATCGAAAACTTTGTAATACTTTGAACACAGCCTATTACCTCCCTAGTACATTAATTATGGTTTAGATTAAACCGCATATAATTGAAGAGATTACTTTTCCAATGCTACAAAAAGATTTAACATACTAATTCAATTAACAGCTCTTAGCAGCGAGAAGAGAAAAAAAAGACATTAGGTTTATCCCCAAATAAGAATACAATCATACATAGCATGGAGAACACCAGACTTATTGTTCCAAGTTTATCAGATGTCGCCAAAGGGACAGAGAACCAGACTCCAAATATACAAAACATAATATCCAATTATCAACGACAAGTACTGGTGGGCTTTTCCAATCTTATTTTGTTGGCTGCCCATTAGTGTTTCTCAAGAAGCCTTATTAGCATTTATACAATCTGGTCTAAAGGCATGCCTAATGAGATACTCTCTATGAATTTGAAGAAACAAATGATTAAATATTCAATCTCTAGCCAAACTGAAGGGAGTAAATAGGGAAATGAGTTTGGATTACGATAGTTCAAGATCCCTTCCAAAGTAACCAGAAAGAACAACTATGATCCGACATGAAAGCCAAGAACCCTAAGTTCACCACTTAAACAACCACATAAATTCTGCTCTTTGCCACTTCACTACATCCTATTATGGACAGCTGGTTTACCATGACTAACATTCAAACATGAATAGCAAAAATAGTAGTTTAGCAGAAAGCAGCCTTGCAACACACTTCGGCTAGTGCTTTAACAAAATCTCAATTCCTCTATGGATAGCCATCGTTAAGCAGCTCTATGGTTAGCCATCGATAGGCAGAATAAATAAAGTAACACATGTGCATATGTAATTCCATTCCTTCTTAAAGACTGCATGGACATCTAATGCGTCCCTTCTGATAATGAGAAATTGAAAATTTAAAGAACCTGCTCAAGCATGCAATTGACGACATAAAAGCAATGAAAGCACATTATATAAGTTTCAAGCTCACTTAGTCAGGTGCCATATAAAGGTAATGAACCGGTTTACAAGTTTAAACTATAATTTTCTTGCATGCCCAAATCAGACCAGTTAATTATAGTAAGCTTTCCACACCTTAAGGTACCAAACAAATTAAATCCATAATCTCGGAATCTCCAAGCCCCACAACTAGATAAACACCATGAAAGCAGCTTTTGTTTCAAAGTTAGCGAAAAATAGCATGCTGCCATACTATATATGTTAAATTTGTTGCTTTCAGCACAGAAAGTAATGCTAAAATATCAAAATCCGCGACAACACCCATATGCAACAAGTACAACCCCCGTGGATTCAACCATTATACAAGTAGATGCATAACCTCAAAAGTAGGAGATCAACATAATAGGAATATGAGATCATTCATTTGACATAATATTTTGAAAATGTAACCAGGTGTACTTAAACCTGCCATGAACTATATTTATTATTAATGTTCTTCACAGGATTCCATATAAGGAATCTACTTGTGTTGACAACAAGGATGATTCGACGAAAAGTTATTTGCGTTGTTTGCTTTCAGCTCAGAAAGAATTATATACATTTGAAACTGCCAGCAGCTATTCTTAACAATTCCTTTAAGTACTCTTAGTTAGAAATGGAATAACTTGATCCAGTACAATACATTTCCCAAAATAAAGTTACTAATTCTCACCCATGGTATAAACTCAAGCTATATGATAGTTAATTAATTTCTAGGTTTAGTATACTATACCCAAGATCACTATGGACCATTTCCATAACAGATATATGCACCCACAGGAAAACTATGCCAATCACTTGGTAAAAGCCTATTCGTATGATATATTTAATTTCCCCATAACTAATGACAGCTTTCTATAGCAAGAGCCACTACATCAACTGACTTAATTTCAACTCAATATCACATATTGGAAAGCTTATTAGATTCCAGTACTCCTCCAACATTATCTTGGAAATAATTTAATTGTATATGTCTCTCCTTTTTTTCCCTGTAAAGGTAAATCTTATCTTAGAATTTTCAACTGACTTAATTTCACACTCAATTGTCTTAAGAACTCACAAATTGGAAACTTTATTACATTCCATTACTCCTCAAACACCATGTCTTGAAACCCACCAAATTAACCATGTGTTTTATTAATATTACTTGGTAAAGGAAAACCTCATGTATGTCTTTTATTTATAATTTTTTTAGTAAAGGCAAACCTTATGTTAGACATATCTAGCTAGTTATGGCTCTAAGCAATTTAAAGAAACATTGAATGAAACAAACAGTTATTCAACAGTACAAATTAATGGTGTGAAAAATATACCAGTAATATGCACAATAACACCCATCTATGCACAGGCACAAGTATACAAGCGCTCTAAAATATCCACAGGCCAATAGGAATACATACAACCATATAATTATAAAAGCTTGCATGGTATATACTATATAGACAAACAGATTGGTTTTGATAATATGCAAACAAACAAAGAAAATTTAACCACCTTAAGGTTTTTTAAGCATAATGATTTGTGCTCTCCCCAAATCTTACCCTACCAAAATAACTTCAATTAATATATACAAAATACTGTGTGCTAACATATTATGATATGCACTTGCCAAAAATAAAATAAAAATAGCAACGATTCATGATATGCAAACTGAAGCTTGGTCAGAAATTCATTATAAAACAAAACCTATTATCCTCAAACTCAATCCCTTATACATTTTTGGCATATTTACTCCGTAATCCATACCTAGGCCACTATGTAAGCTCAAACATAGTGTTGTTACCTAAGGATATCATTTGAATTATGAAATGTCAAAATCTGTAACTTGCTTGTAGAGAAATTGTCTATGTCGATCAGGTCTATGGCTAATTGCAAATTGAAAGCCCACATGCACTGTTCATTCATTAATTAATAGGATATTTTTTTACACGCTCTGTTAGTACTGAGGTAAATAAATTGGTATTTAGGGTTTGCTGATCTGAGTAAATTGTTTAGTATAAAATCTGTTTTCAGGTGCAGGTCCTTTATCAGAACAGTAAAAGGGAACTCAGCTTAAGAACGGTAGTATTCTCTTCTTCCTATGAGTTCTTATTTTTCCTGCTAACGTGCACTGGGTTTGCGCTAACGTGCGCCTACCTAGCTATTACCTGATCTGGGCCATAAAATCAGACACACAAAATTAGAAGAGAGAGAAGTTGAAAGAGTACTCGAATTGGCGAGAGTGTTGAGCTGCGTCTCCATGCTGTTCAAGAAGGTTATTGCTTCGTCAAAAGGCTTTGTCAGATCCGATTTGTACTTCAACAAAATATCGCAGTAAGTCTCCTACAAAGAGAAAGTAAATAAATAAGGGCACAAACTGGCACAGTAACAAAGGGAGGAAATACGACAAAGCGTTTCAAGAGAGATTACCATGAACTCATCGAGCTCAGGATCGACACCCATGCAAGTTGAACCGACGGTTCTACTGAGCTCACCACTTTCGCGCCGGATTTCCTCCAGAATATGCGCTATTTGCGGCGGTGCTCCCACCTGTACCGAAAAAAAGAGAGGAGAAAAACACCGAAATCAAGCAACATATTAAGCAGTCATGATTATTAAAGGGTTACACAAACTACAAGTAGTGAGACCTTTTGGCAATCGATGTAAGCTTGAAGGAGGTTAGGGTAGAGAGGATGTGAAGCAATCTTAGCATTAACGGAAGTACACGAAACCTCTTCTCCTCGTCGTTGATTTCCTGCCGCTGCGGCCGCCACCGAAACACAATCGGACACGGTGGACGGATTAGAACCGAAACACATCGGGCCGGACCTACTCCCTGAGGCGGGTATGACGGCCGATGAAGGCTCGAAGCTTCTGTAGTAATCCGAAAGTTGTTGCATCGGTGCCATAGCCGCTGAAGAAGAGTAATGATCAGAGCTACTGAAGAAACCCGGCGTTGATGTTGATGTTGATGTTGATGATGACGATGAGACAAAGCCGTAAAGCTCTTCCATAATTACTGTTTCCGAGGAGAGGTGAGAGAGAGAGAGAGGTTAAATTATAGATGGAGAGTGGGGAAGTGTGAGGCCAGAGAGAGGAGAGAGCGCACACATTTATTATAATTAGTTGAAATTTTGGAGTAACTAATTAATTATAGCACGATAAAAACATTAGTCAAAAGTCAACCTGAGTTGCATAGAGCCATCAGCCATTGAGGTAGGGTTCGTATGAATGTGAATATGGTTGGGCGAATTATTAATTAAAGTACTTAATTTGAGTTGAGTGCTTAAGTTGTTCTTTATTGGGAAGAGTAATATTTAGCGTACGAAGAAGGAGAAAGAAACTACTAAGAGCCTGTTCGTTGCTTCTTTCCAGTCTCTCATAGTCTCGTCAATGACTTGGTCCACGCATTTCTCCAGAGTCCAGACCGTTGGGAGTTACCTTTCCTTCCATTTCACACAGTCGTTTTTTGTTTTTGGACAATCACAAAAGAGTCGTTTAATTTGGCCAAAAGAAAACAAGCCATGACTCCATGAGCCCATGATGATAGCCATTGAACCATGAACACCATTCCTGTAGTATAGGGCTTACGATTTTGGTAGAACCTCTCTCACTTCAAGTTTGGTTTTGGCGGTTAATTTGTTGGTCTGTATATTTATTAGGTATAAGATTTTTCAACATTGTTATATTGAGATGGATCAATATTTCAAGTAAGTTTCGAACCATTATATTTATACTTGTATCATCATATATTATCTCAAACAATTCTTTAATTTATATTCTCTTCGTTTTTTAAATTGCAAAACTAGAATTTAAGACAATTCGAAAAAAAAAAACTAGAATTTAAGAATATTAAGGATAAAAAAACTAGCCTCTGCAGAGGCTACCTTGAAATGCAGCCATGTCTTGAGTAAAAATCGCTTTAAGCCTTTTTTGTCAAAAATGTGTTGAAAGGCTGAAAAAAGGTTAAGCCTTGTTTGCGCCTTCTGTTTTTTTTTTTAACAACCAAAAAGACGAAAACGACGTTGTTTTAGACCTTTGCCTTCAATTAACCCTTGATTTGTCTCGATCTATCTCTCACTCAATCACTCTCTACTCTTTATCCTTTACCATCGCCGCCCTCTCTTCAGCTTATAGACGTGGAGATTGAGTATGTGCTCTGCTCTCTTTCTCTCTCTCTCATCGAGGATTGTATACCATTTATTGCAGCGAAAATGCAACAAGATAAAAATTTCGGCACGTTTTTCACCTTTTAATTACAACCTTGTTTAAGACTATGTACGTACCATCAAGGATAGATGAATGTCGCATTAATAATTTTTTTTTACTACAATTTCATTAACTCTTATATTACATTATTTAAATTCTCAAAGTTCTTTATTTTTTTTTTGTGCTACTAGAGGTTTGGTTCAATTAGCGTTGGTTTTAGCAAGTCGAGAGCCAAGCGAGAGCGGTTTCTCAATTGGTTTGGTTATATTTTTGTGTTAAATCGATCATATTTTAATTTTTATTGACATAAAAAAGTTAAGTAAATTAAAATTTTTGATCGGTTCGGTAGGTTTGAACCCGTTTTTATACACTCGAACTACTTGTAAGTTGTAACATCCACCATCATAATTACATGTTATATACTTATACTACGTGCTTGTGATGATTGATTTAATACAAAAACCACACAAATATGATGATAGCTAGTTTAACAATATCAATACCCTAATCCAACATTTTTAATTACTTTAGACCCCAATGCAAAACAAAAGGAGAGAGAGAGAGAGAGATGTTTAAGCAAATTAATGATGTAGTTCCAAAAGTAAATTAAACCTTCAATCTTATTTGTTGGGAAAACTTGTCTGTTTAGGGAGGAATGTGAAATTATGAGAGGGGAGTTTAGTCATTGATTCAAGAAAGCAGAACTCAGAAGAATAAAATAAGCATGCAAAGACTGTCGAAAGAGAAAAGGAAGAACCGAAGAAGACCCCCACTATATACGCTATGTTCTGTATATTGACAGTTTGACACTGAAGTATGCATGAGTACTATGACAATGACTCTACAGAGAGTTGCAGACTGTCAGTGACTAGTGATTCGTTGAATGAACCGGTCAGTATTATCACTTTGCGGATCGGCCTCAGCGTATCGGAATCGGAGTCGGAATCGGGGAATCACTTTCTTCCTGCTGATGATGATGATGATCGAACAACAATTAACTGAAATTAATTCCTCGATTCTCATGAACCAACATAATTAATGGAGTTGCTTACATCATCAGATGTTATTCTCCAGCTTCGATCTCTCCCCCATTTGTAGTTAATTAATCAAATCTCCTTGTACAATCCCAATACGTATAAAATCCTCTTGTACGTTTTCGTAATTGTCTTCAACGATTAAACAAACAATAGTACTAGACCAAACGAATATATATCAAACTTTGAATGAACCAAAACAGTCCGGCGAAGAAACAAAACCAGATTACAAAATAGACTACACTACTAAAGTAAAAGCTTAAACTGAGTAGAGTAGATTGAATGGTCGAATTAGGGTTGAGAAACGTGATTATTAAAACCTTAGAATATATAAAACTGATTCCCCACAAGCTTATGTCTCTAAAAGCAATTCTCATTTGATGTGGACACGCTCCTACCATATTACTGGGGGTTTCAATCATAGATCACAAATAAATGCTTGTTTTTAAATACTATACTGAAAATGACATCTATTGTCTGCAAATCCACTACCTACTAGAGCATTCAAGTATTCAAGAGTAATTTGGTACATTTTGTCATAGACAGACTATTTAAAACATGCATATTTTTCTCCCCTTGCCTAATATCTAAGTGCTATTTTGGTACGTCTCCGTCATACATATTTTTTGCTTAGGTTTAGCTGTTTAGGTTTAGTTTGGGACAACTTAAATAAAAAGCGGTAGTAGTTTTTAGCTTATAGAAACATTATTTTACTAACTTTTATAAACTGTTGTCAAATTATATAAATTCTGAAAAGAAAAAAAATAAACAGTTTGCGAGTTATTCACAAAATACTTTTTGCTACTTAATTTATTTGTGAAACAGCTTTTTTAATAATTTAATTCACTCCAAACTATGTCTTAAAGTGGCCGAGGATAAAATTACATTAAATGAGATTATTATGAACTACATTCGTCCTAGCATGTTTTTTTAGCATTCGTAATGCACTTTTGTGTGTTGTTTCTAACTGTGACGATGATGGTATCTCACACAGAAACTAGTAGTGTTTATGGTATGACAACGAGAGGGAGCACAAGTCCCAAAACCAACACCCAATCCTCGACATATTTTTTCATAATCACAAGCGTCGTCAAAATTCATCTTTAAATAATAATACATATATTATTTTGAGTTATTGTAATGATCAGATAATTTTTTTTAGAGCAAATTACCCATAAGGCCAATTTGGGTGACCATATGTCTTCAAAAGCGCCACAATGAGCTTTGTTTTTGCCAAATAAAGCCACTCAAAGACGATTAGCTTTAACTCTTTCTATTTGACATTATTTTTTTTCAAAATTACGATTCATTGGCACCATGCGGTGACGTTTTATTGTTTTATTGTCGTTGGGCGAAGCTTTATTGTCATTGGACAGTAGCTTTATTGTCGTTGGACAGTAGCATTTATTGTCGTTGGACAGTAGGTGTCATAGAAAATTCGATTGTGGTAAAGTTGGGCTCGGACAGCTTTACTGGGTCTAGCTTTGGTTGTGAGCTTCGTTGGAGCAATGAGGCTTGATTTTGATTGTGTGCTTTGATTGTAATTGTGTAGTTGGGGGGGGGGGGGGGGGGGGGGGGGGGGGGGGGGGGGGGGGCTTTGGTAATTTGTATTTTTTTGTGTTGTGATCTTTTGGCATTGTAAATATATAGCAAAAAAAATGCGGTGGCATTTTTGTAAATGATTCGTACATGTGAATGCATTTTTGCGGGGGTGGGAAATATTGGTCAGCCGAGTCTTATTTGGGAAAACTCAGTTAAATATATGGCTCACAAAAGGCCACTTTTTGAAGCGTAAGGGTCGCAAAATCCAGAATTTTCCATGGTAATGGTTGTTATTTTTTTTAATAGCTACGAGTAACCGCCGAGACCAAGTTTGCCTAATAATATTTTTCTCCACAATTGTGAATGAAAGTTTCAAAAGTTCAAATATTCCATTCTCCTAAGATAAAAAAAAAACTGCCTTTTAACTAGTATTGGGTGAATGCTAAACGGGCTTTGTACAGGCTCTCCTTTCTTGGATTATTGGCATGGGCTCAATTAATACTCACAAGCTGATATCAGGTTCATAGCCCACAAACACAACACCCGCCTTTTTCTGTTTAGGAACAGCCGCCAACGAACAAGGGTAATATCTTCTCCTTTGGCCATCTTTTATTTATTCTGGCTCTTTCTCTGATTCCCTCTGTGCATAATATAAGCTTTACACATATATTCATCTGTCTTACAAAATCATCTTATAACCCATTTAAAATTGAGAATTCTTTTGCATCAAATCCACACCACTACTTAAGGGTTTTAAGCTTTATATCACTTCAAATTGTGCCCATAACGTGTTTGACAAAATGCCCAAGTGAAGTTGCACGAGTATCTGACCAGTATTTTGTTAGGTGAAACGAGTATCTAATCATTTTAAAATTTAAATAGGAATGGATGTGGCACATTGCTATTTAGATGGCAATGCTGATGCGGTTGAGTTTTGTCCGCACGAATTGTATCGCCATGTTCTGGCAGCTTCAACTTACACATTACAAGAAGGTGATCAGCCGAGCCGAGCAGGAAGCATATCACTTTTCAATGTTGATGCTGACGCGGCTCGCCTGGATTTGTTTCACCGCATTGACACCGCCGGAATCTTTGATATAAAGTGGAACCCAGTTGGAGAATGTGCTAGTCCTCTTCTTGCTCAAGCTGACGCTGATGGTTACTTGAGAATTCACAGTCTTGGGTGCTCTTCAGATGAAGCAAACGGTAAGGCTATTTTAAAAAAATTTCCTTTAGGTTAATCCCGGAGCCAAGCTTCAATGTGCTTGTTAAGTTGTGGCAGTGAACACATTTTAGCTTTTCTTTAAGTGAAAGTTTGAAGCTGATATATATTGAAAAGTGTAAACGTTCTTTGTGTTTACTGCTCTTATTATTTAGGTGTTGTTATGAATTTTTGGTGCAGGGTTTTCTTTGAGAGAGATAAGTGATGAAAAAATCAGTTCTTCCATGTGTCTTTTCCTGGACTGGAACCCTTCAGCAACATCTATCACCGTGGGGCTTTCGGATGGTTCTGTCTCGATAGTTTCTCTAGCGGAATCCCAACATGAGACACAAGAATCATGGAAAGCGCATGATTTTGAGGTTTGGACAACTTCCTTTGATATCCACCAGCCCCAGTTAGTATACAGCGGTTCAGATGACTGCAAATTCAGTTGCTGGGATTTGCGAGATGGTCCTTCCAAGTTGGCATTTCAGAATTCCAAGGTCCATACAATGGGAGTTACTTGCATAGCCAAAAACCCCATTGACCCCAATACCGTACTTACCGGTAGCTATGATGAGTACCTAAGGGTATGGGATCTAAGATCAATATCAAAACCAGTCAATGAAACATCTACTTGTTTAGGAGGAGGAGTCTGGAGAATCAAGTACCATCCCTTTGTAAGCGGTCTAGTGTTGGCAGCTTGTATGCACAGTGGCTTTTCTATTGTCAAGATTAATGGGGATAAAACTGAAGTCATTGAAACATACAGTAAGCATGAGTCACTTGCATATGGAGCTGATTGGCAAAGAGAGGTATCATTCCATGAAGGCAAAAGAAATAGTACTTTAGTCGCTACCTGCTCATTTTATGACCGGCTTCTTCGGATATGGATGCCAGAAAATGATTTGAAGTTGCAGCAGGACATCGTGCTTTGATGAGTTTGATCACATCTTTTTAGTTGGATTGGGAACTATGGTGTCTCTTTTGGGGATTCTGCATTTGACCCTTGTTAGGTATGCGTTACTTCTCAAAACTTCAAGTTCTGGTAATGTTAAGATTAAACTATTCAACATGGTTACTACTTTCTAAACTAAAGCTCAGAGAGCAATCCTTTAACCAAGGTCTTGCTTTTGCTACTGAGCTTATTTTGAGCGGTACCTATCCTTGTCTTTTTTGGTATCAATTCAAGTTCTGGCTATGTATTAAACATTTAACCCATGAAACAGGGGTCCTGGTTTTACTACTACTTCGAGGTTTGTAAACAAATACAAAGTTGGTGTTGGGTCACCTGGATTTAGACCTAATCTAACTGCTCAATAAAATTCCTAATGATCCCAAAGCTGAATAATGCTGTTGAGCATTTGGGCAACTTTCGATGAACTAGAGCTCCTGGATGAGTACGGTACTTAAATCTTTAATTTGGTCTAACTCACTTTTAATCATATCTACAAGAAGCCAACTGACGAAAATTGCGGAACATGTGTAAATAGCTCCAAGGATTGTTCTTTTGCTTTGTCACCTTTTCTTCTTGTCATTTCCTATTTTGATCGATTCCTTGTCCTATTTGCAGTGTAATATATTTTTGGAAGTGAAAGAGAGATAATGTTTTTGAGGCTGAGCTTCCAGGACCTTAAAATCTCATTCAAAACCATCACTGCAGTTGTTATCACTGTGGTTCATAATCTGACAATCACCTTCCCTGTTTTTTGTCTTCGCTATATTTCCCATTTTTATGTGGGGACTGAAGTAAAGCACAAGAAGACGGCATCCCTCCCTGTGTTCATTGAATTCTTTTCAGGTTAACAATTACTGATGAAGCCGATGGTCCCATAGGCAAAAATTTGTCCACCCCTTTTTTGAAAAATGCAGTAGAAAACATATAGGGGAACAAATAAAATGATGTTAAATCATTATCACAGTTTGGATCTTTCACGGGTCGTAATTGAACAGAGAGAAACAAGACGAAGAACAGTTTTTAGCTTATTCAAAATTTCAAAGCAAATAAAGTTTATTGTATTTTTTTTCTTTTGAGAATCACATGATTGGAAAATCAATCCAAACTTGATCAAAATATAGGTGTTGGTCAATTATTAAGAAAAAAAATATGGTGTTGGACAGAGAATTATATTGGCCAAGTCAAGTGGGTCGTTGGACAAGATCTGCTTCATAATTGGAGCTAAATAAAATATGAAACAATAAAATTATAAAGTTTCTGTCCTTGAAGCTCTAGCTGTCCATGCACGTGAAAATGTTTTCTTTCTCCAAAATTTGACACAAGCAATTTCTAGCTTAATTCCCAGTGTACAGCTTAATTCTTTTACCCAAAATGCTTAGTCTTTCAGTTTTTCTGGCTTTCTATTGCTTCGCCTATAATGAATAAGAAGTTGCATGTTCTGCACAATTAGTTTCCTGGCTTTTTTGAGTACTTAGGATATTAGACAATTAAACTTCACAATTGGTACAAAAATATTAATTACTAACTAAACACTCACCAAATCTTGGTTTAGGAGCCCACTTGAAAATTTAATGTCCGAGATTTTGATTATCGAGCCCACTTTAGATCACTGATAGCTGAAAATAGCAGATGACTCTTCTTCTCTTCTCATGTCTCTATCATCTCTCACTCTCTTATCTACCCAAGCAAAACACTTGTACTGAGCTATGCCAACTCTTCTAGTGCACTGTGTTTCATGAATATATTTGAAACTTCATCAACCACTAAACTGTCTAACCCATCCTGCTAAGTCCTTCTCTCACCTCCATTATTTCTCTAATCTCTCTCTAACAAACACAGATAGAATTTCATCACTTTTATATGGTTCCCTGTTTCTCTTTAAACAATCCTCAGAAATGAGAAATGTCTTTCCTTTGGCTTAAATGTCAGACTCTAGACTTCTCATTCTGAACTTGAGGCTTCATCTGAAATGGGTTTGCTTAAAATTTCATGGGCCATTTTGCTTCTTTTGGTTTTTCGAGTTTTGTGCTTGAAAGCAGAGTCTGATGGTTCAGAGGTCTCTGTTAAGTTCTTGAAGGCTCCTCATGCATTCTCTCATCTGAGCTCAGCCACATTTGCATTTGAAGCTTTGGTTGGTGCGAATGTGAGCACATGCACCAACTGCAGTTTCAGTTGCAAGGTTTGTCAAACTCTGCTACTTCTTGAAGCTAATTTTACTTTGCTTTAAATTTGGGTGCATTTGTTCTCCTTCTTTGTGGTGCATAGTTTTAAGTGACTATATGTTTTATTGCATTTCTTGGGAAATTAATATACAATTTACCCAGCAACAAATAACTATCAGTCTTGCATCCATTTAACCTCAAAAGGATTTTTCTTTTTTTCCTTTTTTTTGTGTGTGTATGTTTCTAATTAAAAATTTCACCTTTTCACTACCCCATAATTCTGGTTAGCAGGATGGAGTTCTTTATTTGTTTATATGCATTGCATGGTAAAATTGAAGACCTTGTATTTGTTCTATGATGCAGCTAGATGATGGCATTGGTTCAAATTGTGGAATTGGAAAAGTTTCCTACTCGGAATTGCAGGATGGAAATCATACATTTGAGGTCTGCACCAATGGGACTCAAGGAGTTGGTTGTGCCTTGTATAACTGGACTGTTGGTTAAGATCCCTTCCTTTATCCTTTTTGAGTATTTATCTTCTTTTCAATAATTAATGTGATTTCCAAATCCACATAATGCCATCTTTCTGTGAAAAGAAGTTTATTGCAGTAATTGTTATGATAAATTCTGTGTACGTTATTTTGAAATTCAAGTTTTATTTTGGCTCTTTCTGCAGATACAGTACCCCCAACAGCATCTGTTACTGCCTCTAGATCTTTTACCAATGCTTCAAATGTATCGGTAAATATTTCTTTCAGTAAACCCTGCAATGGTGGAGGAGGTTTCGGATGTTCGTCTGTGAACACCTGCAATGTGAGTAGGTGCCAATTGAAAATTATTTTGCTATTCAATATGTTTCAGCATGTTCTCCTATCATATGATTATGATCAACTTTAGTCATGATTTCATATGTTTGCGATAGGTAGAGTTTACATCACAAGTACTCTGTGCACAGTTTTAATGTAAATTGGTTTGTATTGTAAAAATCACCATGACATTTTTTCCCTATTTCTGCTCAAGCGAAAATTTGGTATGGGAACCCTGGCAATATATTGTGTTGTGAGGCAAAAAAAAAAATTCATATATTTTTTTGATAGATTTCTCTACTTTTTTGCAGCTGCTAGTCTATGGTCCTGGCCAAGTTATTCCATCTTCACTCAATATTCTGGAGCCAAACCTCAAATATTCTCTTGTTGTGGGTTTATCATCTTCTGTTCAATATGGACGAGTGATCCTGGTAATGGATAAGAATTTCTGCTCTGATGCTGCTGGAAACAGATTTGTAAGAACCGAAAATTCGAGTTTATATGTACGTATTGGTGAGTGATTTTGTTCATTCGCTATGTTGTATTAGCAGAGGACATGTATATTTTTGTTAATGTGATTATGCTTATCAAAAATCTGTAGTTTTCTATTAGATTATTAAGGGAATAATGACTTTTAATCAAGAGGCTAAAAAATGAAGCCATAAAGGAACTGATAAAAACTTAGTTTTCTTTTTCTTCTTATATACTTTTGTCAGAATTGAAAATTACGGCCTTGATGTTTTCTTGGAATTATTCTGCAGATAGAAGAAATGTCTTTGTCAACCTGAGGGTTCATATTCCTGAAACGCTACTTCAGCTAAATGGCGAAACTAGAACAGTGCAGGCAACTAATAATTATAACAACCTAAAGGTTTATGCATACTTCTCAGAACCTGTCCTGAATACTTCTGCACAAATTCTAAAGACTTTCAACATAAGTCAGGGCTTACTTCTCCCAGATAGCAAAAAGAACTACGGGAATCGCAGATTTGGCTTTGCGGTTAGTTGGTTCATAGATTTGATGTCCTAATATCTACATATGTTAGACCAATTTCTTCTAATCCTTAGGTTGTGGTGTCCGTTTCAGGTTTCAAATGTATCTAGCATTGCTATAATTACAGTGAGTCTCAATTCAAATTTGATAATAACCAGACAAGGGACTCCAGTTTCTCCAATTTCACCAGCAACTTTCCTTTTCGGTACGAACTGGCTTTTGTTTTGCAGAGCTGCACAGGAAGTTCATATGTTCTCTCTTTTTTCTCTTATTGAAATGTTGAAATCATTATTTAGCAAAAAAAATTTAAATTTTTCCTTTTGGCATACAGTAAAGTTTTACCTGTGGGTAAGCATAATGATACTTGGTTCTTTTTCTTCTAATGTATGGACGTCAACTTAGATTCTCAAAGGCCTGCAGTGAAGTTGAGTACAACCTCAAGTATGAGAACAAGAGAACACAGTATTTCCGTATTAATAAAATTCATGAAGCCTGTATTTGGTTTCAACTCTTCCTCTTTAGCACTCTCAGGAGGACTTTTACAGAGGCAAGTAATTTGTCTTTTCAAACCTTCATAAGTTCCTACATATAGATGCCTGAGAATATATTACACACATGTTTTATTTTTGTACATACTAAGAGATTTTTTTACTATTCGACAGCTTTCATGAAATAAGTAGGAGTATGTATGCTGTCAATATAAAAGCAGTTAATGATATTGTTTTGGTTAATGTTCCTGAAAACGTGTCTGGGGATGTTGCTGGAAACAAAAATCTAGCATCAAATGTTCTTCAAGTTTCACACTGTAAGGATTTATTTTTTGCTTCTTAAATGTTATCAGCAATGCAACTGTATTGTGTTTGAATTTAAAGGATATTTCTTTTGAAGGTGTCGGTGTTTGTCCTTTTCTTTTCCTCGTTATTTAATGATGCAAATATGACTAATTGCAGATTCAGTGCCTATGATATCTTCTCTTATATCTTCATTTGCTACTGCTCTTTTTGCGTTGACATCCATAACTGCGGGACTGCTCTCTATTTCAACTGCAAGCCTTCAATGTCTTTGGACATTTAGGAGAGCGTCTTCTTTGGCATCTCATCCAGCAAGAAATCTTTTTGTAAGGCATTAAACCTTTTTCCTTTATATGCTTTGTCAACTTAATAACTGGAAGACTAAGATAGTATACGTGAGGTTTCTAGAAAATATATTGGTATCCAAGGAGAACGTTTGATTAACCGTCTTTTCATCATTGTAAATCTAAGTACTCTTTTTAACTCTTTTCCAGAGAATTGCTTGCCATATTCAAGTTTTTGCACTCTCTAGATGGTTGGCAGTTACAATGCCAGTTGATTATTATGAATTTGCAAGGGGTTTACAGTGGAGTATTCCTTACTTTAGTCTCCCATGGGAAGCTGTTCCCAGCTTCCCAGCCTCAAGTCCTTACACCAGCTCCAAGTCCTTCATGACTGAAGGCTTTGATTCAGAAATTCTCAAAAGCACACAACTAGAAGAAGAGAGTTCTAATAAGGTTACTTCAATATATGGGTTGCCACTTACTCCAATGGAATACAGAATGTTTTTTGAGGTGATAAACATGTGTTTTTGCTGTAATAGTTGATTCAGATTAGTATAAAATGGATATACTTACGATAGTTTCATTGTGCAGTTGGAAGGTGAATTTAAACCTGAAGCTGAATTTCTCTCCAGTTCATATAATTCAAACAGGTAAGTTAACTGGATGCATCACTTATAAAAAGGATAAGAATGATCGAAATGACAACTTAACAATTTCTTTTATTTAAGTAAATAAATATTTTGTTTCCTGTAGGTGGAGGAATTTTGATAGATCCATGTTCTGGTTAGCGGTGATTAGTGGTAGTTTAATGCTGATACATGTTTTACTCCTTTTTATTCTGAAAATGAGGAAGAAAAATTCTGAGAACCAGAGAGGTTATGGAGCACTCACATTCCCAAGATTTGAGATATTTCTTGTAATTCTTGCACTACCTTGTATTTTTGAGGCCTCCGCTGCGCTAGTTAGAGGTACTTTCCAAACATCTTTAACCTTTGCTTGTTCTCATGCTTTGGCCATAAAGACATGCAGTTTTGGAAATAAAGTCCCAACTTAGTGACCCTTAAGCATATTGCTTATCTCTAAATTGTCTTGCTAAAGAGAACTTTTTATGACTTTTGGAAACTAAACAGTTCTTACTTTCATTGTTTAAGGAGGAGCGCCATCCGGGGTTATAGTTGGCAGTCTGTTGTTGGCTGTCACATCTTTTCTGCTGCTAGTGTCGTTCCTGTTCCTCTCAGTTGGCATCACATTTGGAAAGTTACTTCAATACAAGGAAGTGCATCAAGAAGGCCAGGAATTTCACTGGTTTCAAGAGATTGTCCGAGTGACGTTGGGTCCAGGAAAAAGAGGTCAGTGGACATGGAAAGGCCAACCAGGCTCTGTTTATCTAATCATTTTTGGCCCTCTTTTTGAAGATCTGAGAGGGCCCCCAAAGTACATGCTCTCTCAGATATCTGAGGGCAGTGCTCGCAAGCATGGTGACCGTATTATTGACTCTGAAGATGAAACAGAAGACGCAGAAGCACCTTTTATCCAAAAGCTGTTTGGAATACTCAGAATATACTACACACTGCTAGAATGTTTGAAAAGGGTTTCTGTTGGGATCATGGCCGGTGTCTACATGGACAGATGGACTTCCAAAATTCCTTCAATTACCTTATTGTGCATAACCTCTTTTCAGCTTTTCTTCCTCGTTCTTAAGAAGCCTTTTATTAAGAAAAAGGTTCAGTTGGTTGAGATCATCTCGGTTTCCAGTGAAGTAGGTTTATTTGCAACTTGCTTGGTTCTCTTGGAGAAGGAATTTTCAGACAGCTGCAGGACTAAAGTTGGTATTTTCATGATAATACTGTTCTTAGTTGGATATGGTGCACAGATGATTAATGAATGGTATGCATTGTACAAACAAACATTGATGCTGGATCCTGCTGAGAACTCCTTCTTAACCGGTTTGCAACTAGCTTCAATCGGATGTCTCTTGTTATTCATCCCGCGGAAATGGATCAATACCTTGGAAAGCAAGTTCCAAGCAAGTCAACAGGTGGAGGGAGCAACAAGAGATTCTAGTTCTTCTGGGCACCGGAGATCTGGGAGTAGTGGCACCACTCCAACTGATAAACCATGGCTAAAGCAACTGAGAGAGTTGGCAAAGTCTAGCTTTAGTAAAGAAGGAAGTAGTGGATTTGCAAATGATCCTTCGAGCAGTAATACCAGAACCAGATGGAGTGGGTTTTGGAGCAACAAAAGGAGTGGGAGCTCATCGCAAAAGTCTTCCGGTGATTCCAAATTGTACAAAGATTTAGAGGCAATTTTTGCTTCCAAGTGAAGCGATTTTTAACCCCAACAGTTTAGGTCCATATTGTTTTACAATTGCTACTAGTCTACTACCACAGAGAGTACTACTTATTGCTAGGAAGCCTAGGATTGGGATGATAGGATTGTTGTTAGGGACATGACCCTCACAATGATTGGTTGGTTCTCTCTCTCATCTTTCTATGTCTATTTCTCAATGATTTCAATTAAAAATTTATATCAAATCTTGTCCGACTCTGGCTTTTACTAATGTGCAGGCATTCTACACCACTGGACAGGCAGTCAATTCCATATAAACAAGTCAAACTAAGAAGTTGTTTGTTTTCATTTACTACTAATCTGTGCATTTGTTTTTAGGTACTGTTGTTATTGTAAAAGACTGATAAACAGCCAGCTAGCTAGGAAGCTTTGCATTCCATACATTTTTGTTTATCTAAGCAGTTGCAGCATGAATCTAGGAACCACTAATTTTTTTTGAAGTTCAAACAAGTTAAAGGGCTTGGTCATTAGTAAATCTCATAGAAGTGCATGAATCAGATTTCTCCTTGTCATACCATGTGAATTGAAATTCAGTTTGGATTGTATAAGCAAATCTTGAAACCATTTATACTCAGTTCTACTCAATTCAAGTGTAAATGGAGTAAAGTGGAATATAAACAGTTTTTTTTTTTAAAGAAGAAAATAAATAGTTTAGAAAAGTGAAATTCTAAAATTACTTTAGAAAATAATAAAGTTTTCCAAATAATTTACAGTAAAACAATATCCGATAACAAGAGAACGAAGTATACAGTAAGTATTTATTTCCCTATAACCTTTAGAGTGTTTATATCGATAAAGTGTAAAATACAACATTTGGTTCTCTAATTTTCCTCCTTGTATTTTCCAAAACTGTTATACAATTCAAAATGAATTTCATTATAAAAAATAAAAATAAAAAACTCAAAAAGAGCGACGTTTATTCCAGAGATAACACGGTACGACGTCGTCCTGGTACAACCTAAATTCCATGTCTGACTTGGCAATTTCATGCAGAATCTGATTCCAAGTTTCCAACACCTGTGCTCTCTCATTCTCTGCCACCAAACACCCTCCATTCTTCAACATCTGGTTCCTCCATCTCTGCCGCTCTCATCTCTTTGTCATATATAATATAAAGACCGAAATGGGTTCATTTTTCAGTCACGGTTTCACCAAGGAACAGCTTGAAATGGCGCTCGTAAAGGCCAAGGCCATCGTCAACTCTAACCCGGTCGTCGTCTTCAGGTTCTTCTCTTCCCCTTTGAACCAAAATTCAATCAACCCCAATTCGGAAATTATGGAACTAATTGGGTTCCGGTACCAAATTAACTATGATGACCGATTCAAATTTGAAATGGATTAGTTAATTATTTATGGGCAAAATCTAATTTTTGGAGAAGCAGGTTATTTTTGGTGAAATTCATGTCGTGTACTTTTCATGTTGGCAGTAAAACTTACTGTGGTTATTGCAAGAGGGTCAAGCAACTGTTGACACAGCTTGGAGCACGCTACAAGGTCGTTGAACTAGATGAGGAAGGTAATTAGTTCCCTCTCTCTTTTACACACCCTTTTCTCCATTTTTCATTGTCGTATCTAACTTTTAACTTCTTACTGTGGATTAGTTCTTAATTCTCAACTTCTAGTATGTCAATTTGCTTCTAGTAACTAGAGTACAAGACCCAAGATGGATTACATGTTCTTATAAGATGATGGGTTTCTGAGCTATATATATTTTCCTAATTACTTATTTGGTTGAGGAGTTCATACTTTTGTTTTTGAAGCTGATGGAGGTGAACTTCAAGAAGCTCTAGGTGAGTGGACTGGACATAAAACTGTGCCTAATGTGTTCATTGGAGGGAAGCACATTGGTGGCTGTGACGGTAAGTTCATATGTTTCCTTCATTCCTTAGCTTATTTCGTGTGTGATTTCAAGTTTTCAACCAAGGACCCATCAAATATTTTCGGGTTTATTTATTTGCTTCTTCTAATTGTTGGATCATCGATCGCAGCTGTTTTGGAAAAGCACCAGGCAGGTCAGCTTCTGCTCCTTCTCAGGGAGGCTGGCGCAGTTGCGAGTAACCCCGTATCTGCGTGAATGGTCGACTAAGCAACCCATATTCCTATATCAAGGTTTGGACTAGTTAAATAAACAGACTGAAATGTTGTGCTTGATAAGTACACCAAGAAGCAGCTCTTTTATGGTTGTACAAACTCTATGTTCCTGTTAATATGTACTGGGTTCCTGCCAAGTTTAGGTTGCAAATTTGATTTATCCTTCGGATTCTGCCTCCAATAAGTTTTGTGTGTGGTAAATGGTAATCTCAATATTTGACATGCATGTGTTTAGCCGAGCAAGCTGAATTCTTCTAGGTTGTGAATGACTACAAACTATTTGGTAGATCCAGCACCATACTTGGTGGGGATAAGCTGGAGTATGTATGAACAACAAGTATCCCAATATTTTCACTAGTGAATGAGGCACCATTACCGTAGAGGATGTAATGCTCTGTTTATAACTTGTAGTGCTGGTATGTTTTACAGTCTCTCATTTTGCAGCAACAGCCAATTGAAAAAGATTTTTGAACAATCAAATTTTACCGACTGATTGATAGGCGTAAAGTGGGCCGAAAGAACAAACTTCTGGTCTTCCCGAGTCTTGCATGTGGTGCCCGATCTGAGCCCATTTTGGCAAGCCAACAGTGGGTTCTGTTTAAATTGTAGAATGTCTCAGTACCTGGGAATTGGGACACAAGAATTCCAACAGTTAAAAGCATTGATCGAAACTTGAAAGTCCCATACTCCCATGTGGTTGACACAAATCAGAGGCCATGAGGTAGAAGACTAAACCAAGTTATCATCATTCACCACTAAGCTTGCTCTTCTTTCTAAAGTAAAAGTCAGTGGTACTTGTCAAAGCCAGACCAAAATGAAAGAAAATTTGCTTGTTATACCGCAGTATTTCTAAGAAATTTGGCAACTTTAAGATATATTGGAGTTTTGAGGACAGATAAGTCCTAAGGAGGCCAAACACACTGTCGATTGAGCGCCGGAAAGAGTTTATTTGAGATACATAGGCAAAAAAAATATTAGAAACAAACTTTTAGTTATGGCATGCCTATTTGGAGGTTTGACATAGTTTGGTATGGTTGGAGGTGTTATGGCAGCAACCGTGCCAAATTATGTCAAGACTTATTTTTATTCAAATTTTTACAATGTCGTAATCTCATCATTTGTGGAGCATAATTTTTAAAAATTATTTCAAGTGATGGAACTAAAAAATTTAGATTTTTTTTAATGATTTCCTCTGTCTACCGACTTTGAAAAAAAAAATTTGATGGCGAAAGAATTATGAATTTTTTATCTGGGCATAGATTAAATTATTCTTTCGCACAATTTTTTTTTTAATTTTTTTTTGAGACATTGGATTCTCACCCAAAATTATGGACAATAGCACACGGTTTTTTTTTTTTTGACAAAAATTGTATGTTATCATTTTTTTACCAAAATGTTCTCACCCATTAAGCACTTCTCAAATTGATAGAACTTAAATTTTTTTTTATTTTACAATTTGTCAAAGTCGGAAACTTAGAAAATTTATAATAAAAAACCGAATTTGGAAAAATAAAAAAAAATACTTTTAATGGAGAAAAAATTCAGAATTTTTTATCTAGGCATAGATTAAATTATTCTTCCCTTGCACAAAACATTTTCTAAAAAAAAAAAAATTCGAGACATTAGATTCTCACCCAAAATTATGGACTATAGCACACGTTTTTGTGTAGCAAAAATAACATGTTCTTATTTTTTCACAAAAATGTTCTCACCCAATAATAATGATTTTAAACATTTCTCGAATTGAGCACCGGAAAAGTTTATTTGGTGTTCCTTGGCAAATTTCGACCCTAGTTTTTCTAAAAACAAAAATATTGAGGAAGATAAGGAGATATAGATACTTACTTATTTATCTGGCTGTTGCCTTAAACACCCGTTGTCGAGCTTTTCCTTCTAATCTAATTACATGTGCATCATTATTTGGAAAATGAACATGGATCTCTTCACAATGAAAACCCACAGGTATACATTCTGAAGTCTATCTACTTGCTCCTTGACACTTCAAGAATGAAAACTAGAATAACACAACATTACCAGAAAGAAAGAAAAAAAAATACTCATGTGAAAATTAAGAGAGAGATATTGTGCAACAATTTCAAGAAATAGAAAGCAAAAAATTGGGTGATTTTCCATGACTCAAAAAACTAGAATGCATTTTGCTGTTTTTTCATGTCTGCAGTTTCCGAAGGCACCAACGCCACTTTCCAGAGTTTCCAGTACTCACCAACCCTCTTCTTCTCATTCCCAAAACCCCATTTCTCCTCTTCTCTCTTGAACTCAGTTCCGCCAGAACGATCCGAGTTTGAGATGGAAACTTTTCTCCACTTGCACCATATCCTCAGCATGATATAAAGCATCACCAAACATATTGCTGTGGCTGTCAACACAATGGCCACTGTAATCCCAGTTGCTGCAGTACCCGAAAGCCGCTTTACCCTATGCGCCTCAGATTCCAGACATGATACTAATGGTGGGCCGCAGAGCTTGTGATCGTTACCTGAGAAGGAGCTTAGTGGGAATCCTGAAAAAGTTGAAGGGATTTGGCCTTCAAGATGATTATTTGACAGGTTCAACATGTGCAGACTGGTCAGCTTTCCAAGTGAAGTAGGAACTTTTCCTTGGAGCTGATTGAAAGAGAGGTTCAGTCTCTCCAACTTCATTAGATTTCCTAGAGATGATGGGATTTCACCAGAGAACAAGTTTTTGCTTAGATCCAGGATTACTTGCAGCTCAGTCAACTCTCCTAGCTCAGATGGGATCAAACCAGTCAACAAGTTCTCTGATAGCCTCAGTTCATAGAGCTTCTTGCAGTTCTGGATCGTTGATGGAATAGAGCCCGAAAAATTGTTTCTCTGAAGATTTAGAACATTGAGAGAAGTGAGGTTTCCTATCTCCTCCGGGATCACGTTGGAGAGACTGTTGTCATGCAGAGAAAGCTTGAGTAGTTTCGAACAGTTGCCAAGCTCTGCAGGAACTGTTCCATGAAAGCTGTTAGATGAAAAGTCTAGTTCTCCTAGTTCTTGTAGGCTACCTAACCATGGAGGTATTGTTCCAGTGAATTGGTTATTGTTGACTAAGAAGTGCTCAAGTTTGTTACAAGAAGACAATTGAGGGGGGATTTCATCTGTGAGGTTGTTGAATGATAAGTCCAGAAAATCGAGCTGTGTGAGTTGGCCAAATTCGAAAGGTAGGGTGCCAGTTAGGTGATTATGAGCAAGGCGGAGACGGGTTAAGTTTCTGCACATGGAAAGTCCAGAAGGGATGGAACCCGAAAAGCTATTGTTGGTCAAGTCCATTTTAGTCAGATAACTTGAACCAGAGAGAGGGAAGATGGTTCCACTAAACCTATTGTGAGAGAAATTTATGATCTTGAGGTTTTTGAGAAGGAATAGAGATTGGGGAAGAGGGCCTTGAAAGGAGTTGTTGTAGAGAGTAACGGTGCTTAGTTGTGAAATGAATCTGAATGTGGGTGGCAATGTTCCTGAGAGCTTGTTATCAGCTAAGGCCAATAACTGGAGGCTTTTGCAGTAGCCTAAACTTGGTGGAATAGGACCTGACAAGTCATTCTGCCTCAGCTGGAGCACAACAAGGTTCTTGAGTTTCCCAACTGTGGCGGGAATGGAGCCTGAGAAATGGTTACCAAATAAATCAATTGCTGTCAAGCTTGAGCAGTTGGTTAACTCACTTGGTATTGATCCCGACATGTCGTTGTCGTAAAGGTAAATGGTTTGCAACCTTTGCAGCTTTCCTATCTCCACCGGAATTCCACCTGTGATCATGTTGTCGAACAGAAACAGATTTTCCAAGTAACTCAAGTTCCCGATTTGAGGAAGTAGAGTTCCGGTAAAGCTGTTGTTGTTGAGTACAAGATCGGTGAGATTCTCCAGTTTGTCAAGGGAAGCAGGTAGGTCCCCTCCAAAACGGTTATCCGAAAGGTCTAGCTGTTGGAGTGAGGAACAGCTCAGTACCTCCAAAGGAAACTTTCCGGTGAGCTTGTTTCGAGCCAGAAGAAGTTGCCGAAGATTTGAAGAACCGCTGAGGCAGAAGTTGCTTGGAATGCTACCTGTCAAAGCATTATCATACAGAACCAAACCTACAAGATTCTTCAACTGTGTGCTGAGAAGTACTATGCTTCCTGAGAGGTTGTTCCTGGATAAGTCAAGCATCTCAAGCTGAACCAACTGGTTAAGCTCCGAAGGAATGTCACCCTTTAATCTGTTGCCAAGCAGATTCAAGTACTTCAAATTGTGGAGCTGACTTAACGCGGCAGGAATTGATCCAGAAATGCTGTTGTTGGCTAGGTTCAGAATTTGCAGTGATTTGAGTGATCCCATCAAAGTGATGTCTCCTTCGAGTTTGTTGTTTGATGCTGCAAAGTTCTGAAGCTCTTCGCAGCCGAGAATTTCTTGTGGTATGGGGCCACTAAGACTGTTGTTCTGAAAATCAAGAGATGTCAGACGCTTCAAATTACCAATTTCAATAGGAATGCTTCCATTTAATTGGCAATAGGCAAGCGCCAACACTCTCAACTCACTCAAGTTCCCAATGCTTGGTGGAATCACACCTGATATCATGTTATCTCCTATTCTTAGAACTTGCAACTTCCTCAAAACACCAATTTCCTCAGGAATCTCACCGGAGAGAAAATTCGAGTGTAGGAGAAGCACTTTTAGATTTTGAAGCTGGCCTAGCTCAGGAGGAAGTGAGCCGGTGAAGGAATTCGATGACAAATCGAGTGTTTGGATTGAAGTGAGGTTCCAAAGCTCATGTGGGATGGAGCCTGAAAGTCCTGATCCTGATAGGTTCAGACTAATGATATGCATCTGATCATCTGAACATTCAAGGCCATTCCAACTGCATATATGAGCTCTTGGAGACCAGTTGTTCAGAACTCCTGATGGATCGACTAGTTCCGATTTGATTCTCAGAAGCCGGATGGAGTCTCTTGAATTATCTCCAGGAGCAACAGCAAGAAAGGAATGAAGTATTGCAAGAAACAGCAAGAGATGAGACATTTCAACGCTACCCATTACAAAATGCAGAGACAAGATCAAACTCAAACCAAGGGATCAGATACTGATTCTGAAAATTTACTGAATTCCATGTAAGAAAAAATGGAAGCAGGAAGTTTGATTAAGAGGTAAGACAAGTTTAAATTTGTGGTGGGATAAAGGGCTTGGAGTTTAAATAGTCTACTGAAGTAGGCCTGCCTAATCAGTTTCCTGAGAAAGTTGATAATCACAATGCATCAAAAGTAATTAGGCTTTTTAAGTTAACCACAAGGCTTTTTGAGGTAGCAGACTATTTTAACCTTTTTAGCAATTGGTCTGCTAAAAGATATGATGTATCTCTCCTTTTTTTTTTTCTTCTCAAGGCAAATATGGAATGTTGAAACATGTTTAAGAATCTTATGGGAGGAGAAAGTGCATGGAGATAAGGATAGTGTAAGCATGCTGAAAAGAAAAACAAAAGGTTAGGAGTCGTGGACCTCACTCTGGGGAATGTAAACTTAAAATTTAGAGTAGCTTTCTGTAATCTATAAATAAATCAACTGCCCATGTCACATTCAGAAATCTAAAATCATTCTAATAAAATGAGTCACAATATTTGACTTTCTAATAGATTTTGTCAATTAACTTCTAGGATGGTCAGTCAACTAAATAGGTATAAACCCATTATAGAGTTCCAACTGCAGAATGCACAGATGATAGGTTCATGCATCTTTGCATGTTTCATTTCATGTTCACAATGTTCATTTTAATTTAAAGGATTTCCTTTTGATTGCTGGACCAAGATTGAATTGGCATCGTCATTGCAGAAGGTTTATATTCACAATTGTATTGCTAGCCTTGCACAGTTTTCTTCTATTGAAGTTTTATACTGTAGTGCTTAAACATTAGATTTATTTTCCAGTGAAACCTAAACCACCAAAGACCAAGTTAAATACAAGAAGAAAACATAGGACTTAAACAACCACATTTGATTTGATCAATCAATTTTCACAGCACTGACCACTTGATCGGTTGAAACACGCAATAGAGCCAAAGAGCATGTGAGGTTTGGTGTAATAAGTTCAAAAGATTAGGACTAATAAAATGGACAGAGAATATAATTTGCCTCAGTACATATATTGAAGGGATTCTTGCTACAATAGAACCCAAAAGGAAAAGGACAAACAAGTTTGCTTCAGAGTTGGGGTTCCTAATCTTTGATAGAGAATTCTAATTGATCAACCATCAACAATATATATAGCTTTATATCTTTCACCTTTGCTAAAGAGGAAATAAAGTACTTATAATTAGCTGGACCATTATATTTGTTACCCAAATGCTTGATCAAAAAAAGAAAAACTTATTTGTCACCCAAATGATATTTGTAGAAGAAATTAGCACTAGCCCCCCCCCCCCCCCCCCCCTCCTTTTCTTTTTTTTCAGAGTAGCGGTATGATTACCAAATAGACTATACAGGAGCCCTTTGTCAGGAGTTATAATGCAAATCTAGGTCAGAAACATTTTCATGAGTGCAAATCTAGATCCTCAAGATATGACATTTCATTCCCATAGTGCAGCTGAATCTTAATTGGTTAAAAACCGAATTGATATTGTTTTTGGTATAACATGTTTAATCTGCTTAAAGACTTTTGTGTCAATTTTCAGAATATTACACAACCTAATCAGGGTTTTATTCTAACACCACAAGTAAGAGAGAGAATGTCCACCAAATGAGAAGACAATTGAGTTTAATTATGAGGCTACTCAGAGACAAAGGGCAAATATCAAATCACACACAGACAAAGGAGAAGGTACATCATTGAATTGAAGTCATCAAAGTTAGTATTATCACTAAGCAACTTATTCAATTATTTCTAAGAAGGTGTAGAAGTGTATTAACAATAAGATATAACATATCAATATAAGTTCATAAACTATAGGTTCGCTAACCAATACTATTCTAAAGAACATGGTTCTCCTGTCTCTAGTAATGTGTTAATTATGTAGTTATGTTCAGTATACAATAAACTAAAATAAATATCCATTTCCAGAGAAAAATAAATTGTTGATGTTTCTTTCTAGTCAAGTCATGGATTATCTGTCCAAAGAGAAAATACTTGGTAGTGTTGACTTTATTATCTTAATCTAATCTTATTATCAGGGAAATATTGACTTTGGGCTGCTTTCTATCTCTAATCAGGTAGTTTTGGTGGCCAACTCTATTTGCAAAGGCTCTAATTCAAAGCTGGACAAACTGCAAGAGTATCAGAGAATGGATTAAATAGATTAACAAAGGTTCTCTATATAATATATCACAGAAGAGAATATAGGCTCTTCGGTGCAAGACTGTATAACTGCAGCTGAGCTTTCATTAGATGATGTAACAAATGTATAGGGTTGCATTTGAACTGTTAGGAAAGAGAGAGCTTCTTTTGTATTTCTGTGAGGGATAATAAACTGGCAAGCAAAGCCCTTTGTCAAATTCTAAACCAAAATGATTTTTGCTGAAAATCTCAAAATGCTCTATGTACAACAAAAATAGAGCACAACAAATATATGGATATAGAAGCACTAAAATTTTCACCAGCTTGCTCTCTTGGATTAGAAGTCCTTGTTTAGAAAATCTCACACTACCATCTTCTAATTTGTTTGAGACCAGTCAAATGCTTCAATGCCCATTTTCTGTCCAATAGCAGCGTTTCTGAATTACATGATCCCTAAATTATATTGATGTCCTCACTGTGCAGTACTGGTGGTAGAAGAGAAATACTTCATAAGGAAACTTGAAAGAGACCAAATGCAGATAACTCCGAGACATTGAAGGACATTCAACAGTGTACCCAAAGAGCTGTTTATTGCCATGTTCTGTGAGGTCATCTCAGCTCCTTTAACTGTAAATGACAGAGCAGTCACCAGTTGTGCAGCTCTATTCAGTTGATGCAATCTATAAACCTGTCAAGCAAAATAGAAAAAAGAAATCTATAATTCATAGGCTAGCATTGTCTAAAAAAAAAATTCATAGGCTAGCATATGCACACATAACATACACGAGGTGATTCATATCATTTCATAGTTTTCCAATTGTATTCAAGTGAGAGATTCACGCCCAAACACCCAAATGGTTTCACTTTCCGATATATAAATTTTTTTTAATTAGACACGCAAGAATGACAAGAACTACCACCAAACAATAATGTAACGGAAAGAATATGATTGGCCTTACTTGAAAGATGACTGGGATAGCAGGCCATGAAGGTGACTTCTTATATCTCGCATACTGTTCGAATGCAAATTGAACTACTATACCAACCAGATATGGAGCAAGAGTAGCAGATGCAGCAGGGCCAGTCCACGGCCAGACATAGCCCATAGTGACCATAGGAATTATAAGACTAAGTGCCAAGGCAGCTACAGATGAGATTCGCTGTCCTAGCTGAGGGGCCAGGGTTCTGTTACTGTGTACAGCTGATTCCAGTTCAGTTGGCCTCCTTAACTTGTCAATCAGAAGAAGAAACACCGCAACACCACAGTAGAAGAGAGCTTCCGTGAAGAACAAGATGAGGAAGTCTGACAAAGAACAAATATGGTTGAGACAAGAAAAAAGCTTTGTTCCTAACATGAGAATTGAATGAGCTTTTAAAAGAAAAGAGAATCCAGATTAGATAGCTTATGAGCCAAATCTCTTCATATAGTAGACTTTAGGGACATATGAAATCTTTACAAATCCCAACAGTCATCTAGTTTGCAAGAGTGCATAAATTGATTTTCCAATCAACTGAACCACGTCTCATGTTACTTCTTAGACCTTCACATCATTCTTCTCATTTCCCCTTGATTACTACCCTTCCCTAACATCACCCCTCAGTTATGCTTTGGTGTATCTAAATTCGTCCTTCTCTAGCAAATCAGTGTCAAACTACGGAGTCAAGTCACAAAAAAACCACTAATTCTAGTCATTAGAAGCCAAAGCTGTCTCAAATTGCCTAGATTTAGTCCTCTACCAATAAATATCTACTTGTTCCTCGTTCATTTGAGTGGACAGCTTTAACTTTCATTTTGGTGTAATCACCATAGTATATAGAATCCATTCTCTCTACCTTAAATCAATAAATAATAGAGCTTTATTATATCCAGGGAAAAATATCTCAAGATGACGAGATAACCTTCTTGTTCCTCCTATATATACTGAACCACTGATCATGATTTTAATTAAAAGCACGCAACAAAATGATATCTGGAAAAAGAAAATAAACAAAAACAGGAAAGAGGCAACCTCACCTGTCAACAAAGAATCCTCAAATATAGTCAAGATTAGTTTTCGCAGATAAAGTGAGGGGAAGATGAAAGAAGCTACAAGAACAGCAGGACCAACGAGCCATAAAAGGTTGCTATTCTTTCTCTCTGGAGTACTTAAAGAAACTTCATCTTCTCTTTTATACGGACGGTTATAAAATGAGATTAAACCTGGTTTTCCACCAGTGCCATCAAAAAGGAAATATGAATTGCTAGCAGGAGATATATCGACGTTAGGAGGATCATCTTCTTGCTCCAAAACATCCGGCATTGTCTGACCATCTTGTGACTGATCTTCAGAAACAGCAAAGAGTACACTCTGACTGTTTGGGATCTTTTTGTTTGACTTCTGTACTTGATGTGGGAATGCACAAGACTTACCTACTCAGAGTAGCAGAAGAAATAGACAAACAACAAAACGCCATTAGTAACCAATCTGGCACTTTCACAGTAAGTAATGGAATTACAGTTCATAACATGATTGAAGTTACGTAGAAAAGGTTAACTTAGATGTAATAGCTACGGTCAAATGAAGTCCATTGTTCACTTATAGAGTTATACTATGATTTGAACATGCTTAGTATCAGGAACATAATCAGATATTGTGCTAAATAAGAATTCAAAGGCTTAAGAAATTATATGACAAATAAGAAAGCTACCTTTAGCATATCTTAGTTGCTGAGCATTATTTTGTTGGCTGCCATACCGTGCTTGTAATAAGCTCAACTGGAGATCAGATGAAATAAATTATATAAGTTTTGAAGACAATTCAAGAAAAAGGCCATCTTTTCATATTTTAGAACACAGTTACATGAGACAACTTAAAGTGATTCAAAAATAGTCAAGAGTAAAGGATTGAAGCACTAGGTTCTATATAGACATGTAGATTTGAGAATAGGAGAGTTTTGCTGCTTCTTGTTAAAAAAACATAAAAAGACATCTTTGATACTTCTTGTTATGGATTCAAAGAAAAACTCTGTCTTAGATAGTGAATTTGAAGTGACATTTTTTCCTATAATATTTAATATCCACCCTATATTAAGAGTGAAATATATATGAAGATTTTATTGACATTAAAACTAATACTTCTAAACTTCAACTACTCCCAAAATTCCGATCCAAATCCCTCATTGAAGTCCATCTCCACTTATAACCTCAGTTCATCAAAGCAACTCCAATTAGTCAAAAGTGGTAAAATAGACTGCATTGTGTGGACTCCTAATATACTAGTGTGCATAACTCCTCGGTAGTAGTAATAGTAGTAACAAATATGCTTCATTCATGTTTAAGATAATACGAAAGAGTATTGAACTGATATTCAGATATTACTAAAAGCCAAAAATCAGAAACACAAGCGCTCTAGTTCTCGCAAAGTCAAGTCTCAACCAAGTTCTAAGAATAACTAAATTCTTTAGCATCAAATACCCTGTTTCTTTCATCCAAGAGCTTAAACCACAAGCACAACATTGTATTAGCACACTACAAGGGAATCTTAGTAAAAATGTCTTAACTTTTTCTTCTTCTTTTTTAACCTACCAATTCGAAAGTCGAAACCTTTACACTCTCAGAAACCCCAACACACATTCTCAAACCGTAAACCATCAATTAAGTTTCTTTTTCGGCAGAATATGAAGTAAAACAATTTCTGAGTAGCAAAACGGGAGTAACACGCACCTGGGAACCTCTTCTCAATTGGGAATGGGAAGAAAGAGAAGGAGCCAAGCAGGAAAACGAAGAACCAAACTTAAGCGCCATATCTGTAAGCAATAAAAACAAGCCGCAGTCTTTCAGAGACTCAACCGCCGCATGGTGCAAGATTCTAACGCAAACCCATTTGTTCAGAGAGAGAATTAAGGGTACCCATTAACGGAAAATGAAGGAAACGGTGGGAAAGTATAGGACTTCGGAGATACTGAGGGAGTGGGCTATTGGAGAAAGAGAGAGAGAGCGGCTTGTTCTGTAGCTAGTCTGTGTGTTTTGGACAAAATCCTATTCATACGACTCTCGGCCGATTATTCTGTTTTTATTTCCATTTTTTTCTCTATTTTATTTGGTTTCTTTTTCAGTTTACAAAATTAATAAAACAAGAGCCAAGTTTGACATTCTATTTTATATTGTCCAAAATCAGAGTTTTATTGAATATAATGAGATAGAACTATGGAATATAATTGGCCATTTTTTTAAGGGTTTTATTGCTAAATATGGTATAAACTTTGATGTATCGGACATAAATGTATCAAACTTTTAAAAGTGATTAATGAGGTACATGCACTTTCAAAAACACATCATCGAGATACTTCCGTCTATTTTCGTTACTTGCCCTTTAATTATGAGGGCATAACAATCATTTAACTTACCTCAACTTTTAAAAGTGATCAATAAGGTACCTGAACTTTTAAAAATATATCATCAGAATACATCAGTCCATTTTTCATCATATTTCCGTTAAATGAAATATGTTAAATCACATGTCTCTTCCCTCCTCTTACCTTATCTTCTCCCTCCAAAATTAACAATGCAATTAATTATTCTCATTTCCATATTTTTCCTTCAAAATTTTATCTTTATTCTTGTCCTATAATTAGTAATTAAGTAGACTTTGATTATTTTTTTAGAAGGTATTATTTTGATTACTTTAATCAATATGAATTTAAAAACTGATTAATTCAAAAACTAGATCATTCATACATTATATTTTAAACGCACTTTATGTACATCATTTATATATAAGAAAATACTTCAGTAGCATTAGATTTAGTCTCTCACCTAGGTGGGAAAGAGAAAAAGAGAACTAAAAAATTCATCATTAGTAAACATGTTTTTTTAAAAGGGTTTCCAATTGACAGAACTCAAAAATCTCGAATCGTTTATTTTTTTATAAATTTTCTAGTTTTCCAACTTTGAAAAATCGTAAAAAATAAAGAATCAAGATTTTTGCATTCCGTCAAATTCGAGAAGTCCTTAAAAATCAAGATTTGAGTGTCGGAATATTTTGGTACGAAAATAACAACATGCGATTTTGACCAAAAATCGTGTGTTATAACCCACGGTTTCGGGTGAAAACTTACGGTTTCGGCAAAAAAAATAAAAATTTATTGAAAATTCAACATTGGTGAAACATGTTTTTTAAAAGGTGTTCCAATTGACATAACTTAAAATGTTCAAATCGTTTATTTTTTATGAATTTTCTGATTTTTTGAATTTGAAAAATTGTAAAAAATAAATGAGTCAATATTTTTGCGTTCTGTCAACTCAAGAAGTCTTTAAAAATCATGATTTTTAGTGTACAAATAAGAAGACATGATTATGGCAAAAAATCGTGTGTTATAACTCACGGTTTTGGGTTTCACCCCATGATTTCATAAAAAAAAATAAAAAAATATCAAAAATTTGCCATTGATAAAATATATTTTTTAAAAGAGTTTCAACTTGACAGAACTAAAAAATCTCAAATTGTTTATTTTTTATGAATTTTCAAGTTTTCCAATTTTGAAAAATAGTAAAAAATTAATAAACGATTTTTGAGTTTTGTAAACTCGAAAATTCCTTAAAATCATGAATTAATTGTGAAAAAAATTTGGTGTAAAAATAAGAACATGTGATTTTGACCAAAAATCTTGTGTTATAACCCACAGTTTTAGGTGAAAAACCATGGTTTCGACAAAAAAAAAAAGATAAAAATTTCTCAAAAATTCATTATTTTTAAAACATGTTTTTTAAAAGGGTTTTCAATTGATAAAATGCAAAAATATTTTTGCATTTTGTCAACTCGAATAGTTCTTAAAAATCATGATTTGAGTGTGGAAAGATTTTGGTTCGAAAATGAGAACATGCAATTTTGGCTAACAATCGTATGTTATAACCCACGGTTTTTGGTGTAAAATCATAGTATCAGCAAAAAAAAGTTAAAAATTTCTCAAAAACTCCCCATTAGTAAAACATATTTTTTAAAAAGTGTTCCAATTGACAGAACTCGATAATCTTGAATCGTTTAGTTTTTATAAATTTTCTAGTTTTTCGACTTTGAAATATCATATGGGCATCGTGGCATCCTTCACATAGGCATAGGCATTGTTAGTTACCCTCTGTAGCATGATCATCGTTAGAAGTGCCGGAGGTACATCGGGGTGTCTCCTTGTGAACTACACTTTTCTCTTCAATTTTACCTATGTCAATACTTCACCATTGGTAAAATATGATTTTTAAAAGGTGTACAAACTGACTTGCAAGAAAATCCCGACTCATTTTTTAGTTATGATTTTTTTAAGTTTTTAAATATTGAAAAATCATAACTCACATACGACTCGAGTTTTTTGAGCAAAATCAGTGAAAAACTTTAAAAATTATTTTTTAACATTGAGCAAGTTTTATCACGGACAAAGTTGAATAGAGAATGACGTTAGCATTGTTTAGCACCTTTGGAAGTGCCATGGCATGCCAAACCTTGTCAGCCTCATATTTTTCTTTAACTTTGCTTATGCCAAAACTTCAACATTGGTAAAACATGTTTTTTAATAAGTGTTCCATTTGACAATCTCGAATCATTTATTTTTTATGAATTTTCTAGTTTTCATACTTGAAAAATCTCATGGGCATCGTGGACATTCTTATCATGGGCATATGCATCGTTAGCCTCGCTAGCATGGCAATCGTTAGTTACCCTCGCTAGCATGGGCATTGTTGGAAGTGTCGAGGGCACCTCGAGATGCTTCCTTTTAAACTACACTTTTTCCTTCAATTTTACCAGTGTCAAAACTTCCCCAATTGTAAACATGATTTTTTAAAAGTGTATCAACTGACTTTTCTCGAAAAACCCGACTCATTTTTTAGTTATGATTTTTTAAGTTTTTCGACTTTGAAAAATCATAACTCTCAAAGACTCTACCTGTTTGAGCAAAGTTAGTTGGAAAAGCTTTAAAATCATTTTTAACATTGGTGAAGTTTTGTCACATGCAAAATGAAGGGAGAAAGGGGTTGTGGCATAGTTTGGCACATTTGGAGGTGGCATGACATGCCCTACCCTGTCAATCCTTGTCAATCTCCTTTTCCCTTTAACTTTTCTTGTGCCAAAATTTCATCATTGCTAAGACATGATTTTTAAAAAGTGTTCTAATTGAGTTCGCTCGAAAATCTCATATTATTTATTTTTTATGAATTTTCTAGTTTTTCGACTTTGAAAAATCGCATGGAAATCATGGGCATCCTTAACATGAGCCTCTCTAGCTTGGGCATGCATAATTAGTTACCCTCATCTAGCCGAGGCCACAAAACAGAAAGCGGCGGGGGGGTGTAGATATGAGAGCCCCTCCTCAAAACCCCCCCACCAAATTACAGTCCCCCAATAAACCCTAAAATTACCGACCCTTACCTAACTCCTGCGAGCCCTGCCCCCTTTTCCTTCTCTTTTTTGCCCCTTCGTGGTTCCTTGGGTTTCCCACTCCCTTTGCCACTAATTAAGTCCTACATACTAGGGTTTAACAAGTAACGGGGGGGGGCCGTGGAGGGGGGGGGGGTCCCCGGGGGGGGGGGAGGGGGGGGGGGGGGGGTTTGATACAAGGGGGGGGGGGGTGGGTGTGTTTCCCGCTTTCGGGTTGGTTGGCCCTGGTCCCCCCTTTCACCCCCCCCCCCAACCCCGTTTTACCCATTTCTCCCCCCCTCGGGGCTTTTTTTTTCTTTTTATTTTTTTTTTTTTGGTTTTTTTTTTGATTCCGGGGGGGGTGGTGGGCCTCCCTTTTTCTAGAATTTTCCTTTTGGTTCTGGTTGCCTTTACCCTTTCCTTCCTACCAAATTCTTTTGGGGATATTTTTGTTTTGTTTTTGTTTTTGGGGTTTTTTGTAAAATTTTTTTGTTTTGTTTTTCTTTTTTTTTTTTTTATACCCCCCCCGTTTTTAAAAAAAGTCTCTTTTTTTTGGGGGGGGGTGGCAGGGGGTGGTCGTCGGGCCGGGGGTTGGGGGGGGGGGTTTGTTTGTATCGTTTTGTGGGGGGGGGTCCCTTGGCTTGTTTTGTTGTGCGTGGAGTGGTTGGTGTGTTGAGAATTACTGGTTTCTCTTGGTTTTGGGAATGTGAGTGGTGTGTTTTGGCTTTATTAATTTAGTTATTTTTTGTTTCTGAAGGTTTTTTGTTATTGTTTTTTAGGATGTTTTTTTTTTTTTATGATTGTTTTTTGTGTGGTTGTTTGTAATATGGTTTAGGTTTGGATGGGTTTGGAAAAGTAAGTTTTGTTTTTGGATTTTTTTTGAGATTGTTGTTGGTGGTGTTTTTTTTATTTTTCTTCTTATTTTTGATGTTTTATTTTATTTTTTTTTATTGTGAGTGGGGGTGTTGTTTTTTTTTTTTTGGGTTGTTGTTTTTTTTTTGTTTTTTAATTTGAAAATATTTTTTTGTTTTTGGGGGTAATAGGTTAGGGATTTGGGGATGAAATTAAATAATTGAAAAGGAATTTGTGGGTGTAAATTTTATTTTTTTTTTTTTTTTTATTTTTTTTTTTATTTGGTAGATTTTTTTTTATTTAAAATTTTGTTTGTGTTTGGGTGGTTATTGGGGATATAGTTTTTTTTTTTTATTTTTTATTAATTTAAAAAAAATTTTTTTTTTTTTTTTAAATAAATTTTTTTGAAAAAAAATAATTAGTTTTTTTTTTTTTTATTTTGTAAGTTATTTTATAAATTAAAATTATATAAATTTAAAATAAAAAAATATTTAAATTTAAAAATTTAATTTTTAAAAATGTAAATAAATAAAATTTTATTCTATTTTTTAGGTATGTATAATTTATTATAAATAAAATATTTTTTTTGTATATTAAAAAAAAATTGTTAAATAGTGTGAAATTATTTTTAGAAAGGGGGAGTTTGTGTTTTTTATATGTTTTTTGTATTTATATTTGTGTGTATATTAAATATATTTCATTATAAAAATATTATAATATATTTAAAATATTAAATTATTTTTAAATTAATATTATTGATATATTATATGTTAAAAATATAAATTATTATAAATATTAAAATATATTAAAAAATATTATAGTTTGAAAGTGGGTTAATTAGGGTTTGGGTGGTTAAAAATTAGAATAAATAAAAAAAATTATTTATAAATATATTTAGTAATAAAGGGGGTGATAAATGATAATATATAAATAAATAAATAAAAAGATGGGAAAAAAATTATTAAATATATTAAAAAGGGGGTTAAATGAGCATCGTTAGTTAGCCTCGCTAGCATGGTCATCGTTGGAAGTTTTGGGGGCACCTCAGGATGCCTCGTTGTGAACTACACTTTTCCCTTGAAGCATATGTCTCTTCCCTTCTCTCACCTTATCTTTTCCATCCAAAATTAACAATGCAATTAATTATTCTCCTTCCAGATTTTCCTTTCAAAACTTCATCTTTATCTTCTTCCTATGATCAATAATTAAATAGATTTTAATTTAATTATTTTTTTGGAGGGTATTATTTTGATTACTTTAATTAATATTAATTTAAATACTGATTAATTCAAAATCTTGATCATCCATACATTATATTTCAAACGCACTTGCATCATCCATACATGAGAAAATACTAGGGGTGGGCACGGGGGGACGGGGGATAGGAATCGATCCCTATCCCGAAATTTATTTTCGGGACGGGACGGGACGGGATTCGTGTTTTCAAAACTGATCCGACCATCCCGAACCCGATCGGGATCGGGACGGACGGGACGGGATCGGGATTCATGTCTTTTTTTTTTTTTTTTTTCTGCTGCTCCATCTTGCGAGAACAGAGGAGATAAAGTGAACATATAGATGATTCAACGGTCGATGAAGCTAAAATTTTAATTGGGAATACTAGACACCCAGAGGAATAACTCCATAAAATTATAGCTTCATCCAACGGTTCAGTTGGGAAAAATTAGCCTCCGAAGTTGGCTGTTTTGCCCGAAAAATATAACAAACTTCTTTCGGGACGGGCCGGGGTCGGGATTTGAAAAACATAAACCCGATCCCGTCCCGTTTGTTTCGGGACGGGACGGGACGGGACGAAACAGAAAATTTGAAAATCAACCGTCGTCCGCCGGGAGGTTCGGAGGTTGGGTTCGGGATTTTGGGTTTTGTGCCCACCCCTAGAAAATACATTAGTGTCATTAGATTCAGTCTCTCACCTTGGTGGGAGTCGAAGAGAAAAGAAGATGATATAAGAAAAAAAAACAGAGAGAAAATATTATAAAACTCTTGAAATATATCTCACACGGGCTACAAGTGATTTTATTTAACTGAGTAATGACGAAAATTTTAACGAAGGTATCTCAATGATATATTTTTAGAAGTTCAGGTACCTCTTATTAATCACTTTCGAAAGTTGGGATATGTCAAATAATTAATATGTCCTCATAATTAACAGTCAAGTAACGGAAAATGGACGAAAGTATCCCGATGGTATTTTTGAAAGTTCAAGTATCTTAATGATCGCTTTTGAAAGTTAAGTACTTTTCTTATCAGTACATCAAAGTTTAGACCATGTTGGTAATAAAAACCATTTTTTTAATAAAGGTCATAGAAGACTTGCTACAATGCGTGCGGAACCGTCTGCTCCTTTTAGAAACCTTCAAATGGAAAATGAGGGGGAAGCCTGTCCGGCTATCCCTTTTAAGCTCCACTAGCAGAGTCCTAGAAATTGATCAATTATTTGAAGAGGGAGGGAAGGGGGTGTGGGATCAATGCAGAAGAATTGAATCAACCGGAAGATGTAAAGGCAAATGACTCTCAGACAACAAAGAAGATTATAAGTATGACAACAAGAGTTCAAATGAAAATACTTTCTCATTATGGAACCTCAAGAACATTCGCAGCAGCTGAATACAATACAGAAACAAAATAGGGACCTCATCCAAAAATAAGAATGCTGCCTTATAAAAAATTACACAAACCGGACAAATCTGCTTATCGTGATCCTTGACTCTCTAGATATCAAGATGAAACCCAATCTAAAATGGGATTGGCTAGCTCCTTGAAAGAAACTCGGATTTTTTAACCATCATCAGGAGCAACTCCAACTTCAGCCCATTGATCTAACAAAAGACTCCTCATACGTCTAAATGAGATTAGCCCTCTTTAAGAATCTGATTGTCCTGCAATAATATGGCCATATTGATTCCACAAAATCAAGGTACTTCTCCACTATTAACTCTTGTAATCCTTTCAGCTTTCTTCTGGATAGTTTCTTGTAATCTAAGTTCTTTATGTCAAGTACAGGTTGCCAGAGACGAGCATGTATTTCCTCTCTAAGCTTCCCATGAAAAATGTATCTATAGGCCACCAGGTAATAAGTGGGTAAGTTCTTGATTACTTTAACAGTCTGCTTGAAGCTGAAAACATATAGTGCACACAACCACTGAAGCATCTTGATGTAGAGAGCTACAATAAATGGTCCCAAAACCCACAAAGGAGTTAACTCCTTTGAAACTTCAGCGCCATACATTACATTCACTGCCAGGTACGAGGGGATGCTGCAGATTAAGCAGAGAATTATAATCAACAAAAATGATGAGCAAAACTATCAAGTTGTAAGTAGTTCAATTTATCAATACTTTTTGTGATAATAGCAAACAAATCCCAAAGATATTTCACACTGACTACATATAACCAAAAACAAACTAGCACATGACAAAATGCAACAATTTTTTTTGCACAAATAAACCCAACAGTCAGATATCCAATCAAGCACACAATTTAGAGAAGTTTGTTCAC